>OX463238.1:26271440-27471440 GCA_949820135.1 Sylvilagus floridanus | reverse complement strand
TACCTATATAAGGTTGGAAAGGAGACAGCCATCCATTTGTACCCAGATACCCAGACTTGGTATCTTGAGAGCCTTTTCATATGAATGAGCCGGGTCTCAGGACGTAAACCTATCTGTGGTTTTTTTTCCTTTTTTTTTTTTTTTTAATTTTAAGCCATTTATTTCAAGAATACAAAGCATCAAGAAATGATCTCTTTTCACTTATTTAAATCATACTGATCGAGTTCACGGTTCTTAAAAGCATGCTACAGGTAGAGGTGGGACAAAGGCAAGAAAATAGATGTATTAACAAAGCTGTGTGGAAAAGTAGTTTTGCAAGTATTCATCAGTTTCATGAAAGTATGGTTTATTCCTGAAATCCGACTTGTTCAGATATTGGACTTACAAACTACTTTGAGAAGCAAGTATTGAATATTTCTAGCTTTTAATTAGCTTCCTGAATTAAGGGATTCTTGTTGGATTAACTTTGCTGTTTTACTTTGAATATTAACTCTTAACCAACAAAGGTTTTGCAAAAAGTCCCTTGTGTATTTTTTGATGTCATATTGTTATTGTGACATCAGTAAGGTATTACAAGCTGGAAGATCCCAAGGTAAATGTTTAACTAAGATGCAGACTCCATAAAAATTGTATAATGAGCTTTAATTTTGAGTTAATAAAAATCAAAAAGTCTTTTAGTGAGAAATGCTCATTTTTCAAGCGCTATGACAAGACCAGAGTTATAGCTGCTTTTTTAGTATAGAAATGTTTTACATAGTTAAGCAAAATGTATTTAATATACATTTGGGTTCTGTATATTCACTGATTGTTGTTATTGTTGTTGACTCCCATACTGTGTAATCCATCTAGTTATTCTGCTACATTCAGTATTTCTCATATCTTAACAAATATGTAGGTTATTTCTATACTTTATCAAAATTAATGTATAAACATCTTACTACAGATGGGGTTTCTTGCATAGAGTATGGTACAGAGACTACTTTTAAGCTTAATGCTATATATAATATCCTGGTTAAAGAATTCTCCTAGTTGCTAGTTGCAACTGTAGTTTTAAGAGCTACTAACTTTTAGGGGAAATTTTAATCTGCAGTCTCCACTGCTAACACCCTGAGCCAAGTTCTCAACACGTATTGCCCCAGAGTCTTCTCAACACACCAGCTAGAATATCCAGTTCAAACACAGGTCATGTTGTATGTGCCTTTTGCGGTCTTGACTAGTCCCAGGATAAGAGCCAGTATTCCAAACAGCGGCCATCAAGGTCCAGCATGTTGTGACATCACTTCCACCTGATCCTCTTCTGACTTTCTCTGTTCAAGTCTTGGGTTTTCACCACACTGGCTTTCCTTAAACAAGCTGGGCCTGCTCCCTCCTTAGCACCTTTGTATCCTTCAGGGCTTTGCTCAGATGATACCTGACTACCCAACTGAAAATTGCAAGCGTCCCCTCTCCAACTTCCCTGCTTTGTTTTTGTAGGACTTTAACACCGCCTACCACAATAAAATTTCACTTAGTTTTCTCTTCCCCTCCCTCTGCCCAAATGACTGAGTCCCAATGATGATCAGGTTTTGTGCACAGTATTATCTTAGGAGACTGGTAAACATGGTGGGAGAGGCAGGTCAAACAACAAAAACCGATAAAATAAAAATGTTTTAAGCAGTGTTGAGGAAACTAGAAAAAAATTTGAGAAATTAACAGGCACGTCAGTTTTATTGCACAATTTCAAAAGACCACTCTACCAGCTGTGGAAAATTAAGTGGAAGTAAAGAGAAGTTAGCTGTTTATGGTAGTTGAGAAGTAGTGGGTGGCTGTGCTACAGTGATTTATGGCCCAGCTGGGGATCCCACAAGTAGAGATGGAAAACTGATCAAACAGGACTAGGCAGTAATTAGCCTGGGGAGGAGGGGCAGTAAGACAAAAGGAGAAATCAAATGTCAAATGTAATTCTGAGGTTTTTGGTTTCAGGTACCAAGATGGAAAGTAGAGTCCTGGGGACAGGTTTGAGAAAATTTAGTTCTGTGTGGACATTTGGTGTAATGAGAGACCTTCAGATTTGCATGTCAAATATGCAGTTGGATAGGCAAGTCTAGGACTCAGAAAGGTTTGAGCTGCAGATACAAATGTGGGAGTTTGTCTTAGTATGCTCACACTGCCATTCTGGGGATGGAGAGACTTAACATTATTTTTTTCCCCTCAGAGTTCTGAAAAATGTTTGGGGATCCAAGATAGAGAGAGGTACAAGTCGGGGTGATGTCTGGAGACAGCAGTTCTGTTGGGTTGCAGTGGCCAAATCTTGGCTGCAGCCTCACCTGTTAGAGTGCCCTCTCTGGTGCCTCTTCATCTTATGAGGTACCAGCCCTGTGCCCTGTCAGATAAGGGCTTCCTTTATGATTTCATTTAACCTTAATGACCTGGTAAAGGCCCTATGTTTCAACCTAAGAACTGTTCTACCCATGGCAGAGTGGTCAGAATGTAGGTGGTAGTAAAGCCATTAGGATGGATGAGATTATAAAGAAGAAATAGAAATGGCCAAGAGCCTAGCACCAGTCTTTAGAGCTCAAGTCCAGGAGTAGGAACTTAGGTGAAGCAGCAGCCATTGGGAAAACAGAGTGCCAAGAAAGTGATTCAAGGAGGCCGTGGTGACCAGTGTCCAGTGCTACTTGCAGTGTCCCTTGGTTTTCACAAGATAGGAAAGTCCTTGTCATCTTAGTAATGGTTTCAGTAGAGTTGAAGAGTGAATGTGAGGTGGAAAACTGCAATCAGAATAGGAATTTGAGTTTGTTGTTCATTTTGGTTGCAGGAATTTTGACTCTGAGAAATGAATGCACAGTAGGTGGGGAGGAGTGTGAAATTAAGGAAGGACTTGTTTTCCTTTTGTTTTTAAGATCAGAGACACTAACCAAAGTATGTCCTCAAAATTTAGCTATAATTTTTATTTCATCATCTTTAAAACCCTGAAGCATAGGAAGTATCCTCATTTTACAGATGCAAAACTGAGGCAGAGATAAGTGGCCATAGTGACATTGTCCTAAGGGCTTCATATACAATATCCTATTGGTCTCATCTTATTCACCAAATGAGCTAATGTATTTAACATTCTTAACACTGTGCCCAGCACATAGTAGGTGCTCAAGAAGCCCTAATTACCACAATTTTTTTTTTAAAGATTTATTTTATTTGAAAGGCAGAGTTAGAGAAGGAGCAAGAGATCTTCCATCCACTGGTTCACTCCCCAGATGGCCACAACAGCCAGCACTGGGCCAAACCGGAGCCAGGAGTTTCATCCAGGTCTTCCACATGGGTGTCAGGCCGTCTTCAACTGATCTTCTCAGGCCATTAGCAGGGTGCCGAATCAAAAGTGGAACATCTAGGACACAAACCAGCGCTCATATGGGATGCTGCTACTGCAGGTGGCAGCTTTATCCATTACACCACTGTGTTTTGTTTTGTTTTGTTTTGTTTTGTTTTTAAATAGCATCATCAATATTGCATTGTGGCAACAATTCTTTTCCTGGTGCAGTAACAGTTTAGGCTGTATTAGGCTCTTAACACTTGGACAAAATTACATGTGTCTGCTTGAGCAATAGGTTATGCTTAGGGGCATTTTATGTAAGAAATACCTGTGTTTTTTTTAAACACTAGAGTCACAGTGTTCACTAGGAGAAGTTCCTAGGAAAGAGACTACAGAAAATAGGAGGTTCATATACCTCATCCCATGCCAGAGGCGCAGCATCCGAGAACACTCATGTACTGAAACAGCAGGATGACCACCTGTGCTACAGAAACGACTTCCCTTGCTCTTTCACAGGGCTGAGCATGTGAGATTGACCCCAGGCAAACCAAGTGGACACTTGGTCGCATGCTTCTCTGTAGTACTATTGTCTATCGGTTCTGCTCTCCGTGCCTCTGGAGGCCTGGGCCTTGAAAGCACTCTCCTATTCTTCTGTACTCTTGTCTGAAGTGCTGGCTGAGGGAGAGCTAACTTGCTCCTAGACACTTGTCTTTAGTATTTCTTTGCCCTCTTCCTTCCTCACATTATGTTAGAAAAACACTGCATAGCTCGTCCTTCTAATTTTTTTGAGCCAAAAAAACCTCCCACTGCATGGCTGATAAGTTTAAGTATTATGTTAATGGTGTCTCTATAGAAGTGTGTCTCAAGTTTAGATAAATTATTTAAAGAGAAGAGTTCATTTCTACAGATACCTGGTAGTGACTTTTCCTATTACTTAAATATGAACACAATTAAAGTAGCTTAAATTTCTTATGCATACAGCTTTCTATATAGTTCAGAAGTCAAAATAGCTATAAAGCAATAATTCAATTTAATGTTAGTGTGGGCCAATGATGTTTTTCAAAAACTAAATTGCCATTTGCAGTGTAAAAATGATGCTGCATTATGCACAATTTTTCTTAATTTGGCATGACTATACTGAAATGACTCAGTTACCCAGAGGCACTTGTTTTATGACTGCTTGAGAAAGCACTTTCTTCCTTACAGCACACTGTGATTATACTTGGCCTTCACTAGTCACACACACGTTTCTCTGATGCTGCAACCACGTTCGACTTTTTGGCATTACAACAATCATAAAAGTAAATGGAGACATTAAAAGTATTTGGCAGGACTCTGCTGATGATAACTTTATAAAAGAGAAACTCTGGCCAGCACAGCTCACTTAGCTAATCCTCCACCTGCGGCACCAGCACCCCAGGTTCTAGTCCTGGTTGGGGCGCCGGGTTCTGTCCCAGTTGCTCCTCTTCCAGTTCAGCTCTCTGCTGTGGCCTGGGAAGGCAGTGGAGGATGGCCCAGGTGCTTGGGCCCTGCACCCACATGGGAGACCAGGAGGAAACACCTGGCTCCTGTCTTCAGATCAGCGCAGCCGTAACAGCCATTGAGGGGTGAACCAATGGAAAAAGGAAGACCTTTCTGTCTCTCTCTCTCTCACTGTCTAACTCTGTCAAATAAAAAAAAAAAAAAGAGAGAGAGAGAGAGAAACTCTGCAATATATGCTTATGTTAATATTTCCTTTGATCATCACTGAGTAAGTTTTAAATGAAAATGAGCAAAGCAGGAAGCCCTTTTAGAATATTTACATGTTTGCTTTTCAGGCTTCTGTATATTTCAATGTAGAAATTTATTGACATAAAATACATTTCTTCTCCATATTTTTGTTTTCTACCTCTTTAATATCTGGCCCCTCATTGGACAGGGGGTGTCATGTTAAAACAGTGAAATGAAGAGTTGTAGGCTTCAAGTCTATTTTGTTAAGTGCTCAAACCACTCAGGTGCCAAAAATAAATACTCTTCCCCTTTTTAAGAAAAGAAAGATTGAAGACGGGATCCTAAGTTAGTGGTGTGATGCTCACTTCCCACCGTGTCAGATTGCTTGGATTCAGTACCTGCCTCTGGCTCATTGTTCCAGCTTCCTGCTGATGCAGACCTGGGAAGCAGTAGTGATGGCAAAGTTTTCTCTAGGGCTTTGCAAATAGAACACACGTTCAGATAAAGTTGTTTTACCAGAAAGCTTATCAGTGCTACTTTAGGATGAGTACATTTTTAGAAATTGAGTTTCTAAAGGATAAAATATTGATCAAATACTGACCTAAGAAAGTAGATATTTTTTGAAACAATACTATCCTGAATTGATACAATTGTATATAACAGGGGTAGCATATAAACAGTTTGGACAATAGTGAGACAGAACTTAACCATTGGGGGGGTTAAAAGAGATAATGCCTGGGGTCTACATTCAGCCTAAAGGTTAAAACACCAATATTGGAGCACCTGCGTTTAAGTCTAGCTCCACTCCCAGCTCCAGTTTTCCTGCTAATGCTGACCCTGGGAGGCAGTAGGTGATGGTTCAACATGTCAGGTCCCTGCCACCCATGTGGGAGACCTGGATTGATTTCCTGGCTCTAGGCCTTCTTCCAGCCCAGCCCTAGCTCTTATGGACATCTGAGAAAGTGAACCAGGGTATTGGGGCTCTAGCTGTCTCTTTCCATCTCTCTCTATCTCTCAAATTAAAAATAGGTTTTAAAACTCCTTCTAAAGAAACTACCTAGAGATCAGCATTGTAGCACAGCAACTTAAGTTGCCTCTTGAACTGGCACCCAATTTCAGAATACCAGTTCAGATATACCAATACCAGAATACTGGTTGCTCTGTTTCTGATCCAGCTTCCTGCTAATGTGCCTGGGAAAGCAGCAGAAGATGGCCCAAGTCCTTAGGTCCCCTGCCACCCACTTGGGAGACTCAGATGGAGTTCCAGGCTCTTGGCTTCAATCTGGCCCAGCCCCTGCCATTGCAGCCATTTGGGGAGTGAACCAGCAGATGGAAGATCTCTCTTTGTGCACCTTCCCCTGCCTGTGTGTCACTCTACCTTTTATTTATTTATTTGAAAGTCAGAGAAGGAGGGAGGGAGGGAGGTCTTCCATCCAATGGTTCACTCCCCAATTGGCCGCAATGGCCGGAGCTGTGCCAATATGAAGCCAGGAGCCAGGAGCTTCTTCCGGGTCTCCCACACGGGTGTAGGGGCCCAAGGACTTGGGTCATCTTCCACTGCTTTCCCAGGCCATAACAGAGAGCTGGATGGGAAGAGGAGCAGCTGGGTCTCGAACCAGCGCCCATATGAAATGCTGGCACCTCAGGCCAGGGTGTTAACCTGCTGCATCTACCTTTCAAATAAATAAATAAATATTTTTTTTTAAATGATGCATATAAATATCTTAGCCAAGTATTAGGCAAATAGTATACAATAAAAGTTCATTGTTGTTTTCATACATGAAAGTATTTATCTAAAATGTTTAACAATAAATTTAGGTAGATTTTTACGGTTTTTAAGAGTCTGTTTTGAAATTCAGAGTTACAACAAGAGAGGGAGAGACAATGAGCAATCTTCCATCTACTGGCTCACTCCCCTAGATGGCCACAATAGCCAGTGCTGGGCCAGGCCAAAGCCAGGAGCCAGGAACTTCATCCTGGTCTCCCACGTGGTTGGCAGAGGCCCAAACATCTGGACCATCCTCAGCCACTTTTCCCAGGCCATTAGCAGGGAGCTGGATCAGAAGTAGGGCAGCTAGGATACCAACCAGCACCCATATGGTATCCCACATCTCAGGCAGCAACTTTACCCACTATACCACAATGCCGGCCCCAGATTTTTAACTTTTTATGAATAAAAGTTTTTATATGGGACTTCCAGAAAATTTTAAAACTTCTGTACATCTACAAAAGCAGTAATGAAATATAAGAAATAAATAGCAAACTGAGAAATGACATGGCATTAATATTTTTAATTAATGAAAAGCTGTTAGAAAAGCTTGAGGAAAAATGCTCATGAGGAAAAATGTGTCCCCTTTTGTCCACAGAAACACAAATAGGCTATTTATTTTGAAGAAGAAATAAAATAATAATTTGGAAAATGGTATTCCTCATTAGTAATCAAATAAATGAAAATATAAGATATAAGAGTATTTTATTTATGTTTTTAATTTTAATATCAGAATTTACATTGATGTGTCCTTTTGTTTCTTAAGGTTGGAATACACACCAAGGCTTGGTTTATAGCTGGAATCTTTTTGCTGTTGACTATACCCATATCCCTTTGGGTGATATTGCAACACTTAGTGCATTATACACAACCTGAACTACAAAAACCAATAATAAGGTAAATCTTACTATGTTTTTATTGTACTAGTTTTGTATTTGTTTATTTTGTAAATATGGCAAAATTTTTAATATTTACGTTTGCTTTCCAAATAGGATTCTTTGGATGGTACCCATATACAGTTTAGATAGCGTAAGTATGTTTCACTTTGTTACATTAACTAAAACTTGTTTGATGATGTTAACTATGCTTACAGAAGATTTAAGGATATGCAAGTAGGTTTATTCAGTAAGGAGTCAGATTATAAGAGAAGTTCACTTGCTTTCAATATTGATAAGATAAAGCATAAGAATAGAAAAGAAAAATGCAAATACTTGAAATTTTATAAAATCTATTTTTATGTTCTTTGCTTAATCTCTTAAACTCTCAGATTAGTGGCTGTTTCAAGAATATTTTAAATTAGATTCATGCCTCAGCATCCAAAAGAAGACTTGTTCCAGGACCCCCAGTGGACACAAAACCCAAGGATTCTCAGGTCCCTTTTATAAAACGGCATAGTGTTTACATGTAACCTACACAGATTCTCCCCTATATTTTAAATCATGTCTAGATTTCTTATAATGCCTGATGCAATGTGAATGCATCAGTGAATGTGTAATAGTTGTTATACATTGTATTGCTAAGGGAATATGACAAGAAAAAAACCACGCAGTAGATGTTTAGTACAGACGCGTCTTTTTCTTAGATAATCTGAGTACACATTTGGCTGAAACCACAGAAGGTCAACTGTCAATTATCTTCCTTTGTATCTGGACAAACTAATAAAACATTCTCCAGTAAATAAACATATAATTATGATATTATGCTGCACTAATTTATTTAAAGGAAATAACTGAAACAACATTTTCTGTAACCAAATTAAGAAAAATTTCAGATTATGTGTAATAATTCATGTAATTTACCTCTTGATATTCATTCTTTATCCCTACTATTTTTTTTTAACCCATATCCAAGATGTTTAGGGCTTTTAAAACTTCATTTCACACATTGTCTAGTAGCCATCATAATGATGAATTTTAGAGAGTTTGATGTAAGTATGTGACAAGACGTCTCAGATTTTAAAATTAGCTTATTAGTGAGTACCATGAATTAGAGTTATAACTCATTTTATCTTATCCACAACTATCTTTAACACCTGTGCTTTTTCATAGTGGGTAGCTCTGAAATACCCCAGCATTGCAATATATGTGGATACCTGCAGAGAATGCTATGAAGCTTATGTCATTTACAACTTTATGGGATTCCTTACCAATTATCTAACTAACCGATATCCAAATCTGGTATTAATCCTTGAAGCCAAAGATCAGCAGAAACATTTCCCTCCTTTATGTTGCTGTCCACCATGGGCAATGGGAGAGTAAGTATTTTTGCTTTTAATACTTTTCTATTCTACTTCAAATTCAGTGGAGTTTTTAAGTATCAACTCTTAGCAGATCAGTATGTTAAGTAATGTGAGCAAGGCAAAATGTCTAAGACAGAATGCCCTTCCCTGATGTATTTCATAATCAAGTTTGAAAGCTAACAAGACACATTTTCATAATCTATCTATGTGTTAGTGTTTCTTTATGTTATTCATCCCAAACAGAAAAGTTAAATAAAATACCGTAGGGAAAAACTTTAGAAATCACTCAATCAACATCCTTTTGGGATAGGCATTTGATATAATGGTTAAGATGCCACTTGGGGGGCCTGTGCTATGGTGGGTTGGGCCCATCTGCGGTGCCAGTATCCCATATGGGCGCTGGTTCAAGTCCCGGCTGTTCCCCTTCTTCTCCAGCTTCCTGCTAGTGTGCCTGGAAGGCAGTGGAAGATGGCCTAAGTGCTGGGGCATGTTGGGGACCTGGATGATGCTCCTGGCTCCTGGCTTTGGCCTGGCCCAGCCCTGGCCGTTGCAGCCATTTAGGGAGTGAACCAGCAGATGGAAGATCTATCTCTGTCTCTCCCTCTTTCTCTGTAATTTTTTTCAAATAAGCAAATCTTTAAGGAAAAAAAAAAAAAAGAAACCACTTGGGTCACCTCCATGTCATATCAGAGTGCCTGGAATCGAGTTCTCGCTCTACTTAAATTTCCAGCATCCTGCTACTGCATATCCTGATGTGCCATCAGTAGGTGATGGCTTAAGTACTTGGGCCCCTATCACCCACATGGGAGACTCAGAATGAGTTCCTGGCTCCTGGCTTACCATGGCCAAGCCTTAGCTATTGCAGACATTTGGGGAGTGAACCAACAGAAAGAAGATTGATCTTTCTCAAATAAAATAAATTATAAATAATTTTTTTAAATCCCCTTACAGTTAAGAATCAATGTCTATGGATTTTATGCAATATTACATAGCTGGTTAAAAGACTTAATGGGGGGCCGGCACCACGGCTCACTAGGCTAATCCTCTGCCTTGCGGCATCGGCACAATGGGTTCTAGTCCCGGTCAGGGCGCCGGATTCTGTCCGGTTGCCCCTCTTCCAGGCCAGCTCTCTGCTGTGGCCCGGGAGTGCAGTGGAGGATGGCCCAAGTGCTTGGGCCCTGCACCCAATGGGAGACCAAGATAAGCACCTGGCTTCTGCCATCGGATCAGCGCGGCAGCCATTGGAGGGTGAACCAACGGCAAAGGAAGACCTTTCTCTCTGTCTCTCACTCTCTCACTATCCACTCTGCCTGTCAAAAAAAAAAAAAAGACTTGATGGGGGTAGGTATTTGGCAGGATGCCCACAACCCATATCTGAGTAGCTGTGTACAATATTTGGCTCTGGCTCCTGACTCTAGTTTCTACTGACGCAGACCATGGGAGGCAGCAAGAATGATTCAAACTTTCGGGTTCCTGCCACTCATGTGGGACACCTAGATTGAGTCCCAGACTCTCTGCTTTGGTCTGACCTAATCCTAGCCTTTAGGGGCATTTTGGGGAAGAACCTATGAGTGGGAGTGTGTGTGTCCCTCTTTCTCCCTACCGTCCCACCCACTGGCCATCTCTCTCTTTCTGTCTCTCCCTCTCTCAGATAAGTAAATTAAGAAAAGAAAGAAGGGAGGGAAGAAGGGGAAGAAAGGAGAGAAGGAAGGAAGGAAAGAAGGAAGAGAGGGAGGGAGGAAAGGAAGGAGAGGGGGAGGGAAAAGGAATAAAGAGTGAGAGCGAGAGAGAACAAAGAAAGAAAAGACTTGAAAGATAGTCCAGGAGGGGAAGCAGCATAGGATACGCAATAGGAACAAAACAGCAATGTTTATTCTAATAGTATACAATATATATCTTATATGTTTCTATCGGACAGTAGAAGAAAAGCTTACGTATCTTCTACAATTTCCACTTTGAAAAGTAAGTTGCATTTAAGATTGCACTTATTATTTTACAAGTGAAGCACTGGGTGCTTTTCAGCAAGCAGACATTTGAAACAGTGTTTTAAAAAGATTGATTTGCAATAAAAGATGCATTAGTGGGAAGAAGATTCCAGAGACGGAGAAAAAGGAGATTAAAACAGTCCATTTTTGAGATAAAGGAGGGATGAGAGTAGAATAGAAAGAAAAACAGTAAGAGAATGTAACTAGAGAATCAATAAGACTTGATCATGGATAGACAGGGAATTAGGTGGAAGTGTTAAGCCAAGGTTAATAGAATGATGCGGAGGCATGGCAGTCAGTATAGATGTACAACTTTAAGGTGGCTGCATTGCTTCCCATGCAGCACAACACCTTGCCAGATTTTGCCTCTTACATACTGAAAGGTACAGGGAGCTACCTGGCTTTTTACAATAGTAAGTTTCTAATACATTCTTTTGGCAGATATGTATTGAGTATCTAGTGTATGTGGTATTATGTAGCTGTATCTTAATACACGAAACAGTTTAGATTTCAAAGAATTTACAATTTGATTAGGAATTAAATGAAGAAAAATACATGGTTATCTGTTTAAGGAAAAAGAATAAGAGGCCATGAAAAAGGATAATAAGGAAAAACTAACGTAGATTAGTGAACAGGGAAGAGAGGTTGTGCTAAACTTTGAATACAACAAGGACAAATTGATGTTTATAGCTAAGGAGCAGATTTAAGGTGTCAGTGAATGCAAAGTTACTAATAGAACACATCAAGAGTGGAAGGATCTAACAGGATTCTTAACTAACAGAATTCTTGCTACAGGCAGGCCATGGGTTTAGACCATCAAAGGTGAGTATAAGGAACTTGATCAGATATCAAGGGGTGGGGCAGTGACTTAACAGGATTCTTTGGTTATGCTGATTTAGGGCAAGAACAGTGCCCAAGGATAAAGCCCTGTCAAAGAGGACTCAGAAGGACTTACCTGTAAGTTTGGTCAGTGAAAGAGAGTCTTTGTCAAATGAGAAGCCATTACAGGTTGTCACACAGAGAACTGGTGTCCAAATTTCATTTTCGGAGATTACTGTGTTCTGTGTAGACTGACTAGGAAATCTAGTCAAGGCCAGGGTGTAAGCTGAGAGAGATGAGAGACTGCCATTGGTAAGTATTGTTGATGATGATGATAGTGACAGTTTGATTTGATAAGGACTCTTCCATTGATACAGAACCTGAGATGAGGCACTAAGTTTTTTTTTTAAATATTTATTTATTTATTTATTTGAAAGTCAGAGTTACACAGAGAGAGAGAGGGGTCTTCCATCCAATGGTTCACTCCCTAATTGGCTGCAATGACCAGAGCTGTGCCGATCTGAAGCCAGAAGCTTCTTCTGGGTCTCCCACATGCATGCAGGGGCCCAAGGACTTGGACCATCTTCTACTGCTTTCCCAGGCCATAGCAGAGAGCTGGATTTGAAGAGGAGCAGCCGAGACTAGAACTGGTGCCCATATGGGATGCTGGCGCTTCAGGCCAGGGCGTTAACCCAGTGAGCCACGGCACCAGCCCCAAGGCACTAATCTTAACTTCTTCAACCTGGCACAGTTTTGTTTGTTTTGCGTTTTTGGGTTTTGATTTTTTTTTTTTTTTATGAGGCAGAGAAAGACAGATACAGACTTCCCATACACTGTTTTTCTCCTCAAATACTAATAAGAGCTAGAACTGTGCCAGGCGAAGCCAGGAGCCAAGAACATCTGGGACTCTTACATGGGTGGCAGGAGCCCAGTTACCTGAGCCATCACCATCTTCCTCACAGGGTCTACATTAGCATGAAGCTGGAGTCATCTTGAGCCAGGAATCAAACCTGGCTTGTACTTGTATGTGGGACATTGGCATCATAACCAGTAGGCTAAACACCTGCTGCAGACAGACACAGTTGGCTGGTGGTAAACTAAAACCCCAGACCTTAGTCAAATGATACTACTGGTCGAGATTCTTATATTCTGTGTTTGTGTACTTGATCTGTTCCCAGGTAAACAGTTACATTTATTTTGAAGCATCTTTGTGTTGTTTTCATTTTTTCTTGAGACTTCAATTCAGACAGTTGCTGATTGGATAATGTGACTAACAGTCAACAACACATCCACAAATTACATCATATTTTCTCGTCTTTGAAAAGGCATTGAATGGTTACTAAAATCATAGAGTTGGGGAGTGAGATCTTAGTAATAGTATTTTTCATTCTGTTGTATATAAATAGATTTATTTTACTCATTTCCCTTTAATAGATGACTAGTATAAAATATCTGACAATAAGGCTGTTGCCATTTAGGATCATTTAGATTAATGTATTGCTATGCAAATGCTATGGCAAGTTTACAGTTGGTATGTGGTAAAAACCAAGTCTGCTTTTTATTTTCTGATTTCTGTAACATGAGTAATGAGCACAATCAGTTTTCTTTTCGTGAACATTTGGTTTTGTTTAGGTCATTCATGGGGGAAGGGGAAACACTTCTAGTAACTTGATGCATTTGCGCTTCTGTAATTGGAATATATGTTTTCATGAAGTAGTACTAACTCTTACTACTATTCTTCCCTTGCTCTTGTTTTTAAAATTTGGGTGACATTCCACTAAGTTGAAGTAGACATTGCTGTGAGTATGCACCTTGCTGTGGACATGTTAGGTCTCACAGGCTTTTATTCAACTTTGCAAGTTAGTGGCAAATTGTTTTCTGAAGCATAATAACTTCCTCTCTTGCCGAGAAAAAATAAAATCGTTCTGGGGCAGGCATATGACCCAGCAGTTAAGATGCTGCTGATACACTCCCATCCCATGTCAAAGTACCTGGGTTCAAGTCCTGGCTGTGCTTTCAATTCTAGCTTCCAACTAACATGCGACCTTGGAGGCAGCAGATAATGGCTCAAGCGCATTGGTCCCTGCTACCCATGAAGGAGACTCAGCTGGAGTTCTGGGATCCTGGCAACTGCCTGGCCCAGCCATGACACTTGCAGGCATTTGAGGAGTGAAACAGTGGATGGAAGATCATTTCTCTCTCTCTATATATATATATAGATATTGATATAGATATAGATATAGATATAGATATATCGATATATATCTGCCTTTCAAATAAAGTGAAGATAAGTAAGAATTTAAAAATAAGTAAATAAAATTGTTCTGTTGGGGCCAGTGCTGAGGCGTAGTAGGTTAAGCATCCACCTGTGGTGCCGGCATCCCATATGGGCACCATTTTAAGTCCTGGCTGCTCTATTTCTGATCTAGCTCCCTGCTGATGTCCTTAGAAAGCAGTAGAAAGATGCCTCAAGTGCTTTGGCCCCTGGACCCATTTGGGGAATGAACCAGTGGATGAAAGATTTCTCTGTCTCTCCCTTTCTCTAACTCTGCCTCTCAAATAACTCTTTAAAAAAAAAAATTGTTCCATGTTGAACCCCATACTTGCCTACATTTGGAATTATGCAGACTTCCTTATGTTTGCCTATCAAGTTGGTATAGAGTAGTGTAGCACTCTGGTCTTAAATTGGATTCCTTGATTAATGAAGCATCTTTTCATGTTTATGAACTCCTTGGTTTTCCTTTTATGAGGCATGCTTGTTTACCTTTTTTTTTTTTTCTTTTCATTTTCTTGCATTATTTGTCTTGTGGAATTACAAGATCTTTAAACTTTTGGATGCTAGTTCTTGCTTAAGCATGTATTAAAATTACCTTCAGTTTTAGGCATGCCTTGACACTTTTCAGTGTATTTTCTGTTAAGGATTGTGTCTTTGAACTTTAATATAGTTGAGTTTATTTTATTTATTAGGAAGTAGTTGATACTTTTTAGGTCTTGTTCACAAAAAAGTCTTCCTAACTCAGGATTATAAAAACATTCTCTTAGCTTTCCTAATCTTTTCAAAATTTTGCCATTAAAACTTAACCCATCTGATCTGGAGTTGATTCTTTTGTGTATGTATTTTATGTGAGGCAGGAATACAGTTTCACTTTATTCCATTGGGTGACTATCCTGGCACCATTCTCTGTCTTCTACCTCACTGATCCATGGTGCACCTCTTGTCATATGTCAAATTTCCATGTGTGTGGGTGCTGTGGGTTGGTTATGGTTTAACCGTATGCATCCTCAAAGGTCTGTGGGATCAGGGTTGTGGTTCCCAAGGTAGCAGGTGGAGCCTTTAAAAGATGGGAGCGTGATAGGGGGTCCTTAGATCCTTAGAGGCCTGCTGTCAAGGTACTTGTGCATCCTGTGAGTTCTCTTGAGAGAGCTGTTATAAAGGAACAAACCTGGCCCCATCCAGCTCTCTCTGTTCCTGGTTCAAGATGTGCTCTGCCTGCTCCTGCACGTGTCCTCACCCTTGCTATCTGGGCCACGCAGTGATGTAGCCAAAGAGTGGCCCTCACCACAGTGCCTATACTATGCCATCGGGACTTTTGGCCTCCAAAAACCATGAGCTAAATAAACGTCTTTTCTTCATGATAGCTTGTCTCGGGTATTTTCTCATGCTAACAAAAAGCACATTTAGATGTTTGTGGTGGTCTTTTTGTTCTTGTTTTATTGGGTCCCTTTTTATCCTTAGACTGATTCCAAACGTTAGCTATATAGTTTATTACTAAAGCTTAACATGAAGGGCAGGTGTCCCAGCTCTGTTATCATGGCTGTTCTTGCGTCTGTGCTCTTAAATGCAAATGTTTAGTCAGCTTGTGAAATTGCTTAAAAAACTAACCGGGATTTCTTTTTTTATTCCAAGCAAATTCACTCTTTAGCATATTGATAACTTCATGATGGGGGGGGGTCTTAGCCATTAAAATGGTCTTTCCACTTATTCTTTATTTTTATCTTTCCACATAGTTTTCTCATGAAGGTCTCACACATCTTTTATTGACTTGTTACTGCTACTCTAAATGGAATCTATTTTAGAAATTAGCCTCTGCCCATGTGTGGAAAGTGTAATGATTTTTTTGCATATAGATATTATATCTAAAAATATTACTAAATTTACATAGTTTATAGATCTTTTGCTTTATATAGTCATCTGAAAATGGAGAATCTGTTTCCTCTCTAGTCTTCATACCACACATTCCTTTTACATTTCTTTTTCTTCTCACTCTAAGTGAATATCTTCATTCTTCTCATTCTGGATTTTCAAGGGAATTCTTATAAAATTTCACAATTGAATTACATGTTTCTAAAGGTGTTTTTAGGACTCCTTTATCAGGTTAAAATAAGTTCCCTTTTGTGCTAGTTTTTAATCATGAATAAGAGCTAAATTTCATTAAATGCATTAAATGCTTTTTCTGTGTCAAGATGATCATGGTTTTTCTTTAGCCTGTTATTGTGGCGAAGTAGATTAATGGCTTTCTGTTGTTGAGAGGCACAGAGACAGAGTGAAAAGGAGATAAAGCTATCTCTCTCTGCTGGTTTACTCCCAAATGCCTGTGATGACTGAGGCTGAGCGAGTGCAGGAGCCAGGATATAATCACTCAATCCCCAGGTCTCCCTCATGGGTGGCAGGGACCTATTTTCTTGAGCCATCACCGCTGCCTCTCAGCGTCAGAATTAACAGGAAGCTGGAGTCAGGAGCTGGAGGCGGTATCAAAAGCAGGCACTCTAAAATGAGGTATGGTTTTCTTAACTGGCATCTTTTTCTATTATTATTTTATTTTCTTGAAGAGTGGAATGACAGAGATCTTCCATCCCCTGGTTCACTCCCCCAAATGGCCAGGGCTGGGCCAGACTGAAGGCAGGAGCCTTCTGGGTCCCCCACATGGGTGCAAGGACTTGGGCCATCTTCTGCGGCTTTCACATGCGCACTTGCAGGGACCTGGATGAGAAGTGAAGCAGCCAGGACCTGGGTTTTTTTGTATGAGAGGACAATGATAGAGTTATTTAGGATTCTTACAGTTTCTGAAATCATTTTTAAACCATTACAGTTCTAGGGAATTAGGCAGAGCTGGCAAAATTTTACAATTTATGGATATCCATTAGATTATATTTTCAGTCTCCCTGGATTGTGTGTTAGGACTCTCCTTCCATCTCTAACATGAACTGTACGCATTGCTTGGTTTCCATGGGAAATCTTTGCCAGAAGTTTGCCCATCTTTACTACTCTTGGCAGGAACTGGCTTTGGGCTTTGTTGGTGTTCTCTGTGGTATGTTTCCAATTTCATTACTATCTGTTCTGTTTTACTTCCTTTCTGCCACTTACTTTGCTCTGCTGAACTCTTTTCCTGTTGGATTCTTGTCTCATTAATTTACAACCCTTCTTCTTTCTTATTTAAAGAGAATTCAGCCTTCCTCTGCCTTTCTGTTTTGCCTGGGCCCCAGCCAATTCAGCAGTGCCTGCCCACATAAACAAACAGAACTTTCCCCGCTCACACAGCTCCCACTGAAAACACCCTTGGATACACCCTGAAACAGTGCCTCACCAGCTCCCTAGGTGGCCCTTGGTTGAACTGACACCTAAACTTATCCATCACGTTTGTCAGAATAACAGTCGTACAATACTGTTAACTGTACATGCAATTCAGATTTCTACTACTATCTGTCTCTCAGTGTCCAGTCCGGAAATCTACTTTGTGTTTAGCCTCTTTTTAAAAATTATTCTTTAATACTTTGAGAAGGTATAAGAAGTTTGAGAAGACTCCTCTATTTAACAATAATTTTTATATATAATTTTAAAGTTTTTCAAGCATTAGAGGATTACAAATAATGTAACAAATAAGTTTTATAGCACCTCCAGTTAAATGTTAATCTAAAACGTAAAAAACCTTGAAAACCAAAAACTTTACAAAGCTCACCTAGTGGCAAAATCGCATCTATTTATAACCTGTTTGACTATTTGTGATCTTAATGTGACTTTTAACTATGAAGGAAGATACACATCTCACTGCAGCCAGACAAGGGTATTTCACAAAGTTGGTGGAAAATTTGAATTCAAATGTTTATTTTGATGCAAAAAACAATTTTGAAATCCATGAAGTTTTTCATAAGACACATTTTCCCTGAATGTTTTGAATACCTCTTGTATCCCAAGATACAAGCTGCTGCTACAGAGCCACTGATGGTTAATAACATTCTTTTATTGTTTTTCTTGCTCTATTTCTTTTTCTCATTACTGGTCTGGAAGTTATATTTTCTATTCCTACTCTTTTTACCATGATTGTTTAAATTTTTAAATTTTATTGCAGCTACTAAATCTGACTAAGATTTAGGTAACATTTTTGGGTAGTTTTTAAGTCTTCAAGTTTAACAATTATTCCTCACTTCTTGCATCTCAGATCTTTTCAGTTATGATCATTTTGTTCTTCTTAAACTTTGTTCCCTTACAAATTCTTTACTGCCTTAAATGACATTGTCAGATATATTTATCTTTATTTTGCCCTCATTCTTTTTTTTTGTTTTGTTTTTAAGATTTATTTATTTGAAAGTCAGAATTACACAGAGAGAGAAGGAGAGGTAGAGGTAGAGAGAGAGGTCTTCCATCTGCTGGTTCACTCCCCAATTGGCTGCAACAGCCAGAGCTGTCCCGATCCGAAGCCAGGAGTGGAGCCGGGAGCTTCCTCTGGGTCTCCCACACAGGCGCAGGGGCCCAAGGAGTTGGGCCATCTTCTACTGCTTTCCCAGGCCAAAGTAGAGAGCTGGATCAGAAGTGGAGCAGCCAGGACTCAAACCAACTCCTATATGGGATGCTGGCACCACAGGTGGTGGCTTTACCTGCTACGCCTCAGCACCGGCCCCCTGCCCTCATTCTTTAAAGTTAGTTTTGCTGATAATACATTTCTGTATTGATGGGTATTTTTTCTAATCTATTTGAAGGCTTTTTTCTACTTTTTTCTGGCTTTAGTCCATCTGATTGTCAATTCATTATAAATGCCTTATCTCCAATCACATTGAAGATCCTCGCTTTGTCTACAGTTTCACTAGGAAGTGTCTGGGTCATTTTTGGTTTTCATTTTGAGTCCTATTTAACTTAACAGTGTGCCTTAATGTGTGGGTTCTATGTCTGTCCTCAGTTCTGAAACTTTCTTATTCTCTCTTCAAATTTTGCCTCCCCTCTATTGTTTCTGGAACTCTGAATATGTGTTAGACCTTCTGTTCTCTTCTGCTTCTTGTAACTCCTAAGCTTTCTTTCCCATTTGTGTATTTGGTTATTCAGATACATCTTTCACTTCACTCTACATAGCTTCTAACTCTTCGGCATAGGCACCCTTAACAGTCTCTGTTTTTGATTGACATTAATTCATAGAACCCTGGAAGTTAACCCAGCTCTGACTGGATTCAGCTGTGTGAAGAGTATGGGACATGAACCGTAGCCTGTGTAGGCAGGACCTTTGCTTCAGGAGAGCCTGCGGGAAGCCCAGGCACGCTCAGCTCTAAGTGGGAACGGACTGCCTCGGCACGGAGAAGGCTCCCAGCTCAGAGAACCCTAGCAAGACCTCAGGGCCTGTGTAACAGGCTCTCAGTCCTTTCAGTCTACATATAATTCTCAGTTTGAAAGATTCATAATACACAACACACAACCAGTTCTGATGTCAGAAGTGCTCAAAAAGCATCTGTCCTCAGAGCAACTTGGTCTGAAGTTTAAGAGGACTCTCACGTGCTGCTTGAGCCAAATTGCTTGGGGGACTTTTGGTTTCTGCTGGTTTGGCATGCCTTGTGAATTTTCCCTTATGTTGAGTAAGCCCAGTGATAGAATAAAATATGTTTTATGCAGGATCTTTGTTTTTTCCTTTCAGAGTATCCAGAGAGGAATGAATACTCTCTATAATATTTAAATACCAAATCTGGAAGGAAACCAAATCCTAAACGTAAATAATAACTTCTAAAAATGCATTCTTTCTCTTTCCCTCTCACTCTCTGGCACGCATGCACATGCATGCAATTGATCTTTCTTCCAGAAACACACTGGACCTATTTCCTTTTGTTCTGTGCTGCACTATGCAGGAATTTGAGACTGTACCCAAAAAGGAAGATCTTTTAGAGGATATGGTTGTCAGATAATTTCAACAATGTTTAGCTCATTTGTTTGCTGCTACCCACCCACATCCTTCCCTCACTGCCATACAAGATTGCTAAATTGAAATAATTGAATATAAATGTGGTATCACTTGTCAAAGTGATTTTAATTTGGAGAGTTTGGGGGAAATCAGAAGCTGTTTAAATGAGTAGCTGAATTGCTAACGTTCTTTTTCTTTTCCAGAGTATTGCTGTTTAGGTGCAAACTGGGAGTGCTGCAGTATACAGTTGTCAGACCATTCACCACCATCGTTGCTTTGTAAGCACACAGATTTTATTTTTACTGTTTAAAAATCCTCCAGCTCTTCCTTACATGGCAGCAGCTGAGTAGCAAAACAGACAGCATTAGTTTACTTGTTCTTCATGTAGGTCTAGTGTGCTGTGAGAATCGGTTACATAGAAACCTACTCTATTAAAATAAATAAGGCCATTCACAGGCAGAGAATTACCACATGCTACATCCTTTATAGCGTGCTGTAAAGCACTTGGAAAAATCTTTCTTTTTAAAGAATATATTCACACAGCTTTACAGAAACTATTGTATGGAGTTCATGTGCATTACTTTAGGTTAATAACATGGATTTTTTTTTACAAAGTTTAGAATATATTAGGAAAACTACAAGAAAGAGGATGTATTTTTCTGTAAAAACATTCCGTCAAGGCTTGAAACTTGAGGATAAAATGGTTTATTCATTAAGCCACCTGGCAAAAATACTTGCTAAAAATAGAACATCAAATCATTTAAAGCAGACAGATTACATGTTTTGTCTGCTAGTACTTCCTAACATTCTGCATGCTCACAGAGGAAAACCTGGAGAGAAAGCAGGTGAAAAGAATTAACTTCTTCAATCTGCCATTGAGTAGCAGTTTCTAATCCAGTTAAGTCTAATTTACTTATGCTTTATATTTCTATGAGTTAGAAGCTGGATAAGCATAGAACTTAATACTGATCATAAAGTATGCTTGAGAGGATCTGGGTCTTCATGCAATTCCGTCCAAGACGACTGAGAGGGGAACTACAACTCCCTCTGTTTTAGGTCTGTACTGTGTGTCCAACAATCCAGCTTTAACAACTAGGCAGCACAGTTCTTTTGAATTTAGTAATTACTCTTTGCTATTAAATATAAGTGCATTGTTTTGGATTTCCTTCAAGTTGGAAGAATATGTGGCAACATTCCATGGAAAACATTTTTCTTTAAGTTTTTGAACTGCCTCTACAGCCAAAATAAGCAGTTATCTATAGGATCATTCTACCAGGCTGACTTGTAAATGTAGGTATTACTATCACTGCATTTTGAAATACACTTTGATTTCATTAATCACAAAATTGTCTCATTTTTACCACTTTGCAGAATCTGTGAGCTGGTTGGTATATATGATGAAGGGAACTTTAGCTTTTCAAATGCTTGGACTTACTTGGTTATAATAAACAATATGTCTCAATTGGTAAGTAAACATTCGTTTTCCTTAATTGTACTGTTAAGTGTCTGTAGCTGCAAATTCACTAAAGCGGTTTCATCATGGATAAAGCTTAACCGCTTCTTTTTAATCTTGAAATATAATTCATAGGAAGAACTTAAACTTTTTATATCTTCATACATATATAAAGATCTAATATATTTGTTAATTATTTGGTGACTTGTATCTTAATCTCTTGATCTTAATCTCTTGTTTGAAACATTTCTGTGATTCATTGCATAGCTATGTGGGTAAATTATAGAAACAAAATGCTGGCCGGCGCCGTGGCTCAACAGGCTAATCCTCCACCTTGCTGCGCCGGCACACCGGGTTCTAGTCCCGGTTGGGGTGCCGGATTCTGTCCCGGTTGCCCCTCTTCCAGGCCAGCCCTCTGCTGTGGCCCGGGAGTACAGTGGAGGATGGCCCAAGTGCTTGGGCCCTGCACCCCATGGGAGACCAGGAAAAGCACCTAGTACCTGGCTCCTGCCATCGGATGAGCGCGGTGCGCCAGTCGCAGCGCACCGGCGGCGGCGGCCATTGGAGGGTGAACCAACGGCAAAGGAAGACCTTTCTCTCTGTCTCTCTCTCTCACTGTCCACTCTGCCTGTCAAAAAAAAAAAAAAAGAAACGAAATGCTGTCTAAATAAGTAAAAATATACACTTACACAAAATGCATATATTGGCGTATTTGGTAAGAGAAAATATCTAATTGGTATATGACAGTGTAAAGTTTAAAGAAAAATGGGAGAATAAAATTCCGATACCATGTATTTAGAATGAAAGGAAAACTGAAAATGTCAAGTTTAAAATAGATAAATAGATCATGTTCTAGAAACTGAATGCTCTAAAAATGTATGTATTCTGAAGAAATGTTGATCTTTGTCTATAAAACCTATTATTTGCAATAGCAGAAAGCTAGAAATATTCCCTACCCCAGTGAGGGACTGCTTAAAAGTACTGTTGCCTTTTCATTGGCTGAAATATTAGCAGTTATTAAAAATAATCCTCATTTACCTAGGCAGGTAATTCCCATGTCCAGTTTTCAAAGGTAATTCCTGAATTCTCCATACAGAATTCTCACTTAATAGGCATTTAACTGTAGCAACTCAGATTAAGTATATGAAAAGTGTTTGGGTTTCTAATTTGTAAGAAGATAGTAAGGAATGAGTGAGATAGCCCGTTTCCAATTATGTTTTCGTCTTTTTGAAACTCAAATGCATACCTTAATTGAGGTCATTAACAGAATGTAACCAAGGTGGATTACAGGATTTATCTGGTTTCATCTGTTAATTTTTTGCTTCCTTAAAATATACCTTTACTTGTTCTGAGACATCTGGCAAAGTCTTCATAAAATGTATGGTAACAGAACTAAGGCTGTAAATATATTCAGGCTGGTGGTCCAGAGAACATGAAGGTATTATTTAGTACTATACACCTAAATATGCATGTTTTTATCAGATGATTCTTGCATTTTTACTTTAAAAAGCAAAAGTTTCAGGTGGCTGTTTAATTGCCATCTGGCAGTAGGATGTCACAGAAAAGCCTGCTATGTAGAATTATTTCATCTGCACTCTTAATTGCTTAGAGGTTAATACAGTTCAAAAATTTAAAAGCCAGGTTTGCTAAAACAATGTGGAAGTGTTAAAACGTATGTAAACATTTTAATGCTATTTTCTATACTGCTGTTTTTAGAATTTATATTTTCCTTAAAAATTATATTGACATCATTTCGGTGCTTTTGTGATAAATCAATTACAATTCTGAATATTCAAAAAAATCTTTAGGAAACATAATGGAAAAGTATGGTACTTTAAAGAGAAACAATATTAGGCAATGAAATTTATATTTAGTTCAAGAAATCAATATGTGATTAAGTAATGGCTGCAAGACAGGACTGTGAATTACTGCTTTCATATTCTGAAACATTTCAAATAAGCATTTTATGGTTTCTAATGGTGAAAAGTGAATTTTTAGGAAAATGTTTATTGCTATTGAACACTACAGATTATTACAACTGATTTCTAGAAGCTATAGGCATCTATTTTATTTTAAAGACTTAGTTTTTATTTACTTGAAAGTGTTACAGAAGGGGGAGAGATTTTTTTCCATCCACTGGTTTATTCCTCAACTGGCCACAACAGCCAGGACTGGGCCAGGTGGAAGCCAGGAGCCTCATCTGGGTCCCCCTCATGGGTGCAAGGGCCCAAGCACTTGCCCCATCTTCTGCTTTTTTTTTTAAGATTTTATTTACTTGAAATGCAAAGTTAGAGTGGGAGAGACAGATTTCCATGTGCTGGTTCACTCCCCAAATGGCCACAACAGCCAGGACTAGGCCAGGCTGAACTCAGGAGCCAGGAGCTTCTTTGGGTCTCCACGTGGGTCCAGGGGCCCAAGCACTTGGGCCATCTTCCACTGCTTTCCCAAGTGCATTATCTGGAAGCTGGATCGGAAGTGCAGCAGCCGAGTCTCAACCCAGCACCCATATTAGGATGCTGGCATTCTAGGCTGAGGCTTAACCTACTATGCCACAATGCCAGCCCTTGAGCATTTATTTTAAAAAGTGAATTCAGGTGGACTAACATTACTGCCCTTGAGAAAAATTGTTGACCAGTTCTTTACTTTTACCTTTCAGGATCCTAACTTTTTTAAAATGTAGTTATGTGTTACTTATTAATGTGTGAAACTATTTTATGTGTTAACTTACTAATGTGCTTCCTTATAAATAAGCAATGTTATACATAAGAAAAATTAGGTAATAAACTAACCCCTTACAAAAGTCAGTTGTCTTTAAAAGCAGTTACAGATAGGGTTTTTGTTTTTATGATGATTTTTCATTTTGGGGGAATAAGAACCTTTTCTTCCATTCCTGTCAACTGTGTTTATCATTCTCTTTATGGGCCCCAGTAAGTGAACACTTTACAATGTTTTCAGGATGTTTTACATCTTTTGAGAAATTTCAGATGGTATATATATCCATCTCGAGTTAACTGTGTAGGGTTGTTAATCTAAAAATAGCATAATAAAAACTAGAAAATATTGCCTAAAACACAAATCTGTATTAGGTCTCTGGATTATAACCTTAATATGTTCATTACCATATCTATTCTTATTGAAGTTTAAATGTTAATTTTGCTTCTAGTTTGCCATGTATTGTCTCCTGCTATTTTATAAAGTACTAAAGGAAGAACTGAGTCCAATCCAGCCTGTTGGCAAATTTCTTTGTGTAAAGCTGGTGGTTTTTGTTTCTTTCTGGTAAGTGTTGCTTTTCTCATAAATGTTCTCATCTTCTAAAGAACAATGAAACTTTTAGTTAAGGAGGATCTTGAAGATTCTCAAGTCAGAAGCTGGCTAAAATGTCTACACCTATCTTTAAAAGTTTATCCCTTTAGTACTATTAGGATTTTCATAAAGAATCAGATGGTCACTATAACATTTATAAGAAGAAAATAATTTGAGGTAACCTAAATATCTCAATACTAGAGAAGATAAATCATGGCCGTCATTTAACAGAATGCTATTCAGTCTGGAAGAAAACATGATGTAGAATGTTTATGAATGTGGGGCAATGTTCATCAGTAAACGTTTTTAAGACAGAAGGCAGAACTGTACATGTCTCCATTTTAGGAAAAGCATGGGTGCTAGGGAGGCTGAGAAGTGAATACAATAAATAACAAGATAGAAATGATATGAAATAAGGCAAAGAAAAGTCCCTGACAAACCAGCACCCAAAAAGAATGGTTAACATTGTGGTGCATGTTTGTCGTGTACGAAATTCCACAGGAATGGTCTTACTGTGAAAAGGTGTGGAACTCCACAGTATGGTCACTGTATTGCAGATACGAGTTTTCTGTCAGTTAAGAGAAGATTTTGCTGTTTGGGATTTTTTAGTATTCTGCTGTGTGTATATAACTTTTTAGATTGTTCCTAATTTTTTAACCATTATAATCAAAACTGAAGTATTTTCGTAGCTAGAACCATGAAAGCATGTCTGTCTTATTATTCTGTCTTATTATTGATATAGAAATTCACCTGGGGCCATCTGCTGAGACCATGCTCAGTGTGACTCCCTTTTGTTTGTGTGTAGCGCCTAGACTTCAGACAAGAACTAGTTTCAAAATTACTCTTTTAAGAGATATTCTTGGCCGGCGCTGTGGCTCAACAGGCTAATCCTCCGCCTTGCTGCGCCGGCACACCAGGTTCTAGTCCCATTCGGGACGCCGGATTCTGTCCCGGTTGCCCCTCTTCCAGGCCAGCCCTCTGCTGTGGCCCAGGAGTGCAGTGGAGGATGGCCCAAGTCCTTGGGCCCTGCACCCCATGGGAGACCAGGAAAAAGCACCTAGCACCTGGCTCCTGCCATCGGATGAGCGCGGCAGCCATTGGAGGGTGAACCAACGGCAAAGGAAGATCTTTCCTTCTGTCTCTCTCACTGTCCACTCTGCCTGTCAAAAAAATTAAAAAAAAAAAAAAAGAGATTCTGTGTAGTTGATACATATATAAATAGCACTTACGTAACTACTGTTTCACTTTAAGCACATATTGTATGTTAGGCCTTGCCTATGTATAGGAAGAACTTAAAATTCCATCACTTATGTACAGTTTAAAAACAAAAAAAGATAAATAAACCAGGTACTGCAGTTCTGGGAACATACAATGAACTTGGTGAAACTACTAAAGTAAGAAGTTGGTAAAGCAAATAAATACAGTTTCTCCTGAAGTATGCCATAAAGCAGGGGTGGTAGCAGTCTACAGGTTGTACTGGGGACTAACTCTTTTAAATGACATACTTTTAAAACAACTGCTCATTTTATGCTTGATATAGATTTGGCGTTTACCTTTTCCTAACATATAGGCAAGCAGTAGTTATTGCTTTGTTGGTAAAAGTTGGCGTTATTTCTGAAAAGCATACATGGGAATGGCAAACTGTAGAAGCTGTGGCTACAGGACTCCAGGTAAGTAGTGCTTTGTCTCTGACTCAACTTTACTACTGGTTAAGCATTTTCACATATTATCTCCATAAAGCCTGATAAAACCTGTAGGCAAGGGGGCTACTATTATCTTTACTTTACAAATGAGGAAGCAGGGAACCAATTGGCCATAATTATGGAATTTTAGTAGGACCAGGAATAAGACCTGGATTCCGTTCTTCTGATCTCTTTCTGCATTTCTCCTAGCCCTTGGGTCTGTGAAATATTTGATTACTCAGTCAATAACAGAATCAGTAGTAGTGCAGAATGGATTTAAATTTTGGCATCTTGTCCTTTACTGAAGAGGTCCAAACCAAATTATTTTGAATGTAATCTGGAAAAAAAAAAAACAAACTGTTGATATATTAAGTGCCTTTGAAAAGTACTTGGAGAGGCCAGTGCTGCAGCTCAATAGGCTAATCCTCTGCCTTCGATGCCAGCACACCGGGTTCTAGTCCCGGTCGGGGTGCCGGATTCTGTCCCGGTTGCCCCTCTTCCAGGCCAGCCCTCTGCTGTGGCTCGGGAGTACAGTGGAGGATGGCCCAAGTGCTTGGGCCCTGCACCCCATGGGAGACCAGGAGAAGCACCTGGCTCCTGCTATTGGATCAGTGCAGTGCGCCGGCCGCAACGTGCCGGCCGTGGCGGCCATTGGAGGGTGAACCAATGGCAAAAGGAAGACCTTTCTCTATGTCTCTCTCTCTCACTGTCCACTCTGCCTGTCAAAAAGAAAAAAAAAATGTACTTGGAGAAAACACTGTAGAAAACTAGATTTAAACCCAAAGATGGCTGATATTTTTGTTGTTGTTACAGGACTTTATTATCTGTATTGAAATGTTCCTTGCTGCTATTGCTCATCACTACACTTTCTCATACAAACCATATGTCCAAGAAGCGGAAGAGGGCTCCTGCTTTGATTCCTTTCTTGCCATGTGGGATGTTTCAGATATTAGAGATGATATTTCTGAACAAGTAAGACATGTTGGTAAGTACCAGCCATTTAATTCATTCAGTTATGTGGCTTATTAATATTTTTGCCAGGGGCAATTAAGTATTATTTATGAAACAGAAAACTGAGTAAAGCTTTGGCATAGTATTGGCTCTTCAAATTTGGAAGAGGCAGAGGTGGGAGTTAGAGGAAATAGGGAGCTTTTTTTAGAATGGTAAGTTTACAATGGTCAAAATATCTGACTAACACAGAAACCTCTATGTTACTTTGAAGGACGAACAGTCAGAGGACATCCTAGGAAAAAATTTTTTCCTGAGGATCAAGATCAAAATGAACATACAAGCTTGTTATCATCATCGTCACAAGATGCAATGTCTGTTGCATCTTCCATGCCACCTTCACCAGTGGGACACTACCAAGGATTTGGACACACTGTGACTCCCCAGACTACTCCTACTACAGCCAAGCTATCTGATGAAGTACTTGGGGATGCTACGGAGGAGAAAAAAGAACCTTCAGCTAAATCTATGGACTCCTGAGCAGTATGAAAAAACTGTGCTAAAATCATGATATTCCATTACCCAGTATCTCCCATAGCTCAGGATTTTGTGCTTGGGACAAGCCATAAATTATGGAAAATTTCAACACAAAGATAGGTGAAAACCAAGTACAACTATTGGATTTATATAAATGAGTTTTATATATTGCAAACTGTCTAAATTTCCTAGACTTAGACTTAAGAACATTAGAATACCACATACTCGAATGGTAGAAGATGACTTCCAACTAAATGCTCTTGATGTCGCATTACTTTAGCAAGAGGATGGACATTTCTGAAACAACGCTTCCTACCATGCTGCATGAATATAATGCTTTGGAATTAACAGAAGGCATAATCCAGAAAAATGAATTAGTGGAATTTAATCATGTGCCATAAAAGCTTACCTAACAGTTATTTCTCTACTCCTCAACTGGATGTCTTTCAATAAATAATAATTTATCATTTTCCCGCAACTTTTTATGTCTCTCATTCTTTAAATATAAACCCTTAATGCTTTAACAAAAACTTCTTGATTAAGGCACAGCAAAAATGTTAAATTACTGCTTTTGTTCAGAGCTATTAAAGCTGTCAACTACTGAGTGCTCTGAATTACTCATTAAGCCACACTCAGACAAAGTAAGTCTTATTTGGGAGAAAGTTACTATTTAAGGGTGAGGTTTCTCTAGTTAAAACCAACTGGGTCATGTTTAACATTTTGTAATAGTAAGAAAGTATAAAAAGTATCATTACAGTGTTGCATATGGAAAGAAGGAGTACAGTTACTCAAAACCTTTGCTTTATGTGTTTTATGCACTACATTTATATATGGCATATTCAACATGTCTTTATATGATGTTAAATATATTAGTTCGTAGTAGTTATTAGTATTCTGTTCATATTACCAAATACTTCTTTTGAAAGTAAAACTAAGCAACATGTAGAAAAACCCCAAATATTTCACAAACTGCTTGAATAACTGAATTCATTAGAATAAATCAATTCAGTAAAGTTACAGGACACAAAATCAACAGAAAAATTAGTAACATTTTTATATAGAAATAACTAAAAGAAATTTAAAGGAAATCCCATACAAAAAATAGAGTAATAAATTTAACCTAGGAGATAAAAGATGTGTACACTGAAAACCATAAAACACTGATGAAAGAGATTGAAGACACAAATAGATGGAAAGATATTGTGTTCATAGATTGGAAGAATTAATATTGTTAAAATGTCCATATGACCCAAATCAATATAAACTCAATGTAATCCCTAGCACAATCCCAATAACATTATTCACAGAAAACACACTTCTAAAATTTATACAGAAATATAGAAGACCCTAAATAGCTAAAACAACCCTAAGGAAAAAATTGGAGGTATCACATTACTGATATAAAATTATAAAACTTTAATGGTACTGTCTTAAATGGACCAGTGGGACAGAATAGTCCACAAATAAATCCAAACCTAAATGGTCAAATAATTTTTGACAGGGGCACCAAGAGGATATACCAGGGAAAAGACAGTCTCAATAAATAGTGCTAGGAAAACTGGATTTACACATACCAAAGAATTAAATTGGACCTTATGACCATACACAAAAAAGTTAACCAAATGAATAAAGGAATAAATGTAAGACCAGAAACAACAAAACTAGAAGAGAACATAGGAGGAAAGCTCTTGAATGTTGACCTTAGCAATGATTTTTTTTTGGATATCACACCAAAAGCTTAGGCAATAAAAGCAAAACAATAAATCAGACTAGGGTAGGCATTCTGTATCCACACTTTGCACCTGTGGATTCAACCAACCACAGATCGAAAATATTCTAAAGAAAAACTCATATATACATGAATGTATGCTTTTTCTCTTGTCAGTACGCCCTAAACTATAACAACTATTACATGGCATTTACATTGTATTAGATGTGAGTACTCTAGAGGTGATTTAAAGTATGTAGGAGGATGTATTTAGGTTGTATGTAAACACTGTGTGCCACTGTATGATGGACTTGCGCATCACTGGATTTTGGTATCCTCGGGAAGGGGCTACAGATACCAAGAGACAACTATACATCAAACTGTAAAGATCTGCACAGCAAAGGAAATGATCAGCTAAATGAAATGGCAGCCTACCAACAGGGAAAAAATATTTGTAAGCCATATTATCTGATAAGAAATTAAGATTTATAAAAAATTCACACAACTCCATGGTGGAAGAACAACCTTATTAAAAAATTGTCTGAAGAGCTGAATAAACACTGCTCCAAACACATGTACACGAAAAGATGCTCAACATCATTAGTCATCAAGGAAATGCAAATCAAAATCATTATGAGATACCTCACACCCATCGGGATGGCTATTATTTACAATAGCAAAAGAGGTTGGCAAGAGTGTGAAGAAAAGACAACTTCTGAACACTGCTGGTGGGAACACAGACTAACACAGCCATTGAAAACAGTATGGAGGTTCTGAAGAAGTTAAAAGTAGAATGACTGTGTCGTGATCCAGCAATCCCTCTTCTGGGCCTGCACCCAAAGGAATGAAATCACCACGTCATAGTAAAACATGGATGTCTCCCATGTTCTGTACAGCATTATTCAGAACTGCTAAGGTGCAGAAAGTGTTTCTGTTGATAGACAAATGGATAAGGAACTGGTATATAAATACGATGGAATATTATTCAGCCTTTAGGAAGGAGACTTGACCACAATATGATGAGCCTGGAAAACCTGCTAAGTGAAACAATCAGACACAGAAAGAAAAATGTTAACAGTGAAAATGATTTCACTTACCTGTAAAATCTAAAGTTATATAGAGAACAAAACAGTGGTTGGGAGAGCAGTGACACTGGGGAGGAAATGGGTTGCTGTAGGTTAGAAGAGACAAAGTAGCAAATGTAAAAATGAACAAATCTAAAGATCTAATGTATAACATGGAAACAACAGGTAATTGTATTATATTTAGGATTCATGCTAATGAGGAGGTTTGAGCTGTTCTTGCCACAGAAACACAAGACTGGTTAACTCAGGTGGTAGATATGTGAACTCACTTCACACTAATAAGCTTTTTACTATCTATGTGTATCCTATAACATCATGTGTATCTCACATATACGCAATAAAATTTATTTTAAAAAAAAAGAAGTAAAGCTGGGTAATTCAACAGTAATAGAGGTAATGTGGGATAGGCAGCCCAGAGCAAAGAATATCTTAGTTTTCCTTGTGGCCTGCTTACAAAAAGCATACAGCATATTCAATGCCTGAAAATGATCTTATTAATCTCCCTATTTCAAAAGTTTAAAAACTGAGTCAATTATTTTATCAGCTTAATTTTTCCTTAGACAAGGAAAAAACGCCTCCTGAAAATTTATTTTTTCCCTAACTTCTTTACTCTTCAATGATATTTATCTTATAACTTAAATTTTTATTCAAATTTGCCTTCTCAAAACCTGAGATGTTTCAGAAGTACATGGGGTATTTATAGGAAGCAAGCTGGGGATTTACAGGTCAACCATAACCCTCAATCTTCAGTGTGATCCTTTTAAATGTTCCCAAATATAAATGCCTAAAACATCAAAAGTTTTGCTTTTCTTACACTTGACAATGACAAGGTATTGGGTAAAACTGAGCAAAAATAAAGTTTCCTAATATGAAACATTATAATGATGCATCCTTTTCCAAAAATTAAATCTGCAGTAACTTTTTTAAAATTGCCTAGAAAATTAATCAATTTTTTAAAAAAAATATATCATGTAGGATCTCTGTCCTTAATGTGCTATACATTGTGAATTAATACTATAACTAGTACTCCAACAGTATTTTTCACTTTGTGTTGCTATGTGAGGGCAAACTGTTGAAATCTTTACTTAATATATAGTAAACTGATCTTCTGTATATAAAGATAATTGAAAATGAATCTTGATGTGAATGCAAGGGGAGAGGGAGTGGGAAAGGGGAGGGTTGCGGGTGGGGGGGAAGTTATAGGGGGGGGGAAGCCATTGTAATCTATAAGCTGTATTTTGGAAATTTATATTCTTTAAATAAAAGCGTTATAGAAAAAAAAAAAAAATCTGCAGTAACTTTTTTAAAATGCTACTTCTGTTTAGGTTCTTTGAAATATGGTTTATTAATCTCCTTTAAAAACAGTTGTTACAAGGCATTAACTTAAACAATCAGTATGATTACAACCACACTAATTTTGGTAAGAATTTTGTATCTGATGCTGTACTTAAAACCAGTTTTCATTACGAAACTGCTCTTCATTGCTTTACTGTAATGCTGACATTGCTTTTGTGGTGTTGAACACTTAGTACAAGTTCCTGTCCCATTTCAACCTGGACAGGATTATCTAAAACAACTGCAGCCTGTTTCCAGTGGGAGGTTTCACTTGAAGTATCCAACCTAATCTCTTCGTCAAGGTACATATGATACCAAAATGGAATAGCAGTCACTTGTCCAGATTTACAAATGTGTACCTATGAAAATTAAGAAATTATGAAAACGTCATCAGGATAGACTTGAATAAGTATTCTTTCTCTTTTAAATTTTAAATACAGAAATTTTAAAATACACTTATTTACCCAATTCAATATTTACTCAAATTCACTTTTGTATATTGCTCAAAAACCAGATGTGGGCATTTGGCCTCACAGTTAAGCCACCAGCTGGGGTGCCTGGATTCCATATGGGAGTGTCTGGGTTTGAGCCCTGGCTGCCTTCTCAAATGTAGCTTCCTGCTTATGCACGCCCTGGGAGGCAGCAGCAGATGGCTCAAGTAGCTGGGTCCCACCCACCCACATGGGACCCCTGGATTCAGTTCCCAGCTCCTGGCCTTGGCTTGGCCTGACCTGGCCCAGCCGAGCCCCAACCACTGCAGGCCTTTGGGATGTGAATCAGCAGAAGGGAGCTCTCTCTTGCTCACTCTTTTTCTCCCTCTCAAATAAAATAAGCATTATTTAAAAAATTTTTAATTTTATAATGATTTAAATCTCCAAAAGAAAAGGCAAAAACTATGAATATAATGTATTAACATTGTAAGGTAATTATTCTGAATATGACAATAATCATTTTGTACATTGTTGTCCTTACCTTTACTTCTCTGTTGGAAGTGTTCAAATATGGAGTCATTAAATCTAGTCTTAAGAGTTCCACTGGTTTGCTTAAAGGTTTGCAAGGCAATGAGGAGAGGTCCAAAAATACACGTATGGGTACCTAGAAGAAGTACAAATTCTTCACTTGAACTCATTGTTTTTATGTCTAGGGCTCATCAAGTGCTTGATTCATACCTGGCTCAGTATCATAAAATACTTTGTAACCTCCTTTTACAGTCCTACCCCAACATAAGGCATAGGGATTTTTTTTCATTATTCCAATTTTACAGGAAAACTGCAGAAACCAAGGCTTAGGCAAGTTAAATAATATGCTGTGGTTTCAATTACCTGTAGACATTTCATTTGGATAATGGCAGATTAAATTTTTATTTAAACCAATCAGCTCCAAAATTTTAAACCAAAAAAATTTGTATGGTCTAACAAGAGAATACTATTAAGTATTGAACTACTGAGAAAAGATAGGCAACTCAACTAGATCAATAAGTGGATTCTGGGGCCAGCTCTGAGGCGCAGTAGGTCAATCCTCCGCCTGCAGCACCAGCCTCCCCTATGGGCGCCGGTTCTAGTCCCAGCTGCTCCTCTTCCAATCCAGCTCTCTGCTATGGCCTGGGAAAGCAGTGGAAGATGGCCCAAGTGCTTGGGCCTCTGTACCCACATGGAAGACCGGGAAGAGGCACCCGGCTCCTGGCTTCAGATCGGCGCAGGTCTGGCCGTTGCAGCCATCTGGGGAGTGAACCAACAGAAGGAAGACCTTTCTCTGTCTCTCCCTCTGTCTCTAAATCTACCTCTCAAATAAATAAATAAAACTTTAAAAACAAAAACTAAATGGATTTCATTTGGAAAATAAGGGTTTTTGGGTTTGCTTTTGCTCCCCGCCCCCCGCCCCCCCAACACAGTGGTTCTCAACCTTGGCTGCAAATTAAAATGGCCTGGGGAGCTTTTACAAAGCCCAGCTGCTCAGGCCAGGCCATATCCACACCAATCCAGAGTTGAAATCCAGGAATCAGAAAGTTCTCAGATGTTTCCAATATACCAAGCTGAGAAACACTGCTATTAAATGTTTTATCAATTTTAGTAACATTCTACTAATACTTTCAACTTTCTTCCTTATTTGAAACCTAGAGAAAAGTATGGCTTAAACTCTTTTCCTGTCTATAAATAATGGTCCCAACTTTCACAGTGAAGCAGAGGACAGATACACAGACCCTTCCCTGCCATCTACAGAAACTCACCGCAGGCCCGTCCCCATTTGCCTCTATTCATACTGTGTGTGTCAGTCACCAGAGAGTGCACTAGATTCCCATGGTACTGCCCATCTGCACCCACACATGTACCTGTTTTTCACCTTAACCCGCTGACATCTTTGCAATTTGCCTTCTACATAACCTCACAGAATTTGCTGAGTTCTCTGGATTTCAGTTATCAGAGCTCTTTCTACAAGCCTCCAAGGCAATTTTATCCTATCTATGGCTTTAAACACTATTGTATGCCATTGACCACAAAAGGTATAGCTTTAGCCTCAAGCTTTCTCTGAACTCTTAACCCAATTACTCAATGAGCCTCCTACACACAAACACTGCCTGACTTCCTGCTATTTTCCCCATTTCAGTAAATGGAAACTATTCTTCCAGGACGTTGACCACAATATTCAAAATCAATTCATTGCCACTACTCTGTTTAAGTCACCATCACCTCTCACCTGGATAACTACAATAATGCTATATCATGATTCCATTGAAAGTCATATCCTGTCACACCTCTGATCAATACCCTCAAGTTGTCTCCTGCCCATTTCAGAGTAAAAGATAAAGAGCTTATAATGGCCAAGGTGGCACAGCGGGCTAAAGCCCTGGCTCTCAGTGCCAGCATCCTATATGGGCGCTGGTTCCAATCCCAGTTGCTCCACTTCCGATCCAGCTCTCTGCTATGGCCTGGGAAAGCAGTAGAAGATGGCCCAAGTCCTTGGGCTCCTGCACCTGCAGGGGAGACCCAGTGGAAACTCCTGGCTCCTGGCTTCAGAACAGCTCAGCTCCGGCCATTTAAGTCATTTGTGGAGTGAACCAGCGGATGGAAGACCTACCTCTCTCTCCCTCTCTCTGGCTCTTACTCTCTCAGTAACTCTTTCAAATAAAATAAATCTAAAAAATAATAATGATGGCCAAGAGGGTCTACAAGATCTGGCCTCTAATACTTCTCTGCGTTTCATAATTGTCCCTCATGCTTCCTTCCTGCTGTTTCTGCCTCAGACCATTTATACCTATTGATCCTTTGACTTGTGTATGATTTGCTGCCTTATTTCTTTCAAGTCTCCTTAATAAAGTCACTATCCATGAGTTATTTCCTTAGGCATAACCTGGATAAAATTGTGTATCCTGTGCTGGCACTGTGGCACAGCAGGCTGAGCCACAGCTGTGATGCCACTATCCCATATGAGCACTGGTTCAAGTCCTGGCTGCTCCACTTCTGATCCAGCTCCCTGGGAAAGCAGCAAAAGACAGCCCCAGTACTTGGACCCCTGCACCGAAGGGGGAGACTTGGATGGAATTCCAGGTTCCTGGATTTGGTCTAGCTCTTCAATAAAAAAAAAAAATCCCATTTTTCTACTCCCTATTTTCTTTAACCTGCTTTATGTCCATAGCACTACCATATTAATATTTTATTTTATTTTATTTTATTTTTATTTTTGACAGGCAGAGTGGACAGTGAGAGAGAGAGACAGACAGAAAGGTCTTCCTTTGCCATTGGTTCACCCTCCAATGGCTGCCGCGGCCGGCGTGCTGCGGCCGGCGCACCGCGCTCCTCCGATGGTAGGAGCCAGGAGCCAGGTGCTTTTCCTGGTCTCCCCATGGGGTGCAGGGCCCAAGCACCTGGGCCATCCTCCACTGCACTCCCGGGCCACAGCAGAGGGCTGGCCTGGAAGAGGGGCAACCGGGACAGAATCCGGCGCCCCGACCGGGACTAGAACCTGGTGTGCCAGCGCCGCAAGGTGGAGGATTAGCCTGTTGAGCCACGGCGCCGGCCCATATTAATATTTTCTGACTTATCTCTTCTGATTTGATGTCACCTTCATTACATAGGAATTCATCTTTTTAGTTTCACAGACATATTCCCCAAATATAAAAAAATTGTAGTAGACATTCAATAAACATATATTGAATTATGCTAACACTTGCAATGCTGGCATCCCATATACTTTTCATTTATAACAGTGATTCTTGGTGGCGCCGCGGCTCACTTGACTAATCCTCCACCTGCGGCACCGGCACCCCGGGGTTCTAGTCCCAGTTGGGGCACCAGTTCTGTCCCGGTTGCTCCTCTTCCAGTCCAGCTCCCTGCTGTGGCCCGGGAGTGCAGTGGAGAAAGGCCAAGTGCTTGGGCCCTGCACCCACATGGGAGACCAGGAGGAAGTACCTGGCTCCTGGCTTCAGATCGGCACAGCATGCCAGCCATAGTGGCCATTTGTGGGGTGAACCAACAGGAGAAAGAACTTTCTGTCTCTCTTTAACTCTGCCTGTCAAAAAATTAAAAATAACAGTGATTCTGAGAAATATCTATAAACTTAAGTATTCATGACAATATTTCTTCGTTATTCTAACTATAGGTTGATTTTTTCCCTGTAAGTTCCTTTGCCCTAATAGAGTGATTACTATTCTAATCCAGCTAAACAGAGAGACTAAGACAAAAATGAAAGATAAGGTAGACTGAGTAACAGTACCTTGACTGAACGTCCTTTTCTAGACACTTACCTGAAACTGGTTAATAAAAGGTGCTATATTTAGTCCAATTGTACGCTCTGTTCCTTGAACAGCACTCTCTTCTACCAATGTCTGTGATTCCACAAGCATCCCAAACATCAACACATACTGAGGAAAGATCTTGCCGCCAGATTGTAGTAAACACCTAAAACAGTTTCACAGGCTTTCTGAGGGCAGGCAGGGTGGGCAGAATCACTGTGTTCCTAAATTTGTATTTATGAAATGCATGAAGTTTGTATACCTTAAATAAAAGGTTTCTAGGTTAAAATAAATAATATCCACTGATGACTCAAAAAAAAAAAAGCTGTTTAGATTATATACACTACTGCACATTGTGTTATCACTGGCTGGTAGTTCAGAATGGTAAACCACTGGAAAGAACTGCCTAGCAAGCCAAATTTAAAGTGACTGCTGACATGTGAAAAAGACATCCAGTCTGCTGGAATGGATGTTAAGTCTTTAGATTCTGGCAAAAATCATCAATGGACGCAAAAACTACAGGTTAACCTAATTGGAAAGTAAACGATAGTAAATGTTTCAAAATCTAAACCTTTTCATGTCTAATCTCATGTAATCAGTTGTAGTCAAAACACAGGCACACTAAAAATATTGTATGAAATTACCTTCAGATAATTTAAGATATATTTAAGACACATGTCTCTAAGATATATTTAAGCCACAAATGAATTTCGTGTTTACATTTGGGTCTCATCCCCAGGATACCTCTTTATGTACTCATATATGTAAATTCAAAATACTTCTGGGTCCCAAGCATTTGAGATAAGAAACATTCAAGCTATCTATAGCAGGTGAAAGTCTGATTACAAAAAGGATATTTACATAGTCTTGAAATACCACCCCTGGGGCCAGTGTTGTTGCTTAACAGGTAAAGCCACCTCCTGCAATGCTGCCTGCCATCCCATACTGGTGCTGGTTTGCGTCCCAGCTGCTCCACTACTGATCCTGCTCCCAGCCAGTGGCCTGGGAAAAACAGCAGAAGATGGCCCAAGGACCTGGGCCCCTGCTACTCATATGGGAGACCCGGATGAAGCCCATGGCTTTGGCCTGGCCCAGCACTGGGTTTTGTGCCCATTTGAGGAGTGAACCAGTGGATGGAAGATCTCTCTCTCTCCCTCTCTCTCTCAAATAAACAAATCTTTTTTAAAAAAATAAATACAATCTATACAAATGACTAATTCATTACAAAAGGGAAAATAGTAACATTGTGAAGAAACCTGGTGGATACACCTTATACCAAACGATTTAAATGAATAACAATGGCAAACACTAAATGCTTCCAAATATGACAATTTCTGTGACATTCACTCTTTACCGCAGTCACTTAGGCTGGCAGTTAACCTGTCAGTTCACATGCGTGTGTCCCATGCCACAGTACTTAAGTTCCATCATCAGTTCCCCCCGACTTGAGCATCCGGCTAATGCAGACTCTGGGAGGCAGTGGTGACAGCTTAAGTGACTGAATTCCTCCCACCAAAGCAGGAGACCTGGATTGTGTTCCCTACTCCTGGATTCCACCTGGCCCGATCCCAGCCACTGCAGACATTTCGGGAGTGAATCAGCAGATTAGAGCTCTCTATCTCTGCCTCTCACATAAATAAAATTTAAAATGATATACTCCAAAATTGTTAGTATCATAAAAGACTGAGGAGCCATCAGAATAAAGGAGACTAAAGAGACATGAAAAATAAGTACATCATACTGGATTGGACTCTGAACCAGAAACAAGCTAAAAAAGACATTGTGAGGATTGATGAACGTTAAGACTTATAGATTATATATCCATATAAATTTCCTGATTTGATAATTAAATATGATTATATATATGAAGGTCTTATTACAAAATACCAAACTATGAGAAGCAAAAAAGACATGATATCAGGTTTGGTTTCTTCTTGTTTTTCTAAATCTTCAAGATGCATCATTAGATCTCTAATTTGAGACATTTCTTTTTTTAATGTAAGCATTTAATGCCATACACCTCTCTCATAATACTGCTTTTGCTGTATCACACAGGTTTTGGTATATTGTTTTCACTTTCACTTATTTCAAGACAGTTTTTTATTTCCTTTTTAATTTCTTCAGTGACTCACTGACCATTCAGTAGCATGTTTAATTTCCAAGTACTTATGAGTGTTTTATTGTTCTTATGGTAATATCTAGTTTATGCTTTTATGGTCTGAGAAAATATATGACATGATTTCAGTCTTTTTAAATTTGCTGAGAGTTGATTTGTGGCCTCTTATGTGGTCTATCCTAGAAAATGTCCATGTGTTGATGAGAAGAATGTGTATTCTATAGCTGTTGAGGGAAATGTCCTGTGAGTGTCTGGTAGGTCCATGTTTCAACTCCAATGCATCCTTACTGTTTTTCTGTCTGGATGATCTGTCCATTGATGAGTGGAGTGCTGAAGTCACCTACTATTACTGTACTGGAGTCTGTCTCTCCCTTTAGGTCTAATAGTATTTTCTGTATATCTCTAGGTGGTGTGGTGTTCAGTACATATATTTTTATGACTGTTATATCTTCTTGCTGAATTCAACCTTTTATCAAAATATAGTGTCCTTTTTTTATCTCTTTACACTTTTTTTATTTAAAGTCTGTTTTATCTGATATCAGGAGAGCTACACCTGCTCACTTTTGCTTTCATTTGCCTGGTGTATCTTTTTCCAGTACTTTACTTTCAGTCTGTGTGTATCTTTGTGAAGTGAGTTTCTTGTAAGCAGCATATAGTAGAGTCACGGTTTTCTATCCATTCAGCCAATCTAAGTCTTCTGGTTGGTGTATTTAACTCCATTTACATTCAAGGTTAGTGTTAATAAATAGGAAATAAGACCTATCATTCTGTTGACTGGATAATGATTCTGCCTGCTCTGTTAGTGAATCTGGCAGTGCCATGTGTTTTCATAATGTTTATTTCTAATGCAGGACACTCTTCAGGATTTCTTGTAAGGCTGGTCTGGGGGTGGTAAATTCTCTCAGCTTTTCCTTATATGGAAAACACTTTATTTCTCCTCCACTTTTAAAGGATAGCTTCACTGGATATAATATTCTTGGATGGAAGTTTTGTTGCTGTTAAGACTTTAAATATATCATTCCACTCTCTTTTGGTCTGTAGGGTTTCAACTGAGAAGTCTGATGTTACTCTAATTGGTTTTCCTTTATGTAGTGACGTTTTTCTCTTATTGTCTTTAGGATTCTGTCCTTGTCTTTAACCTTTGACAATGACAATAAAATGCTTTGGAGAGAGTTTTGTTTGAATCTGCCTAGGGTTCTTTGAGCTTCTTGTATCTGGATGTCCATGTCTCTTTCAAGACCTAATAAATTTTTAACTATTACTTCACTTCACAGGTTCTCAATGCCTTTTTCTTTAATGTTTCTTCAGAAATGCCTATAATACAAGTATTTATTTGTTTAATGGTCGCCCATATTTCACGTAGACATTCTTCATTCTTTTTCTCTTTATTTTTGTCTGATTGGCTACTTTTAAATTATTGTCCTCAAGGTCAGAAATAATTCTTCCACTTGGTCTAATCTGCTATTACACCTCTGACTGAAGATTTCTTCTTCAAAATTTCTACTTTTTTTTAATTTGACAGGTAGAGTTACAGACAGTGAGAGAGAGACAGAGAGAAAGGTCTTCCTTCCGTTGGTTCACTCCCCAAATGGCCACTATGGCTGGTGTTGCGCCAATCTGAAGCCAGAAGCCAGGTGCTTCCTCCTGGTCTCCCACGCGGGTGCAGGGCCCAAGCACTTGGACCATCCTCCACTGCCCTGCCGGGTCACAGCAGAGAGCTAGACTGGAAGAGGGGCAGCCGGGACTAGAACCCGGCGCCCATATGGGATGCTGGCGCCACAATTGGAGTAACCAAGCGAGTCACGGCGCCGGCCCCGCTACTTGGTTATTCTTTTTTTTTTTTTTTTTTTTTTTTTGACAGGCAGAGGAAACAGTGAGAGACAGAAAGAAAGGTCTTCCTTTGACGTTGGTTCACTCTCCAATGGCCGCCGCGGCAACCGGGACAGAATCCGGCACCCCGACTGGGACTAGAACCCAGGGTGCCGGTGCCACTAGGCGGAGGATTAGCCTAGTGAGCTGCGGAGCCAGCCACTACTTGGTTATTCTTAATGAGTTCTATCTCCTTAGTAATATTTTTATGTCACTCATTGATTTCCTCAGTTCTTTAATATATCTATGTATTCTCTTGCATCTCATTGAGTTTCCTTACAATCATTATTTTGAATGCTGTATCTCTCATTTCATATTTTTCCTTCAGTTCAGGATCTAATTCGGGGGAGTATTGTGTTCTTTTGGAGGCATTATGCTACCTTGCTTCTTCATGTCTCCTGCGTCTCCATGTTGACGTCTGCACATTTGGTGTATTTGTCCAAACAAAACCCAAAATCAGCAGGAGGTGAGAAATAAATGAAATTGCAACTTAAAAAAAATAATTAAACAAAAAGTGTTTTTTGAAAAGATAAACAAAATAGATAAACCTCTAGCCAGACTAACAAAGAGAAAAAATTCAAATAAATCAAATTAGAGATGAAAAAGGAGGGGCCAGTGCTGTGGTGTAGCGGGTAAAGCTGCCGCCTGCAGTTCTGGCATCCCATATGGGCGCAGGTTCAAGTCCCAGCTGCTCCACTTCTGATCCAGCTCTCTGCTATGGCCCAGGAATGCAGTAGAAGATGGCCCAAGTCTTTGGGCCCCTGCACCCAAGTGGGAGACCCAGAAGCTCCAGGCTCCGGCTTCAGATCAGTCCAGCTCCAGCCACTGCAGCCATCTGAGGAGTGAACCAACAGATCAACAGATGGAAGACCTCTCTCCCTCTCCCTTTTCCTCTCCTTCTCTCTCTCTCTCTTTGCTTCTCTGTAACTCTGCCTTTTAAATAAATATATAAATCTTTAAAAAAAAAAAAAGTTTTCCATCAAGGAAACATATAGGACCTGATGGCTTTACTGCTGAATTCTACAAACATTCAAAGAAGAAGTATCTCCAATACTCTTCAAACTATTCCAAAATATTGAACAGGATGGAATTCTGCCAAACTCTTTTTATGAGGCATCACTTTGATACCAAAACCAAAGACATGACACAAAAAGAAAACTATAGACCTATATCCTTAATGAACACAGATGCAAAGATGCTCAACAACATATTAGCAAGCAGAGTGAAAAACCACATCCAAAAGATCAGACATCACGATCAAGCGGGATTAATTAACACAGAAAAACAGGAGTGGTTCAATATTCACACAACGAATGTCATAAATCACATTAATGAAATGAAGAACAAACACCATGTGGTCATCTCAACAGATGCAGCAAATGCATTAGATAATATTCAATACAATATTCAACAATATTCATTCATGCTAAAAATCCTCCACAAATTAGGTATAGAAGGAACATTCCTCAAAATTATAAAGGCTATAATCACAAACAGACAATACAACACTGAATGTTGAAAAACTTTTAAGTTTTTCCCCTCAGATCTAGAAAAAGACACAGATGTCTACTTTTACCACTCTTACTCCATATAGTACTGGAAGTTTTAGCATGAGCCAATTAGGGAGGAAGAAAAAATAAATCGTACCAAAACTGGAAAAGAAGTCCCATCAGATATTAACAACATATTTCTTATAGGTATTTCTTGCATATTTCTCAAATAATATAAAAATCTGGCTTTTCCTTTTATACCTGTAATGTCCTCTTATATACTGTTGTTTTGTTTTGTTTATTTTATTTGACAGGTAGAGTTGTAGACAGTGAGAGAGAGAGAGAGAGAGAGAGGTCTTCCTTCCGTTGGTTCACCCCTCAATGGCCACTACGGCCAGCGCAGCGCAGATCCGAAGCCAAGAGCCAGGTACTTTCTCCCGGTCTCCCATGCGGGTGCAGGGCCCAAGCATCTGGGCCATCCTCCACTGCACTCCCGGGCCACAGCAGAGAGCTGGAGTGGAAGAGGAGCAACCGGGACTAGAACCCAGCACCCATATGGGATGCCGGCGTTGCAGACAGAGGATTAACCAAGTGAGCTACCTAATTCCCCAAAAATATATCAGCAATCTAAACCCAAAGCTGGCTTTTTTCTTCACATGTACAGTACAGAGATTCCTTTACAAGAAAAGCACATGGGTCAACACTGTAGCGTACCAGGTTAAGCCGCAGCCTGCAGTACTGGCATCCCATATGGACGCCGGTTCAAGACCCAGCTGCTCCACTTCCAATCCAGCTCTCTGCTATGGCCTGGGAAAGCAACAGAAGATGGCTCAGGTCCTTGGGTCCCTGCATCCACATGGGAGACCCAGAGGAGGCTCCTGGCTCTTGGCTTCGGATTGATGCAGCTCCCTGGCTGCTCTGGACAATTGGGGAGTGAACCAGCAGATGGAAGACCTTTCTCTTTCTCTCTCTGCATCTCCATCTCTGTGTAACTCTGACTTTCAAATAAATAAATAAATCTTTAAAAAAAGAAGAAGCCGGCACCGCGGCTCAATAGGCTGATCTTCCACCTTGCGGCGCTGGCACACCGGGTTCTAGTCCTGGTCAGGGCACCGGATTCTGTCCCGGTTGCCCCTCTTCCAGGCCAGCTCTCTGCTGTGGCCCGGGAGTGCAGTGAAGGATGGCCCAAGTGCTTGGGCCCTGCACCCCATGGGAGACCAGGAGAAGCACCTGGCTCCTGCCATCAGATCAGCGCGGTGTGCTGGCCGCAGCAGGCCAGCCGCGGCGGCCATTGGAGGGTGAACTAACGGCAAAAGGAAGACCTTTCTCTCTGTCTCTCTTTCTCACTGTCCACTCTGCCTATCAAAAAAAAAAAAAAAAGAAGAAGAAGAAGAAGAAGAAAAGCACAGCAGTAGCATGCACATAAAGAGAAAGGCAAGAAGTCACTAGTGCTGAAAACCAATGCTTGAGGAACATACAATCATCCTGACTCATTTTTGCAGTTACACCATTAAAGTAATAAAAGAATTTACATGAGACATAAGGTCAAAAAAAATGCACAAGTTATAGCTTGTGTTTTACCTGGATATTGCAGCTTTTTCCATTATTTCCTGCTGAATGAGCCCAGAGGGCTCAATGACATCCAGTATAATTATGCTCCACAACTTGTCTGATTTTGGTCTTTGCAACATAGCAGATTCGTCCTCTACATGTCTCAGCCAAAACTCAAGTGTTTCTTTAGGAAAGTGATTGGCTTCAGATATAAGGTCCAAAGTAATACGATGCTGGTCTTTCTCCACAGAGCTGTATGGTTTGACCTGCCCAAGTGTGCCAGCAATTATAGGCAGAATGGAGAAGCCTTCAGACACATCCAATATGTAGAAAGGCTCAGGGGTGCTCTCTGCAGTATTACTCTGTTCGGCTCCAGAGCTCATCTCATTATCCTGACAGTGTGTATCCATGGCCTGACACAGTTTCTCTGGAGTCAAGGAAGACAACACTTTTCTCATCGCCATTTTAAAGCCTTCATGATATGGGATGTTATTAAGCAAAGCAATTTCTGTGGACTCCAATACACATGTCTGTTCTACAGCATCTGGTTTACTGGTCTGAAGGTTAGCAAGGGCATCACAGAGTTCAGCCTCATTTCCCAAAGATAACAAGTCTTTATTCTTGTTAAAACTTTTTGTAGTATCCATTTCATGTTCCAAATCCAAGATGTTGATACTCTGGATTCTTAAGTAACAATCTTGACAAGACACTTCCATCATCACATGGTCCCCAGGTTTTATCCAGTAGTCTTTATTAAATGATAAGAAAATAAGTATAAGGGATTGATATAAAGTGCTTGTAAGCCTAGGGATCACAAAAGTATCTGTAACTCCCAATCTATTCTTCCATTATTTAAACCACTACAGGAAGGATTCTATCTCTTTGTGTAACATACAGAAAGCTACATATCCCACCACCTTTACCTAGGGAAAAAGTGAAACTTGAAGATTCTATTAATTCATACCTTAATGGAGAGATTCAAGAGTTTCATTATAGGACCCTATCCTGTTTGTATTACTGTGCTTTTTTCTTCAGTCAGTAGGTACCACCATATACCCAAACTGGGGGGAGAGGGGGAGGTGAGTAGAGGGCTAAGGGGACTCTACCATTTTTGGTAATGAACCTAATGATAACGAAGATTGATGAAATTCAGAGCTTAATATCAAACTTTAGTTTAGCTTAGAAGGACATGCTTTTCTGTAACAGAAATTTACAAAAGAAAAAAAGCAGCATTCAACAAAATAATATCAGTAATATATCTTAACTCCTACCATGTTTAGGAATCTGAAAATATAAAAGAGGAGTAAGTCCTACCAAAAAGTTCTTCTATGAACTTTCACATGTGATTAAAACTTTAAAATGTCAATATATAATCACAATTCCTTCTCATCAGCCCTAGAATCAACTAAATGTATAAGCTATTATTCCAATGTTTAAACATTTAAAATATTTTCCCAGAAGGATTTTCTTTAAAAAATGAAAATAAAAAAGTTGGGGCTGACGCTGTGGCACAGTGGATTAATGCCCTGGACTGAAGTGCCACCATCCCATATAGGCGCCATCTCTCTCTCTCTCTCTCTCTTTCTCTCTCCATCTCTCTGTGTAACTCTTTCAAATAAATAAATAAATCTAAAAAAAAAAAAAAAAAAAAAAAAAGGTCATCTGTGTAAGTTACTGCAAGAGAGTTAGAATAAACACAAAGAAAAAATGTCACTGCTGAGTACCAGTCACTGTGGTAGGCATTTCATACCCATTGTCTCTAAGAATGCCCACAACAGTATGGTAAAGTATAAAAAATAATCCATTTTACATACGACACAATACAATCTCCGCAAGCTAATTGGCAAGGCTAGCAGGATAGGTCACCAAGTAGCAGAGGCAAAGTATGAAACCAAATATACCTAATTCCAAAACCACCAGACTAGCCACACTACCATACAGATTCTATGACTTAACGACCTTGCTAAATTATATCCTTGATTGAAAGACTAGACAGAAACAGAAATGTATGACCTCCCACTTTAAAAGGGGTAGAGTTTTCTAGATAATTCAACTGCTGTGAACCTACTAAAACCCATCAAATTGCTGTAAACAAAAAAATAAAAGTTCTATTCAAAAGCATCTTTAATACAGAACTTCTTAGGGCCGGTGCTGTGGTACAGAAAGTTAAGCCTCCACCCGCAGCACCAGCACCCCACAGAGGCACCAGTTTGGATCCCGGCTGCTCCATTCCGATCCAATCCCTTGTTGGTGCACTTGAGAGGACAGCAGAGGATGACTTGAGTGCTTGGGCCCCTGCCACTCTCATGGGAGACCTGGATGGTCTCCTGGCTTCAGCCAGGCCCAGCTCCCGCCCAGCCCTGGCCATTGCAGCCATTTAGGGAGTAAGCCAGTGGATGGAAGACCGATCAATCTCTCTCTCACCTTCTCTCTCTTTATCTTTTCCTTTCAAACAAATAAATAAATCTTTTAAAAATACAGAACTCTGGCTGGCGCCGCGGCTCAATAGGCTAATTCTCCACCTTGCGGCGCCGGGACACCGGGTTCTAGTCCCGGTTGCCCCTCTTCCAGGCCAGCTCTCTGCTGTGGCCAGGGAGTGCAGTGAAGGATGGCCCAAGTGCTTGGGCCCTGCACCCCATGGGAGACCAGGAAAAAGCACCTAGTACCTGGCTCCTGCCATCGGATCAGCGCGGTGTGCCGGCCGCAGCACACCGGCCACGGCGGCCACTGGAGGGTGAACCAACAGCAAAGGAAGACCTTTCTGTCTGTCTCTCTCTCTCACTGTCCACTCTGCCTGTCAAAAAAAAAAAAAAAAAATACAGAACTTCTTTGGGAAAGGTTGAGGATCCATAAACTCCCTGAAATTGGCATTGTTATGCTTATATAAGGGAGGATGTTTTTATAACCTGGACTTCCATAGATGCCATTAAATTCTCCATGGAATTCCTTCATTAAAAGCAATACATTCCTGATATTTTCCAATAAAAAAATGGAAAAGAATCTCTTTCATCTAGTGATAACTAGAAAACCACAGCTGAAGAAATTATTTAATGATAGGTATCTTTGAGTGACATGTGGCAAAGCTTTAGTCTCTCTTCTTTATATATATTAACTAGTAAAAATTCCTTTTGAAAAAGAAAAAGGAAATACTGAAAGATTTAACCAATCTCATTTGACTAGAAACTTCATACCCATAATTTAAGAGTAAGGAGGACACAGGAGAACACTGACTAGAAGTCTTAGAGAACTAAAGCAACGAATTTAAAACCTAAGTGAGACAAGTCCTACCTGCAAGGTCCTGTACAGGGTAGACAGCCTGTTCCCAACATGTTGCCTCACTGGGACTTGTGGAGAGACTGTGCTCATCATCAAGCTGGAGCACAAACCAAACCACAATGGCATCTAGAATGCCTTCTTTCATAACAGGAATACAAATCTGATCCGGCTTTCTAGTTGCAAGACTTTTTAATTCCTGAGAATGAAGCAAAACCAATGAGAAAACTGTATACATTTAATATATTCATACTTCAACATCACACCACGTTCTATCTTGAGACGTTCTCAGTCCTGCTCGGCACCCTTAAGGACTCAGTATCTTGGCACACCCATAACCACCCAAGGTACCCTGGATGGGATGCTATGACCTACCAGAATACTATGCAACTATATTCAGAAGGACAAGGCACAAACAAATTACTGATGTGGAAATAAGTCCATGACATACAGTTGAATGAAAAAGGCAAGTGGCAAAGCAACAGGGACTATTTGGGGGGGGGGGGGGTGTATTTGTAGAAAAACAGAAAAGCAAGTCTGGGAAGATGCACTTCAAATCAGAGACCTGGGAAAGAAGGGCCAAGATTTTAAAGGGAAGAAAAACACAATGGCTTTTATCCTTTTTATTCTTCTGAATTGCTTGAAAGCATTCAGCAGGCAGCATTAATTCCAAAATCAAAACCTTAATAAGCTTTGTATGTGGGAAATAAAAATTGAAATAATAAAGGTTTAAAATAATAAAAGCATATCTTGGGAATAATTAGCAGATACAATCATGCTATTCTCCACTGAAATGTTTTATTAGATAAGGAATGCTCTTGAAGTACAGAAGAACAGCTCAGCCTCAGTAAGCAATGTCAAACACTTAAACTGGTTCCAGACCACCTCAAGAAAAATCTATTAATGATTATTATTAAATTGTTCCAGGCAAATTAATCTTACATAGTTGACCATTTAACACGACTTTATGAAAGACCTTCAGAGAAGGATATTATGTAATCTTTCTCAATTTCTTTTGGCACATTTATACTGCACATATTCTCACTATTCTCACATATTCTCACTCTCATCAACACAGACATACACACACTACGGTGATCAATTTATACTGCTCTTCCCAGGACTGTCCTGGTTTAAAGTCCCCTCTGTCAGGAATTCCCCAGTCCTGGGCAAACTGAAATAGCTGGTCACCATAACACACATACAATCCAGAGTTAGCCTTATTACACATTTCAAGGAATTCTGTTACTTTGAAATGGCAGAATGACATTAAAAAATGTCAAGGGACCTGCATTACAGTACAGTGAGTTAAGCTGCCACTGGTTCAAGTCCTGGCCAGTCTACTTCCAATCCAGCTCCCTGTTAATGTGCCTGGGAAAGCAGCAGATATCCCAGCACTTGGGGCCACGCCACCCATGTGGGAGACCCAGATGGAGTTCCAGGCCTCTGACTTCTAATGGGCCCAGTCCTGGCCACTGAAGGTATTTGGGGAGTGAACCAGTAGATGGACAATCTCTTTCTTTGTGTCTCTCCCTATCTCTGTTACTCTTTCAAATAAGCCAAATAAATCTAAAAGAAGAAAGGAAATAAGGGAGGGAGGGAGGGAGGGAGGGAAGGAGGGAGGGAGGGAAGGAGGGAGGGAGAGAAAAGTCAGAAAGACCTGCATTAGACTGCCTGTCCTTGCATTCACAAGTTGAATAATTTGGGAGAGATTATTTAATGTGAGCAAGTTTAGCACTGGTATCGCACAAGGATAAATAAAACTCTACTGCAGCATGTCCTAAGAGCTCCCTAAGAATCCATGTAAAAGCACCTGGCACACAATGTATACCCAACAAATCTCAGAGGTTTTTCTTTCCTCCTCTTATTTAAATTGTGAGTAATTTCAGGAGGGAATTTCAATTACCTTTAAATTACTTTTTACATAAAGTATGTGATATCTCATGCAAATTTATAAGACTGTCCTAGATGTTAATTATTTTAAATAATGAATGAAATGTAATGCTTAAAAACAGTACCTGCACTTTTATTTACCTGAAGATTATTGAAATCTACTGTCATAATTTCAAAGCAGTCAGTCAAAGGCAGATATCCTCCAGGAATTCGACTCATCTTTTCAGTTGTATAAGGTTCAACCGTTTCTTCAGTATCTACAGAAGAATATGCTGGACTCTGAAATTTCACATTTGATGGCAAATGAATACCAGCAACATCCTTCACACCCACTCTGGTGAAAGAATACATAGGAGAAAGATGGATTTTTTTCAAACTCAAGTAATACCAACTAATACTGAGTCCAAAAAAAATAAAAAATGAACAAAACCTCAGAAGAAAAGGTTTCTCAAACATAATTACATACACACACACATATATATAACCACTTTATAAAGGAAAACAAATCACAAATAGGCCTACATTAAAGAAATTCTCAGGGCCAGCACTGTGGTACAATAGGTTAAGCCTCTGCCTGCAGCACAGGCTTCATATATGGGCACCAATTCAAGTTCCAGCTGCTCCATTTCCAATCCAGCTCTCTGCTAATGGCCTGGGAAAACAGTGGTAGATGGCCCAAGTGCGTTGGCCCCTGCACCCATGTGGGAAACCCGGAAAAAACTACTGGCTCCTGGCTTCAGATCAGCCCAGCTCCAGCCATTGCAGCCTTTTAGGGAGCGAACCAGCAGATGGACCTTTCTCTCTCCCTCTGAAATTCTGCCTCTCAAATAAATCTTAAAAAAAAAAAAAAAAAAAAAAATCTCACAAAAGACTCCCTGTGAGGAGTGAGAGAAAATATTTGTAATTACATATATTCAACAATGGACTCACATCTAAACCACATAAAAATGCGTACATAGGGCAGACATTTAATATAGTAGTTAAGATTCTGGTTAAGACACCAGTTTTGGGGTTGGTGCTGTGGTATAACAGGTAAAGCCATCACCTGCGATGCTGGCATCCCATATGGGTGCCAGTTCAAGTCCCGGCTTCTCCATTTTTTTTAAAGATTTATTTTATTTATTTGAAAGTCAGAGTTACATAAGAGAGAGGAGAGGCAGAGAGGCAGAGAGAGAGAGAGAGAGAGAGGTCTTCCATCCGTTGGTTCAATCCCCAGATGGCCGCAACAGCCAAAGCTGCGTCGATCCAAAGCCAGGAGCTTCTTCCAGGTCTCTTATGTGGGTGCAGGGGCACAAGGACTTGGACCATCTTCTACTGCTATCCCAGGCCACAGCAGAGAGCTGGATCAGAAGAGGAGCAGCTGGTTCTCGAACTGGTGCCCATATGGGATGCCGGCGCTTCAGGCCAGGGCGTTAACCCATTGTGCCACAGTGCCAGACCCGGGCTTCTCCACTTCTGATCCAGCTTGCTGCTAATGCACCAAGGAAAGCAGTAGAGGATGGCCCAAGTACTTGGGCCCCTGCACCCACGTGGGAGACCCTGAAGAAGTTCCTGGCTCCTAGCTTCTGGTTGGCCCAGTCCCAGTCTCTGCGGCCATTTGGGGAGTGAATGAGCAGATAAAAGACCTCTCTGTCTCTGTCTCTTTCTAACTCTGCCTTTCAACTAAATAAAATATATCTTAAAAGAAAAAAAAAAAAACACTTAAGACAACCACATCCCATTTCTGAGTACCTGGGTTCCAACCCTTGCTGCAATCCTAATTTTAGGTTCCTGCTAATGTGCACCTGGGATGGCAGCAGGTGATGGCTCAATTACTTGGGTTCCTGCCACCCGTGTGGACTGAATTCCCAGCTCCTGGCATTAGATTGGTGTAGACCTGGCCATTGTTGGCATTTTGAAAGTGAACCCACAGATGGGAGTGGTCTCTTTCTCTCTTTTTTAATTTGAGAGGCAGAAAGAAAGAAAAGAAAAATTCTACAATTAATAAAAGACAATGAATGAAACCCTGCCATTTGTAGCAAAATGGAGAAAACTAGAGGACACGCTGAGTGAAATCAGCCAGACGCAGAAAGACAAATCCTTTATGTTCTTACTTGTATGTGGAAGCTTAAAAAGAAGATTTCAATGAAGAAAGCAGAGCAGTGATTATTATAGGCTGAGGAGGAAGGGGGCAAAGAGGGAAGTTGAATAATGAGTATCAAAACACAGGTAGACAGGAAGAATAAGTTCTAGTGTTCTATAGCACAGTAGAGTTACTATAGTTTACAACCTATTAATTATCACAGATGAGTTCAAAGACCCCAAAGACAAAGAAATGTTAAAACAGAAAAGATAACCACTTTGGTTTAATAATCACACATTATACACAGGTATCAAATTATCACACTGTGCCCCATAAATAAAATTATGTCCATTAAAAATGAAAAGTAAAAACAAAAATGGGCAATAAGACTTAAGACACTTCACAAAAGATACAAAAAGCAACTGAAAACTTGCTCAACTCAATTCCACTAAACTTCAACCAGGGGAATATAGTTAAAATCACAATGGAGAGATACTTCTGATAAGAGAAAAATACCCATGGCCATTCAGAGTTCACATGTGAGTATGGGGGGAAAAGCTACAAACGTCGCTAAAGAATGTGAAAATGATAGTAAAAGTCAAAGCATCGGAGCTGGAAGAGGAGGTGAGAGATGCTTCCAATAGTGGAGGATCTGTAGGATGCTGTGGATCAGAAAAAGGATCAGCAACAGACACTGACAATAAGCATGATGTTGAACCCTGTGACAAAGAAAATAAAAATGCTACAGAATCATCTGCTGGTACTAATATGGGCTGGGTAGATGCCACAGCTAAAATCTTTAACAAGAAAACTCCTAAAAGTAAACCCACTGAGGGCAGTGGTTTTTTGTTTTTTTTTTGTTTGTTTGTTTTTTTGGCAGGTAGAGTGGACAGTGAGAGAGTGGATAGTGAGAAAGAGAGAGACAGAGAGAAAGGTCTTCCTTTGCCATTGGTTCACCCTCCAATGGCCGCCATGGCCGGCGCACTGCAGCTGACATATCACGCTGATCCGAAGCCAGGAGCCAGGGGCTTCTCCTGGTCTCCCATGGGGTGCAGGGCCAAGCACTTGGGCCATCCTCCACTGCCTTCCTGGCCACAGCAGAGAGCTGGCCTGGAAGAGGGGCCACCGGGACAGAATCCAGTGCCCCAACCGGGACTAGAACCTGGTGTGCCAGCGCCACAGGCAGAGGATTAGCCTAATGAGCCGTGGCGCCGGCCAAGGGCAGTGCTTTCTTAAAGCACCAGCCTGCAGTGCCATCATCCCATAAGAGCATTAGTTTGAGTCCCAGCTGCTCCTCTTCTGATTCAGCTCTTCTGCTATGGCCTGGGGAAGCAATAAAGATGGCCCAAGTCCTTGGGCCCCTGCACCCAGGAGGGAGACCCAGAAGAGGCTCCTGGCTCTGGATCAGCTCAGCTCTGGCTGTTGTGGTCATTTGGGAAGTGAACAAGCGAATAGAAGACCTCTCTCTCCCTCTCTCTCTACTTCTTTCAAATAAAAAAAAAAAAAAAATTAAAAAAAAAAGTAAACCCACCATTCTAGTGAAAAATAAAGAACTGGAAAAGGAAAACAAAAAGTTAAACCAATAAAGACCTGAGAGAAGAAAACAGCTTGATATGAAGCAGGAGTGGGAAATGATGTGCAGAGTAAAGCCACACGTTGTCAAAGACAAAGAAGCAGAGTGAAATCTTCAGAGAACTCCAACGAGGGGTATGGTGCCATTATTTAATGCTGTTCAAAAACATCAAAAGAATGCTGATGAAAAGATTCGAGAAGCTGAAGGCTCTATTAGAAAGTGTGCTAAGTTGATATCAGCTGTTTCTAAGAAAGATTTCATCAGTGTTCTGAGAGGAATGGATGAAGTACAAATGAGAAAAGTTCAAATGGAAAGATCTCAAAAGCCAAACAGACAAGCAAAATGGGAAGAGGGCCCAGAGTGGATGACCCAACATGATGATTTCATGATGGAAGCATCTATGAAAGACTGGGACAAGGAAAGTGATGGGCCAGATAACAGCAGACCAGAATCTGCAAGTGACTCTGACATGTAAAACAACAGAGGCAACATACTTTGTAGTCAGTTGATTTTTCCTACAAAAATACTCCATCCTGACAGTTGTGGAATTATGATAGCATTTGTAAGAAAGCCAAAAGACTTACTAGCTTTGATGCTCCCCCTTCACATGTAAACTTTGCAAAAACGTATTGTTAAACTTGTACAATTTTAGGCACTGTTCCTTAAAACATTTGCAACAAAAAAATACATCCATTTGATCAGCAAGATCCACGTTGTGCCAGTATGGTCAGATGTTTACAGACTGATCATGTCTCTGCTGGGTTGTTTCAGTGTCACCAGTGTTTCTAAACATGCAAAGCAAGTAAGTAAAATGAGCTCTTTGAAGTTCATACTTGTCTGCCTTCCAATTTGGACAGTTATTTGTTTGTAGCTTTTTAGAGTAATGGATATGTTTTGCAAGTTATTAAGAAAACCTATGCATAATATTAATATTTTGATTTTTGTGTGACAAATTTTAGGTAATCTGATAAATATTTTAAAAATACTAGATCTCTACTTTTATATTATTTCCTTTTATATACTAAATAATATAATTAAGTACTTACATTTACTTTCTAGAGTTTTTTTCATGAAAGATTTAATGAGATGGAAACTGTCATGTGCATCTTACGTAAGAGACATGCTTTCTTAGGAAACATATTTGACATATTTTAATCTCTCTCGTTTTGTCTCCCAAAACATTTGATTTAGCTTAAATTCTTTTCTATGAACAACCCAAGCTGTGAAATGATGGAGTTAGGTAACAGGTAATTTTACAACAGAATATTGCATCTGATTTGAGACTTCATTCCATATTGTTTCCTTAAAAGTTATTAAATTGGGTAAATTTAGCATCTAGCTGTTAAAGAGAGAAAAGTAAGGCTATTTAATACTATTCCAAAATTCCTTTGACACTCAGCCCCAGATCATAAGTCTGTAAGGAAATTATTTATTAATGTGATCTGTTCCTCTTAGAAAAGGATCTGTCCCTTTCTCCATCATTCCCATGATAAAAATAGTTCCCTCCTTTCACCCAGTTGTATGTACTTGCATCTATTATATATTTGAAGGGATAATCTCCCAAAACAATGTGCTAAACCACAGGTGTTTATATTTTAAACCCATTTGAGTGTTACCAGCATTATATGGCTAACATTAAATTAGTCTACGGCCTGGTATTTGTTATCTTAAAGGAAGACACTCAGAATATCAAGTGGTTAAAACAACCAAGATCATGGGGCCAGCGCCATGGCACACTAGGTTAATCCTCTGCCTAAGGAGTCGGCATCCCATATGGGCGTCGCTTCTAGTCCTGGGTGCTCCTCTTCCAGTCCAGCTCTCTGCTGTGGTCGGGAAAGCAGTGGAGGATGGCCCAAGTGCTTGGGCCCCTGCACCTTCATGGGAGACCAGGCGGAGGCACCTGGCTCCTGGCTTCGGATTGGCGTACCTCCAGCCATTGTGGCCATTTAGGGAGCCATTTGGGGGGTGAACCATCGGATGGAAGACCTTGCTCTGTCTCTGTCTGTAACTTTGTTTGTCAAATAAATTAATTAAAAAAAAAACAAAGGTCAAAAAGCATTTTTTACTGTCCTAACTTATGAACTTCAGTACCTTATTAAATTATAGAACTTCCACTTTAATATCAATGTGAACAAATATTCCTCAGTGTTAATACAGAAGTGCTCAATATCCTGATAATAGATAATATTTCAGTGTAACCTGGCTCATAGATAATTTTGGGAAAAAATGTGTAACACCTAAACGCTTGTTTTTCCACAGAACTAAATACTAAGCTTCAGTTTTTTGTTAAGTCATCACACATAAAGTCTGCAAAAATTTTCCTAAATAGTGCTTTTAGATGATACAAATGGGTATCACTTACATTAGAAAGCTATGGGCTGGTGCTAATCTTCTGCCTGCGGCGCTGGCACACCAGGTTCTAGTCCCGGTCAGGGCGCCAGATTTTGTCCTGGTGGCCCCTCTTCCAGGCCAGCTCTCTGCTATGGCCTGGAAGTGCAGTGGAGGACGGCCCCAGTGCTTGGGCCCTGCACCCCATGGGAGACCAGGATAAGCACCTGGCTCCTGGCTTCAGATCAGCGCGATGCACCAGCCGCGCCAGCCATTGGAGGGTGAACCAATGGCAAAAGGAAGACCTTTCTCTCTGTCTCTCTCACTGTCCACTCTGTCAAAAATAAAAAAAATAAAAAAAAAAAGAAGGGTATGAAGCACATATAAATTACATGAAATAACTTTTGTCATATAGATAGCTTCTATATATTAGTATGTCTGCATCTTGGATATAAAAATGTGTTAAATATGAATCTAAGAGCAAGCATGTTATCATCTGAGAAACTGTACCTTTACATGAATTTTTTTTTAAAGATTGATTTACTTACTTGAAAGTCAGAGTTACACAGAGAGAGAGGGAGGGGTCTTCCACCTGCTGGTTCACTCCCTAATTGGCCCCAATGGCTGGAACTGTACCAACCTGAAGCCAGGAGCCAGAAGCTTCTTCCAGGTCTTCCCATGCAGGTACAGAGGCCCCAGGACTTGGGCCATCTTCCACTGCTTTCCCAGGCCATTGCAGAGAGCTGGATTGGAAGTGGAGCATTGGGGTCTCAAACCAGCACCCATATGGGATACCGGCACTGCAGTCAAGGGCTTTACCCACTATGCCACAGCACCAGCTCCCTACATGAATGTTTTAAATAGTCTAGATTCTGTTCCCTTTACCCTAAATACTTCATCTGCAACATTAAAATTCTTTTAATCAGTGAAATTAAAAAAAAAAAGAACCACATTGTATGCTACACCACAATGGGGAAAATTAACAATCAATACCAAATGTTGGCAAAGTCAAGTCAGATACACTATTGGTGGAAGTATAAAACTAGTAAGATCACATCGGAAGACTGCTTAATAACACCTACTCAAGCTCAACATCTATTCCACATTTACTTTTAATAAAGGGATCACACAATTTGTAGCATTTCCACTTCTGTGAACACAGTAAACATAAATTCATATCACCAAAAGTGAATTTCATAATGTTTGTAGTTGCACTATTTCCAATAGTCAAAAAAAAAAAGACACAAACCTAAATGTTCATCAGCATAATACAGATAAAATGGATAAACACACTGTGGTAAATTCACTCAATGGAACACTATTCAGCATTAAGTATGAAGAAAGCTGGGACCAGCACTGTGGCATAGCAGGTAGAACCGCCACCTGCAGTGATAGCATCCCATATGGGTGCTGGGTCAAATCCCCATTACACCACTTCCAACCCAGCTCTCTGCTAACTGTCTGGGAAAGCAGAAGATGACCCAAGTCCTTGGGCCTCTGTACCAGCATGGGAGACCCAGAAGAATCTCCTGGCTTCAAATCAGCCCAGCTCTAGCTGTTGCAGCCATTTGGGGAGTGAACCACTGGATGGAAGATCTCTCTCTGTCTCTCTGTAATTCTTTGCCTTTCAAATAAATAAATCTTAAAAAGCATTAAAAAATTTAAGAAAACTATATACAACATAGATGTACTAGACAAAAAAATGAACAAAATATGTATATATGAATCATACAGTACTGTAAGATTCCATTTGTGTAAAATTCAGAAGAATTTATATATATATGGTGCACCACCTCAGAACAGCCCCTATTCTTCAGTGTGGGGGAACAGGTGAGGAGCTGGTGGTAACAATCTTCCAGTCCTTGATCTGGGCAATGTATGGGTTATGCACTTGCTATAGGAATGTTAGACGTTAATCAAAATTGATGTTGAAAAAACACTTCAGAAGCATTTTAACAATACAATTTGTAAGGAAAATACTCCAATCTCATCTCACTTCAACTCACCTCAGCAGCATTTTTTAAATTTTATTTTTTTAATTTATTTTTAAATTATTTATTTATTTATTTATTTGAGAGGCAAAGTCACAGACAGAAAGAGAGCTCTTCCGTCCACTGGTTCACTCCCAAAATGGCCACAATGGCCAGAATGAGGCCGAACTGATGCCAGGAACCAAGAGCTTCCTCCAGGTCTCCCATGTAGATGCAGGAGCCCAAGCACTTGGGCCGTCTTCTATTGCTTTCCCAGGCCCTCTGCAGGGAGCTGGATAGGAAGTAGAGCAGCAAGAACACAAACCAACACCCATATGGGATGCCAGAGCTGCAGGCAGAGGCTTAACCTACTACCCCACAATGCTGGCCCAAACATTTTTTTTTTAAAGATTTATTTATTTGAAAAGAGTTGGGGTGGGGGGAGTGAGAGTGACAGAGCACTCTTCCATCCTCTGGTTTACTCCCAAATGGTCACAATGGCCATGGCAGGACCAGGCCAAAGCCAGGATCTAGAGCTTCTTCTGGGTCTCCCACATGGGTGGCAGGGGCCCAAGGACTTGGGCCACCTTCTGCTGCCTCCCCAGGCACATCAGCAGAGAGCTGGATCAGAAGCAGAGTAGCTGGCACTCGAACTGGTACCCATATGCGATGCCAATGTCACAGGCAGTAGCTTTACCAGCTATGCCACAACACCAGCCCCAGCATTTATTTTTTAGTGTATTTGATTTGATATGGTCTCAAGTTCTGATTCTACTTTTATTGTACCCAAAAGATGAGTCAACAAATAGATTTGCTAATAATTTTAGTAACTCAACTAGATTTCACATTATAAGAACAAGAAATGTTGGGGCTGGTGCTGTGGTGCAGTGGGTTAAAGCCCTGGCCTGAAGCATCGGCATCCCATATGGGCACCGGTTCTAGTCCTGGCTGCTCCTCTTCTGATCCAGCTCTCTGCTATGGCCTGGGAAAGCAGAAGATGGCCCAAATCCTTGGGCCCATGCACCCATGTGGGAGACCCGGAAGAAGCTCCTGGCTCCTGATCAGCCCAGCTCCAGCCATTGTGGCCATTTGGGGAGCGAACCAGTGGATGGAAGACCTCTCTCTCTCTCTCTGACTTTACCTCTCTCTGTAACTCTTTCAAATAAAAATAAATCTTGGAAAAAAAAAAAAAAGAAACAAGAAATGTGATAGCTTCAAGTTATTATAAATGAGTATGAACTTACTATAAAAAGTCAAAGTCCATTTTCATAGTACTCTTTGTTCCCATTTCTTCACCATTAAAATTAACTTGATATCTATATTTCCATACCTTTTTCTTTGCATTTATGTGTGTAACAGATACAAATATTGCTCAGATGGATATGGATATGAAAAATCTTCTGCTCTTAACTTTTTAGTTTTAAAAATGGAGGTGGGGGATGGGGAAGGGATTACAGCATATTAGTAAACCTGCTGCCTGTGATGCTGTTATCCTATATGGACACCAGTTCATGTCTCAACTGCTCCACTTCCGATCCAGCTCCCTGGAATGGCCTGGGAAAAGCTGCAGAAGATGGCCCATGCGCTTGGGCCCCTGCCAACCACATGGGAGACCCAAATGAAGCTCATGGATCCTGGCTTTGGTCTTGCTCAGCCCTAGCTACTGGAGTCATCTGGGGTGTGAACCAGCAGATGGAAGACCTCTCTCCTTCTAACTCTTTCAAATCTTTTTTTTTCTAATGAAGGTGGGTGTTTGGCACAGCAGTTATAATGTCACTTGAGATATCCACATGCCTTATTGGGGCCTGGGTTCAAGTCCAAACTCAATTTCTGATCCAACTTCCTGCTCATGCACATGCTGGGAGGCAGCAGGTGACGGCTCTGTGCTTTAATCCCTGCTCCAAGGTGGAAGACCATCATAAACTTCAAGCTCCTGGCTTTGGCATGGCCCGATTCCAGCTATGACATGCATTTGGTGAGATCAACTGATATCCCTCTCTCTCTGCCTTTCAAATAAATTAACAAATTAATTTTGAAAATGATTTCAAATATAGAGACAAGTTTCCAGGAAATTATAGTTTCCACAACCTTTAACAAGATTCATCAAATTTTTTTAATGTTTTTCTTCTCTCTCTCACACACACACACACACACACAAGAATACTTCAAAAAGTTCATGGAAAATGGAATTAAAAGATAATATTATTTTGGTGGAAAAAATTTTTAAGCCCATGTACACCTAGATGAGAAAGTTAATGGAAAATGTAAACTATGAAAACAAGCTATGCATGGGTTTCAAAAATACACCAAAATAAATTCATCTTTTATTTTCTATGAACTTTTTGAAATTATATCATATACACATAATATCATAATTTTTAAAAAAGATTTATTTCAAATAGTTAGAGAGAGGGAGAGACAGAAAGAGAGATCTTTCATCTGGTTTACTCCCCAGATGGCCACAATAGCCAGGCTGGGTCAGTCCAAAACTATGAGCCAAGAGCTTCTTCCAGGTCTTACACATGGATAGCAGGGCCCACACCACTTGGGCCATCTTCTGCTGAGCAGCCAGGACACGAACAACTGCCCATATGGGAGACCAGCATTGCAGGCAGTAAACCTACTAGACCACGAAACCGGCTCCATAAATACTATAAATTTAAAGGTCAGAAAACTACAAGTCCTTACCTAAATAAATATTCACTAAGTAACCTTTAAAGTACAGTATTTTCCTTATACTGTTTTTTAATATTTACTATTTATGTACTTACCTATGATGTCTTCTTATCTCTGCACACTCTACTGCTATCCCAAATATTACAGCACTTGCTGGTATAACTTTCCCATACTTTTCACAATTACCATTTTCACCTTTGATCTAAAAATATAATAATCAAAATGTTATTACTTATATACAAATATGTGTATAGAATGACAAACAATGAAAATAAGAAAAGACTTTAAAATAAGGCAGGATCTTTTTCTTTAACAAGTAGTGTCCCTGCTGTGTATATATATTCTCATATTTGTGTGTAATTTTTTCTTTTACTTTATAATATAAATACTAAGGAAGGAAGAACAGAAAGGAGCAAGAAAGGAAGGAGAACAGGGAGGGAAAGAAGCTATTCTGTACAACAAAAGCCTTTGGGGTATGACTAAGAAACCAAAATCATAATTACCTACATGAAAATAAATGGCTCTTCTTTTCAAATACTAACTAGCTTTTTGAATCCAAATCATTTTCTATAAACATGTTAAAATCCTTTCATTCACAATGGCTATTACATATATATATCAAATCTATGATTTGTGGGCTACAGTAGAAATATCAGTGAAAAAATATAACTTGGCAATTATAAGTGAGTCCCATCCAGTTAGTAGCCTGGGTTCAACAGGTGCTGTAAAACCCTAACAAACCGGTCAGCACTACCTTTTTGACAATCTGCCAAAACTGCAAGCAAGAAGGCCATGAAATGAGACACGTGCTGCCTTTTCTCACTGCTACTCAACAACTGCAGGCAGTCCCTCCACAAAGAAACCCCAGTTTTTGCTTATATACCTCATTTGGACACACAAGTTTATATATAATACATGTTATATATGTATAAAATAAACTCTCAATCAAATTTAAGTTTTCATACTGCTACCTTACCTTTGGTTGCAAAAGTAAATGCTCCCATGCATGAATCAAACTCTCCACAATTCCTTCTCCAAATAAACCTGCATCGACAGTTTCTGTTACAACTAGGGACACTCTATAGAATGATTTTTTAAAGATATATGTAAGTAAAGTGTTATGCTATTACACACAGATATCAAAGCTGAGAGAAAGGAAGAGTATTTTACAAAAATAGCTCATATACAAAATTTTCTAACATACTCCATTTTCAATCTCTACCCCTGAATCTTTAGAATTTGACTCTAACTTTCCTCACACCCCTTTGTTCTCTACTGGCTCCTTCTCTTTGGTTTGAGGGTTGGAGGAACAGCCTTCACTTGGCACTGTTGCCTCCTCATGCTTATAAACATAACTCCTTAATTGTAGTTCTTACCATTACCTTTCCCAGTCTCCTTTCCGGTAGCCATGTAAGTGCACTTCTAACACTCTATAAACATTTCTGTCATCAATGATTCCCTACTTATCAAAAGTAACTCTCTTTCTCAGTTCTCATTTTTCTTGATCTACAAATAACATGTAATGAAGGTTAGGATCTTCCTTCTCAAAAATCCAGTGACCATCACCCAGGACCCAAGTTTGTCTCTTCCACATTGATTGTGGCTACCTTGTCTCTTCTCTTGCTTATCTATTACTTCACTACTACTTAGCTGTGAGTACACAAGGTGCCTAGTCCACACAGCTCTACTCTTTTTGTACATTCTTTCTTTTTAGACAAGTTTAATTCAAAAACATACCAAAATAATTTCTACTTTCCTTAAATTCCTTTTGTGATTACTAACAATCTTATTTATTTATGTAATTAGAAGATAAAGTTTCATAAATATTTCTTATCTTGTTATCTATAGTAGAAATGTACTTTATGAATCACTGTTTTACCTTTTAAAAATTAAACACTAAAATTAGTTTACATTGTAATACCTTTCAGGAATGTGTTTTGGAATCTCTATGTCAAGTGACTTCATATGTAACAGTTTGATCCCTGCATCCATCTTGTTTGCTGCTACTACATCACAGGCAAGTTCATACATGGTCTTGGATAACTCACAGGCATACACAGAGTGTGCTCCAGCCTTTTTAGCAAACATGCTACAAGGAGGAAAAAAGCCGTACATCAAGAAAAAATAATCTACTGTATATTTTCAAATTTTAATTGTCTTTTTTAACACAACCATTGTTTGTTCTATATTTAAAAAATACACTTGTGTAGAAATAAATCATACAATAAATCATGACAACCACTGCATTAAGACAACACAATTGGGAGCAGGTGTTTGGCTTACGGGTTAAGATGCCTGTGTCCCACATCAGAGTGCCTAGGTTTGATTCCCAGCTCAAGCAGTTGACTCCAGCCTCCTGCCAATGCAAACCCTAAGAGGTAGGTGTGATGTGATGGCTCAGGTAATTGGGTTCCTGCCACCCACGTGGAAAGTCTGGATTGTGCTCCTGGCTCCTAGATGGTTTCCCAGCTTCAGCCTCAGTAACTGAGCATCTGGGCACAGAGAAGCTCTCTTTTTATCTATGTATGCATATGTATTTATGTGCACGAGGTGTGTATGTGTGTAACTCTCATATAAATAAAAAAATTTTTAATGAGCAAATCAAGAACAAAAAGAAAAAAAGACATAATTGGCATGAAGGACACTAAAACAGATTTAACCTGCATGAGACTCACCAGAATGTTAATAAAAAAAATTCTTAAAATGCATTATTCAAAACTTCAATAATAATCCAAAGTTTTTCTTAGTATTTCTATGTCCTGACAAGCAAAAAATATAATGAAAAATGAAATAATTGCATGAAAAACCCTAACAAGATTATAACATTCCTAAATTCCAGTACTTAAATTTCTGTATCTGGCAAAATCTTTAATTCAAATTAGCATACATACATATGCATATATATAATTAAAACACAAATACAACAAACCTTAGTATTCCAGTTCCTGCTCCAATGTCCAAAACACTTTTGGACCCTGAAGTAACAGCCTTCTGGATTGCTGCATTATATACCATATTCCTCTTGGTGTCGTTAAGCATGATAAAATGCCAGCGTTCCACCAACCAGTTGGCAACACGATAAAAATTTTCCTTGGCATCATTGAAATCAGGGTTTAGCTTCACTGCTTTATGAAAATACCCAGCTGCTTCATCTCTAAAGCCCATCCTAGAGTAAAAAATGAGAAAGACAAAAGCTATTCGACCACATGCTACCAATGACAGTGCCTCTGTTCATGCTACTTACCTGGCCTACTTACCAGACCCAAATCCTGCCTAGCCCAAGTACTCTCTCCTTCAGGACACCTCTGTGAGGACTGCAATCCTGACGACTTCTTTCTTTTCTGAATCCCTACTACCTTTATGTACCTCAGGTCATTTACAAGTATAATAACCTAAGTTTGATATAAATTATATTGACGTAAAGTAGAGATCCTCCAATAAAGCGAGAACATCGGGGCCAGCACCATGGCGTAGCTGCTAAAGCCACCGCCTGCAGTGCCAGCATCCCATATGGACACAAGTTTAAGTCCCCACTGCTCGAATTTCAATCCGGTTCCCTGCTAATGGCTTGGGAAAGCAGCGGAGCATGGGCCAAGTCCTTGGGCCCTTGCACTCACATGGGAGACCCAGAACCATCTCTGGGCTCCTGGCTTTGAATCAGCGCAGCTCCAGGAATTGCAGCCACCTGGTGAGTAAACTAGCGGATTCAGAATCTCTCTCTACTTCTGCCTCTCCCTCTGCCTCTCTGTAACTCTTGCCTTTCCTATAAATAAATAAATCTTAAAAAAAAAAAAAAAAGCCATGGGGCAGGCGCCGTGGCTCACTTGGTTAATCTTCCGCCTGCAGTGCCAGTATCCCATATGGGCGCCGGGTCTAGTCCCGGTTGCTCCTCTTCCAGTCCAGCTCTCTGCTGTGTCCTGGGAAGGCAGTGGAGGATGGTCCAAGTGCTTGGGCTCTGTACCCACATGGGAGACCAGGAGGAAGCACCTGGCTCCTGGCTTCAGATTGGCGCAGCATACCAGCTGTATCAGCCATTTGGGGGGTGAATCAACGGAAGGAAGACCTTTCTCTCTCTCTCTCTCTCTCTCTCTCTCTCACTAACTCTGCCTGTCAAAAAGCCAGCGCCGTGGCTCAACAGGCTAATCCTCCGCCTAGCGGCGCCAGCACACTACCGGTTGGGGCACCGGATTCTGTCCCGGTTGCCCCTCTTCCAGGCCAGCTCTCTGCTGTGGCCCAGGAGTGCAGTGGAGGAAGGCCCAAGTGCTTGGGCCCTGCACCACATGGGAGACCAGGAGAAGCACCTGGCTCCTGGCTTCGGATCATCATGGTACACCGGCCACAGCGCATTGGCCGCGGCAGTCATTGGAGGGTGAACCAACAGCAAAAGGAAGACCTTTCTCTCTGTCTCTCTCTCTCACTGTCCACTCTGCCTGTGGGAAAAAAAAAAAAAGCCAGAGCATTACTTGCTAGAGCACCAGTTCTCTCTGCAAACCATTCCCCAGTAAAGCATACTAATGCCAATGGCTAGGAGGCTCCTAGCAGCTGCTCCTGCAATATCATCTTCTCAGCAACTGAGCTGAATGGTTGTCAAAAATCAATTCATGTGCTGCCAGACCAGTTTATGCCAAGTGTATCTGTAATTATAATTATGTACTTTAGCTAAATATTACAGAAAAGTAAGTAAGTATAATTGCAAAAAAAAGAACTAATGTGTCTAAGGACACTTAACAAAATCAAAGCCAAGTCACCCCAGAAATGGCTTGTGAATTAGATATGAGCAAATAAAAAATAAAAACCAGGAGGGAACCTCTGAAATCATCTAGACCAGTGCTCCTCACACAACCTGTGAAGAACCCCTCCCTTCCTTTATTAAAATATCTAATCATTTGTAGACCAATATGGTTTTACTGCACGTGGTACATGACATTTCTGCAGCAACCAAACTGTTCTATACTCTCTCAAGAAAGTGAGCTCCTTGACCAAACGTTTGGATATAGAGCAATGTCAAATTACTATATACAAAAAAAAAAAAAAATTGCTATATGCAATCCAAAAGCTTCTGGTGGACTACCAGTTTGCTTCATTATAAAGTTTCCACGGAGAATACACAGAAGTTGTAATGAAGAAAAAACTGCTCCAGTCATATTTCATTTATAAAAACACATAAAGTAGATAATATAAGGAGCCAATATCTGCTCACATTTTCCTCAACTTATTTAGCAGACTCAAAGAAAATGAACTCTACTGTAATAGCTAAAATTTTTTAAATAAATAATTTAACAAAAAAATTCTATATACCAAATCTCAAAATTTTTTCTCTTTGAGAGATATCCATTTGCTACTGTAAATATTCATACATCTTATTCTGAATGACAACATAAAGAGTTTACAATAATGACCAAATATAGAGGGAATACTTGTTATATTAGAGATCCATGTTCTTAAGGAAAAATTTATTTATGAAACACTTTCTCCACACTGAAAAAAACATGTAATCAACAATAAATTGATTGTTAAATTAATTAACTTCTGGAAACTTCACAGATTACAGACTCCTTCCCCAAAGCTCGGGTCCTAAACAGTCTGCTAAGCCAAACAAGCATGGCATCAGAGACAAAACTACCTGCTAAGTTATCAATGGATAATTAACTAACAGTCAAGACACACTTAAGAAGATAAACTCTGTGGTCATTACTAACAACATTAACTTTATTTTAGCTGGATGTGATTTGAGGTACGGAGGAGGCAACAGAGGGAAAAGACATGAATAATTAAAAAAAAAGAACATATAAACCAAGGTTCTTTAATTAACTAAATTCCTATGAATCTGAGCAACTGTCATTTTCCAACTTGGCAGAATTATACTCTCCACTGCTCTCAAGTGTTCAAATTTAGAAGCAATGTGAACCTTTCATTACACTGCCTGTTCTTTTTTTTTTTTTTTTTTTTTTTTGGTGACAGGCAGAGTGGACAGTGAGAGAGAGAGACAGAGAGAAAGGTCTTCCTTTTGCCGTTGGTTCACCCTCCAATGGCTGCCGCGGATGGCGCGCTGTGGCCGGCGCACCGCGCTCATCCGATGGCAGGAGCCAGGTGCTAGGTGCTTTTCCCTGGTCTCCCATGGGGTGCAGGGCCCAAGCACTTGGGCCATCCTCCACTGCACTCCTGGGCCACAGCAGAGGGCTGGCCTGGAAGAGGGGCAACCGGGACAGAATCTGGAGCCCCGACCGGGACTAGAACCCGGTGTGCCGGCGCCGCAAGGCGGAGGATTAGCCTGTTGAGCCACGGCGCCGGCCAGCACTGCCTGTACTTTCTCAGTATTCTTTTATGCATAGGTGCTGGTGTGCAGAATGAGTTAACAAAAGAAGCCTGACTGCTATCCTTTGATAGCAGTTGGCCCACGGCTGACATCTGGGAATTTGGATTTGGAGATATTCCACTACGTAACTGACAAGAGTGGCTTACTGTACCTGAACTGTACAGAGTGTGGTTTATGCTAACTGGCTTTCCTTCTAGCAGCCTAGAATTTTGGTATGTGCCAGGAAGAGTGTACCACAATGCCCAGTCCCAAATAAAAGCCAAGAGCACTGAGCCATAATGAGCATCCCAGGGTGGCAACATTTCACATGTGTTACCATGACTCTTTGCTGGGAGGAGTATACCCTGTGTAATTTCACTGAAAGAAGACCTTGTGAGTCTTCTGCCTGGTTTCCTTCAGACTTTGCACTTCTTTTTGCTTCATTTCCTTTTACTGCAATAAATCAGAGCTTTAATTGACTATCTGCTGAGTCCCATGAGTCTTCTTAGCAAATGAGCAGAACCGAGAGTGGTCTTGGGGGGCTAGAGCTGTGGCACAGAGGGTAAAGTTGCCACCTGTAACGCCAGCATCCCAAATGGGCTCCAGTTCAAGTCCCAGCTGCTCTACTTCCAATCCAGTTCCCTGCCAATATGCCTGGGAAAACAGTGGAAGATGGCTCAAGTCCTTGGACCCTTGCCACCCACACAAGAGACCCAGAAGAAACTCCTGGTTCCTGGCATCAGATGGGTCCAGCTCTGGCTGTTGCAACCATTTGGGGAACGAACCAGCAGAAGGATGATTTATCTCTCTGTCTTCCCCTCCCTAATTCTGCCTTTCAAATAAATAAATAAATCTTTAAAAGAGACAGAGACAGACATGTCTTGGAAACCCCCAACACTGCCAAATTAACTCTTTTTCAATTTGCTCTATGACAAAAATATCTGGCCCTTTAATATTTTTCCACCAGTTAACACAAGAGTAGGTTTTGTCATTAAAAAGTGCTGGAGAGCCATGGCAGGAGGAAGGGTCTCGCTTCCTAGTGGCAGTGTGCCCCATGTTTCCTGAAGTACAAGGCAATCAGTAGTATCCAATGGTCAGAAGCTCCCCCTAGAACCAGTAGCTTACTAAATAATTTTATAATGGAGTACTTCTTTAATATATATATAATTTTTTTTATTTGACATGTAGAGTTATAGACAGTGAGAGAGAGAGAGAGAGACAGAGAGAAATGTCTTCCTTCCACTGGTTCACTCCCCAAACGGTTGCTTCGGCCAGCACTGCGCCAATCCGAAGCCAGGAACCAGGTGCTTCTTCCTGGTCTATAATAGAGTACTTCTTTTGAGATCCTTTCCCATGAGGCTTTCTCTAGCATCATAAAAAGCAAATTCAAGCAAGTTTCAGAGAAAAGTTTTACAAGCTCCTAATAAGGCACCACAGTAAATTCTCTGCCATCCTATGAACCATACCCCCAGGAAGGCTTCAATCTCAGTCCAGTTGGGGGGAACTCTTCCCTGGGTAGTCTAACTCGGCTCCAGGGACAGTGGCTATCATGAATCATATTAGATAATATAAAAACTGCTGATTAATACATCATATCTGTTATTCCCACATTCTTCTGATTTCTTACTCACCAATCCCTTATTACTCTGATCCTGTTATAGCTAATAGTTCTTTATAAAAACTTTTCCTGCCCAAATTACTATGTAATTTATTCATGAATCCAGAATGATACAGAATAATTCTCAACAAGTAATACTGAGATCTACAAACCTGAAGAGGTGCTCCCCCATACTATTGCAAATCACTTCATCATCAGGAAAAAGTTCCAAGGCCTGCTCATAGCAACCAAGTAAGTCTTGTATTCGACTGAGAGCATGAAGCTCTTCGGCCCATCTGAAGAGTGTGTACTGAAAAGTTTCCTTACAAACAAGAAAAGAAATGAGTTAGTCAATTAACATAAAAGATCAAAGAATACACAATGTTAGTTGAAGATCTCAGAGAAAGGAACTTAACTATTACTGAACAATCATAAAAATCACTCAGTTTTAGGTTACTGTTTGCTGATTAAACATAAATGCAGAAATCAATTTTTAATATACATGTGAATAAGGTCAGAATTGGACAGTTTAGCCACCTTGTAAATTCCTTCCCTTCTCATCTCCATATCGCATCACTCTCTGGATTCTCTGCCTACCTCGTTTTTTTGTGGACTCCTATCTTTTAGTAGTTTATCTTTGGCCCTCTTTACCTCTCATCCATCACCAATGCATTAACTATCACCAATGTGTTCATGGACGCTACATTTACATCTCTAATCAGGACAGTACCTCTGAACCTCAGTCACCTCAACCAGCCATACCAAATATAGTTCAGTGCAAATATTTCCTGAACAATCAATGTGTGAAGAACTGGGGCTATCACATAGTGAGGAACAACACAAATCATGTTCTTATCCTCATAGAGACCCTGTTATGAGAAATTTAACAAACAACTGAAAAAAATTCAGAATGTTTGGGGCTGGCGCTGTGGTGCAGCAGGTTAAAGCCCTGGACTGCAGCGCCAGCATCCCATATGGGCACCAGTTAAAGTCCTGGCTGCTCTACTTCCAATCCAGCTCTCTGCTATGGCCTGGGAAGGCAGTGGAAGATGGCCCAAGTGTTTGGGCCCCTGCACCCACATGGGAGACCCAGAAGCAGCTCCTGGCTCCTTGCTTCAGATCGGCGTAGCTTCAGCTGTTGTGGCCATTTGGGAAGTGAACCAGCAGATGAAAGACCTCCCTCCCTCTCTCTCTCGCTCGCTCTCGCTCTGGCTCTCTCTCTGTAACTCAGTCTTTCAAATAAATAAATCTTCAAAAAAAATTCACAATGTTCTAAAGTGAACTATCATACTCCTCTTACACAAGATATAAGGTTGAGATACCACTCAACCTCAAAGCACAAAGTCACCTTTTAATGCTACTCTAACTCCACATTCAAAGTTTCAAATCCAGGAAACCCTCTTAAATCTTAATGAGGTCGGCGGTGTCACACAGAGGGTAAAGGTACCACCTGAGATGCGAGTATCTCATGTTGGTGCTGGTTTATGTCCTGGCTCCTCCACCTCTGATCCAGCTCCCTGCTAATGGTGTAGCGAAACAGAAGATTGCTCAAATGCTTGGGCCGCCACCCACACAGGAGACCCAGGTGGAGTTTCTGGCTCCTCACTTCAGCCTGGTCCAGCCCTGGTCATTGCAGGGCTGAAAAATCAGTGGATACAGGATATCTCTCTCTCCCTCTCTTTCAAATAAAAATAAATAAATCTTTAAAAAAAATTTATAAAACTGCTGCCTCTTCTCCATCCCCATTGTTAACAAACAACCTAATCTGGCCTTTGTAATCACTTGCTGGAATACAGTAGCCTCCCCACTGTCACCCCAGCTCCAATCTCATCTCCCTCCAGGCATTCTCCATCCTGCAAGATGGTGGAAAATGGGATTACTTTAGACAATCCAACTTCACCATGAAAATATTTTAAGTCATCTTAACCCCTGCAACTGAATCACTAGAAAGTCTACTAGAGTGACAAGGATAAGGAAGGAGGTTCTAAGGTGGAGAGAAAAACAAGAGATTACATGAAATGGATCATGGGCTCTACAGGTAAGTAGCTTGGTGTGATTGGAGTGTGGGGGTGGGGAACAGAAGGCATAGCAGAAAATGAGACTTCTGCAAAGAAACACAAACTTTGTTCAGCAGAAAACGAGGTTATTGAACTCTGTCAATCATGACAATATGAATTTTAAATGTCTTTAAATAAAAGTTTTATATATTTATTTATTTGAAAGGCAGAGTGATTGGTAGTATAGGGGTTGGAGGTGAGAAACAGTGAGTAATCTTCCATCTGCTATTGCACTCTCAAATGCCTGCAACAGCAGGGACTGGGCTAGTAGGCTGAAGCCAGGAGCCTGGAATTCCACCCAGGTGTCCCACAAGGGTGACAAAAACTCAAGTACTTCAGCCATCATTTGCTACCTCCCAGGCACATTAGCAGGGGGCTGGATCAGAAACAGAGTAGCGGAGGGCTTAATCCCAGGTACTCTGAAATGGGATGTGAGCATTCCCAGCAGTGGCTTAAACTGTTACACAACAGCAGCCCCTAGCTGCACTTCTTCTTTTTTTTTTTTTTTTGACAGGCAGAGTGGAAAGTGAGAGAGAGAGACAGAGAGAAAGGTCTTCCTTTGCCGTTGGTTCACCCTCCAGTGGCCGCCACGGCTGGCACGCTGCGGCCGGCGCACCGCGCTCATCCGATGGCAGGAGCCAGGTGCCAGGTGCTTTTCCTGGTCTCCCATGGGGTGCAGGGCCCAAGCACTTGGGCCATCCTCCACTGCACTCCAGGGCCACAGCAGAGGGCTGCACTTCTATGTATTATTCACGTGAAAGGCAGAGTGACAGAGATACAGACAGACACACAGACAGAATGAGAGATCTTCAATCCACTGGTTCATTCCCCAAATGAGCACAATAGCCAGGGCTGGGTCAAGCTGAAGCCAGGAGCCTTGAACTCCATCTGAGTCTCCCATGTGGGTGTCAGGGACCCAAATATCTGGGCCATTCTGCTGCCTTCCCAGGCACCTTTAGCAGGGAGCTGGACTGGAAACAGAGCAGCCAGAATTCAAGCCCACTCCATTATGGGATGTTGGCATCACAGGTGGCAGCTGCGCCACAATGCCAGCCCCTAAATGAGCTTTTAATACACACTAAACATATCATCAAGAGAGGCACTGTCCCTGATTATAACCCCCCCCATGCCATAATGCCAGTGTCCCAAAATAGACTTTTAAATCCATTTTTCTTTTTGAAGGATTCTCATAACACTACCTACATACAGGAGCAATCATCAACATATCATCTCCACCCGGAGTAGGCCAGCTGGTTACAAAATTTACACTAAATTTATAGGAACTACAAACAGAGCTACCTACATCTAGTGTGAGTAGAAGTCAAGGACACTGCTAAACATCCAAGACAAAGAGGTAACCCATGCAAAACTGCAACAGTGCAGCCATGGAGAAACACTGGGTTAAATAAAGCAACTGTAGGTGGCAGTGAAAAGCTTAAAGTGAAACTAAATCATTCTTCGAAATTCAGGTTCCAGAATCCCTTGGGAAGGAAAAAAAAAAAAGTACACTCCTGTAACGGAACAGCTGTCAAAAATCAGCCAATCATTGAAGCTTAATGAACGCATCAACAAGTGACGGCGAGTTTAGACGAGTAACAACATTTATCCACCTACAGAGACCAACACCATCCTTTCTACACACAGCAGACACACATGCAAAGGCTCTTACGGGGGAGAAAGGGCATGCTTAAATTCGATTTGGGGGAGACGAGGGATCAGCCAAGGCCTTTCTGGCAATTCGAGGGCCTTTGGAAGTGCAATTGGACTTCTGTCGTGGAAAGCTGGCTGCGCTGAGGCAGAGTGCAGGAGAGAGCCTCGTAACGAGCCTACTACCACACTGGCGGCGGATGACTGAGGCTTGGCAGGGTGGTAAAGAGAAGCAGGAAGATGACAGACACGAGAAAGCGGAGCCGACAGGAGCTCCTGGGAGCTTTTCCCGTGCGTGCATAAACGGCAGAAGGCGAAAGTGAACACTAAATATGAACAGCACCCACCAGCGACGGACCCAACCCTCTTCCACGCGCGTACACACACATACACACAGGTGTTTTGTTTTGTTTTTTAATGGAACTTCCGGCAACAATTTAGATGAAGACGGGCCCTTACCTTCACGTCGTCTTTCAGCTCCGGCGCCAGGCTGAGCACCAGGAGGTAGTGGGCATAGGCGGTGCCGAAGTCCTGGGCGCCCAGACAGTGCTCAGCGCTCTGCAGGGACCGCGACACGAGCTCGTCCCGGCCGGCTGCCCCGGTGCCACCCCGGGCGCCCCGGCGGGGCCTGGGCCGCGAGTTCGGCATGACAAAGTCACTAATCGCAGGAGAGACGCCTTCGAAAACAGAACGAAAACGCTCTTTGGTATCCTCCCCGGTGACTCAGCAGAGCTCAGAACCCGTTCAGAGAAGTTATCCCACCGCCGCAGGTGAGTACGGAACCTCCGCCCTTTCCCAGCCTAGCGAGCGCCGCAACCCGAAATGCACACTGCGCAACTGCGAACTGCGGCTGACGGCGCATGCGCTGCAAACGTCAGCGCGCCCGGCGTCGGCACGTCGACGCACGTGCGCTCCCCAGGAGGAAAGGCGCGGGATTGCGCCTGCGCGTAGGCTTGAGCGCGCTGGTCGCTGCTGGAGGCCCTCGGTTTTGTTGTCTGTAATCAGAGTTTTCTCTTCAGTTACTCTTGCCTGTGATGGAAGCCCAGTCAGCGCGGAGCGGACTAAAGGACAGTCAGGCGTTTGTGGTGGTGCTTGAAAGCGTTCTGCTTCGTCGAGACTGGAGAGAACCCGGAGTTAGCGGAAGTGTCTCCGAGGCGGTAGAAGGCACGCTTTCACGGACACTATTTTAAATCATTCTTACAAAACTGTGTGGGGAGGCTTCAGTCCTCACTCAAAGACGGAAAGGTGACATCGAGTTCACAGAACCAGTTCGCGTCGTGGACGTGGCTGAAATCTAAGTTCCCTGACCACCTGTTCGCTTGTTCTTAAACGAGCCTGAGGCTTATTTCACTACTCAGTGTCTGCTGCGTAGAAGAACAGTTTCTGCATTGGAGTGTGGCCTTCGAGATGCAGATTCAGTGGCCCGCGTTGTGGCTTAGCAGGTTAAGCGGCTTCCTTGCAGTGCCGGCATCCCATTAGGGTGCCAGGTTTTGTTTGTTTGTTTGTTTGTTTAAGATTTATTTATTTGAAAGTCAGAGTCACACAGAGAGATGGAGAAGCAGACAGAGAGAGAGAGGTCTTCAATCTGCTGATTCACCCCCCAGTTGGCTGCAACGGCCGGAGCTGTGCCGATCCGGAGCCAGGAGCTTATTCCAGGTCTCCCACGCGGGTGCAGGGGCCCAAGGACTTGGGCCATCCTCTACTGCTTTCCCAGGGCATAGCAGAGAGCTGGATCGGAAGAGGAGCAGCTGAGACTAGAACGTGTGCCCATATGGGATGCAGGCGCTTCAGGCCAGGGCTTTAACCTGCCGTACCACAGCGTCGGCCCCAAGAGTGGCAGTTCTGATCCAGCTCTCTGCTGTAGCCTGGGAAAGCAGCAGAGGATGGCCTGAGAGCTTGGGCCCCTGCACCTCCTTGGGAGACCTGGAAGAAGCTCCTGGATTCTGATCGATCTGCTCTGGCCATTGCTGCTCCTTGGGGGTGAACCAGCGGATGGAAGACCTGTCTCCCTCTCTCTTTCTGTACTACCTCTGCCTTTCAAATAAGTAAAATAAATCTTTATATATATACATATATATATATTTGAAACTTAAAAATGGAGAGGGGCATAGAAATTAAAGCTGAAAGAATTAATTTGTGTTCCATTTTCAAATATGTTAATGGGGAATATTTTTAAAAAACAAAAATAGAGCAGCTTACATATTAAACTGAAAAATTGAGGGCGCCAGTGATCAAACAGCCCTCGTTTGCTTGTCTTTTGTCATATGAACCTTCTCAGCACCCACTTGTGTAATCAGTCCTTTAGGCGTCCACTCACTACACTGCACCTGCGCCCCTAGTAGAGAGTGCCACAAGGCAGAAACTACTCTTAACCATTTTAGTATTCTTTCCACCTAGCAAAGTATGACCAAAAGGAAAGACTTAGATTTTTTTTTGTGTATATAATGCAGAATGCCCCTCCATGCTTCTGCATTTTGCCTGTAGATTTTACCAGTGATTTATGTCTTACTTCTCTCCTATCCTTAATTACTACTTGCTGTGCTAAACAATTTAAGACTTAACTATGTGGTCTTTCCCTAACAAGACTGAAAGGCCTGAGGCTAAGGCCTCTTTATTCCTAAAAGAATGCAAGTAGAACTGGAAGCTTAAAAAAATAAATAAATAAAGAGCATATTCTAATTGAAGCTTGATCCCTTCTCTTTTTTTTTTTTTTTTTTAAAGATTTACTTTATTTATTTGAAAGACAGAGTTAGAGAGGCAGAGTTACACAGAGAGAGGAGAGGCAAAGAGAGAGGTCATCCCTCCAGTTGTTCACTCTCCAATAGGTCACAATGGCCAGAGCTACACCGATCTGAAACCAGGAGCCAGGAACTTCTTCCGGGTCTCCCACGTGGGTGCAGGGACCCAAGCACTTGAGCCATCTTCTACTGCTTTCCCAGGCCACAAAATAGAGCTGGATCGGAAGTGGAGCAGCTGGGTCTCAAACTGGCGCCCACATGGGATGCTAGCGCTTCAGGCCACAGCGCCGGACCTACAATTCAAATTATTGAAGCTCCTGGCTTCAGTCCCACCCAGTCCCAGCCACAATAAACATTTAGAGAGTAAAGTGGGAGCTTACTTTCTCTCTGTCTCTCTCTGTCTCTCTCTCTCTCATATGAGATTCTTTAGTCCCTAAAAGTCACACAAATATTCAGTTACACTGTTCTATATACACAATAAAAGAATAGAGCCTCCTAGATTTGGTCTTTAGGAGTAAATAAACTGATAAGGACACAGCCTCAACTTTTTTTGTAGTAACCTTATAGGAAATGGATCATCAAGGTTCTTGCTTGCTTTTGGAATAAGAAATATGAGCCAAATTGACCTTAAAAAATATTGAACCCTAGCCACAAATAAACCCTGCCTCTCAAATAAATATTTTAGCATTTTCTTTTTTCAAATTTTTTTTACTTTTTATTACTTTATTTACTCTTTATTAATATAAAGAGAACAGATTTAATGTATTTCATAGGTACAGTTCTAAAAAAAAAACATACTTCCCTTCCTCTCCCTCTCCCTCCCTAGTTCCCCCTCCTTCCTTCCTTTCTTCTTTTTCTTTAATTTTTGCAAAGACATAATTTCAACCCACTCTATAATCACAGGCCTAATTCACCACTAACCATAATATTCAACAAGTAAAAAATAGACCACAGTTCCACAGAAGTATAAACAAGGGCTAAAACTAACAATCATATCACAACATGTCCATTTCATTCTTATGCATTTTTTGTCTTATATGTTAACTGCCACATATCAGGGAAAACATGATATTTGTCTTTTTGAGATTGGCTTTTTTTTCCACTAAGTATAATGGTTTCCAGTGGCATCCATTTTGTTGCAAAAGACAGGATTTCATTCTTTTGTTTATGATTGAGTTGTATTCCATAGTGTGTATGTTCTGCATTTTCCTGTTATCAGTTGATGGACATCTGGGTCATTCCATATCTTAGCTGTTGTGAATTAAGCTGCAATAAACATGGAGGTGTGGATCACTCTTTCACATGCTGATTTCATTTGGATACATTCCTGAGAGTGGGATTGCTGCATCATGCAGTTAGATCTGTTTTCAGATTTCTGAGGTCTCTGCATACTGTCTTCCATAATGGTTGACCTAGTTTACATACCCACCGACGGTAGGTTAGGGTACATTTTCCCTATATCCTTGCCAACATTTGTTATTTTTTTGAATTTTGTATGATAGTCATTCTAACTGGAATGAAGTGAAACCTCATTGTGATTTTTATTTGTGTTTCCCTGATGGCTAAGCATTTTTTTTATTTGTCTATTGGCCATTTGAATTTCATTCTTTGCAAAATGCATTTTCATCTCCTTTGCCCATTTCTTAACCGGATTGTTTGTTTTGTTGTTGTTGAGTTTCTTGAGCTCTTTATAGATTCTGGTTATTAATCCTTTAGCAGTTGTGTAATTTGCAAATATTTTCTCCCATTCTATCACTTGCCTCTTCATTTTGTTGAGGGTTTCCTTTGCAGTACAGTGTTTCCTTTGCAGATCCTAGCTTGATGTAATCCTATTTTTGTCCTTATGGCCTGTATTTCTGGGGTCTTTCCCAAGAAGTCTTTGCCTATGTCAATATCCTGCAGAATTTCCCCACTGTTTTCCTCTAGTAATGTGATGGGATTAGTTCGTAGATTTAGATCCTTGATTCATTTTGAGTTGATTTTTATTTAAGGTGTAAGGTAGGAGTCTACTTTCATACTTCTGTATGTAAAACAATGAATCATGAAGCCATCAAGAGGAAAAAGCCGCGGCTCAATAGGCTAATCCTCCGCCTTGAGGCACCGGCACACCAGGTTCTAGTCCCGGTCGGGGCGCTGGATTCTGTCCCCGTTGCCCCTCTTCCAGGCCAGCCCTCTGCTGTGGCCCGGGAGTGCAGTGGAGGATGGCCCAAGTGCTTGGGCCCTGCACCCCATGGGAGACCAGGAGAAGCACCTGGCTCCTGGCTTCGGATAGGTGCAGCAGGCTGGCCGCAGCGGCCATTTGGGAGGTAAACCAACGGAAGAAAGACCTTTCTCTCTGTGTCTCTCTCTCTCTCTCTCTCTCACTGTCTAACTCTGCCTGTCTAATAAAAAAAAAAAATATTTGTGAATCATATACCTGATAAGTGCCTATTACAATGTATAATAGGGCCTTACAACTCAATGATAAAATGACAACCCAATAAAAAAAAATAGTCAAAAGATCTGAGAAGACATTTCTCCAAAGAAGATAAGTACAAGAAAAGATGCTCAACCTCATTAGTCATTAGGAAAGTATAACTCGAAACCGTTGTTTCAGGTGAAGGGATAAGCACAAGCTGAAACAAAAAGGTGGAAGCTGGGGGCCGGCATTGTGGCCCAGGAGGTTAAGCTGGTGCCTGCGACATCAGTGGTTGCTCCACTTCCATTCAGATCCCTGCTAATGTGCCTGAGAAAGCAGCAGAAGATGGACCAAGTGCTTGGTCCTCTGCCACCTACATGGGAGATGAAAATACAATTATGGGCTCCTGGCTTTGGCCTGGGCCAACGCTGGCTATTGCAGCCATTTGTGGGATGAAAACAACAGAGGGAAGATTGCTTTCTCTCTCTTACTCTCCCTCTCTGTCTCTGTTGCACTGCCTTTCAAATAAATAAGTAAATAAATCAAGAAAGAAAGATTGTCCTCAAAGGCTATATTCAGTATTGCTAGTTCATAAGTATTATACATTGTCTTCATATCATTTTAGCAAATTCTTTTTATAGCCTTCTCGAAGGAATTATTATGTAAAACATTCACTCAATAATTTAAATTGTTTACAGACTTATTTTATTTATTTGAAAGAGTAATGGAAAAAGAGAGAGAGATGTCTTGCATCTTCTGGTTCACTCCCCAGATAGCCACAATGGACCAGGGCTAGGCCAGGCCAAAGCCAGGAGCTTCAGCTGGGTCTGCCCCGTAGGTACCAGGATCCCAAGCACATGGCCCATCTTCCCCTGATTTTCCCAGGCCTTTAGCAGGAAGCTGGATTAGAAGTGGAGCAACTAGGACAAGAACTTGTGCCCATATAGGATTCGGCATCACAGATGGTGGTTTTAATCACTACACCACTACACTGGCCCCTAAATAAATCTTTTTTAAAAATCACAAACACATTGGGGCCAACACTGTGGTGCAGCGGGTTAAAGCCCTAGCCTGAAGCGCTGGCATCCCATATAGGCGCTGGTTCTAGTTCCAGCTGCTACTCTTCCGATCCAGCTCTCTGCTATTGCCTGGGAAAGCAGCAGAAGATGGGATGTGGGAGACCCGGAAGAAGCTCCTGGCTCCTGGCTTCAGATGGGCAACAGCTCCGGGTGTTGCGGCCATCTGGGGAGTGAGCCAACAGATGGAAGACCTCTCTCTATCTCTGCCTCTCCTTCACTCTCTATGTAACTTTGGCTTTCAAATAAATAAACTTTTTTTTTTTTGATGGGCAGAGTGGACAGTGAGAGACTTTACCATTGGTTCACCCTCCAATGGCCACTGCGACCGGCACACTGTGGCCGGGGCACCATGCTGATCCGATGGCAGGAGCCAGGTGCATCTCCTAGTCTCCCATGGGGTGCAGGGTCCAAGCACTTGGGCCATCCTCCACTGCACTCCCTGGCCAAAGCAGAGAGCTGGGCCGGAAGAGGGGCAACCGGGACAGAATCCAGTGCCCTAACTGGGACTAGAACCCGGGGTGCCGGCGCCCCAAGGCGGAGGATTAGTCTATCGAGCTGCGGCGCCAGCCAATAAAATAAATCTTTTAAAAAATTACAAACACTTATTTTTAAAAAGGTGGGAGTGTGCTGGCTGCAGCGCGCTGGCCGGGGCGGCCATTGGAGGGTGAACCAACGGCAAAGGAAGACCTTTCTCTCTGTCTCTCTCTCTCACTGTCCACTCTGCCTGTCAAAAAAAACAAAAAAAAAATTTCACATTTCTGGAAGGCTGGAAGATTGGTCTGATATCAGTTACAGGACAAATTATACAATAATTCAGATATAAGAAAATTCAAGTTTGAACCAGAAACAGAGCCCTGAGGATAGGAGTAAGGGAAATTTAAGAGATTTTCATTTCAAAAATAGGAAAAGAGAGATTATTCTGAAAGAGCCAAGCAAAAATAAAACATCAGGCCATTAGGAAAACAGAGGAAAATGCAAACTGGGAAAAGATGTCAAGTTACAAAGAAGGGAAGTGGTGATATTGAGGTAACCGTGCTAGTAAATCAAATATCGGTTAAATATTGGGATTAAAGACACAGAACTGCGGGGGGAGGGGGTTCTGCATAAAAGTGATAAGTACAATAATTAGAATTTTTCCCCAAATGAATACATACTGTCACACAACTTCCAATAATTCAGGAATATTTTCCAGTGTACTAAATAAGACAAGAAGGAATGGATACATGCCTTTTGCAGACTTGTCAGTCTCTGTGTGCTTCAAGTTTCTTTTTTGGAAAATGGGGATAATAAGAGGAGGTACCTCGTAAGGTTGCTTGGAGGATTTGATGAGTTCTTGCATTTAGGCACTTGGAACAATGCCTGCTGGAGTAAGAGCTCAGGAACTACAGGCGGTTATTATGGTCACTTGCAGTCACATAAATTATCCATGGGGTCCCAAGATTTAATGGAATGAGCACACTATCAGAAGACTCGATCTCTAGACCCTGTGCTAGGCTGGCGCCTATGGCGCCAGCACCCCAGGTTCTAGTCCTGGTTGGGGCGCTGGATTCTGTCCTGGTTGCTCCTCTTCCAGGCCAGCTCTCTGCTGTGGCACTGGGAGGGGGCAGTGGAGGATGGCCCAAGTACTTGGACCCCTGCACCCACATGGGAGACCAGGAGGAAGCTCCTGGCTCCTGGCTTCAGATCAGCGCAGTGTGCCAGCCGTAGCAGCCATTTGGGGGGGTGAACTAATGGAAGGAAGACCTTTCTCTCTGTCTCTCTCTTTCATTGTCTAACTCTGCCTGTCAAAAAAAAAAAAAAGAGAGAAGAAGAAAAAGAAAAAAAAAAAAAAGACCCTGTGCTAAATTCGTTAACTCTGTCCATTTGAACAATAGTACTGGCCGGCGCCGTGGCTCAACAGGCTAATCCTCCGCCTTGCGGCGCCGGCACACCGGGTTCTAGTCCCGGTCGGGGCACCGGATTCTGTCCCGGTTGCCCCTCTTCCAGGCCAGCCCTCTGCTGTGGCCCAGGAGTGCAGTGGAGGATGGCCCAGGTGCTTGGGCCCTGCACCCCATGGGGAGACCAGGAAAAGCACCTGGCTCCTGGCTCCTGCCATCGGATGAGCGCGGTGCGCCAGTCGCAGCGCGCCGACCGCGGCGGCCATTGGAGGGTGAACCAATGGCAAAGGAAGACCTTTCTCTCTGTCTCTCTCTCTCACTGTCCACTCTGCCTGTAAAAAAAAAAAAAAAAAAAAAAAAAAAATAGTACTAAGGAAAAAGTCTTGGTTTGAAATCCTAGTTCTACCACATATTAGTAGCTTGACCTCAGCCAGAATGTTGAAGTTTAGTTTCCTCACTCTGAAAAATGGATATAATAACCCCATCCTGTATGTCACTGTGAGATTGTAGTACCATAGAGAAAGCCCCTGGCACATAGCAAGTGATTCTTATTTAGTATTACTTAAGTGTTTTGTTTCATTTTGAGTCCTTTTAGATGTATACTTCAGTGATTCAGGGAAAGATTATCCCAGGATAATTAAAAAATAGAGATCACTTAGGGATAAAGAACAGGAGGTTGGATATACCTTTGAAAGATACCTTATCAAATTCTTTGATAAAATAAAATGGTTGGCGGCATTGTGGCATAGCAGGTAAAGTTGCCGATTGCAGTACCGGCCTCCCATGTGGGCACCAGTTTGAGACCTGGCTGCACCATTTCCAATCCAGCTCTCTGCTATGGCCTAGGAAAGCAGTGGAAGATGGCCCAAGTGCCTGGGCCCCTGCACCCTCATGTGAGCTCTTGGCTCCTGGCTTCAGTTTGGATCAGCTCGGGCCATTGCAGCTATTTGGGGAATGAACCAACAGATGGAAGACCTCTCTCTCTCTCTCTGCCTGTGCCTCTGCCTCTCTGTAACTCTGCCTTTCAAATAAATAAATAAATGCTTAAAAAAAAAGTAAAAGGGGTCAAAAAGAGGAACCAACTGTGTTTAAAGGACTGTCAAAAGTCTCCTTACCCCAAGATGTTCAGAATCAAGCCATGTGTTTGATGACACTGGTACAAGGGAAGAACAGAAATTCCAGATGGCTCTTTACAGTAAATGGGAATGCAACAAGGAGAGTCATCTGATAGGAAACTTTGTGGGTTTTTTTTTTTTTGACATATAGTAACTTACACACATTATCACATATGTGATGGGAAATCTCTTCACACACTTAAAAATCAGTGAAGGCCGGCGCCGTGGCTCAACAGGCTAATCCTCCGCCTTGCGGCGCCGGCACACCGGGTTCTAGTCCCGGTCGGGGCGCCGGATTCTGTCCCGGTTGCCCCTCTTCCAGGCCAGCCCTCTGCTGTGGCCCGGGAGTGCAGTGGAGGATGGCCCAGGTGCTTGGGCCCTGCACACCATGGGGAGACCAGGAAAAGCACCTGGCTCCTGGCTCTTGCCGCCGGCCGCAGGGCGCTGTCTGCGGCGGCCATTGGAGGGTGAACCAACGGCAAAAGGAAGACCTTTCTCTCTATATCTCTCTCATTGTCCACTCTGCCTGTCAAAAAAGAAAAAAAAATCAGTGAAGACACGAATGAGCTTTTGTTTATGCTGATACTAGTTATCTCTATTTGGGAAATCAAAGCAGGTTTCAAAAAATATTCATTACTTTATTTTAAATAATAATATATACTAATGATGTTCTAAATTGCCAAATTAACATTTGTATGAAAAATAGTTACATTTTCCAAAACCATAAAAAGCATAGTGAGAAGAACGGCATTGTTTTATACTTTCAAATCCTTTGATACCAAATATCCTCAAATCTGCTTCTCATTCTATCTGTTGCAATATGTTGGTTTAGTTGCAGGGCCTGAAGAAAATATGGCTTGACTAGAAACACAGTGGTGAAAAAGGGGAGAGTATTTTAACAGAATTTTTTTGATAATTGAGAACTTTTTTCTTTAATACATTTCTCAACAAATAATGATTAAAGGTTAGTTACAGTATGAAATTTTAAAGTAAATAAACTTTTCATGTTACATTAAAATTTAGCAGTCTCACACTTTATTTTTTTGTTTTTAATTTTTTTTTTTTGACAGGCAGAATGGACAGTGAGAGAGAGAGACAGAGAGAAAGGTCTTCCTTTGCCACTGGTTCACCCTCCAATGGCCGCCGCGGCCGGTGCACCACGCTGATCCGATGGCAAGAGCCAGGTGCTTCTCCTGGTCTCCCATGGGGTGCAGGGCCCAAGCACTTGGGCCATCCTCCACTGCCCTCCCTGGCCACAGCAGAGAGCTGGCCTGGAAGAGGGGCTACCGGGACAGAATCTGGCGCCCCGACCGGGACTAGGACCTGGTGTGCCAGTGCCGCAAGGCGGAGGATTAGCCTGTTGAGCCGCGGCGCCGGCCATCACACTTTTAATAGATCTTTAACTCACACCTGATTTTGTAACATCATGAATTGGTCATTTGGAAAATATTAGTTCACTAGCTTCTATAGATTTTTCCAATCATTGGCACATTTCATCACAATATCAAAAATTAAACAAAAGACCTTTTTAAAAATTTGTTTTAAAGGCAGAGAGTCAGACAAGCAGAGATTTCCCATGTGCTTATTCACTCCCTAGATGTCCTTAACAACCAGGGCTGGGGCCAGGTCAAAGCTAGGAGCTGGGAACTCAAGTCTTCATGTGGGTGTCAGAGACTCAAGTACTTGAGCCATCTCCTGCTGCCACCCATGGTGCACTTTAGCAGGACTCTAGAATCAGGAGCGGAGCTGGGATTTGAACCCAGGCCCTCCAGTATGTCATGCAGGCATTCAAACGACATCTTAAGCAGTGCACCAAACTCCCACCCTCATATTTACTAACACTGCCACCAAACTTATTTGACATTCTGCTTTTGAAGGTATCAAGCTTAAGACTGGTAGATATGAATTTTCCAAATTCCAGTACTTGCCTGGAACTCAAGTTTTATCATTGGCACTAAATATTGTCAGTTATTTTCCTAGAAATTACAGATGCTCTTGACTCAATTTCAGGAAGAAAAAAAACTACCATATTCCCAAGCATAAATAAGCATAGTTTGCCTTCCAGTTGTTCTTTCAAGTACAGATGGGTGTCATGAGAAACGGGGCTGGTTCAGCATGCAACTCAAGCCGTCACGTGTGCGCCTTTCCTCGGGCTAGCATCTTCCTTCTGTCTGCAGCAGATGTGCTGTGTGAATATTTCCTGCTTTGTCACACAGCATGTTAAAAAGATGTGTACTCAAGGGGTGAAATTTAGAGTGAATGTTTGTTAGTAGTTCCTTAAAACATCTGAAATGAAACAGGCTTTTTGGCACTATGGCGTTGTGGGTAAAACCGCCACCTGCAGTGCCAGCACCCCATATGGATGCCGGCTCAGAGTCCCAGCTGCTCCAGCTCTCTGCTATGGCCTGGGAAAGCAGTAGAAGATGGCCCAAGACCTTGGGCCCCTGCACCCAAGTGGGAGACCTGGAGGAAGCTCCTGGCTCCTGGCTTCGGATCAGCGCAGCTCCAGCCACTGCAGCCATCTGGGGAGTGAACCAGCAGGTGCAAGAGCTCTCTTTCTCTCTGCCTCTGCCTCTCTGTAACTCTGCCTTTCAAATAAATAAATAAATCTTAAATAAAAATAAAAATAAAAATAAAATATCCTGCATATCTCCAAATGCCCACTAGGGGGCCTGCTTCACTCCAATAACCATTAATTGCATGCTTGCCAATACACGCTTTCTGAGGAAGATAGCAGGATCCAGTTCAGAGCTCATGGATGACGGTTCTCCTCAGGCTTCCTAAGCTCTGCTCCCCCACCAGCAGGCCTCCCTCTTCTCCCGCGGCATCCATTGCTTCAGGATGGGAGTAGCATACCCCAGGGGGAAAAGAAAGCCACGTTTCTGAGTGGAATTTTAAAACCAAAGGTGAAAACAGGTTTGTTTGACACGAGAAACAAGTATTTTGAGTTCTAGATAAGTAAGAGTATAGAGGACTCGACAGAGCCGTTACCATTAAACTGAAGAGTTAGTTAGGAGTTATGAAGTTATCCACCGAGGAAGTCCAAGTTCAACGTGCTAGAAAGAGGAAGAGACTCTGAGGGCCTATGACTGGAACGTAGATGCTGGTGGGTGCCCAAGCAAAGACTGTGCCCCTGCCTGCTCCTCCAAGTCAGCTGAGAGGGCAGGGAGTTCCCTGGGGGGACAAGGAGGACTTCAGAGCACTAAGGGCCTTCGCCTTGCCGCCAGCAGGCTCCTCTGAGAAGCCCCTGCCCACCACCAGGCCAGGGCAGTCCATTGAGACTCTCTCCATCACCCTGCAGGATACCCAGTGTCCCAGAGCAACACAGCAGTGGCCAAAAGTGGTGACAGGCCAGGAGGTGTCTTATGGCAAAGGTGGGAAGAACAGATGTGGGTGCAGACAAGGGGCAGTGAGCAGAGACACTGATCACCAAAGAAGGGAGTGCCCGTCTCCGAAGGTCCTGGCCCAAGTGCCGCTGAGATCGGTATGACATATAAATCCCTGGAGAAAGGAGGAGAGAGGGGAGGGGACATAACCCTAGGTTAACAGTCTAAATGTGTAAATGCAATGTTCATGCAGAAGGTTGCTCTAATGGGGACATAGCAACTAAGTGCAGTATAATAAAGACATTAAGAGCCCATGAAGTCCATCCTTACACAAATGGATATTTGCACCCTCTTTAGTTACACCCTTTAAATTTCTTTTTTTTTTTATAAAGATTTATTTATTTGAAAGATAGAGCTATAGAAGACAGAAGGAGAGAGGCAGAGAGAAAGATCTTCCATTTGTTGGTTCCCTCCCCAAATGGCTGCAATGGTCAGAGCTGGGCCAGGCTGAAGCCAAGAGCCAGGAGCTTCCTCCAGGTCTCCTACGTGGGTGCAGGGTCACAAGGGCTTGAGCCATCTTCTTTTGCTTTCTCAGCCGCATCAGCAGGTAGCTGAATCAGAAGTGAAGCAGGGGCCAGTGCTGTGGTGTAGTGGGCAAATCAGCCGCCGCCTGCGGTGCTGGCATCTGCTATGGCTGCCGGTTTGAGACCTTGATGCTCCATTTCCAATCCAGCTCTCTGCTAATGTGCCTGGGAAAGCCATAGAGGACAACCCTTGCACCCACTGCACCCACATGAGACCTGGAAGAAGTTCCGGGCTTCTGTCTTCAGATCGTTTCAACTTTGGCCATTGAGGCCATTTGGGGAGTGAACTAGTGGATGGAAACCCCCTCCCTCTCTTTCCCCACCTTTCAAATAAATAAAAATAACTCTAAAAAAAATAAATAGTAAAATAAAATAAAAATAAAACCTGCTGCGCCACAGCCCTGGCCCCAAACCCTTTAAATTTGCCAAAGGCACCTAGGTGTCAAGTATCAGCTGTTTAGCTTGTTTAGGATTGTTTATGTAGCTTTGATAAACAAGAGCTTCTATTACTTCTCTGTTACTGGAAACATCAGTGAAGTAGTCCCTCATTACACGATCGTCATTATCCATGAACATACTGACCCATGTTTAAATCCATGAATTATTTACTTTCTTATTTGTGTTAAGTCATTTTTAAAAATTAACTATCAATAAGAAAACAAGAGTTTAGGGGCTGGCGTCATGGCTTACTTGGTTAATCTTCTGCTTGCAGTGCTGGCATCCCATGTGGATGCCAGGTTCTAGGCCCAGCTGCTCCTCTTCCAGTCCAGCTCTCTGCTGTGGCCCGGGAAGGCAGTGAAGGAAGGACCAAGTGCTTGGGCCCTGCACCCACATGGGAGACCAAGAGGAAGCACCTGTCTCCTGGCTTTGGATTGGCGCAGCGCCAGCCATAGCGGTCATTTGGGGGGTGAACCAATGGAAGGAAGACCTTTCTCTGTTTCTCTCTCTCTCTGTCTATAACTCTACCTGTCAGATAAGTAAAAAATAAATAAATAAATAAAAAGAAAACAAGAGTTGGGCTGGTGCCATGGCTTACTTGGTTAATCTTCCACCTGCAGCACCAGAATCCCATATGAGCCCCAGGTTCTAGTCCCAGTTGCTCCTCTTCCAGTCCAGCTCTCTGCTGTGGCCCAGGAGAGCAGTGGAGGATGGCCCAAGTGCTTGGGCGCCTGCACCCGCGTGGGAGACCAGGAGAAGCACCTGGCTCCTGGCTTTGGATCGGCATAGCTCGGGCCATGGCAGCCATTTGGGGTTGAACCAATGGAAGGAAGACCTTTCTCTCTGTCTCTCCCTCTCACTGTGACTCTACCTGTCAAATAAATTAAAAAAAAAAAAAAACTTAAAAAAAAAAGAAAACGAGAGTTTAGACTTTAGGAAATCTTTCCTGTTTTAAGAAATACATTTTTAAGAAATACACATTTTTAAGAAATACAATGCAACATTTCAAAACACATAGCTAGCTTAAACCGGCCACATCAGGCTACCAAGCTCTCCATCTTTGCCTTTTCTTTATATTTGGAGGAGCTCTGCGCTCCCCTGCTCCAGTTCTTGTGGGGGGAGCCATTGTGGTCCATGAGCTGTTCTTTGGAAATTTATATTCTTTAAATAAAAGCTTTATAAAAAAAAAAAAAAAAAAAAAAAAAAAAAAAAGAACCTAAGGCATCATCGGGAGCCACAGTCACCACACTTTGCTGCAAAAAAACCGGAACTCATAAGGGCAGCTTTCTTGAAACATCCTGCAATGCACCACGTTTTCTCATTGAGAACCTTGCTGGAAATCAGAGAAATTCCACCTTAGATTCGACTGCTCAGCTAGGAGAAAATGTTCTTCTTTGTTGAGACTCACAGAAGATTTTAAAATCTAGATATCATTAACATTCAGATTTTAAATGAGATAAACATACATGGTGTGCATCTCTTTGGAAATGATTAAAATGAGCATTCCTTTTATTTCACATGTTCACTGAAGGTAGGCCTAGTGTTTATCCCATGGTTTGGATACTGGTGAGAAGCTTATGTTTTATGTTAGTAATTTCTACTTTTCTCTCTACCTAAGAAATAATAGAATTTCAATTTGTTTCTCAATGTCAAAATAGTCTGTAAAAAAAAAAAAAAACAAAAAAAAAGACACCCTACAAATAGTCTGAAGCTCTCATAAGCACATAATCAGATCTTCCTCTTTCATGGGGAGTGTTGATCAGTAAATTCTGTTTTATGTTACACAAGAGCAAAGTGCCAATGTCTAGTACACTTCTAGTTTTGCAACCAAAGTCTTGTAAAATTTCATGTTCTCAGTATGAACTATGTGGGCTTTTAAGAGCAGCCTCCTTGCCGTATGTCATAACTAAGTCCTAAAATGAATGTGCTGAAGTTCTAGCTTATTGCATTGACACTTTTCAAAGTTGAATTTTATGATTTGATTCATGAAAACACAAAACCCTACACATCTGTGTTCATGTAATGTCGGAGTGTCTTGTGGGTTTTCCTGGCGCTTAGTGGCTTTGGGTACTGCTTTTTATTGGTGTAACTTCTCAGTGACAGTGAGTTGATACCACAGGTGGTATTTATGCTTTAGTTACACAAATAATAAAGGCAGAAGACTTTCCTAATCATATTAATATGCTCTCTGGGGAAAGGTGACTGAGGTCTGAGTAAAATAGAAAGACAGGTATGAATTTAGAAATTCTTTTCTGCTTTTGATTTTCCCATTAGGAAGCAAGACACAAATAAAACATGGAAGTCCAAGAACTAACTTTCAAGTTCAACCTTTAGAGCACAAGAAAAATGTGAGCTACAAACTGGGAAATTAGACACTGAGTATGACCAGGAACTTAGTTCTTGCAGTTGTAACTACTTTTTTCAGACAAGTTAAAACTGATAAGAAGCTCTTAGGAAACTCTTATCAGTCGCTGCAAGAAATAGCTCAACCTACCCTAATTTGGCAAAGACCCAGGGGGCCGGAATTGCCAAAAGCTTGAGGACAATTCCCCATTCCCCATTTATGAGGTAGGCGGGGTAAGGATGGTTATTGTTACACCAAGTTAAAAGTCACAGTATCTTTTTATTCCTGTGATACATATTCTACCAGTGCATTTGCAGCCCTTGAAAGAGGTGGTTGCTTAAGTTGACACTGCAGAACGTGGCAGGAAGTGTTGATTAGATTTGCACATTTGTTCTGAGTTAGTGAATTCCAAGCAGGTTCGCTAATGGGAAGTACCTGGTAGCTGTCAAGCCCTGGACCGTGGCCACCTGCGTGTGATTCTATGCGATGACTGTTGCTAATGTTTCGATGCATGTCCTCCAGTCTTTTCCTCTCTCCACATGCATTTTAAAACTCGAGCTGTTTTTATACTTTCCTCCTTCTGGACATTTAGGCTACTTACAAGTTTTGCCTGTTATGCATATGGTTGTGATTAATATGCTTGAACCCATGTCTTTGGCCGTTTCCTGACTATTTCCTGAATAGGGAAATTCTTTGAAGTAATATTTCTAGAGCAAAACATAAGTAGTTTAAAAGGATGACCTGTAATATTACCACCCTGAAGTAACCACTGGAAATAATTTGGTGCATATTTTTAAATTCTGTTTTGAAAAATTAACATGTATGGCTGGCGCCGTGGCTCAACAGGCTAATCCTCCGCCTTGCGGCGCCGGCACACCAGGTTCTAGTCCCAGTCGGGGCACCGGATTCTGTCCCGGTTGCCCCTCTTCCAGGCCAGCTCTCTGCTGTGGCCCGGGAGTGCAGTGGAGGATGGCCCAAAGTGCTTGGGCCTTGCACCGCATGAATACCAGGAAAAAGCACCTGGCACCTGGCTCCTGCCATTGGATGAGCGCGGTGCGCTGGCCACAGCGCGCCGACCGCGGCGGCCATTGGAGGGTGAACCAATGGCAAAGGAAGACCTTTCTCTCTGTCTCTCTCTCTCACTGTCCACTCTGCCTGTCAAAAAAAAAAAAAAAAAAAAAAGAAAGAAAGAAAAAGAAAAATTAACATGTATGGACAGGAAGAGATGTCTGTTAATTTTTTCCTTAAGATTTATTTTTATTTATTTGAATGGTAGAGTTGAAATCGGAAAAGATCCCCTAAAATTTACTCTAAAATGTGGCCCCTTAAAGTTCCCTAGAAATGCTATCCTGGATGCCATATGCACTACTGGAATTTGGGGTGCCTTACGATTTCACCACGGGCTTATTACTAGATCCCCTATATTAATAAGCCCAAGAGGGTTCTTGCCTAATATTTAGAGAAGAATTCTAAATACCGGCACAGATAAATGAGGCAGCATGATACATTTTAAGCTTTTATTTAGTAAAAAAGGTGCATAAGAGAGTATTTAGGAGAGAGAAGTGAATGAGGGTTCATACCGAGCACCAGGAACCAGCCACGTGGATGAGCATCTAGGCCAGGAAGCCTAGAGCACATGGCCCAAAGGCCTTGTGCCCTGGAGGCGCAGGGCTACAGCAAGCCCTGTCCTGGCAAGAGGCCAGGGAAGAAGAGCAGGGCAGAAAAAGCAGGCCGAGCACACTGTGCCCTAGACTTTTAACCCACTCCAAAGGGGAGTGGTTAATTAACCTGATTGGCTGGTGGGCACCCCGGGTGTGGCCAGGTAGGGGAATGAGGCCACACAGGGGCGTGGCAAAGGCATCAGGTAGGGGCATGAGGTCACACAGGGGCGTGGTCTTCCAGTTCACAAATCTGAGCAATTTTAACCTGTATGCCTGCCCACTTCAGAGTGACAGATAGAGGAAGAGGTCCAAGAAAGAGATATCCCATCTGCTGGACCACTCCCCAAATGGCCGCTACAGTCGGGGCAAGTCCAGGCCTACTCCAGGAACCCAGAGCTCCATCTGGGTCTCCCACGTGGGTGGCAGGGGCCCGAGTGCTTAGGCTCTCTTCTGCTGCTTTCCCAAGTGCATTAGCAGGGAGCTGGATTAGACTCCAACTGGAGCACTGGTATGGAACACCAGCATTGCAACAAGTGGCCCAACCCACAGTGCCATCTCATATAGGGGGATATATTGAAGGATTCGAGAAAAGAAATTAAATTAACTTTAATTTTAGTAGGATCACTCTGGGAGTCTCTTTCAGTAATCCAAGAGAGGGATGATAGTGGTTTGCAGCAGTGGAAGAATGAATGGTGGTCAGATTCTGGATTCTTTTTGTAGGAAGAGATTGCATGTGGGCTATGACAGAAAGATAAGAGTGTAGATTCACTCTGAGTGTTTTAGACATGAGCAACTGCAAGAACAAAGGGGACAAGTGACAGGGTAAAGGCTGAAGGTAAAGCAGTTTTGCAGAGCGTGAGTTTGAGCTACCTATTAGGTAGCCAACAGTGGGGTGTGGAAAAATCAGTGTGGAGGGTTGGAGTCAGCAGGCAGGTGCTGCAAATATAAACGCGGGGCTTATTAGCATGTGAATGGTACTTACAGTCAGGAAACCGGTTGAGAGTATAGATAGAGAGCAAGTATAGACAAAGAGAAGTTCTCCAAACTTCTTCCAGACCAGCAAGGGGTCCCAGGGGCCTTGTTCTTGGGCTTTCTTCCCAGAATGATCTCCAAACGCCAGTCTTCACTCTCACCTCCAGTGAGGAAACCAGGATGACCTCCTGCAAGGAGGCCAGGGGACACATGAGCCCTGCTGAGCCTGCGGATGGGAGAAAAAGAACAAAAAGCAATGGGGCACAACGGTGAAATACAAAGTGAAATGGAGACACTGAATAATGAGGCCATGGAGGAGTTTTGAAGGTAGAACAGAGATAAAAACAGAACTCTGCCATGGGGTTGGCATCATGGGACAGCAGGTTAAGCCACAGCCTGTGACACCACCACCCCATACCAGCACCAGTTCAAGTCTCAGCTGCCCCATTTTCAATTCAGCTCCCTACTAACATGCCTGGGATAGCAGCAGAGGATGGCTCAAGTACTTGGGCACCTGCCACCCATGGGGGAGACCCGGATGAAACTCCTGACTCCTACCTTCAGTTGGGGTCAGCTCCAACTGTTGCAGGCAACTGGAGAGTGAAACAGTGGATGGAAGATCTCTCTCCCTCCCTCCCTCCCTCCCTCCCTCCCTCTCCACCTTTCCCCTTCTCTCTCCCCCTTTCTGTCACTCTGTCTTTCAAATAAATAATTCTTATAACTCCCCTATCAATTTTTTTCAGAAGACATCAGAATTGATTGCCACAATCCCAAATATGGGAGTAAAAACATTTGCCAACTCTCTCTATACATCTACATTGCTTATGGAGGATGAGTAGTTGCTGAATTATTTGGTCAGACTCAAAAGTGACAGAACCTGAAGCTAATACATTAGGTTATAGAATAGATTTTTTATTCTGAAGAAAATTCTTACTTTAAAAAGGAAGTTCTTTCCAAAGAATTTCATCTGAGAGCGATGGTCCTTCTTCAAAGCTCACCGAAATGAAATGCAGATCTGGAAGATTGGATGAAATATTCAAGTCAGATACAAAATGAAGCCAGCAGGAAGAGCCAGGGTGAGAAACCAAACACCTTCTTTGCCTGGGTTACTAGCCGTTCTAGCACAGTTGCAAATGCGTTAGGGGAGATCGTTGAAGAAGTTACCAGGCAAGTTAATTACTATTCTGTGTGGCTCCTGATATGGGTGATGATGGAAAAGGAACAGGAATATGAAGAAGAGGAGAAGAGTAGGGGAAGGAGAAAGAGAAGAAAAGGAGGAGGGGAGGGGGGGAGGGAGGAGGAGAAGGAGGAAGAACAATTGGAAGGTTGAGGATGAAGGTGAAGATGATAAGGGAAAGAAGGGAAGAAGGAGGAGGGAAAGAAGGGGAGGAGGAGGAGGGAACTAATAGAACATCAGTGGATTGCAACCTTCTTTTGCTTTCATTGTCTCTAGTTGCTGGGAGCAAGTTATAGTCTTATTTATTTTCCCTCTTGTGCTCAGTCACTCTGTTCTTGAGGTCTTTTTTCTCTACACCATTTTTCTCAGTTTTAATTGGGGGTAGGGGAAATATCTTGAGCAGAATACAGTCTGTTCCAAATTCATTTTTGTCCTAACAGAAACTGTGGAATCACCACCACCATGCCCTGTGGGAGAAAAGAAGGCTGCTCTCCCTTTCTCTGCCGGTCAGAATGCACCTGTGAGACAGTGCATTCCCCTGTGTCTCTGTGAATATGGACAGTTAGTACTTGCAAACATGTGTCTGTCTACATTCTCTTGTTTTAAGAAAAAAAGCTTAAAATGGGGTTATCAAAGTTCCATGAAGGATGGGTTTGAGGAGTTGAATGGGTGAGGTGGGCATTTTGACATGGCTTCTCTTTTGGCATGTTTAATTGTGATATTTAACAGATATCTTTGCAATTTAAAATTGTCTCTGTTGTTCTGCCTTCCAAATAAATAAACATTAAAAACAACACAAGAAATAAGACTGAGGAGCAGGATCACTCCAACATGAAGAACTCTTACTGTGCACCAGGCATTGTTCCATGTGCTTCCCAGAGTTCATAAATGGACTTGTTTAGTCTCCAAAATGACTCAATGAAGAGGTATAGTTATTACCCCTGTTCTACAGAGGAGCTAACAGAGACAATTCTCTCTATACATCTAGAAAGATTGTCAGTAGGTGGTATAACTATTGCTTGGTAGGAAGTGATAAAATAAGCTTCCTCCCTCTTAGTGAGTATAAAAACTTACTCTAAAATGTCATGTAAAAAAAAGTTTTGCACAGATTTTATCCATCACATTTTAAAAATCTCAGTGTACTGGAACATAGTCCAGCTATGTTTTCAAAAGAGTCAGCATGACTAATCTGTTCAGAGTGCTTTTCCTTCCAGCTGACAGCATTCTAGGAAAGAACACTGAGGAAAGTTTTTTAAATGCTTATGTTAAAATAAGAGAAAAAGGAGAGCCATCTTCAGTGCTGAATATTTATTTAAAATAAAAATGTCAAAAGGCGAAGAGAGAGAGAGAAATCTCACTCCCACTGGTTTACATCCCAAATGTCCACAAAAGCCAGGACTGGGCCAGGCTAAGCCAGGAACCAGGAACCCAATATAGGACTTTCAGTTGTGTCTTAAATCCTTGAGACATCACCTGCTGCCTTCTAGTGCGCAGTAGCAGGAAGCTGGAATGAGGAGCTGAGCTAGGACTCAAACTCAGACACTCCAAAACGGGATGCAGAAGTGATGCCCCAACCACTATACCAAACACCTGCCCCAGTGTTGGGTATTTCTTAAAGAGACTGTCTTTATTAGCTTTCATGTGTTTCTTGATGCATGATGAACCATGCATTCTCTATCTACATTTAGGAGAGGGAGAGGCAAAGCAATAAGGGGAAATTGTCATCACTTCCACCATCCCACCATTCGACAAATGAGGGGGCTTCCAAAAGTTCATGGAAAACAGAATTAAAAAGATAAATTTGCTTTGGTGCAAAATATTTTGCAGTCTATACATAGTTTTTTCATCATACAAATTTTCCTTAAATTTTTGATGACCTTTGTATTCAGAACTTATCTCCTAAACAGTTTCTAAGGCTATGGAACGTGCATCCATTAGGAAAAAACAAAAAGCACTCTGTTGGGTTAATGATTCCCAATCTGGAAAACAATATTTCAAGTTGCCTCCTTAGTACTGTGGAGAGTTTTAGATCTGGGAACACAGTCACAGGATGAGGGAACTTGCACTGTGCCTTTCTACCTTTTCCTTGGGAAAGTTTTGTGTGAGAGGGGAGCTAAGAAAAGGGAATGCAAAAAATATATTTTTCAGGCTGATCAGCTTTGGAAACAAAGACAAATAGAAGATGGAGATCTGCAAGTAAAATTATCCTTGCAAATTAAGCACCTTAGAAAGTCTCCACGGGGGGTGGGGGAGTAGCACTGTTGCTCAGTAGGTTAATCCTCTACCTGTGGCGCCAGCATCTCATATGGGCACCAGTTCTAGTCCCGACTGCTCCTAGTCCAATCCAGCTCTCTGCTATGGCCTGGGAAAGCAGTACAAAATGCCCCAAGTCCTTGGGCCCCTGCACCCACGTGGGAGACCCAGAAAAAGCTCCTGGATCCTGGCTTCGGATCCTGGCTTCAGCCCAGCTCTGGCCACTGTGGACCTCTGGGGAGTGAATCAGTGTATAGAAGATCTTTCTGTCTGTCTGTCTGTCTCTCTCTCTCTCACTCTAACTCTGCCTTTCAAATAAATAAACAAATAAATATTTTTTTAAAAATGAGAAGAAAGCCTCCACAAACATTTGGGAGTTTCTGTAACAGGTGACACTATAATCTTAACTCCAATAGACAGGAAAAAAACAAAAGGTGTCTAAAACAACCAGGAGTGACTGCAGGCATTCCTCTGCTGAGCCCCCAGAAAATGAGACAATGAACAGATGTGTACATTTACCTGAGAACTAAAGAGCAACAGGATCCTTGAATAACAATATCAGGAAAAGCAGAATCCAGAATGGGTTTAAAGTGATGAAAAATAATAAAGAGAAAAGAAAAGGGATCCTTTTAAGGTCACACTCCTAGCAAGAACAAAAGCAGAAAGACTGTTTGGGGAAAGATGATGTAATGTTAAAACAATAGCAGATCACAGAATTCACCGGAGTCTCCTATTCCCCATTCTTTTCCCAGTAGCCACCTTCAAATGGAAAGGATGACAGAGGTCAGGAGGGAACCTAAGGTCACAGAAGGTAAGAAATAGAAGGTTTGTGTTTTTAACTTCATCATTTTAATTAACTTGTTTTTATGCTCAGATAAATCATATTCCAAAAATTTAAGAGTTGGGTTGTAATCATGCAGTGAATGTTAGCACCCTTAGAGTGAAAAATGAACAGTCAGCATAGATTCACTAAGGATCAGTGCTGTCTGGTGCAGGCATTTGGCACAGTTGTTAACTTGCCACCTGGGACACTTGTGTACCATACTGGAGAGCCTGGGTTCCAGTCCCAGCCCTGATGCCAATTCTAGCTTTCTACCAATAGGCACCCTGCAAGGCAGGAGGTGATGGCTCAAGTGGTTAGGTCCCTGCCATTTTCATGGGAGACCTGAACTGAGTTCTGGCTCCCAGCTTTAGCCTGATCCAGTTGCAACTATGAGGATATTTGAGGAGTAAAGTAGCAGATGGGAGATCGATCTCTCTCTCTCTCACTCACTTTCTCTCTCTCGCCCTCTCCCTCTCTCTTTCAAATAAATAACTAAAAAATGTTTCATAAAAATCAATTCTGTCAAAGTAATCTTACATAAATGTGAGCTATGAACAATAAACTCTATACCTAGGAACTCAGTACTTAGTACACTCAGGCCTTGTGTCTTTTTCACTCACTATTATATTGGATCATTTCTCCTATATCATTAACTATTCTTCTACACTATAATTTTAAATATCTAGAGAGTTCAATTTTATGAATATATTCTGAATCACCTAACCAATTCACCATGTTTAGACTGTTTCACATTTTTGGCATTAAAAAATCATGCCAGGGTTATGATCATTTTACATACAACTTTGTACATTTTTTTAATTTAAATTTAGGTCACACTCTCAGAAGAGAAATAAAGCAACCAAAGGGTACATAATTTCAAAAGTCTCTTTTAACATTTTTATTTGTTTGCTTGCTTGCTTTTTTGCTTATTTATTTGAGAGACAGAAAGAGAAAGATAGAGACAGAGCGAAGGACAGACACCCCCAAATGCCTGCAACAGCTGTGGCTGGGCTGGAATGAAGCTGGGAGCTGGGAACTCACTGTGAGTCTCCTGTATGAGTAGCAGGACCTCAACCACTTGAGTCAGGATCTGCTGCCTTCCAGGGTGCACGTCAGCAGGAAGCTGGAATTGCAATGAAGCCAGGACTCCAACTGAGGGATGTGACCATCCAGCCAGAGTCTTAACCACTAGGCCAAATGCCCACCTGTCAAACATCTTTTTAAAATAAGCATCACTGGCCAGCACCCTGGCTCACTAGGCTAATCCTCCACCTGCAGTGCTGGCACCCCAGGTTCTAGTCCTGGTTGGGGCGCCATATTCTGTCCCGGTTGTTCCTCTTGCAGTCCAGCTCTCTGCTGTGGCCCAGGAGGGCAGTGGAGGATGGCCCAAGTGCTTGGGACCTGCACCCGCGTAGGAGACCAGGAGGAACCACCTGGCTCCTGGCTTCAAATTGGCACAGCGCACTGGCAGCGGCCACTAGGGGAGTGAACCATCGGAAAAAGGAAGACCTTTCTCTCTGTCTCTCTCTCACTAACTCTGCCTGTCAAAAAAAAAAAAAAAAAAAAAAAAAAACTATCACCAAAATTGTTTCCAGAAAGAACTAGTTGTCCATAGTCTCACCAACAACACAGGGGAATCTTCTATAAAGTTCATGGGGAATGTGTATTGTGGACAATTCTGCATGCATTTTAAACTTTTTTGCACCAATATAAACTTAGCTTTTTGCTTTTAAAGATTTATTTATCATTAAAGCAGAGTGACAGAGAGAGGAGAGAGGGAGCGAGGGAGAGAGGAAGGGAGGAAAGGGAGAGAGAGAGAGAGCAGGAGATACTTTCCGTCGGCTGGTTCACTCCCCAAATGGCTATAGCAGTCAGAAAAAGGCCAAGCTGAAGCCAGGAGCCAGGAACTCCATCCGGGTCTCCCATGCGGGTGGCAGGGACTCAAGTATTTGGACTATCTTTTGCAGCTTTCTCAGGCTCATTATCAGGGAGCTAGATTGCAAGTAGAGCAGCCAGGACTTGAACTGGTCCTCTGATAAGGGATGCTGGTGTTGCCTGCACACAACACTGGCCCCTAAACTTCTCTTTTAACATGGCTTTTTCCATGAATATTTTTAAGTACCTTCATATATGAGTGCCTGTTTTTCTAACCCTCTTAAGCACTGTAAGATTTTGGTAGAAAACTTTTTGATGATTTGTATTGTGCATTTAAGTTACATATATGTTTATATCAGTAATGTAGCTTACCACTTGAACCATAGTTAAGTATATAGTTCGGTGGTATTTAATAACATTTTATTGTACAACCATCTCTACTAACAGTTCTAGAACTTTTTCATTTTCTCGTGTAGAAACTCTACACCCATTAAACCAAGAAATAGTTAAAAGTTTATTTTTTTCTTGCACCATTCTTTTGGTATGTTATTCAGTTCATCACTAGTACTCTTTCCTCTCAATAAGGTATTGGATTTCTGCTTCATTTTTTATTTTTACACATTTATTCATTTATTTGAAAGAGTTACAGAGAAAGGGAGAGACAGAGACAAAAAGATCTTCCATCCACTGGTTCACTCCCCAGATGGCCACAACACCCAGGGCTGGGCCGTGCCAAAGCCAGAAGCCAGGAGCTTCATCTGGGTTTTCCATGTGGGTGTAGGCAAATTAGCAGGGAACGGGATTGGAAGTGGAGCAAGCGGGACATGAACTCGCAGCCAAATGGGATGCAAACGTTGCAGGCAGTGGCTTAACCTACTATGCCACAATGCTGGCTCCAGATTTCTTCTGTATTAGAATAGGACAGGCTATTCAATAGCAACAAACAACTTGAAAATCTTTCACCTTATACAACAGAAGTATTTATATTACTCAAGTTACACATTCTAAAGATTTGTTTATTTATTTAAAAGTCAGAGTTACACAGAGAGAGGAGAGGCACAGAGAGAGAGAGAGAGGTCTTCCATTCACTGGTTCACTCCCCAGTTGGCCGCAATGGCCGGAGCTGCACTGATCCGAAGCTAGGAGCCAGGAGCCTCCCATGCGGGTGCAGGGTCCCAAGGATCTGGGCCATCTTCCACTGCTTCCCCAGGCCATAGCAGAGAGCTGGATCAAAAATGGAGCAGCTGGATCTCGAACCAGCGCCCATATGGGATGCCAGCACTTCAGGCCAGGGCGTTAATCCGCTGCGCCACAGCACCGGCCCCATTCAAGTTACACATTAAATGCCAGCCAGTGAATGTCTCTGCTTCCTACCATCTTCAGAGGGCTGGGCTAACGGGGGGTTCACTCACCTCATAGTTTCACAATTTGGAACACGAGGACTTCCTAGGTAGTTACCCAGGCAGGACAAGAAAGTGCTGTAGAGCCTTGCACCAGAATTAAATGCTTTAGCCTGGACACACACCAATTGTTTTCACCACAGCCAAACTGGTAACCTGGCCAGCATGGAAACCACACTCCTTTTGTGTGCCTGAAGGGAGAGTACGGGTAAGCCCCCAAAATCTCCACATATTTCTTCATATCTGTGTTGATGCAACACAGGCTTCATTTAACTACAAAGTTTTTCCTCCTGTTAATGGAGTCCACACATTAATGTCTCACTTTTTGTAATGACACAAGAAATCTTGGATTGGGCCTGGCATTGTGGCACATAGGTTAAGCTGTCACCTGCGACTCTGGCATGCCGTAGGGTGCCGATTGGAGTCCCAGCATATCCACTTCCAATTCAACTCTCTGCTAATGCACCTGGGAAAGCAGTGGAAGATGATCTTATTGAGGTCTTACCACTCACATGGGAGACCCTGGTGGAGTTCCAGGCTCCTGGCTTTAGTGTGACTGAACCCCAGGCCACTGGGACCACTTGGGGGAGTGAAACAGAGGATGGACCATCTCTCTCGTTCCCTTCTTCTCCCTCTACAACTTTGCCTTTCAAATAAATGAACAAATCTTTTTTAAAAAAAGAAATCTTGGAATAAAAAGTGAGAAAATTGCATGTAGGAGAAGAGCCATTTGATGCTTCACAGAGCAGCGAAGAAGAGCGTGCATCTCTGGGCGTGGCTTCCTTACTAACTGCTGCTTTCTGAAGTACCGATGATGCTTTTCCAGCAGTGCTAGGCCCTGGTGTATGTGTGCTTAGTCACATCTCTCTGGATGCTCCGTGGAGGATGACAAATGTTGACAAACACTGTACAAGTTCTAGCAACCTCCTAGGAAAATGAAAAATTAGTACTCAGCTTTTCCTTAAACCCACACTCTTTAACTCATTCCTGCCCCCAAAAAGCACAAAGTACTACCAAACGGTATTTCTGTAGTTACAGATTTGTACAATACATCAAAGTACAGCAATTAAAGTGGCAAGGTTCAGACTATTTATATTCTCTGCTGAGCCCCCTTTTTTTTTTTTTTTTTTTTTTGCACATCCTATGCTTAGCCCATATTGTTCTGTGCTTCCTGTTAACTCTGCTGGCTGGTAGCCTGGCGACTTCATTCAGCTTTTAGCTTACTGCGTGCGCCACTGTGAAAAGGGTTAGTACACCAGAGAGCCGGCAAGAGCAGCAATATCAGGGCAAAAGTTTGGAGTAAGACGCTGCTTGAACACTTTCATCCCGTATCAGAGTGCCTAGATTCAAGCCCTGACTCTACCGCCAATTCTAGTTTCCTGCGAAGGTGCACTCCCAGAAGCAACAGATGATGGCTTAGGTGCTTGGATGCCTGCCACTGACATAGAAGACCTGGATTGAGTTCCTGGCTCCTGGCTCCTGGCTCCTGGTTCTAGACTTCTGGCTTCAGCCTCATCTAGGGGCCGTTGTGGGCATTAGGATAGTTAATCAGCAGATGGGAACTCTCTGTCTCTATTTTTCTGCTTCTCAAATCAATAAATCAATTAGATAGATAGATAGATAGATAGATAGATAGATAGATAGATAGAATGCTTTGAAGTGTGAAAGCCAGAGCTGGTATAGCGGTGCAGTGGATTAAATTGCTGCCTGTGACTCTTGCATCCTTAGGAGCACTGGTTTGAGTCCTGGCTGCTCTACTTCTGATCCAGTTCCCTGCTAATGGAACTGAGAAAAACTGCAGAAGATGGCCCAAGCACCTGCATTCCTGTCACCCATGTGGGAGACCCAGGATTCCAGGCTCCTGGATTCGGTCTGGCCCAACCCTGGCCATTGTGGCCATTTGGAGAGTGAATGAGTAAATGGAAGATTTCACCTCTTTCTGTAACTCTGTCTTTCAAATAAATAAAATCAATTTTTTAAAAATGTGCACATCAGGCTGTGCTGGATTGGAGCCAGGACTTCAGAACTCAGTCTAGGTCTCCCATGTGGAAGCAGGGAGACAACTTGAGCCATTACCTGCCGCCTCCCAGAATCCACATTAGAAGGAAACTGAGCTGAGAATTGAACACAGGTTTTTGTTTGCTTAATTTTTTTGATAGGCAGACAAATTGATCTTCCATCTACTGGTTCGTTCCCCAAATGCCTGCAATGGTGGGCTGCACCAAGTGGAATCCAGGAGCCTAGAACTTAATCCAGGCCTCCCACATGGGTCACAGGGACCCAAGTATTTGAAACATCACTTGCTGCCTCTGAGGGTATGCTTTAGCAGGAATCTGGAGTTGAGAGCAGAGCCAGGACTCAAACCCAGGCACTCCAATATGGGAAGTAGGCATCTTAATTGGCACCCTCAGTGCCCACCTGAAGCCAGGCACTTCAACGTGGACTGCAGATATCTTAACTGCTAGGCCCATCATTCACCTGCAAATGATGCTTAAGTAGCACTAACCCATGAGTCTGTTAAGTTGATATGTGCTGATTTTCCTATTTTTCTGATAGTTAGATTGCTTCTTTTTCTTTTGTTTCTGCAACAAACAGTCCTGAGTACATAGATTTTGAAAAGAATTTTCTTAGGACAAATGTCCTGATCTGAAATAACTGCATCAAAGATGAAGAACTGGCCGGTGCCATGGCTCATTAGGCCAATACTCCGCCTGAAGTGCCAGCACCCTGGGTTCTAGTCCCAGTCGGGCGCTGGATGCTGTCCTGGTTGCCCCTCTTCCAGGCCAGCTCTCTGCTGTGGCCCAGGAGTGCAGTGGAGGAAGGACCAAGTGCTTGGGCCCCTGCACCCGCATGGGAGACCAGGAGGAAGTACCTGGCTCCTGGCTTCGGATCGGCGCAGCGCGCTGGCTGTAGCAGTCATTTTGGGGGTGAACCAACGGCAAAAGGAAGACCTTTCTCTGTCTCTGTCTCTCTCTCTCTCACTGTCTAACTCTGCCATTAAAAAAAAAAAGATGAAGAACATGCATTTATATCTCTTTTCACTTTCTGTCTTGCTGAAGTGCTGGTGGACTCTGAGAACATGCCTCTAGTAGTGGGGGTTGGCTCTCTAGTGGCTGAATATTTGTTCAGTTTGAAGGTCAGTCTGTGGAAACCTCTCTTTGGGTCATTCCAGGGGCACTTGAACCACATGTCATAGCACAGAGAGCAGCATTTGCATGAGGGATCTGGGACAATGAGAAATGCCTGGTGATACATACATATATACACACACACACACACACACACACACACACACACATATATGCATATATATGCCCAAATTTACTATATATTAATGTATATTTAATATAAAGCATATATATTATATATGTAATATATATATTAAATATGGGCACACATTGTCCACACCAAGTCTCGGCCAAAGTTGAGAGTGGGGAAGCAGTGAGTGCACTAATGACAAAGGTCTCCACCTGGGGAGTGCTGTGACCCACATCTCCGTGAGCCAGGTTCTCTGGCTCCCCGCATGGAAAGAGAAGAGTCCCAGATTTCTTCAGAGGCCATGAATCTGAGCATGGGAGGACTGGAGAATCTCTGTGCTCCCCACACCCATTTTCCCACTTCCCCACCCCAGCCTCGCTCAGAAGGCCCTCTTCTCAGCCTGGCTGCCAGGCTGGCTGCACAGAGCAGCAGTGTGCTTTGTTGTACAATCATCCGTGTGTCAGCTTATTCCCCATGGCCAGAGGACACCAGGCTGTGAACGCCCGAGAGTAGGGGCTGTTTTGCCTTTGTTTTCCTGTGGCACTTACATGATGCATGGCCCTCCCTAGGTACTTGCCAACTGAGTATCCTTAGGTAAAGGCAGTGAATCTAGGACTTCCTTGGGGGTCCCAAGCTCTTTTTTTTTCTTTTTTTTTTAAAGATTTATTTTTTTATTTGACAGAGTTACACAGAGGAGAGGCAGAAAGAGAGAGAGAGAGGAGGAGAGAGAGGGAGAGAGGTCTTCCATCCGATGGTTCACTCCCCAGATGGCCGCAACGGCTGGAGCTATGCCAATCCGGAGCCAGGAGTTTCTCCTGGGTCTCCCATGTGGGTGCAGGGGCCCAGGCACTTGGGCCATCTTCCACTGCCTTCCCAGGCCATAGCAGAGAGCTGGATCAGAAGAGAAGCCGCTGGGACTAGAACCGACGCCCATATGGGACACTGGCACTTCAGGCCAGGGCATTAACCCGCTGTGCCACAGCGCCGGCCCCCCATGCTCTTTTAAGTTATGATATCTAGGGGTGCCGGAAAAGGTGAGCTGTTCTCTGGAAGAATCAGGTGACCCTGGCACCCAGGCTCAGTTGTCCTTGAAGAAAGAGGCAAGCCTGTGACAGAGCAGACAGTGTGTGCCCTCACTCCTCCCAGCCTCATCTCAGCTCCCAGTGCTGCAGCCACGTGGCCTTTTGAAGTTCTGTCCTATTCTGGAGTGTTTCTGACCTTTCTGCATTACATCCCCTTCACCTCAGCCCGTCTCAGCTTAATTGTCACGTCCCCAACGACGTCTCAGCAGAGGCCAAAGTTTCCTGTGATAGCAGCACCCTCAGTTGTTTCCTAGCACTTACCCAAGTGTTTATGTGTCATTTATATTCCTAATGATTTTTTAATTAATTTGAAAAGCAGAGTGACATACTCACATGGGTGTGGGGGGGGAGAGAGATCTTTCATGTGTTGGTTCACTCCCCTAAATGGCTGCAGTGGCTATGCTGGGCCAGGCCAAAAGCAAGAGCCTGGAACTCCATCTAGGACTCCCACACAGATGCCAGGGGCCAAGCATTCAGGCCATTTTCCACTGCTTTCCCAGGAGCATTAGCAGGGAGCTGCATTGGAAGCTAAGCAGCCAGGACTCAAGTCAGCATTCTGGGGACTGGCACTGTGGTGCAGTGGGTTAACACCTGGCCTGAAGTGCTGGCATCCCATATGGGTGCCAGTTCGAGACCCAGCTGCTCCACTTCCAATCTAGCTCTCTGCTATGGCCTGGGAAAGCAGTAGAAGATGGCCCAAGCCCTTGTACCCTTGTACCAGTGGTGGAGGGCCTGGAAGAAGCTCCTGGCTCCTGGCTTTGGATCGGTGTAGCTCCGGCCATTGAGGCCATCTGGGGAGTGAACCAGCAGATGGAAGACCTCTCTCTTTGTCTCTACCTCTCTCTGTAACTCTGTCTTTCAAATAAATAAATAAATCTTTAAAAAAAATCAGTATTCTGATATGGGATACCAGTGTCACAAGTGGCAGCTTAACTTGCTACGCCACATGCCCGCCCCTATTCCTAATGATCTGATGTATGTTGTTTCCCTCTGCCTGGAGGTTGTTACTCTATGAGGGCACAAATCATCCTTGTTTTATTCACCCATGTTGTCCCAGTTTTAGCATTGTACCTGAGAAGTAACAGGTGCTCAGTAAATATTGGAGTCATAAATACCAATTTCTGTGTCCCCTGGGAGCACCCACTGCATTCCTGGAAAATTCTGGACTAGCTCTTAGTATCACTTACCCAGCTGAGTGCATTATTCATATTGCTTGGACCCATACTCTCCATAGGTCTTCCATGGAGGGAAAAGTTCTTTTATAAAAACAGATGACATGAAGCCGGCGCCGCGGCTCACTAGGCTAATCCTCCTCCTTGCAGCGCCGGCACACTGGGTTCTAGTCCCGGTTGGGGTGCTGGATTCTGTCCTGGTGGCCCCTCTTCCAGGCCAGCTCTCTGCTGTGGCCAGGGAGTGCAGTGGAGGATGGCCCAAGTGCTTGGGCCCTGCACCCCATGGGAGGCCAGGAAAAGCACCTGGCTCCTGCCTTCGGATCAGTGCAGTGCGCTGGCTGCAGCGCACCGGCCGTGGCGGCCATTGGAGGGTGAACCAATGGCAAAGGAAGACCTTTCTCTCTGTCTCTCTCTCACTATCCACTCTGCCTGTCAAAAAATAAAAACATAAAAAATAAACAGATGACATGAAAATGCCAAAAATATTTGGACAGTTGTTGGTCTGTGATTTTTTTAACTTTTATGAAAATTTTATATTTGAGAGGCAGAGAGACAGAGACAGATACACAGAGAGAGCATCCATCTGTTGGTTCAATCCCAGAATGCCTGCAAAGTTTGATGCAGAAACAGGGAGCCAGGAACTCGATTCCAGTGTCCCAAGGAAGTGGCAGGGACCCAATTACTTGAGCTGTCACCTGTTGCCTGCCAGGGTGTGCATTAGCAGGAAACTGAAACTGGAACCAGATTCGAGATTCAATCCTAGTCACTCTGGAATGGCATCTGGATGTCCCAAGTGGCATCTAAACCACTAAGCCAAAGGCCTGTCTGCCCCAGATTCTGTGATAACTGATCTTTAAGAAAGCTGCCCTACAAACTGCTACCAGTGCTTATGGCTGGGAAAGCAGTGAGGTGGAGAGGGGAGAAAAAGAGGTCTTTCATTCTTCCTTCATTACCTTTTTTATTATGATAAAGTATACACAACTTGATTTTTATTTTATTTATTTAAGACAGAGTTACAGAGAGAGGTAGAGACAGAGAGAGAAGTCTTCCATCCACCGATTCACTCCCTAGATGGCTACAGTGGACAGAGCTGTGCCAATCCAAAGCCAGGAGTCAGGAGCTTCCTCCAGGTCTCCCACATGGGTGCAGGGACCCAAGGACTCGGGCCATCTTCTACTGCTTTCCCAGGACATAGCAGAGAGCTGAGTCGGAAGTGGAGCAGCCAGGAATTGAACCGGTGACCATTTGGGATGCCAGCACTGTAGGCAGCAGCTTTACCTGTTACGCCATAGCACCAGCCCCTAAAACTGACTATTAATGACAGTTATGGCCCATGAGATAAAAAGCTAAAATGTCACAAGACACACAGAAATCATGAGAAAGGAAGCTGACTTGGCTGGAAGGGGACCCTTTCGTCTCGTCCCTTCTGTTTGCTGTAGTAGCTCTAAGAACTGTCATGTAGTGAGGTAACATTGAGGATGGGAGCCCATGCTTCGCTGAGTCTGTAAAGTCATGTTAGATACCGATTGCTGGACTTTTTTTAAAAAAAATTATTCTACTGATTTGAAAGACAGAGTTACACAGAGAGGTAGAGCCTGAGAGACAGAGTTTGGTCTTCCATCTGCTGGTTCACTCCCCAAATGACCGCAACAGAGCTGAGCTGATTTGAAGCCAGGATCCAGGAGCTTTTTCCAGGTCTCCCATGCTGCTGCAGGGGCCCAAGGACTTGGGCTGTCGTCCACTGCTTTCCCAGGCCATAGCAGAAAGCTGGATCGAAAGTAGTGCAGCTGGGACTCAAACTGGCGCCCATATGGGATGCTGGCACATCTGGTCAGGGCTTTAACCCTCTGCGCTATAGTGCCGGCCCCAGGACTTTTTTTTTTTTAATATGAGAAAGAAATAAAATCTGCATGGTTTCATTCATTACCTCATTTAACATATCTGCCTAGTAAACCTCATGTTTTTTTAGATTTTCAATTATAATATGTGTATTAGTTATCATTTTGTTATTATGGTGAAATATTTAAGACAAACTACTTATGCTGGAGAGAGCTTTATTTTGGCTCCCAGTTTTGCAGGTTCACAGTCCAAGATGTGGTAGGGGCAGAAAGGGGGTTCCCACTGGCTGGGTAGGCAGTTTGAGGTGGGAAATTTGGCTGTCTGGTGAAGCTGTGCGTGTGGATGAAGGATTATGTGGTGTGCCGGGACACCAAGGGACTATAAGATTAATCCTCTTGGCCGGCACCGTGGCTCAACAGGCTAATCCTCCGCCTTGCGGCGCCGGCACACCAGGTTCTAGTCCCGGTCGGGGCGCCGGATTCTGTCCCGGTTGCCCCTCTTCCAGGCCAGCTCTCTGCTGTGGCCCGGGAGTGCAGTGGAGGATGGCCCAAGTACTTGGGCCCTGCACCCCATGGGAGACCAGGAAAAGCACCTAGCACCTGGCTCCTGCCATCGGATCAGCGCAGTGTGCCGGCCGCAGCGCACGGTCCGCGGCAGCCATTGGAGGGTGAACCAACGGCAAAGGAAGACCTTTCTCTCTCTCTCTCTCTCTCACTGTCCACTCAGCCTGTCAGAAAAATAAATAAATAAACAAATAAAGATCAATCCTCTCATGAGAACTACCTTTTAAGAGCACACCTCCAATGCCTTAGTCCCTCCCCCTAGGCCAACTCCTAAACATCATAATTGGATTAAATTTCTGCTCTACGAAGAGAGTAAGACTTTGACATTCAAATCTTAAATGTTTACATGGGTTCAGGAGCCAAATCTTGTTCAAGTCACACCAATGTGTCTGAATTTCACTCTAAAGGACTCTCAGCCTGAAACTGAGACTCACACACCCGATAGTTCAGTAGGACCATATTTGACTGTGCAGGTAACAGCTTTATGGCTCATCGGGGAAAGGCAGTATTGTGTCTAGCGGAAGCTACATAAAGGGAACGTTTCCTCCGAGAGCATCTCTATTGCATGTGGACTGAAACTTGACCAGCTGGCACTGATTCAGATCCTCACTCCAGACACTGAACAAAGCACAAAGATGGCATTTGGAGTGTGAAGGCCTATCTGGGGTGCACACTTGAGTGTCCTCCAGGCTCTTCATTCAGACTTCACGGGTCTCGTGCTGAAACTGGCCCCCGCCCTTCTGTGTATCACCACTGCCACCATATAGGCTTCTTTTTTTAAAAAAATTTTATGTCCATTTTATTTGGAAGATAGGGAGACAGACAGAAAATTCTTTTATCTGCTGGTTTATTCCACAAATGCCTGCAGTAGCCAGGGGTGGGCCAGGCGGAAGCCCAGAGCCCCCGATTTTTTTTTTGAAAAATAATTTTATATTTTGAAATAGATTTAAGAAAAGTTACAAAGACAAATTTTTTATTTTGAAATGGATTTAAGAAAAGTTACAAAGATAAGACAGAGTTTCCACATGCCCAACATCCCATTTCCCTTATTATTTTTTCCCAAAGAAATATTTATTTAATAAGCACAGATTTCATAAGTACACTTTAGGAATATAGTGATTCTTCCCACCATACTCGCCCTCCCAATCACACTCCCAACCCTCCCTCCCTCCCTTTCCCATTCCCATTCTCCATTAAGATTCATTGTCAATTAACATTATACACAGAAGACCAACTCTATACTAAGTAAAGATTTCAACAATTTGAACACACATGCATAAAAAAAGAAACCCGAGAACAAGTTTTACAGTTAATTTTCATAATACTCATTGTGGACAGAAGTCCTATATGGGAAGTAAGTGCACAGTAACTCCTGTTGTTAACTTAACAATTAACACTCTTATGTATGATGCCAGTGGTCACCTGAGGCTCTTGATGTGAGTTGTCAAGGCTATGGAAGCCTTTTGAATCCACAATCTCTGTTAGTATTTAGGCAAGGCCATAAGCAAAGTGGAAGCTCTCTCCTCCCTTCAGAAAAAAGTACATCCTTCTTTGATGTCTCCTTCTTTCCACTGGGGTCTCTCTGACAGAGATACTTTTTTTTTTAATATTTTAATTTTATTTATTTGAAAGTCAGAGTTACATAGAAAGAGGAGAGGCACACACAGAGAGAGAGAGGTCTTCCATCCACTGGTTCACTCCCAATTGGCCACAACGGCCAGGGCTTCACTGATAGATGCCAGGAGCCAGGAGCTTCCTCTGGGCCTTTTCCCATGTATGTGCAGGGGCCCAAGGGCTTGGGCCATCTTCCACTGCTTTCCTAGGCCACAGCAGAGAGCTGGATTGGAAGTGGAGCAGCTGGGACTGGAACCAGTGCCCAGATGGGATGCTGGCACCACAGGCGGTGGCTTTATCCACTGCACCACAGTGCTGGCCCTACAGAGATCCTTCACGTAGGATTTTTTTTTTTTTTTTTTTTTTTTGGCCACAGTGTCTTGGCTTTCCATATCTGAGATGAAGAGCTCCAAACTTAATCTGGATCTCCCACATCAGTGACAGAAGCTCAGGAATTTGAGCCATCACCTGTTGCACATTACTAGGAAGGTGGATTGGAAGTGAAGTACTAGGACTTGAACCAGGCACTCCCATTTGGGAAGTGAGCATCCCAAGTGACAACTTAACTGCTGGCTGCATGCCTCCCCCAATATTGGCTTCTTATCCCGTATTGTCTTCCAGTAAATGGTATGGCCATCCACCTAACATACTATGCCAGGAGGCTAGGGGTCACAGTTGACACCTTTTTCCTCATTTCCAATATCCAAGATATTGTCAAGTCCCAGAATCTCCCTCAAAATATATTTCATTTCTGTCTATTTCTGTCTCCAATGTTCCCTGGCAGTGGTAAGCTATACCATTTCTTGCCTGACTGGATTTCTATTCCCTATATAGCTGCTAGAGAAAACGCCAACCAGATCACATTACCACTATGCTTAAAAGTCTCCTGAGGCTTTCAGTTGCATTAGGATGCAATCCAAAAACCTCAGTGAGGCCTGTGAGGCTGTGCAGGACCCGACCTGTCTGCCCACTGCCACCCAGCATCATCAGGAGCCTGTTTCTTTCACTCACTGTGACAAGCCACCTGACCTTGTCTTCCATTCCCTTGAATGTACCATAGCTTCCACAGGATGGTTCCTTGTCTGGATTACTCTGCTCCCACCACTTATTTAATGGTTAGTTCCTACTGATTTTTCTGGTCACTGGTTACATTTCTTCAGTGAGGTCTTCCTTAACCCAATTCTCAATCTCTATCAGGTCCTCCAATTATAACCTTTCACACACGTGTCACATTACCTTGATGACCCTTTCATTTTGGAATTAGATACATATTTATGATTTTTTTTGGTGCATCAGTCTCCCTGCAGACACCACAAGCACAGTGAGCTCAGATGCTGTTCGTTTTTGGTACGGCACTTAGCATAGAGCCTGCCATGTGCAGAAGGTTAACAAACATTTGTGGGAAGAATCAGTTAACCAATGAAACCTGGGAACTCAGTGGCATCTGCTTTTGTGACCACTTTCCCTGAATTCTGTCTTACCTGGTGTAATGCTATGATTTAAGGGCTCCCTGCCCCCACCCCACATTTTCCCAGATTGATGGAATGCAATCTTCATCTCATTTTTCTCTTCAGGCAGTCCTTCCCATTCTCCTTATTATCCTCTTTTCCTAAAAATTATCTTTTTAAAGATTTATTTTATTTAAAAGGCAGAGTGACAGAAAAAGAGACAGTTTTTCCATCTGAAGATTCACCCCCCAAAATCGTCCAGGCTGAAGCCAGGAGCCTGGAACTCCATCCAGGTCTCTCAGGTGGGTGGCAAGGGTCCAGGTCCTTGGGCCACCATGGACTGCTTTGCTAGATGCATTAGCAGGGAGCTGGAACAGAAGCGGAACAACCGGGGCTCCAACTGGCTCTCTGATGGGGGCTGCTGGTGTCGGGGGGAGTGGCTTAACCCACTGCCCCCTCCTGCTTCTCTTAATCCTCATTTTAACTTTCAGCGGGTACTTTACACATGCTAACTGATTACATCTTATCCAACCTGCAGCTGCAATTCATCATCTCCATTTCTTGAAGGCAAGTCTAAGATTTAGAGAAGATTTGCATTTGCCCAGGTTACAGAGCTATTAGTGAAGCAGGGTGCAGAATTCCTAAATATCTGTTTATTGCACTGTACAGAGTTTTCTCTTCACTTAGTCATTCTTCTTCATACCACCTATACTGATCATTCCTACCAGGTACGGTACAAGGTGAAGTTGAAAAAAATCCACCCCTTTGGGGCAGTGGGTTAAAGCCCCAGCCTGCAGCGCCGGCATCCCACATGGGTGTCCACTTAGGATCCACTCCCCGCTAATGGTCTAAGAAAAGCAGTGGGAGATGGCTCAAGTGGTTGGGCCCTGTTTTCCATGTAGGAGACCTGGGAGAAGTTCCTGGCTCCTGGCTTTGCCTTGGTCCAGTCTTGGCTGTTGTGGCCATCTGGGGGAGTGAACCAGTAGATGGAAGATCGCTAAGTCTGCCTTTCAAATAAATAAATAAGTCCTTTACAAACATCATCATACCCAAAAGAAATGCCTCTATTCTAGACTGCCAGCCTCTGGCAATCACTATGTACTTGCTGTCTCTGGACACCCCTGTTTGGGACTTTGCATCGAATGGATCATAATGTACACAGTATACATGGACTTTGTGGTTTCTTTTGCTCAGTGTAACGTTTTCATGGCTCATTGTATCATAACACGTTCTAAACTTCACTCCTTTTTATTACGAATTAATAGTCAATTGCATGAGGACACACATTTTCTTTACCCAGGGAACAACCAGTGGACACCGGGTGGGCTCCTCTCTTGGGCTATGGTGAATAACACTGTTGTGAACAGTCATGTACAAGTACTCAGGATGATGTATGTTTTCCCTTCTCTTGGGTGTATCCCTCAGAGCGGCACTGCTGGTCGTTGAGCTCCTCCGTGCTTACTCGTTTGAGGAAGTGTCAGCAGCCTGTCTTCAGGAGCGAAACTTTGGGTTTTTGTCCAGAGGATTGAGGGAGGGCAGCCTTTGGCTGCTGTGTGAAGCCTTCCCTGTGTGTTTACATCCTTCTCTGGAGTGTCTTTCCTCCCCTTTGTTTGCCTCTTTTATTCGATTCTCTGTAGACCCCAGCCCCCTGCTGATTTTAGCAGGAACCGGAGCTTTCAAACTAAAAGTTATTTGTAAAACATTCTGACCTCCCTGGAGGACACACATGAAAGCAGTCATGTTTATCTGTAGGTTAGGCTCCCTCCGCGCTGTTTTGTTACAAAAGAGTTTATTGAGTAGGAGGCTTATTTAACTTCTTCCTGAGGGTTACCACTCCTACACCACGCTGTCCAAACAGACTCTTAATTACCCATCTGCACGTTGCAAAGATTCACTTTGAAGTTTGTTGGTAGTATTACCATCATCAGTACACAAATGTTTGTAAAATTAAAAAAAAAAAAAGTGTGTCGGGCCCTGTTAATTGCTCTATAAATTGTTATGAAAAGTTCTCTAATGAGCCATCTCTTAGGTTTACATTCCAATTCTTTTCAGATAGTTCAATGTTTTGGGGGGCACACGTGCGCTCTGCTTCAGAGAACACAAGGAACTGGAGGCTTTCCGAGGGGCTCAGACAAAAATTCTCATTTGATCACCCCCTCCCACTTGGTGAAAACTGTACACAACCTGGCATTCGCTTTCCGGCGGTTGTTTTTAGAATAATAAAGTTCGCCTCCACCTACTCACGCAAACTGAATTTGCTGAACACAGCACCAACAACTTTCCTATGGCTTAGAAACTTTCTTTCCTTAAGTCACGGAGTGCGGGCACGCAGGAAGTGTCTTCGGCCACCGAGCACACAGAGCGTTCAGGTTTAACACGCTTTTTACTCTACACGGGGAACGCGGGGAAGGAAAAGGAGAGCCCTACGTGCGAGGCTGGGGACAGTTCCGAGTCGGTCCCCGGATAAACAGAACAACCGAGGCGATCCTCGCCTCCAGCGCAGCAGACCGCCTCCGAGTTCGGTCGCCCCCGCCGCGGGGACGACGCGCCTCCCCGGCCGGCGTCGGGCTCCGCGCCCCAGGGAGCCGACGGTGAGTCACCCCGGCCCGGCAGCTGGAGGGCCGCGCGCGCGCCGCAACGCACCGCCGAGGAAGCCTCGGAAGGAAGAGGAGGGGCGAGCGCGCGCGAGGAAAAGAAGGAAGAGGCGTCTGGGGACGGGAAGGGAGCCGGAGGGAGGAAGAAGGGAAGGAGGAGGACAGAGCCGGGGGCGCGCCGGGGAGCGCGGGGCGGGCCCGGGAGGCGCCTGGGGCGTGCCTGCGGCGCGGGGGCCGGCCGGGGCGGGGCGGCGCGCGCTGAAGGTTCGGCTGGGGCTGCCGGGATTGGGGCGCCTCGCTGGTCGCTGGCCGCGTCGGCAGCTCCTCTGTGCTGCCAGGCTCTGCTCCGCGGGACATGTTCGCGCCGCGCGTGCCGTGCGCCCGGGACTGCTAGCTCCTGCCGGGCTTCCTGCCCGCGCGGCCCCGCACCTGGCCGCCGCCTGCCTGGAGCCCGTCTGGGGCTGACGCGCGCAGCAGGCGGGCGGTGTGCGCCGCGCGGACCGCTGCAATCATGGGGCTGCAGCCCTTGGAGTTCAGCGACTGCTACCTCGACAGCCCGTGGTTCCGGGAGAGGATCCGCGCTCACGAAGCCGAGCTCGAGAGGACCAACAAGTTCATCAAAGAGCTCATCAAGGACGGGAAGAACCTCATCGCCGCGACCAAAAGTGAGCGGGGACCCGGGCGGGCACAGGCTGCGGTGTGGCGAGGCCGGGAGCAGCCTCTCCTGGCGGGAGACGGAGGGTCTGGCGCCCCGGTTCCTACCGGTCCGGGTCGCTCGGAACCCGGGAGGCCCTAGGGTGCTTGCTCTGCCAGCAGCCGGTGGCGAGTCCCCCAATCACGCCCGCCGATCGGCGGCGGCGTGGGCCAGGGGCCGTGCGCGGGGGCGCGCTGCCCACGACTTCGCCTGGCCCAGCCCAGCCCGGCCCGACCGGGCACCCCTTGGTGCTGCGTCCTCCGTGGCACTGACCTGAGGCTCTCACGGCCCCAGGGCAGGTTTTGTTCCCTCCCTCCTCCCAAAGCCTGCAAAACAGAGCCCTCAGTTGGACTAATGTTGGCTCGCGACCTCTTTCCGGAACGTTGAATTCTCCAGGGGGTCCTGACGCTGCACCTTTGCCAGCTCCTTTCCTGATCGCTCCCCCAACCCTCCGAGCGTCTCATCCCGGGTCCCCCACTGGGCCAGCCCAGAAAGTCCGCCTGGCTTTGTGCTGCTTGCTGCACATTCCTTTGCTTTCCCCGTGCCGAGGAGGGGTCAAAGACTGGGCTCTGAAAGGGCCGGCGCCAGCGCCGTCTGCAGATAGGGAATTCCGCGCTGGTCACGCGTGGTGCCCGCCTCCCCGATCTGTCTGTTGAGAAAGTCGGAAGGAAACGGGAGAAATAAGTGTATAGCCCAGTAGTGAGCTGGAACGCGTGCCCGTGGAGTTGGTGATGCTGCTGGGGATGGCGAGGGGTTCTCTCCAGGCAGGAACTGGGCAGCCTGACCCCCGCTGGGCCCCACAGCCCTGAATGAGGACGGCTACAGACACCGGGCAGGGTCTGTGTTGTTGGTGCCTTTATCTCCTATCTGGTTTCTCACTTCAGTAATTTCCAGCCTCGGGAGTTTGTTGCCTGGACACTTAACTACCTCTGGGAAAAGTACTCCGTGTTTGGCCCTCCCTCCTCCTCCCATTTTGTATTGAGGAAAATTGAAGCAAACCCAAGGTACCCTACCTCTCAGGTAGCCAGCTGAGAGGCTGGCCCAGTTAACTCTCATTTAATGAATGAGTTGAAATGCTTTTTAATGGGAAGAGTGTAGTGAGCTGACCATGTATTTATGGAAGCGACTCACTAACTACACTGGATGATCTCCAAGGTACTTACTTGTGGTTCTGTGACTTCTTTGGTGCTGCACAATCACAACTGGGAATCGGTTAGTTTGGGATATGTGGTCTGGGCTGCTTTGGTGGATGGCCCTCCAGCGCCTTGGCATTGGGTATGTGCATCCTATGGGAAGTAGAGAGAGAGATGACCATAGGCAGGGGAAGAGTAGAGAAGTTCAGGTGGGTGATGGGGCGGGGAGGGGACTCATCCTTTCCACAGTTCAGTCTGAGCCAGTGTCACTGGCTAGGGGAGACCTCTTACTGGTTGTAACAGCTCCTTTCAGAGCTGGGGACATGTGGAGAGAGGCAGATGGCAGAGCCAGTTTGGCCTCTGGTAAAAAGCTATTTCTGTGACTGCATATCAGCTCTCCTGCCAGCAGGACACAGGCCTTATGTGCCAGCAGCAGCGGTGCGTTGGGGGGGGGGGGCAGCTGTCAGCCTTCCTCCCCAGAATGTGGACTTCCTCAGATTTGTGAATTGGAATCTTAACTCCTCTTGATTCTTGTCCTTGGCAGTAAGATGCCCGCTTGGTAATCACGTATAAGTTAGCAAGTGGAAAGTACATCTTTGTGTTGTTCCGTTCCACTAATGCAAATTCTCTCCTAGAATTTAACAAAAAACACAGCTTTTGCTCACGTGCGTTTGGCAAGTTAAGAAGACTGGCTTTTTCCCACTTGCTCCCTAAAGTTTACTTCTCGTTCCTGTCAAAGACGAAGAAGACTGGACTTAGATCCGGAGATCTGGGTTTAATTCTTCAGCGTTAGGATTGGGCTACGTGACAGTTGGACCTAATTCTTTTGTGCTCAGTTTCTCCTGCCCTGCTTCTTAGAGGGATTCTTCAGGTTCTGCAGCATTTGGAAAGGGATCCATGAGGTCATTGGAAGCATTAGTCCAGGTCACTCATTCATCTGACCCTTTGAAGCTTCTGTAACATTAGAGAGCCCAGAAGGATATTAGATGGACGACCCACAGAATATCAGTCAGCCAGGTTGGGTTGTTCACATTCCCAGGTGTTTTATATTTTTATTTTGCAAAAATAGCCTTTTGTGCATTTTCAGAATTGTATGTTTAAGTGATCTGTTTTAGATTGCTTCATAGGATGCCTTCCGCATGCACTAAATAGTTGCTGGATTTATATAATTTTGATGTGTTAATGCTTTGGAATCTTTTATGAGTATTGAAGAAAGTTGGAGGCCTGTGGAACCTGAAGGCTTACTGCAGAGTTCAGTTCAATGGCAATCAGGAGACATTTAGCACCTACAATTTGTTAAATCCCATGATTGAGATAACAGAAGTAATAGGCACAGGCCCTTGCTTTTGAGTTTGTCCTGTAGTTGAATTCACTTCCATTTAAGGAACAGTTTCTGAATTCCTGTCTGCACCATGCTAAGTGCTTGAAGAAACAATGGATGCTCCGCATTAAAAATTGACAAACACTGCCAGGAACGAGAGTTTGTTGTAAGGTTAAGGCAGAGGGGGCTGTGTTTTAAGTAAGGACTAGAACCTTGGCAGATGGAACACAGCTGGGGAGAAACCAACACACCTGCCACTTTGGGGCTGTGAGGAGCCTAGTTTGCCTGCAGTCAGAGCTCATATCAGGGAGTAGAATGGGAAGGTTAGTTTTAGACTATGGAGAGTCATAGACGTGAGGCTGGGAACGTGACCTTAGTCGTTGGGGAGGATCACTGAAGGTTCCTCAGCAGAGGACTGATGTAATAGGCAGGGGATGGTTTAGATGCAAGGCTGGGGAGCATCTAGCCAACAGGCCTGTAAGACCTGCAGACTCATTTGGTCTGGCCCTACCAAGTCAACCACAGGTAGAACTCGACGTTCAGTACGTCTATGGCAGGCTGATTTTTAAGTTCATAATTCTGAGTGTCTCTTGGCAGAAGAAAGTTTCCCCACCCCGGGTATAGAGACTGCATTGAACATTTGTGTGTAGGGAGAGATTGGAGATAGCAGTGCAGATGGGGAGAGCGCCAGAGAGGAGAGTGACTGATGTGGCAGACTTGCAGATCATTCTTTCACTTAACTCAGCTGGTTGTCTGCTTAAATAGCTTTTTCAAAAAGCCCTTTTTTCACTGCTTTCTTTTCTGGAGTCGCCAGTGTCCTCTTTCAATGCAGTTTAAAGTTCTGTAAGCATTTGTTGCAATGTCTGTGTAGTCCCTGGTGATTCATATAAATCTATTGCATAGTTGCCAGAAAAGCCATATATGCGTTCATATTGGGTGTCTTTTGAGAGCGCATAATTCTGTCCTACAGGGAAATATTTTCTCTTAAAGTTTTTATTTGAAAGGTAGGTAGAAAGAGGGAGAACTCTTCCATTTGCTGGTTCACTTCCTTAAATGCCCTCAGCAGCCAGGGCTGGGCCAGGCTGAAGTCAGGAGCCACACATTCTACCTCGTCTTCCCTGCAGGTGGCACCATCCCAGCCCAGATGATGAGGCCATGATCTGTGGTCTTCCCGGGCTCATTAGCAGGAAGTTGGATCACAAGTGGAGTAGCTGACAGAAGATGGGTGATGCTACGCCCTTTGACATCCCTTAGGATTAAGGGAATGGAGTCTCTGAGGGGGGAATGTTGTAGGCAGGCATACAGGATTAAACTGATCAGGTTGGTGTGCTGCAAGACCATGCCTTCACCACGCCCCTGTGTGACCTCATGACTCTACCTGGCCACACCTGAGTGCCCAGTGGCCAATCAGGTTAATTAACCACTGGGCTTTGGAAGTGGATCAAAAGCCTGGGACACGCTGTGCGGAGCCCTCTCCTTTGGACTTTCGCCACTGCAGGCGTCTGCTGCCCCTGCACCTCCAGGGTATGTGGTCTCTGGGCCACCCACCCCATGCTTCCTGGCCTGCGTGCTCCTCCATGTGGCTGGCTCCTGGTGCTCGGTATGAATCCAGATTTATCTCTCTTTTAGAAAGGGCCCTCACTCTCCTATGCGTTTTCTCCCTAAATAAAAAGCTGAAAATGTAAAAAAAAAAAAAAAAAAAAAAAAAAAAAAAAAAAAAGTGGAGCAGCTGGGCAGTGGGGCATTCCAAGTGGTAGTTTAACCTGCTGTGCCACAAACCTGCCCTGGGAAATATTTTTTTAAAGATATATTTATTTGAGGCCGGCGCCGCGGCTCACTAGGCTAATCCTCTGCCTGTGGGGCCTGCACACCAGGTTCTAGACCTGGTCGGGCACCGGATTCTGGGCACTGGATTCTGTCTGTTGCGCCTCTTCCAGTCCAGCTCTCTGCTGTGGCCTGGGAAGGCAGTGGAGGATGGCTCAGGTCCTTGAGTCCTGCACCCACATGGGAGACCAGGAGGAAGCACCTGCTCCTGGCTTTGGATCGGCGCAGCACGCCGGCTGCAGCACGCCAGCCGGAGTGGCCATTTTGGGGGGTGAACCAATGGAAAAGGAAGACCTTTCTCTCTCTCACTGTCTAACTCTGCCTGTCAAAAAAAAATACACATTTATTTGAAAGAGTTGCAGAGAGAGAGAGAGAGGTCTTCCACCTGCTGTTTCACACCCAATTGGCCGCAACAGCTGGAGCTGTGCCGATCCAAAGCCAGGAGAGAGGAGCTTCTTCTAGGTCTCCGTTGCGGGTGCAGGGGCTCAAGGGCTTGGGCCATTTTCTACTGCTTTCCCAGCCCATAGCAGAGAGTTGGATCTGAAGTGGAGCAGCTGAGACTTGAACTGGCGCCCATATGGGGTACTGGTACTGCTACGCCACAGAGCCGGCCTGGGAAATATTTTCAAAATATTATTAAACCCTTCAAAGTGCTCTTTGTTAACATTTCTCTGTGTCCACACACAGTGTTAAGCTGGAGGGGTTCTCATGATTGAGCCTCCTCTTTTCATAAACATAGTAAAGGATGTAAAAGAACTTGTTAGTGGCAGAGCCAGGACTAGAATTCAGGTCTCCCGAGACCTAGTGTTGGTATTTCTTTTCAACTTTGGTATTTTGCTTTTTATCCCACAGGAAGGCGTAAAAGTTCCCTTTTGCTGTCTTCTTGTTGACTGTAGCAGAGAAATCAGTTTGGAGGATTATCCTAAACTGGTGTTACCTTAAACAGATTGAGGTTCTGAAGACTTCAAAGAATTTTACTTCTTTGTAAACTGCAGCCTTGGTTTCCTTTCTTGTAAAATGTGACTAATGCAGAAAATGCCGAGGACTGATGCAAGTGTTTTGAAAACACAAATGTAAAGTGCTTGTGTAGAAGCTCTTGTTAGTCCGGCCAACCTTCTTTTTCCTCTTCTGACAACCCAGATTTTGTTCAGGTGTCTACACTCTTGTCCAGATGACTCCAGGAAAGGTGATTAGGGGTAATTCTGATTAGCATACCTCAAGGGTTTTCCATCCTCTCTGCCCACAGTGTGATCACCTGGGTGAACTGGAGCAACTATGTGCAGTCAGGGGTGAGAATCAGTCACTACACTAAGCTACAGCACTACAGTAAACCCATTTTCTGGGCTGGTAGTTGGGTAAAGGATGAGAATATACCCTAGTTCTGGCTACTGAGACACAGTAGTCTCTGCTGGAGGTTTTAGGAAAAGGTTTCCTTTTGTCACTGAAGGAGACTTAAGAAAAGATGGCTCTGGGGTAGGTGTTTGGTCTAGTGGTTAAACTGCTAGTTGGGGTAACCAAATCCCATGTGAGCTAGGTTTGCTACCTGGCACCACCTGTGACCCCAGCTTCCTGCCAGGCAGTGGTGATGGCTCAGTTCTATGGAAGACCCAGCTTGAGTTCCTGGCTCCCAGCTTCACCTGGCCCGGTCCCTGGGACGCTGGGAGTGAACCAGCAGATAGGAGCTGTGTCTCTCAAATACATAGTTAAAAAAATTAACAAAGAATGCTTCTCTCCTCTTCTGTATTGTCCGGTTGTGATGCCTACATCTGCTGTTCGCCTTGGGGCCCATGAGTGGCACCAGCCTGCAAGAAAGTGGAACAGCGAGCTGACTGCACTGGGTTCTTGAGGCTGTTGTGGGAGCTGCCGATTGTTCCATGCCTGGCATCAGCTGGTTTGACTTGGGTTCTCTGCTACTTAACATGCTGATTTTTGCTGGTGTGATTTAATAGGTTTTGTGCTAATGCTCCCTTAAGTGAAAGCTAGAGAAGAATAGAACAAAGATTTTAAAGCTGAATTACAAGTATATTTTTTCCTGGAACGGAAAATAATGCCCATGTGTGTTTTCTGCCTCACAGAGGTCACTGTGGGCCCTTGCAGTTGGGGGCATCTTCTGGCTCATCTCTATGGAGACTGGCTGTGAAAATGATAGTCAAGCTTGAGCCAGGATGGGACCCCGACAGGCTGGACATGTTTTACTCACTGTGGGTAGCTGTTGACCTGACTTGTAGTGGTTCCTGCTCGGAGCCTGCCGCCAGCGAGCCGTGTCCACTGAGAATGGTTTACTGGTCAGCTGCTGATCTTAGGCTCTCAGTGTCTTTCCAACACGACTCTTTGCCTTTCTCTGTCCTCTCATTTTCTGGAGCCCTTTGATCACCTCCTTGTTCTTTCTGCTGAAGTTGCCTGGGAGGGAGGGAGAGGACAGAGGGGAGGAGGGTGCTTTTTGTATTTCATGGTAAAATAGTTGACAAGAGAATGGGTGTAGAGATGAGAGTGTAGGTGGGCTGGCGCATGCTCAGCTGGGGCCAGGATGCTTTGCTTGTCTGTACCCATGTTCTTGTGTGTCAAATGGAGGTGACATCACTGCCTACTCCGTTGGGTTACTAGTTGGACTAAATGAATGAGTACAAGTAAAGCATTTAAAGTTAGTCCTCAAAGGCCACCAATTACTGTGATACGTCATCCAAATTGCAAGTATATATCCTAATCCCAAGGCTTTCTTGGTGGACAATGGCTGCTCCAGTGCACAGACCAGTTATCTAACCTTTTAGTGCTTATTGCTCCTACAAATGCATTTGTTTGGATCATCTTATCAGAGACCAAGAAGATAAGCAAAATTCTCCAGTTCTGTAGTTGAGGATGCTGGGAAATCCTGAAAATAAATTGGCAAATCAGAGCCCAGTGGTGTCTTGGAAAAACATTTTCCAGAGTTTATATCTGATTCTCAGATCCGAAGATGACGTAGCAGGTGTCCCTGAGTCTGCTGGAACTCTGCTGAGGCTTCTACTTGAGGGTTTGAGCAGTTGGCAACAGACCTGTCTCATCCAGGGCACTGATGAGGGAAGGCTGATGAGCGAGCTCTGCTCCAGGTGCTGAGCTGACCTCAATGACTTCGGATACCTGTAATTACAGTGATACTTCTTGAGGACATTAACTCCAGCGTTTCGTCTGCTGGAAACTCTAACAAGTCTCTGAACAGTGGTTGTCTTTGCTGTGGTCTTGCATGATCAGAAAGAAGAGACCTCTTGGAGATATTTCCCTAAGAACAGTTAGATGATTCTGTTCTCCCCTGAAGAAATCAAGCCCTTTGGACAGAGAGGTCCAGAGAAGCTGTTTGCACTATGGTGACTCTGGGAGCTGTTTATCTCCATGCTCACATGGAATCTACAAAAAATTCCTGGAAATTGTGTTAAGAAAAAAATATGCATGGCTTTAAGTTCCTATGGAAATAAATTTATTTTTCAATTCTATTTAAAAAAAAGTTTTCATTTTATTTGAAAGGCAGAGCAAGAGCAAGAAAGAATGCTTCCATGTGCTGTTAATTCTCCAAACATCTCAATAGCAGGAGCTTGGAACTTCGACCTGGGTGGCAGGGACCCAAGTACTTGAACTATCACCTGTTGCCTCCCAGGGTATATGTTAGCAGGAAGGTGTAATCAGAGGTGGAGTTGGGACTCCACCAGGCACTCTGATACGGGATGTTGGTATTGCAAGTGATGTCTTAAGCCCTGCATCAAATGCCTGCCCCCAATTTAATTTTTTCATGAACTTTTGGAAGAACCCCTGTATGTATTTTTCCTTTCCTTTTTCTTTTTCTTTCTTTTCTTTTTTTTTTTTTGCATCAGAAGAGACAAGAGTTAGGAACTAGATAAAAATAAGTGGTCTGGGTTACCATAAATCATGATTTTAAGTGGTTGTTGACTATGTGGTAATATATAGGTAAACTGTTTATGTTTGATTAGTTAATAAACATGGTGCCTTTTGTCACTTTGAAGTTTTGCTACTACAAATGCAACTGGTAAGACATTGTGTTATGGGATTTAGTGTTGAACATTGCCTCTGACTTTGTGTCTTGTGTAGAGAAAACTTGTGTGGTCAAATTTGCTTTATTTCAGGATTTGTGAGGGAGTGTATGGAAGTTTGTAGATTATAATTTTGTGTATCTTGAATGTTTTATTAGGTTACTTTTAGTAGAATTGTTTCAGATAAATAGGCAATTGCAAACTACATCTGAAATTTTTAAAATGTATATTTGAATAATTCTAATAGTGGTAGCTAACTTGTGAAGCATTCAGTATTTGCTTATCTTTGATAAGTTCAGCATGGGCATAGTGGAATGTTAAGAATTACTTGGTGTGGTGTGTTATTTACCCCATTGTATGGATTAGGATGTTGAATTGAGAGAGATTAATAGCTCGTCTGACACACAGCTTGTCACTGGTGGAGCTGGAATGTGAACCTGGGTTTGTCTTGACCCCGATAGTAAGCTGTCTCTCTGAGTGGGTGTAACCGTGGCTTGTGCTGGGGAGGTGACGGTAAATCTTGGTTATCTGGAATGTGTCCATGTGGTGATGTCGTTAGGAGACTGTTCTTGTTAGGTCAGTACAGTGATCATGATTTAAAACTTGGTGACTTTGAAGGCCATTGCAGCTGAAAACTGATGGCTGATCCAGCTTGTAAGGATAGACATTCAGAGAGATGTAGTAGATGTAGGGTACAACACACAGACCCCACTGACAGACCTTTGCCTGCTCTGTATTCACTCTCCTCCCTCTGCCTCTCTGCCTCCTTCCTCAGTGCCCTCACTTCCACATTCCTCATCTTCCCTTTTAGAGCAGAACATTTGAAGGTAGTGTTAGACTTGCTTTCCTTAAGTTTGAGATACTTCACCAATGTGGAAATAAAGATCCAAAGAAACATGAACAAAGGGGTGCTTCGAATAGTTCATGGAAAAATGGAATTAAAAGTTTTTTTATGCCAAAATAAACTTGAAATCTGTGCATGTGAGGGGTCTTAGAAATGTTAATGGGAAAAACTATGCATGGCCATAAGGATTTTTTTTTTTTGCATCAAAACATTTCTTTTGCTTCCATTTTCCATGAGCTTTTTGAAGAACCCCTGTATTTGCCTCCAGCACAAGAAATAAACTTGTAAACCTCTCCCTGACTTTTGTTCCAGGGAAGAAACTGCCTCCAGTCTGGTGTTTATTATACCTAGCATTTATTTTTATTTTTTATTTTTAAAGCTTTATTTGATAGAGAGAGAGAGAGGTCTTCCATCTGATGGTTCACTCCCTAGGTGGCTGCAATGGCTGCACTGATCTGAAGCTAGGATCCAGGAGCCTGGAGCTTCCTCTGGGTCTCCTACACGGGTGGCCCAAGCACTTGGGCCAACCTCCACTGCCTTCCCAGGCCACAGCAGAGAGCTGGACTGGAAGAGGAGCCACCGGGACTAGAACCCGGCATCCCATATGGGCGCCGGCGCCGCAGGCCCCAGGTGGTGGCTTTTACCTGCTATGCCACAGCGCCCGGCCCTTATACCTAGCATTTCAAAACAGCTGCATGCACCCCTATAATGTGATTTTGAATTTTAATGGTTTCATGGTACAGTTCCTTTCCCCCCATCTATTATATTTGTGATACTTGCAGCTCTGTTTCACTTAGCTCACTCTTTTTTTCTGTAAGTAGCACCTAAAAAGACCTGTTAATTGTTGTTCTGCGATGCATCTTGTATCCATTTATTTGAGAGGTAGACAGCTCCTATCTACTTGATTAACTTCCCAATGCCTGCAGTGGCCAGGGCTGGTGTAGCGTGTCATGTGTGTGGCAGGAGCCTGATGGCTTGAATGATCACTGCTACCTCTCAGAGTTTGGGTTAGTAAGAAGCTGGAGTCAGGAATTGGAACCGTGAATTGAACACAGGTGTTCCGAGGTAGAACTGAATTGTCCTAGGCCGGCGCCGTGGCTCAACAGGCTAATCCTCCGCCTTGCGGCGCCGGCACACCGGGTTCTAGTCCCGGTCGGGGCACCGGATTCTGTCCCGGTTGCCCTTCTTCCAGGCCAGCCCTCTGCTGTGGCCAGGGAGTGCAGTGGAGGATGGCCCAAGTGCTTGGGCCCTGCACCCCATGGGGGACCAGGGAAAAGCACCTAGCACCTGGCTCCTGCCATCGGATCAGCGCGGTGCGCCGGCCGCAGCGCGCCATCCGCGGCAGCCATTGGAGGGTGAACCAACGGCAAAAGGAAGACCTTTCTCTCTGTCTCTCTCTCTCACTGTCCACTCTACCTGTCACAAAAAAAAAAAAAAAAAAAAAAAAAGAACTGAATTGTCCTAATTGCTAGGCTTAACATTCCCTCCCATGCATTTTTAAGAAAAATTTTGAAACTAAATATTTTTAGAGAATATTGACTATGAAAGTCTTACTGTAATTTTCTAAACTTTTGATCTTTCTCTAATTAAAAAAAAAAAAAAAGACAGGGCAGTCTCATCTGCTGGTTGACTCCCCACATGCCTGCAATGGTTGGGGCTGAAACCCTGAAACCAGGAGCTGGAAATTGTATTCCAGTCTCCCATGTGGGTAGCAGGGACCCGGCTGCTTGGGCCGTCACCTGCTGCCTTCCAGAAGGCTGAAATTGAAGGCAGGGGCCGAGACTTGAACCCAGCCACTCCAATGTGGGAAGTGGGATCCAACCAATGACTTCACCACGAGACCCTAATTTATAAACTTTGAAATATTGACTGTAATGGATGCGTCTATGAATCTCAAAGGCATTTGATACATTTTCTTGGTGATACTTGGTGTTATCAGCTCAGTGTGGAAAATCAGCCAGCCAGTTTACATTCCAGCACTGCAAGAAATAACTGATCGGAATGAAAACCAACAAATCTTTCAAAGCCTTCTGCTGTATTGAAACTAGACTTTGGATGTCAGGATGTAAGGGGATGAATGCTGTTGGTAAGCAAGTTGGTGAGGGCAGGTGAGCGTGGTTTTCAGCAGTGATTGCTCGGGCTATTGTAGCGAACCGCAAAGCAGGTAGGAGCCCCAACCCGGTTTCCAGATCTCGCCAATACCGGAAACATACTTTATAGATTGGTCAAGGGGATGCGTTTGTATTGAGAAAGTCCTGGCATCCTTCTCGTTAAACACACATACTCTGAAAACCCCTGAACTGTACATTCCAAGGACAGATGGAGATTGCACCCCAGGACGCTGCCTTGGCTGGACTGGATGCCCTGGTTTGACGAGAATTTCCTCCTCGTGTTTCCCGGGAAGATGTTAATCCAGTCTCCTTCCTCCTCTGCTCACCCTGGGGTGACTCCTGCACTTGGCTGCTAAGGTGTGGCTCTGGAGGCAAGTCCCAGGGAGGTGTGTTGCTGGGGGAGGGGGCTCATTGGGCCAGAGCAATGTCACTGAGGTCTGCACAGGGGATGTTTGGTGGTTTTTTAGAAGAATGAGTGATGTGGACGATTACATGTGGTGTGGTTTCTCTTTATTAGTAAAACAGACGTAGTAAGAGCTGTGCCTCAGAGTGGTATTATTTAGCCCTCATGTTATTTATTATCGAAACAAAATTTGAAAAAGAGAATTTCCCATCCTTTTGGCTCACTCTCCAAATCCTGCAATGTTTGGGACTGGGCTGGGGATGAAGCCAGGAGCTGGAAACTCAATCTCTTATGGGTGGCAGGGACCCAACCACTCACTGCTGTCTCCCAGGGTGCACATCCATAGCAAACTGGAATGGGGAGTGGAGCTGGGACCCGCACCCAGGTACTGTGATGGGTTGTGCCGGTGTCCCAGCTGGGTTCTTAGCAGCTGCACCAAATGCCTACCCCTTGTTACTTATTAAGGGATCTTAGACCTCTGCCTGACCCTGGTGCTCATCATTTTTATTGAAAGAACTCTATCCCGACTTACTTTGTTGAACATAAACACAGTTGTTACTTTGCAAATAGTGACAGTAGAAATAGGCAGGGAATATATTCCTTTTTCTTTCAGGCTAACAACATTTTGACACAGAGCTGAATACAGGCCTCTCACTTACTAAATGGGAGAAGCCATCTGTAATAGTGCCTTGGAATCCAGCATATCACTGAAGATTTCTGCTTGAAAGTTTTGGAGACAAAGCCAGAAATACAAGGAAGCAGAGCTCTGTTGGCATAATATCACGTGTATTTCAGAATCTGCCAGATAGTGCAGCTGTCACTCTGACAGTGTCTGGCTTTGTGAAATGCAGGTCAAAGACAGCACAGCAAAGGTAATTAAAGAGCATGGTGTTGAAGTCAGGTGTACATACTGTAATCCTTGGCTAAGTTGCTTGAATTCTCTGTGCCTTCATTTCCTCTTAAAAATATGGAAAGCAGTTCAGTGTTTCAAATCTTAATCAAGGAACCAGCACTGTGACACAGCAGGGTAAGCTGCCACCTGTGACGCAGGCATCCTGTATGAACACCAGGTCAAGTCCCAGCTGCTCTACTTCTGCTCCAGCTCCCTGCTAATAATGTGGGTGGGAAAGCAGCAGAGGATGACCCAAGTGCTTGGGCCCCTGCACCCATGTGGAAGACCCAGGTGGAGCTCTGGGCTTCTGGCTTCAGCCTGGCCCAGCCCCTGCTGCTGCTGCCATTTGGAGAGTGAACAGATGGAAGACCTTTCTCTGTCTCACCCTCTGTCTGTGTCCGCCTTTCAAATAAATAAAGTAAATCTTTAAAAACAATTAGATTGATGGAAGTGCTCTCCTCTCTCCTTCTCTCTCTCCTCTCTCTATATCTCTGCCTTTCAAATAAGTACTTTTTAAAAATTTATTTAAAGTGTCTGGGGATGGGTTTTGTGGTGCAGGGGTGAAGCTGCTGCTTGGGGTGCCTGTTCTCCTATTGGAGTGCCTGGTGTGAGTCTGAGGCAGTGGATGATGGGAGACCAGGATGGAGTTTCAGGCTCCTGTCTCAGGCCTGGCCCAGACCTGGCTGTGGTGGGCATTTTGAGAATGATCCAATGGATGGAAGCTCTGTCTCTCTCTCTCTTTTATTTTTTTATTTTTTTATTTTATTTTATTTTTTTTTGACAGGCAGAGTGGACAGTGAGAGAGAGAGAAAGGTCTTCCTTTGCCGTTGGTTCACCCTCCAATGGCCGCTGCGGCTGGTTCGCTGTGGCCGGCGCACCGCGCTCATCCAGTGACAGGAGCCAGGTGCCAGGTGCTTCTTCTGGTCTCCCATGGGGTGCAGGGCCCAAGCACTTGGGCCATCCTCCACTGCACTCCCGGGCCACAGCAGAGAGCTGGCCTGGAAGAGGGGCAACTGTGACAGAATCCGGTGCCCCGACCGGGACTAGAACCCGGTGTGCCGGCGCCGCAAGGCGGAGGATTAGCCTGTTGAGCCACGGCACCGGCCTCTGTCTCTCTTTCAAGTACATGAAAAAAGTAATTTTTTTTTTTAATTTATTTTTTTGACAGGCAGAGTGGACAGTGAGAGAGAGAGACAGAGAGAAAGGTCTTCCTTTGCTGTTGGTTCACCCTCCAATGGCTGCCGCGGTCGGCGCGCTGCGGCCGGCGCACCGCGCTCGTCCGATGGCAGGAGCCAGGTGCTAGGTGCTTTTTCCCTGGTCTCCCATGGGGTGCAGGGCCCAAGCACTTGGGCCATCCTCCACTGCACTCCTGGGCCACAGCAGAGGGCTGGCCTGGAAGAGGGGCAACCGGGACAGAATCCGGCGCCCCGACCGGGACTAGAACCCGGTGTGCCGGCACCGCAAGGCGGAGGATTAGCCTGTTGAGCCACGGCGCCGGCCTCTGTCTCTCTTTCAAGTACATGAAAAAAGTAATTTTAAAATAAGTATCTGAGCCATAGTAAATCCTAGATGTGTTTGCTAAGTGTAGAGAAAATTAAAAAGCTGTTTATAGTCATGACCACAGTCATCCTGTCATGACAGTAGGCAGAGGTGTCCTCACAAACCACTGGACTCCAGGGATTGCGAGTGTGTGCTGGAGGCTTAACAGTGAAGAGAGGTGCTGTGTGTCTTTGCAGGGGTTAAGAGTTGTTCATGAGATAGAGTGAAAAGGTTTATTTTGGTGCAGAAAATCTTTGAAGTCAATCAGTCGTTTTTTTCATTATAGACACTTGGCACAAACTTTCTGAACTCCTTTGTGTGGGCTGCCCAGGCTGTAGTTAACTGGACTGACCAGTTCCTAGGGGTGTGCTTGCGTGTGCATGTGCACATGTTCATGAATGAGACCTCCAGGAAGGAATCACTACTAAGTTCGGACGAGAAGGAGGGGTCGGAGCTTCCGTGTTCAGAGTAGGGAAGAGGAGAGATCCTCCCAGGACAGAGAAGATGCACCTGAGGCGCCTGGAGGTAGGAGAGCACATCCTGCAGCTGGGGAGACAGAGCGGACGTGGGCTAGGGGCACAGGAGGGCAGGGGCCCTCGCAAAGCCAATGAAGGACTCCAATCCAAGGGGAGTGGGAAGAGGACGGAAAGCTTTGAGCAGGGAATTGATGTGCTCTGAATTGTACCCGAGGATGGTTTCTCAGGGCGTGGTTGTGAGAAAGAAGTAGGGGAAAGCAGGCCCAGAGGTAGGAGGTCAGCCATCTGGGCCTGAGACTTTGGTGGTGGAAGAGGAGTGAGGGTTTAAAGGCCTTGGAAAGAGGGGGACTGGCAGTGATACTGTGGTTCCTGGCTTGGGCAGGTGCATGCTGTTCACTGAATTGGTCCAGCTCAGGGATTTTTTTTTTTTTTTTGGATTTATTTATTTATTTGAAAGTTACACAGGAGAGGCAGAAAGAGAGATCTTCCATCCACTGGTTCAGTCTCCAATTGGTATAATGACCGAAGCTGCACAGATCTGAAGCCAGGAGCTTCTTCTGGGTCTCCCATGTGGGTGCAGGGGCTGGATCGGAAGAGGAGCAGCTGGGACTAGATCTGGTGCCCATATGAGACATAGGCACTGCAGGCAGCGGCTTCACCTGCTACCCCACAGTGCCAGCCCCGGGGATGGGTTTTGGCTTCAGATGTTGAGGTTGAGGTCTGTCTGAGCTATGTCATGGACATGTTCAGGAGTTTGTTTCTTCTATGGGTATGTCCTTCAGGAGCAGGGACTGGAGCTATACAGAAGAAGATTCTGGATAGGAAGCAGCTGAGGTTGGATCTACCCAGAAAGAGAGGGTGAGAAGACAAATGGTTCAGGACAGATCCTGAGAACAACTTGTAGGGGGCGGGAAGAAACTGAGAAAATGACAAGCTATAACTAGAGAGGCAGGTGCCATGGGAAAGAGGAGGGGGTAGACAAAGTCATGCTGTAGAGTTCAGGTGACACTGTCTTAGCCAGAAGATGCCATGGGTGATGGTGGGGGCTAAGCAGGAGCCCAATGGGTGGAGGTTGCGAAGAATGAGTCTGGGCAGAGGGGTCTCCCAGTACGGGAAAGAGCAGAGATGGAAGATTGAGGGAGTATCTCGGAGTACAAAGTGCTTCTGGATGTAGAAGATGGGATTCGGATGCCAGGTCAGGAGGGGCACACCCTTCTTGTATTTCACAATGGAAGGAACAGAAACAATGTGCATATGTCCAGGTGGATTTGTGGATTTGTGGCCGCTCACTGAGGAAATCATCAGCTGATGGATTTATTTCTTCAGTGAGGTAGATGGCAAGGTAGTTTTAGTAATTTAAAAAAAATTTTATTTGAACGTCAGAGAGGGAGAAAGAGAGAGCTCTTCCACCCGCTGGTTCATTCCCCAAATGGCCAGGACTGGGCCAGGCTGAAGCCAGGAGCTTCTTCCTGGTCTCCTACATGGGTACAGGGGCCCAATAATTGGGCTGTTTTCTGCTGCCTTCCCAGGTGCATTAACAGGGAGCTGGATTGGAAGTAGAACAGCCAGGACTCGAACTGGCTCACATATGGGATGCCAGCATTGCAGGCAGACGTTTAACCTTCTATACCAAGCTCCAGCCCTTAGTAATTAATCATGTTAATTTCTTATCACATTCTTTTTCTGATTAATAAGTAATTCATTATAAGATTCTTTTCTCCTTTGTTTGGAAAGGGTGGGATCATACAGATAGAAAACTGAGAAGAGTGGCTGGCGCCGTGGCTCAACAGGCTAATCCTCCGCCTTGTAGCGCCGGCACACCGGGTTCTGTCCCGGTTGCTCTTCTTCCAGGCCAGCTCTCTGCTGTGGCCTGGGAATGCAGTGGAGGATGGCCCAAGTGCTTGGGCCCTGCACCCCATGGGAGACCAGGAGAAGCACCTGGCTCCTGCCTTTGGATCAGCACGGTGCGCCGGTCGCAGCCACGGTGGCCATTGGAGGGTGAACCAGCAGGAAAGGAAAACCTTTCTCTCTGTCTCTCTCTCTCACTGCCACTCTGCCTGTCCCCCCCCCCCCCCAAAAAAAAAGAGGTTGTGGTGGCAGGGAATGTGGAGTAAAGCAACGTGTACCACCCTTGATACTGTTGCTGAGTTCCTGTCTGAGTTTATTCTGCTGGCATTCCAAAGACCTCAGAAGTTCATCTTATTTTAAAAAAATATTAAATGAATGAAAATAGTTTTCTTTTTCACTGATTTTTCTGTTTCATCTGTTGGAGTTTCGCTGGCTGTCTTTCAAGGCCTGCCGAGAGGTACTGGCGTTGAGATGCCTCAAGTTAAGCCGCCTCCGTCTATGCTGGCATCCCGTGTGAGCACCGGTTTCAGTCCTGGCTGCTCCACTTCTGATCCAACTCTCTGCTGATGTGCCTGGGAAAGCAGCAGAGGATGGCCCTGGTACATGGGATCCTGCCACTCATACGGGAGATCTGGAACGAGCTCCTGGCTCTTGGCTTCAGCCTGACCTAATCTTGGCTCTTGTGGCCACTGGGGAGTGAACCTAAGGATGGAAGATCTCTCCCCCTGCCTTTCAAATCAGTAAATAAGACTTAAAAAAACCAAAAAAAAAAAAAAAAAAGTTTGGCTAAGAAGAAAATGCCTTTGGCAGCATCTGGGAACCTTCTAGGACTTGAAGTTTCTACATTTTTTGCGTGAAAGAAGAGGAGAAATAAAACTTGGAAGAGTTAAAATGTAGTAATTACCTATGGTCTACAGAAGCATGTTTTTCTTTCTTTTTTCTTATATGGAGACTTCCAGGTGCTTCAAAGTGGAATTCATTGATTGTGACCCTAGAGTTGATGTTGGCCTGTTTTTGTAGAAGGTATTTTATCATTGAGCGTTCAGATTTTTGGCATAAAACATACATCATCACTCATTTCCTTGAGTTGCGAGTAAGAGAAATGCCACTAAGACCGTTTGGAGCTTAGATGCACAGAATCTGACGTTCTGATGATGTCATCAGGGCTGTGTGCATTTCCCACAGTTGGCTTAGCTCTATCCACGTGACTGTAGCATAAGGCTTCGTTTTTCTTACTGCTGTGGGAATTCAGGAGAACAGTGACTCCTTTGCCTTAGAGCAGTGATTCCCCACGGGGCAGTTTGGACTTCTCTGGAGACAGTTTTTTTTTCGTTACAACCTGGCATCTAGCGGGTAGAGGTCAGGGATGCTGCTGAATAGCCCAACAAGCATAGGACGGCATCCATCACAAAGCGTGGTCCAGCCCGAAGTATTAGTAGTACTGTGGTTGAGAAGCTCTGCTGTGGGGGCTGCAAGAGCGTGTCATCCAAATGTAGATGCTTTGGAGAATAAGATTATGCAAGGGGATTACTGCACATCACCATGGGCCGGCCTGTGGTTGCCCTGCACGAAAGCCCTGTCAGTTCTGCCTCTCGCCTACGTGGACCAGTTCACTGAGACGTTGAATACAGTGTACTTGGGCCAGCCTGAATTGTGTACCAGCCACTGGAATGAAGATGCAGGCAGCAAGTGATTGAACAGAAAGCCAAGGCTTAGGACAAAGGGAGCTGTAGAAACTGGAGGAAAAAATAGCTGATGCTGATGTCTGGTACAAAGTTATGCTTCTGCCAAAATAAGTAAGATCTAGAGATCTCTACACTACAGAGCTCACAGTTAACAATATTAAAACATTTCTTGAGAGGGTGGATCTTCATTTAAGTGATCGTACGACAGAAGGAAAACAGATAAAACACAAAAGGGGTGGGAGGAAACTTGGGGAGGTGGTGGCATTGATTTGTGATGGTGCTTTGATGGTTTCACAGGTATATACTTATGTCTAAGCATACGAAGGTGTGGGCATCAAATACTCAAAAAGCTGTACATATTTGAAAAATAGAAACTGAGATTCAAGACAGACATGGATTTGTACTTCTGAAACTGCTTGGTCACCGTGTTTTGATCTGGGCCTAGGGAGTGCATGTGGCAAACTAACCAGGACTCTGAAGATAGCAAGTCAAAATAAGAATGCCTCCTCTATTTCCCCATTGCTTGCCTGCTGTATGTTAACCAGAGGGAGGGAGAGGTGGAACCGTGAGAGGGTGGAAATGAAGACTGATTCCTGCAGCTGCCTGTGCTATAAGGCCAGGCTTTGTATTAGTTGGTGTTTCATCACTATAGTGAATTACCTGGCCAACCATATAAGGAAAGAGATTTCTTTTGGCTCAGTCCAAGATCTGGTGGGCCCCACTGTTTTGTCAGCTTTCCTGCTGACAGCCCTGAGGTGCTGGGAACATCACACAGCAAGAGTGCAAATATCTGCCTCTGTGCGGTCTCCAAGGAAGCCACCAGAATCTAATCATGGGAGCTCTACTCAAATAGCCAGTTCATTCACCTCCCAAAGGCCCTAACCTTCAAATACCACCAATGGGTTTAGTTTTTACCCTCTTTGTGCCATTAGTGTAAGACTGTGGGGACGAAGGGCAACAAACGTTGAAACCATAGAAAGGTTGTTGATGGGGTCCACACTGTGGTGCAGTAGATTAAATCCCTGGTCTGCAGTGCCCGTATCGCATATGGGCGCTGGTTGCTCCACTTCTGATCCAGCTCCCTGCTAATGTGCCTGGGAAAGGATGGCCCAAGTGCTCAGGCCCCTGCACCCATGTGGGAGACCTGGAAGAAGCTCCTGGTTCCCATCAGCTCAGCTCCAGCTGTTTGCAGCCATTTGGGGGAGTGAACCAGCAGTGGAAGACCTCTCTAACTCTTTCAAATTAATAAAATAAATCTTAAAAAAAAAGATTGATAGAAAAAGATGTCTGTGGCTTATACTGTTTTAGCCACTGATCATTGCAAAACAACTTTTTGATCACTTTGTGAAAGAAATTTTACAGTATCTTTAAATATTTTTAATTTGTTGGTCTAAGAAATTATTTTTAAAATTATTTATTTTTTTAATTTAATTTATTTTTTTGACAGGCAGAGTGGACAGTGAGAGAGAGAGAAAGGTCTTCCTTTGCCGTTGGGTCACCCTCCAATGGCCGCCGCAGCCGGCGCACCGCACTGATCTGATGTCAGGAGCCAGGTGCTTCTCCTGGTCTCCCATGGGGTGCAGGGCCCAAGCACTTGGGCCATCCTCCACTGCATTCCCAGGCCACAGCAGAGAGCTGGCCTGGAAGGGTGGCAACCGAGACAGAATCTGGCGCCCCGACCGGGACTAGAACCCCATGTGCTGGCGCCGCAAGGTGGAGGATTAGCCTAGTGAGCCGCGGCGCTGGCCTATTTTTAAAATTAAGTAGTGGTTTTCTGGCTTAATTTAAATTTCTGACACTGAGAATGCCCCTGTTTATTTTTAGAGTAACAAAGTGTTGTTTTGAATACCTGATCTTTGTGAATATAATTCATCTAGCAGAGTGGGTTGAGTAATTTTACATTGTTTTTCCTTCTAAACAAAATATCTCTTGAATGTGAATCAGAGCAAATTTTTTTTTCTAATTTTATATACTATCAATTATATACTGTCTGTGGTTTTATGAAATTGAGATCAACTGAGAAGCCCTGTAAGCACCTAGGAAAGGTGTGTGTGTGTGTGTGTATGTGTGTGTGTGTGAAAGAGAAAGACACTTTATTTTATTCTGAAATTACACGATAGTCTCTGGAAATATTGTCCTTTTTTCCCTTTTATTGTGGATGCTGAGTAGTAGCTAAGGATTTGAAAGTAGTAAGATGACTTATTTGCACTGTTTTTGTTGATAGACTAGGAGAATCCAGATGGTTAAGTTAAATGTTAAGTGAACTCTTGAGGCCTATTAGAAATGGCTGCTTTATCTTAATTGATACTGCCCAAAAGGCTTGCATGGTTATGCAAATTAATCTGTTGATGAAGAGTCATACATCCAGAAACAGGATGTATCATTTAACCACAGTTAACAGTTTTTTGTTGGCTGTAAGATGAGTGAGTGCCTTTTGGCAGCATCTGCCTGACTCTGGCAGGACCCATTTATCTTGGCGATCATAGAGCTAAAAGATTTTAGAAAGTGCTGCTTTGTCCAGAAAACAGACAGTTTGATAAAGACTTGTGTATGTTGTGACTTTGAAGTTTTCTTTCCAGAAGCTCTAACACTGAGAATATATTTCCTGAGTTAGTGGGCCAAGGGAGAGCTGATGGAAAGGAGTGGGGCGGGAGTGGACGCGGCTAGAAGCTGGTGATGCTGAGGTTTGACCTTTGGAAGGGGGTGGAGGCCTGCCCTGTGCAGGTGCAGCGGGGGTGGAGCTGGCTGTTGATGCTTTTTGAGATTGTGGCATCCGTTTAGTGAACACATTGCCAAACTCCAGCATTTATGTCGGGAAGAAAACTAGACTAGAATGGAATTAATATGTACCCAACTTTGTGGGAGCATTTTGTGTGTGTATGTGTGTGTGTTTGTATTTTATTCATAGTTTAGATGTAACCAAACTGTTGATTATTATTGGTTTGTCATAATTCATTTATTATTTTAAAGGTTTTTTCATTTGAAAGGCAGAGTTACAGAGACAGAGGCAGAGAGAGAGAAATGTCTTCCATCCCCTCGTTCATTCCTCCAGATGGCTGCAGTGGCAGGAGCTGGGTCCATCTGAAACCAGGAGCTTCTTCTGGGTCTCCCACGTGGATGCAGGAGCCCAAGGACTTGGGCCATTCTACTGCTTTCCTGGGCCATAGCAGAGAGCTGGATCAGAGGTGGAGCAGCCGGGACTCGAACTGGCATTCATATGCGATGCTGGCACTGCAGGTGGATGATTAACTTGCTATGCCCCAGCGTCAGCTCTTGTAATGATTCCTTTAAAGGGAATAATCACATAGCCAATTTTGTATGTGTGGATATTCATTTTTATATATTGGCTTTATTAAAATGAAGATATATCAATTTAAAAGAACAGGTAGATTACTGCTGTCTTTGATGAGGGGTGTTGGGTTTTTTAAAAAAAATTTTCAAGAAAATTTATTTGTGGCTGGTGCTGTGGCTCATTTAGCTAATCCTCTGCCTGCAGCGCTGGCACCCCGGGTTCTAGTCCTGGTAGGGGTGCCAGGTACTAGTCCCGGTTGCTCCTCTTCCAGCCCAGCTCTCTGCTGTGGCATGGGAGGGCAGTGGAGGATGGCCCAAGTGTTTGGGTCTCTGCACCCGCATGGGAGACCGGGAGGAAGCACCCGACTCCTGGCTTCGGATTGGCACGGCGCCGGCCACAGGGGCCATTTGGGGAGTGAACCAACGGAAGGAAGACCCTTCTCTGACTCCCACTGTCTATAACCCTTTCTCTGTCTCTCTCTCACTGTCTAACTTTGCCTGTCAAAAAAAATATTTGAGGAGCCAGCGCAGTGGCGCAGCAGGTTAATGCCCAAAGTGCCGGCATCCCATGTGGGCACCGGTTTGAGACCTGGCTGCTCCACTTCCGATCCAGCTCTCTGCTATGGCCTGGGAAGGCAGTACAAGATGGCCCAAGTCCTTGGACCCTTGCACCCACATGGGACAAGCTCCTGGGCTTCTGGCTTCGGATCAGTGCAGTTCCTGCCGTTGCAGCCAACTAGGGAGTGAATCAGTGAATGGAAGACCTCTCACGCTCTCTGTCTTTCCTCTCTGTAACTCTGACTTAAATAAATCTTTAAAAAATTTTTATTTGAAAGAGTTAGAGGAGAGACAGAGATCTTCTGTCTGTTGGTACACTCCCCAGTTGGCTGCAATGGCCAAGGCTGGGTCAGGTCTGAGCCAGGAGTTTCATCTGAGTCTCCCATGTGGGTGCAGGGTCCCAAGAACTTGGGCCATCTTCTGCTCTCCCAGGTGCACCAGCAGGGAATGGGATTGCAAGTGGAGCGGCCAGAACCAGAACTAGTGCCCAAATGAGGTGTCAGCAGTGCAGTCAGCTTACTCTGGCCCTGATAGTAGATTTTAATTGCTCTGATTTACTGGAAATAATGACAGTGGTGATATAGATAAAAGGGCCCCCCCCCCACTTTGATTTGTTTTAGTCCTTAACTGTATTTCCTGTGAGTTAGCATTTATTTCACATAGCAATCCTGTGATATACTCTATATTTTTAGAAATTGTCAGTTTTTAAAAAATATTTTAAGAGAACTTGCGAGAACAAGTGTGCAGGAAAGTGCTTCCCTCTGTGAATTTGCTCCCGTGTGTCTGCAGCAGTTGAAGCTGGGCCAGGCCAAATCCGGGAGCCAGGGACTCATTCCTGGTCTCCCGTGTGGGTAACAGAAACCCAAGTACTTGAGCGATTATCTGTTGTTTCCCAGGGTGTGCTTCAGCAGGAGGCAGGAATCGAAAGCAGAGCTGGGACTTGAATACAGCCCTCTGATAAAGGATGTGGGTGTTCCAAGTGGCTTCTTAACCCGGGCCAGGTGTCCATCCTTACCTAGTTACTCCTACAATACAGTGTTGCAATTTAGGAACTTGGATTTAGAGCGATTATGTCACCTCCCGGAGGTACTCACCTGGAAAGCTGAGGCCCCAGCCAGTTACACACTGTTTTTCAGAAGAGGGTAGTTACTGCTGTTCAGACAGTGTTTCACAAGTCTGACTTGGGGTATTGTGTAAAGCCAAGAGCTTGTATTCGCTGCAAAGCTTACTTGCCAATTTCAGAATTTCCATGAAGTGATAGAAACTTCCCTTAAGCTATAAAAATCAAGGGAGGCCGGTGCTGCGGCTCTAGGCTAATCCTCCACCTGCTGCGCTGGGACACTGGGTTCTAGTCCCGGTTGGGGTGCTGGATTCTGTCCTGGTGGCTCCTCTTCTAGGCCAGCTCTCTGCTGTGGCCCGGGAGTGCAGTGGAGGATGGCCCAAGTGCTTGGGCCCTGCACCCCATGGGAGACCAGGAGAAGTACCTGGCTCCTGGCTTTGGATTAGCGTGGTGCCCTGGCTGCAGCGCGCTGGCCGTGGCGGCCATTGGGGGGGTGAACCAACAGAAAAGGAAGACCTTTCTCTCTCTCTCTGTCTCTCTCTCTCTCACTGTCCACTCTGCCTGTCAAAAAAAAAAAAATAAAAAAACAAAAAAATCAAGGGAAAGGAAGACATTTTCAGATCTGGAATATTGACTATGTTTTTCTGTTTAATATTTCACAAAATAAAGACTTCTGTTTGTTTTTTAAGGAAAATAATTAAAAAAATAACATTTATAAAAGTAATGTTACTCATGATTTCAAAGGCACACAGGTTTGATCTGTACTGATAGTCTGGTATAATTGTCATATTGCTACCTGATTTATCACTGATAAGAAGAAGGTTTTATTACTTAACTCTCTTAAAGGAATATACTTTAATTCTTGAAAAAAATTGTATTTATTTGAAAGGCAGAGAGAGAAAGATCTTTGGCATGCTGTTTTTACTTCCTAAATGCCTGCAACAGCTGAAGCTGAGCAGGCTGAAGCCAGGTACCCAGAACTCCATCGGGGTCTCCCAGGTGGGTGGCAGGAACTCCAGCACTTGAGCCATCACCCACTGCCTCCCAGGGTGCGTTAGCAGGGAGCTGGAATCAGAAGTGGAACTGGGACTTGGACCCAGCACTCTTGGTATGGAATGTGGGTGTCGTGAGCAGCGTCTTAATTGCTACACCAAAAACAGCCATTCCTTTTCTGTTTCGAGGTGTTTTTGTTGTCTTTGGTGATGGTATTCCAAATGTATCCTTGAAATAGATTGCCTCCTGACTCACCTGTGTGGAACTTTTTCCCCAGAAGGTTAAGAACTTTGTCCACAGTCAGTCATAGGACAAAATCCTAGACCATATCAGTGAAATCGTTTTGGTCCATTTAGAAAGGTTTCAGAGTTGACCTAATAGTACATGTAGTAAACCTCAGTTTGCACGTGGAAAGCTGGAGTTCACAGCTTGGTCTCCTGATTCCTGCTGTGGAGCCCAGGGATTGCCCAGCCCTCTTAACTCTGTTGCTGAGTGGCCGCTGGGACTTTGTCCTGCTTCCTAGTTCACAAGCTGTTTTATAGTATTGTTTCACTGAAGTCAGTTTTCTTGTCTGTGTACACTACTAAAGAACAATACACCTATTTGCATATGTAGTATTTTAAAGTATTTTTTTTTCCTTTTGAAACCATTTTTGTAATGCTTACATACCATTCATGTATGTTGAAAATTTGCATCAGGATGCGAGTGAGAAGAGTATTGAGAATGAATCATTTAATAACTCACCTGAGTGATGTGGAGACGGGAATGGACTGAGCAAGTGAGACATGACATTTCATAGTTGGGGTCTTCTGTTCATCTGTTTCTCAACTTCCTAAGGACTTTGGTTTCCCTCATCTTTTTTTTTTTTTAAGATTTATTTATTTGAAAAAGTACAGTGGGGTGTCTTCTGTCCACTGGTTTACTCTTCAAATGGCCGCAATGGCTGGAGCTGAGACAATCCAGAGCCAGGAGCCAGGATCTTATTCCACGTTTCCCAAGTGCTTTCGTGCAGGGGCCCAAGGACCTGAGCCATCTCCTACTGCTTTCTGAGGCGCACTAGCAGGGAGCAGGATTGGAAGTGGAGCAGCTGGGACTTGAACCTGCACCCATATGGGATGTGGGCTCTGTGGGCTGGGGCTTTAATATGCTGTGCCACAGCACCCACCTTGGTTCCCCTCATCATACTTGCTCATATTCAGATCTCGGTGAACTCTCAGTGTGTGCTTTTGTCCTTTCCCATTATTGTCTAGCATGGAACCCGGCTCTTGGTTGTTGGATAAAGGTGCTGAGTAAATCCCCATTGGCTCCTGAAATATTAGTGTTGGAATCCATGAAGTGTGGAGAGAGGAGGTTCAGCAAAGCAGCAGAGTGAAGTGTGAGAGAATGCAGGGTCTTTAATTTCCTCCTGGTGTCCAGGTGTCAACTTGAGGCAGAAAGTGCCTTTTCTCAGGAAGTAACTTTGTGTCCTCTGAGGCTGTCTGAGCTCTCTTGGCAGTTTCCTGCTGAGTATCATCTGATAAAACCCTCCAAACCATAGGCTCAGGAGGCGACAGAGGCTGGGGTCTGGTGAGAAGGTGGTGTTGGCCTCAGCTGAGTTGAGAATCTTCAGGTCATGGGAACAGTCTGAGCGCAGACTGTCTGGGGCATGGTGGGGGCAGTGTTCAGGAACTTCTGCGGGCTCTAGAAAAGCTCTGTGGTTTGGCCAGCGCCGTGGCTCAACAGGCTAATCCTCCGCCTTGCGGCGCCAGCACACCGGGTTCTAGTCCCGGTTGGGGCGCCGGATTCTGTCCCGGTTGCCCCTCTTCCAGTCCAGCTCTCTGCTGTGGCCAGGGAGTGCAGTGGAGGATGGCCCAAGTGCTTGGGCCCTGCACCCCATGGGAGACCAGGAAAAGCACCTAGCACCTGGCTCCTGCCATCGGATGAGCGCGGTGCACCGGCCGCAGTGCGCCGACCGCGGCGGCCATTGGAGGGTGAACCAACGGCAAAGGAAGACCTTTCTCTCTGTCTCTCTCTTTCACTGTCCACTCTGCCTGTAAAAAAAAAAAAAAAAAAACAAAACTCTGTGGTGGTTGCCAACCAGTAGTTCATTTCTTCTGGTTGAATTCCTTCCTGATTGTTTGGGTTGTATGCCGAACCATGCATGCATGATGGTTTTTCTTTAGTCTCTCCCCTATAGAGACAGTGTGGGTGAATTCTGTTACACTTGATTAAGAGTAGACTATTCCTGGCAGGTGCCGCGGCTCAATAGGCTAATCCTACTCCTTGCGGCGCCAGCACACCAGGTTCTAGTCCCAGTCGGGATGCTGGGTTCTAGTCCTGGTTGCTTCTCTTTCAGTCCAGCTCTCTGCTGTGGCCCGGGAGTGCAGTGAAGGATGGCCCAAGTGCTTGGGCCCTGTACCCCGTGGGAGACCAGGAGAAGCACCTGGCTCCTGGCTTCGGTTCAGCACGGTGCGCCGGCTGCTGCGGCCATTGAAGGGTGAACCAATGGCAAAGGAAGACCTTTCTCTCTGTCTCTCTCACTGTCCACTCTACCTGTCAAAAACTAAAAAAAAAAAAAAAAAAAAAAAAAAAGTAGACTATTCCTGTTAAATTTGTTTCACACAAAGGAAGCAAACAAGAGAAAGAGATTTGCTACACATTGAAGTTTTGTTTTCTTTTTGTTAGATTTATAGCAGATCAAAGTCCTCGAAGAAATAGTAAAATGCTTTCAGAATAACAGCTTTGAAAAAAATTCCCAAAGAATAATGATATAAAAGAAAAATTATTTAAGCAAAACCAAAGCTGTAATGTTTAAAGTACTTGTTTAAAAAGGAACAAATTGTCATTTTGTTCTAATTAAAATTTTTGCTTGGAAAGTGCATTTCTTACTCCTGCAGATTTGTTACTGCATAACCAGTTCTTGTTGATAAGCCCATCCTGGACATTCTATACTCGTGGCCTCCCTTTCCACTTAATTTTGCGTGGATAATGGCGAGACATTCTATTCCACTTGACTGTACTTGGGAAGGGACCATAGCTGTAGGGATAGCAGTGTCATCTCAACAAGAAGAAAGAGTGGACTTTTTTTTTTTTTGACAGGCAGAGTTAGACAGTGAGAGAGAGACAAAGAGAAAGGTCTTCCTTTTTTTCATTGGTTCACCCCCCAAATGGCCACTACGGCCGGCATGCTGCACTGATCCGAAGCCAGGAGCCAGGTGCTTCCTCCTGGTCTCTCATGTGGGTACAGGGCCCAAGCACTTGGGCCATCCTCCACTGTTCTCCTGGGCCACAGCAGAGAGCTGGACTGGAAGAGGAGCACCTGGGACAGAATCTGGCGCCCCACACGGGGCTAGAACCCGTGGTGTCGGCGCCGCAGGCAGAGGATTAGCCAAGTGAGCTATGGTGAGGCCTCTTTTTTTTTTGTTTTTTTTATTAAACAGGGACCTTAACTTAGGTAAGGGGCTGAAAGTATTTTAGGGAGCGGCTTTACTTTAGAACTTGGGGTGGGGGGAATTGCCTATCTGCTTCAGAGGCTGACCTGTCGCTAGGGAGGGTAGGGGTGTTGTGTGTCTGTGGTCCTACCGTGAGTCAGTCTCTGTGTGTTTTGTCCTTGCTTTATATTGGGCTACTCGCCCCTCTCACGTATTGAGGAGCTCAGTGTCGGAAACAACAGGCTGCAGGCATCAGAAGAAAAAGGGTCAGGCTTGACCCCGTGGGTGATTTCTTCCCCCTCCCATAACAGTGGCAGGTGGTTGCTGGCTATTGTCGAGGTCTAAAGATTTCTTGGCTTTTCTTCATCACAGTTGCCAGGTGCCTCCCCATGAGAGTCACTTTCTTAGACGGAGAGAAGAGGAGGGAAACTCTAAGAGCCTTCCCTGCGAATCTCCAATCGGGTTCTCTTTTTATTTCATGGGCCCCAGTAGTCCAGCTTTAAGCTGCAAGCGAGTCTGGGAAGAGTTATTTGTGGACCAGCTAGTGTTGTACACCAAGGCAAGGGGAAAATAGATGGGAGTGGCTGTGGAATGATCCAATTTCTCCATCTGCCAAAAATGGCTAAAAATTCTGGTGGTAAGGATGTCCGTAGTGTTTTTCCATTTAGCAACAGTTCAACAGTCTTCATTGAGCACTGATAATGTGAACTATGTTGGCACTGATTTTAGGGAGATGAAAAAGTATAATGTCCTACCCGAACTGGTAGTCCAATTATGGAAATAAAATCCATGGAACAAAGATTGTGTGTGGTTGAGTGCTATGTTTTCTCATCAGACTAAAACCAGAGGGGCCTTCATGGACACCTGTCCCTGAGGAGAGGGACCTTGGTGTAGGATAGTGGCAGTGCTGGTGCTGTGAGAGGATGAGTGATGCTAGAGGGGATGTTAGGATGTACTGACTTGTCTAGATGGGCTGAAAAATCTGCATCAGACGACCATGTTTCCTAGCTTAGTGGATGACCAGAACCAGAAAGTCGCTGTGAACCAGGGGCTTTCTGGCATCCAGGAGACGGCTGTGCTACCCAGCTGGCCTTCCCGGTCTTCCTTGCTTCATGCCCATCATCTTGCTTTCCCTTTCCCAGCGTTCTGTCCCCTGCAGCCCCCATAGCTTCTGTTTCTTCAAAGCTCTGCTTCCTCCAAATCTGGGCTTCCTCAAGAGTTTCTGCGGAGTGTTCTCGCAGACCCACCTGCTAATAGTAAGTAACACAGCATTTCCCGATTCTTTAGTCCGGATTCTAAGAGAATCTATTGTCCTTCTTTGGCGAGAGGTTACCAGGCTTGGCTCCTGCTGCTTACTGTTCTGCATGACCATTGGCTGCCCTTGAATCTGGTGTTTGGCCCTCTCAGTCACCTGTGATATAGAACAGGTTTGCCCCAAAAGCCACCTTGCCAGCACCCAGAAGAGAAGCAGGCAGAGCACAAACCTGACCCTAGCATGTTTACCATAACTTAACATGTATAGCTTTACTTGTTTGACAAACATGTCTTTACTGAAGGGGACCATTTTCCATCTTTGTCTATAAAGAATTTGGTATATTTACATATGACTAAGTCTTTGCTGATACTTTTTTTCTGGCAGCTTTATTTAGATATAAATCACATAATTCACCCATTTGAAGTGGGCATTTGGTGTGGTGGTTAAAGTGCCTCTTGGGATACCTGCAAATTGAGGTGCCTGCGTTTGAGTCCTGGCTCTGAATCCAGCTTCCTGCTAATGTGCATCCTGGGAGACAGCATATACTGGCTCAAGTACTTGGGTCCCTGCTACCCATGTGGGAGACCTGAATTGAGTTCCCCACTCCTGGCTTGAGTCTGATCCTGCCCTGGGTGTTGAGAGAGTTTGTGGAGTAGACCAGCAGACCTAAGACCTCTCTATACATTTACTTATATTTTAAAGGCAGAGACAGAACTTAAAAAACAAGGTGTATCATTCATTAAGTTTTGTGTGTTATAGATAAGTACAACGATCACCGCTGTCAATTTTGGAATGTTCTCATCACCCCCAGAAGACACTCTTCACTCTTTGGCTCCTGCTTTTTGGTGCTGGTAATGTGGTTGTAATAGGTTTCTGGTCCAGTGCTTTCTCACTGAGGACTTTCTGACCACATTCACATTTGCATCCCTGCCCCATGTGTCCTCCCCTTGACTCTCTAGTATGCACTTCTCATTGGACATGCTGTGTGATGGTCAGTGATCTGCTGAAAAGTTGCTAAGGACATTTCTTTTTTTTTAATTTTAAATATTTCTTTCTTTGAAAGGCAGAAGTGTCAGAGAGAGAGAGGGAGAGAGGGATCTGGGGCTGAGCCTGGCCAAAGCCAGGAGCCTGGAACTCCATCCTGGTCTCCCAGGTGGGTGTCAGGGGCCCATGTATTTTGGCAGGGCAGAGGGTAGGGGAGCACTTTACACTGCCTTCGTAGGTGCATTAGCAGGGAGCTGGATTGGAAGCAGAATATTTGGGACTCAAATCAGCACTAAGTGCCTCTGTGTCTTCTTTGGGTCTGGCTTATTTCAGTAAGCATAATGGTCTCCAGTTTAATCTATTTTGTTGCTAAAGGCAGGATTTTATTTTTTATGGCTGTGTAGTATTCTGTCATGTATATATACACCACCTTTTCTTTATACATCAGTTAATGGACATCTGAGTTGATTCCGTATTTTAGCTATTGTGAGCTGACCTGCTCTAAACAGGGGCTACAGATAACTCTTTCCATCAGGGAAAAGGAAATAAAAACCATAGTGAAGTTTCACCTCACCCCAGTTAGAATAGCTATTGTCCAAAAAATAAAAAATACAAATGCTGAGCACCCAGACTTTTTTTTTTTTTAATAGACAAACTGTACCTAGAAGCTGACTTTGCTTTGCATGCAGAGATTCAACTAGATTATCAGTTATGCAAAGGTCCGCCAAGGGAACTGCCCTCCATTCTGCTTATCAAAACATACACCAGGGGCCGGCACTGTGGAGCAGCGGGTGAAGCCACTGTCTGCCGTGCCAGCATCCCACATGGGTGCCGGTTCGAGTCTCGGTTGCTCCACTTCCGATCCAGCTCTCGGCTATGGCCTGGGAAAGCATAGAAGATGGCCCAAGTCCTTGGGCCCCTGCATCTGCTTCTGAGAGACCCAGAAGCAGCTCCTGGCTCCTGGCTTCAGATCGGTGCAGCTCTGGCTGTTGTAGCCATCTGGGGAGTGAACTAGCGGATGGAAGACCTTTCTCTCTACCTCTGCCTTTCAAATAAATCTTTTAAAAAAAAAAAAAAATAGAAATGCTGGTGAGGATGTGGGGGAAAAGGTACCGTAATCCACTGTTGGTAGGAATGTAAACTAGTATAAGCATTATGGAAGGAAGACAGTATGGAGTTTCCTCAGAGGTCTGAAAATAGACATATCATATGATCCAGCCATCCCATTCCAGGGAATATACCCAGATGAGCTAGGATTTCCTTACTTGTGGCTGGTTTCCCTGTGTTCCATTTGATGGAGGGCTGGTCCCTTCTGGGATGGCAGGAAAACTGTGCTGTTGGAGGGTAGTGGGTGAGACTGTGAGATGGGAGGTCCTGGGTTGCTGCTAGCTTGCTGGGTTGCAGAAAATGGTGTGTATTAGACCATGAGAACTGGAGAAAAGGTTTTTGTGAGCAGCAGTTGTTTTATACTTAGGGCTAATCTCTTTATAGTATTCAGGAGATAAATTTGTTAAAAATTATTTAAACCTTCTCTAGGGTTTTCCCCTTGCAGCAGTAATTTCTTCACTGACCACAAGTGTATTCACTGGTGTTGTGCATTTGTGCGTGTGGCTTCTTTGGTGCTTTTTGGGTGGGTGTGGCAATAGCATTCGATGGAAACCACATGAGTCTGCAGTGTTGAGTGGTTCCTCTCTGATTCAAAACTTGACCTTGGGATTGATTCTCACTTCTGTAAGAAATGCAGCAACCTTGCATGAATGCAATGAATGCTTTTATTGGGGAGTTAGCAATTATGTCAGACTTAAAAATTTATCCTCTATAAAATGTAATTACCTGGAATCCTGCAACCAAATGACAGCAAATGGTGTAAACGGGTACATCTGTCCATTCAGAATTTATGGGCTCGTTCACTTTTTACATTACTGGACTCTTCTTAACGTTTGTGCTGATTGGAGCTAAGCACGTTTTAAACATTGTTTTATTTATTTGAGAATGAGGGAGAGTTCTTCCATCTGATGTTCTCCCTGAATGCTTGAGGTAGCTGGGGCTGGACCAGGTTGAAGCCGGCAGTTGGGTCTCCCATGTGAGTGGCAGGAATCCCATTACCTGAACCATCCCTGCTGCCTCCCAAGCTTCCCATGAGCAGGAAGCCAGAGTCAGGAGCAGAGCTGGGAATTGAACCCAGGGACTCTGATTTGGGATGCTGATGTCTTTTTTTTTTTTTTTTTTTTTTGAAAGGCAGAATTATAGAGAGGCAGAGGAAGGGAGAGGGAGAGAGGAGAGGTCTTCTATCCTCTGGTTCACTCTCCAATTGGCTGCAACGGCCAGAGCTGAGCCAATCCAAACCTAGGAGCCAGGAGCTTCTTCCCAGTATCCCACACAGGTGCAGGGGCCCAGGGACATGGGCCATCTTCTACTACTTTCCCAGGCCATAGCAGAAAGCAGGATTGGAAGTGGGGCAGCTGGGACTTGAACCAGCACCCATATAGGATGCAAGCGGCGCCACAGAACTGCCCCCTAGATGCTGATGTCTTGACTGGGCCAAAAGACTTTACCCTAAGCAGCTTTTATGGTGATTTTAAGAAGGCTTTACTAGAATAGAAGAAAGTGAAAGGTTAAATGAGTTGTATTATATGAGGTGCTGCTTGCTTTGGTCTTTTGGTACCAGTTATAACACTGACAGTGGCATCTTTCAGCACTCACTCTCTCTACTGTGTTTTTCATGCTCGTGGCCACATCAGAAAATGCCAGGTTCTCCACCATTAGAAAATCATTCCTTTTGAAGGCTAAGTGTGCTGCCAATGATAAATTATCTTCCAACTGATTACATTGTCTAGTGTTGTTGGATCTTGTAAAGATTAGTTGAAACATACAGAATGGGAACCTGGTAGGTGTATAGGAAGAGAAAAGTGCAAGTCTTGGGGTAAATGAGGTGACAATAAAAGAGAAGTTAATTCTCTTGTGAACCCCCCCCCCCCAATTAAATGGACTGGAATGGGGAGTAGGGTGGATTGATACTTATCAAAGAGCAGCTCTCTGGTACGCAGATACTCTCTGTTGCACTTGCCAGGAGTTCTGAAGGATAACAGATTTTATACTGAAGGAAGCGTGACGCACTGGCCTGAAACTCCAGCACCTCATATGGGTGCTGGTTTGAGTTCTGGCTGCTCCACTTCCGATCCAGCTCTCTGCTATGGCCTGGGAAAGCAGTAGAAGATGGCCCAAGTCTTTGGGCCCCTGTACTGGTGTGGGAGACCTGGAAGAAGCTCTTGGCTCCTGGCTTTGGATCGATGCAGCTCCAGCTACTGCGGCCAACTGGGGAGTGAACCAGCGGATGCAAGACCTCTCTCTGTCTACTTCTACTCTCTCTGTGTAACTCCGACTTTCAAATAAATAAATTAATTTAAAAAAAAGCAGGGCATAAACACAAGAAAAGTAAACTAGGATGAGTTAATTAACTAGTGATATAAGACAGAAGACCCGTAAAAAGGAAATATGATTTATTGCAAGATGAATATGATAAAACAGTGGTTCTCAACTCACTTTGTTGGAATCACATGGAAACTTAAAAAAAATAGTGATGCCTTTCAAAAAAAAAAAAGTGACTTAGGCCAGGCACAGCTCTTGTAAGGCAAGATTGTTCTTTCGGAGGTGACTTGGGAAGCAATGGTTAATTTCACATCATCGCCCATGCAGTCATAAATAGTGACTTTTAAACTGAAGATGTTTAAACTTTGAATAAATTAAGTCAACAAATATTAAGTGCTTTTTCATATGACATATGTAGAGGAGCTGAGGGTTATTTTTAACTAACATCTGGTCTACTAGGAGTGTTTTAAAAATATATTTTGGGCCATGCAACCCTTGCGTATGTAATAAAGGTAGGCACAGCTTTTCTGGTATTTAGGGCTTTTGGATACTCCAGACCCAGTTTATAACCCAGCAGGTGTTCTTAGACTCCAAGTTAATCCTTAGCATAGACTTTGGACTAACTGTGATGTCATGTCTTGCATTTCAGGGATGTGGAGAAATACAGCCATCGTGACACTGTCAGTTGTTTTAACGATTTGCCATAATTCATTACATCTGAGTCATTTAACATCTACTTAGGAAATGTTGCTGAATGAAGTTTGCACAATCCACAAGCGAGTGTTGCCATGTGGGAGCAATACAGAGAACACTTCACAGGGGTGTGCGTGTGTCCCTCTCGGTGGGCTGCATCCATTTTCCTTCCTGACAAGCTGAAGGATAATGGATGTGTTTGCTGTGTTAGAGATTCTGAAGAAAAACCCAAGTTACGATTTGGCCCAGTACTTCTCAGTGTTCTTGAGGAATGCTCGCAGTGATAGGAAGAAGCTCCAGCAAAACAGTATCTGAAGTCGAAAATCCTCCTGGAACTCAGGACCTGTTCTGTTCCATCTTGGAGGTGCGCTGTGCAGTGATTATAGTGAAGTAAATCAAATTCAGCAGTAAAGAAATCTGTTGAGCTTTGTTGAATTCCATTGATTACTAAGTTTGTTTAACCAGGATCTCTCTTCTCAAAACATGCCTTTACTTCTCCAGGGACAAAGATGGGTAAATATTAATTTAACTCCTTGTAGTCAACGTTGGCTGGGGAAATATAAGAGAGGCCTTCATAAATATGAGCTGTGGGCTTTACTTTTTTTTTTTCCTTAAATACACACAGCAAAAAATTATGGTATACTGGGAAAGAATCTAGTTTCCTTGCAAATCTGATGTTAGAATGTTGAAGTACATGGTGAACACTGACAGATACTTAGATATCTTTAAAAAATAGCTACATTTGCCCCTGTGAAAGAAGACCAGGAAATGTATCAGGAGGCTGTGAGGAATGATCACTGGGAAGAAAAAAAGGTATAACTTTCTCCTGCACTACAATCTTGTCTGTAGTAAAAATGCAACTTGGAAAATAACCATGAGTGGGATGGAGGCCAGGGAATAATGCATTTGATCAAGGGAATATGTCTTAAATAGGAGAGGTAAATTAGACAAAGATGCAAGACTATGGAATCTTGATTCTTACCATAGAAATACACTAGGGAGTATACCAATGGTATAGATCTTAAGGCATGAAAAAATACTTATTGTATATTTCAGGATGACTTTAAAATATTTAGTTGATACAGCTCATATATATCAAATATTGAGTAGGCTGGTGTCCTAGCTGCTGAGTGTTCAGGGGAGAAGTTAGGGCTCCTGACCTTGAAGCTTGTGTTTTTGGTGGAAGTGGCTTTCCTGATGCAGTTTTCCTGTGACTGGCATCTTTGTCCTCTCTGGGTCCTCTTTGCTGCCAGGTGGTCCCCTGGTCCCCCTTCTCCGTATGTCAGCTCTACAGTCCAATTTCAGGCTGAATGAATCATGGCATACTTGTGCAGCCTTACTGTGCTGTGAAACCTTTCCTGATAAGAACATCTGAGTGGTTTTAAGTGTCTGGAAACATTGTAAACTTACTGCCAGATAATCTTCAAGAATCTGCTGTTAACATCAACTTGAGGGTTTATTTGTAACTTATTTGCCCAGTTCCTGCTTCCTGTCAAAGCAGTCTCTTTATTTGAAAAAGGAAAAATAAAGGAATTAAAAGGAATTAAATGAATTTTACGTGCTGAATTTTTTCAGGAACCAGAAACTTCATTATAGAAATGTAATCTGCCACATTTTTACATGGCTTTGAAAAAGCATATTTTTGACATTTTCAGTAGAAATGGGTGCTAGAAACCAAACAAAGTGGATGACAACTTTCATGTTTTTATTTAAATATTTGTGTATGTATTTAAAAAGGAGGGAACCTATGCAGTGTGATAGTATTGCTTTGGGGACCTGGATAATACCTGAAGGCAGCACTGATCAGTTTTAATGATGAAGCATTTCTTCATTGTATTCTGATCTTTTTTTTTTCTTTCTAATTTTATTTATTTGAGAGGTAGTGTTACAGACAGTGTGAAGGAGAGGCAGAGAGAAAGGTCTTCCATCCGCTGGTTCACTCCCCAAATGGCCTCAATGGCTGGAGCTGTGCTGGTCCGAAGCCAGGAGCCAAGAGCCTCTTCGAGGTCTCCCACACGGGTACCGGGGCTCAAGGACTTGGGCCATCATCTACTGCTTTCCCAGGCCACAACAGAGAGCTGGATTGGAAGAGGAGCAGCTGGAACTAGAACCGGTGCCTATATGGGATGCTGGTGCCTCAGGCGGAGCATTAACCTACTTCGCCAGAGCGCCGGCCCCTGTTCTGGTCTTTAGCAAGCTCACTCGGGAAATATTCTTGAGGAAGAAGGGAAAATGAAATATCCATAGTGGCCTATAGCTGTAAACCTAAAATGATCCCCTGTTTAGAAAATATATGTAAATTTCATAGGCATCTAGGTTAACCTGTTTTCCCTGTTCTGTGTGATTTTTAACCATATTGCTAACCTTAAAAATCAACCATGCACGAAGGGCTTTGTTTCACATGTGAGCACTATGCTTCTCATTACAGAGCAGGCTCCCTGCTTGCTGGCTTTGCAGGCCTGGAATTCCCATAGGATAACAGGTTCTTTCTGCACTGATGATTAACACTCGTAATGATTACCCTGTGGATCCACAAAACCCTCCTGAATCATCAGAGTTGAAATTTATATTCAACGTAGCTTTAGTGCTATATATTTATTTGTAATTGCTTGAAAATTAGGCATTTATTTGCAATGATTTTTTTCGCCATTGGTTAACGTGCTTCGTTGACTGGTCATTTAAGATTAAAAACTACAGGGAGCTGTTGATGAATCCTGTTTTCTATCCTGGCTTAAAAGCCAGTGGGCTTAGAACTAAGAAGTATGTTGGGGATAGGGGAGTGGGGAGCCCCAAGTGACTGTCACCTTTCTCTAACCATAGTACATCTGTGGGCTAGGAGTAATTCAATGTGAGGAATTAGAGAATCATTCTTTTATTTTTATTTCTATTTTATTTTTTAAATTAAATTTTTTTTTTGACAGGCAGAGTGGACAGTGAGAGAGAGACATAAAGAAAGGTCTTCCTTTTCCATTAGTTCACCCCACAATGGCTGCTGCGGCCGGCGCACCGCGCTGATCCGAAGCCAGGAGCCAGGTGCTTCTCCTGGTCTCCCATGGGGTGCAGGGCCCAAGCACTTGGGCCATCCTCCACTGCACTCCCGGGCCACAGCAGAGAGCTTGACTGGAAGAGGGGCAACTGGGACAGAATCCCGCACCCTGATCGGGACTAGAACCTGGTATGCCGGCATGGCAAGGCGGAGGATTAGCCTAGTGAGCCGCGGCGCTGGCCTAGTTTTATTTTTTTAAAAAAAGAGTTTTTAAAATTTATTTGAAACTCAGAGTTGCAGAGAGAGAGGGAGACCTTCCATCTACTGACTCACTCTCCCGATGGCCCCAGCAGCCAGGGCTGGGCCAGACTGAAGTCCGGAGCCAGGTCTGCCACGTGGGTGGCAGGGCCCAAACACTGGGGCTGTCTTCCACTGCTTTTCCCAGGACATTAGGGAGGAGCTGGGTTGGAAGTGGAGCAGCTGCAAGCTGAGCCTGGTGCCTATGTGGGATGCTGGCATTGCAGGTTGTGGCTTTACCTGCTGTGCCGTATCCTGGCTCCCAGTTCTGTCTTTTATCTTCCAGGTAAGAGACAGGAGCTGAGAAAAGCAGGGACAGGACAGTGTCCTGGGGCTGTCATTTCTGACCACATGGAGGTGGAGTGCGTGTCCCTCCCAGCCACCCCTCCGTCCTTATCACCAGTGCCTCGGCCAGTGTCACCTGGGTCCTGCTGTGAGTGATGTGATTGGGGAATCTACCTCTATACTGAACTTACCTCCTCAAATCTCTAGTCACCACTACAGTAGTATTTGTCTGTCATGGCCAGCACTTAGGAGTTGCAGCCCTTGTCACATTCTTTCATGGCTTTATCTCTGAACACTGCATTTAACTTTTAGTCATGTGGTGCAACTAAAAATGGAGCCCGTATTTGTTGAGCACTTTGTGCCAAGCTAAGTACTTAACTTGGGAAAGGTAATTTGCATTTTGACCTGCATTCTAATTCCAGCTCTGCTACATACCAGCCCTGTGACCTTGATCCGGTTGCCTAGTCTCTGAGCCTTGGAATCTCTGTACCATAGTTGGATCAGTCTGCTCGCGCAGCCGTAGTGAAGTATGCCAGAAACCACAGTGGTGTTTTCTCGCACTTCGGGAGATGGGAAGTATGAGATCAGGGTAGGGCAGGCTTGTTCCCATGAAGCCTCTCTCCTGGCTTTCAGAGGGTCATCCTCACAGGTCTGACTTTCGTACCAGTATCTATGTCCTGGTCTTCTCTGCTTATAAGGACATGAGTCATAATGGGTTAGAGCCTAATGACCTCGTCTTAACTTTTATTTCTTCAGGGGCCAGCATTGTGGCATAGTGGGTTAAGCCGTTATTTGCAAGACTGGCATCCCCAGTAGGAGTGCTGTTGGAGTCCGGCTGCACTGTTGACCAATCCAGCTCCTTGCTAATGCACTTGGGAAGACAACAGATGATGGCTGTTGTGGCCATTTGGGGAGTGAACCAGTGGATGGAAGTGCACTTTGTCTATCCTTCTTTTTGCCTGTCACATAAATAAAATATTTGAAAAAAAATCATTTTCTTCAAAGACTCCCTTGGCCAAATACAGTCACATTCTGGGCATTCGTAATTCAACAGGGATACAACCAGCAGCTCATGACAGCAATGGAAGTAACACACATGCTCGCGTGTCATTGGATTGTGAGGATTAAGTGAAATAATAAATGCAAAAGCCTGGCACGTGAGCTCACTGCATACATAACGTGAACCTTCTTCCTGGAGCCGGGTGGAATCTTGTGCTTTCTATAGTCATACGAGAGCACACAGTAGGTGTTACAGGCACAGTGTTTTGACTATGTAGTTGTCTCTTTGCTCCGTTCATGCAGCCAAGTGAGTGGTTTGCCGTATGGCCAGTGTTAGGTGGTTTCTCCACTTCTGTGTGCCTGCACACTGAAACTGCCCTGGCGCCTGCTGTCCTTCAGGTTGGCGGAGTGTCCAGGACATGTCGAGAGCTGTGAGGGACTCTGACCCATCTCTTTAGATTCTGTCTGCTTGTCACTTGGCAGATTTTACCTGTCTAGCTTTTCTCCCCTCGCCTGGCAGCTATTTTATTATTGTTATTTTGTCAGTTCTGCGCAGACGGGAAGTTTCAGGCAAGGTGGGCTAGGTGAATGAGAAGGCTACGTGAAGAAAAATGAGCCCAGGCTTTTTGGCTGACGGGTGGCTCATGCTGCCTGCTGGGTGAGCTGTCACACCTCTGAGTGTTCTCTCTCTCCAATGTTCGACAAGGTCCTAGTGATCCTTTGTCACCCAGAGAATTCTAGTTAAGAACATAGAAGTTCACAATCCTGGGGTGTAGTGGGCCACAAGATCGTCCAGCTTGTTTACTTGTAGGGTCTTCTGTGAATGTACTTGCCACGTTTTTGCAGCAGTCATCTTCCATTTCGCCTGGGAGGTTTCCCATGTGTAGTGCTCTTTTGAGCCAAGAGGGGTTTCTGAATGTTCTTTTCCAACTGGAGCTTGGTTTCCTGAAGGCTATTCTTGGCGTGGTGGCTGAGTGCAGCTGTTCCTATCTCTTGATATATTTCAGTTTGAGTCATTGGGTGGGCGGAACTGATTAGAATTCCAAAAGCAATATATATAGGCGGTGAGGTGGAATTCTTGTGGAATTTACTGGGAAAGATTGTCAGAATGGCTGCATTCTGTGGTTAGGTGATATAAAAGGAGCTGCTTTTTGTACAAAGTACCTGGTAGATGGCCTTCTCATTTTGCTTTAGTTCTGTTTTGTTTTTGTTAGTGGAAGGGAAGCCTTTTTTCATAAGAAGCAGCTATGAAAATAGGATTTTTTGAAACGTTTCCCTTCCAAAAATAGGTTTGTTTATTGTGGGTTAGCGTGACCTTACTTTCATGAATGTGCAGTGTGTGTATATTATCTTTCTTCCTTTTAAACACTTTACCCAGTTGGTCTCCCATGCTTGAATTTTGCTGCATCCCATCATGCCACGTGGGGAGAGAAGTTAGTTATTTTGTGGGACCAGCTTTTGGGCTGGCTAATATAAACTTCCCTTGGAATGTTGCCCACAATAATAAGAGGCCGTGGAAGGCTTCTTGTTTTAATATTCCAGCTGCCCGTGACAGCTTGGGAAGCAACGTGGTGTGTTAAAGTTTGTGCCGGGAATCGGCTCAGCTCTCTGTGTGGGTTTCAGTGTTGTTCCCTGAGTTACAAGACAACAAAGTGACATTGTAATGTGCTCTAGCATGTGGCTTCCAGGGTCATTGTGGGGGGTAAGGGTTTAAAAGCAATGATGTGTTTTTCGGGGCAAGGTCTAAAACAGTGTGTTAAAAAGCATGTGTTCTGAGTTTAAAAGCCTGAAATCACAGTAATGATAGGGAACTCCTATGGTGTAAAGAAAAGAGGAGGGGGGCTGGCGCCGTGGTGCAGCGAGTTAACGCCCAGGCCTGAACCTCCAGCATCCCAGATGGGCGCTGGTTTGAGACCCAGCTGCTCTACTCTGACCCAGCTCTCTGCTATGGCCTGGGAAAACAATAGAAGATGGGCCAAGTCCTTGGGCCCCTGCACCGGCGTGGGAGATCCAGAAGAAGCTTCTGGCTACTGGCTTCGGATCGGCGCAGCTGCGGCCAACTGGGGAGTGAACCAGCGGATGGAAGATACCCCCCCCCCCCGTAACTCTGACTTTCAAATAAAATAAAATTTTTTAAAGAAGAGGGAGGGTTCTTGGTTCTCTCTCCTTGGTCTTTAGAATGTGAGCCAACAGGGGCTGGTGCTATGGCACAGTGGAGCAAGCTGCTGCCTGCAACACAGGCATCCTTATCTGAACATGAGACCCAGCTGTTCTGCTTCTGGTGCAGCTCCGTACTGGTGTGCATGGGAAGGCAGCGGAAGAGGGCCAAGGTGCTTGGACCCCTGCCACTCAGAGGACACAGGTGCCTGAACCTGGTTGCCTGGGTGTGTCATGCCTGGTTCTGCCTCTCCAGCCATCTGAGCTTGGGCAAGTTCCGGGCCTCGCTGTGCCCCAATTTCCTCAGCTGTCAGATGGGGATAATGGCATTCCTAAGGTTGCTATGATAATGAAATGAATTCATACATGTCAGGCATTTCGGGTAGCGCCTGGCATGCAGCTAGCCCGGTGTGGATGTTGACTTCATATTTTCATAGTCCAAGTGGGCTTCCTGCAGTTGGCCCTGGTCGGCATAGCAGGTTGATGGCCAGTTCCATTTGTTCTGCATTTCTGACCTGGTTTGTCCTGGGTTCCCCAGCTGGAATCTGAGCTCTGGGGTCCAGGAAAGCACTCAGTCTTCTCAGTGGAATGTGCATGGCCATGTTTGCTTCTGCAGGTGCTTGATGTGGTTTGACAGGTTTGGTTTGTGTGTGAGAGTGTGTAGGTGGAGACTGTGACCTGGGCTTGTGTCTATAGGGTTTACAGAGTGTCTTTTGGATATGGGTTATGTAAGGGTGATTTGGAGATCAATGTTTTTCTTGTCCCTTTCTTTGGAATTTTTTCTATTCTGTAGAATACATGTTTATTTTTATTTTTTAAGTTTTATTTTTATTTATTTGACAGGCAGAGTGACAGTGTGTGTGGGGGAGGGGAGAGAGACAGAGAAAGATTGATTGATTGATTGATCTTCCATCTACTAGTTCACTCTCCAAATGGCTGTAATGGCTGGGGCTGGGCCATGCTGAAACCTGGAACTAGGAACTTCATCTGGGTCTCCCACATAGGTGGCAGGGGCCCAAGTACTTGGGCCATCTTTTTCTGCTTTCCCTGGTATGTGAGCAGGGAATGAAAATGGAGCAGCCTGGACTTGAACTGTTGTTTGTGTTGGATACTGGCATTGAAGGTGGTGGTTTAACCTGTTGCGTCACGACCCTGACCCCTGATAACAGGTATTGTCCTAAGGTGCAGTGTTACTAGCTGATCCTCCCTGTAATGTCTAATGTTAAGCACTAGGAAATGAAGGCACAGGAAAGTTAATTAAGTTGGACACGATGGCACTGGGCATCAAAGCCCTGATTTGAATCCAGGCATTCAGAGTTAGCTTCCTGGCGCCGCGGCTCACTAGGCTAATCCTCTGCCTTGTGGCACCGGCACACCGGGTTCTAGTCCCGGTAGGGGCGCCGGACTCTGTCCCGGTTGCCCCTCTTCCAGGCCAGCTCTCTGCTGTGGCCCGGGAGTGCAGTGGAGTATGGCCCAAGTGCTTGGGCCCTGTACCCCATGGGAGACCAGGAGAAGCACCTGGCTCCTGGCTTCGGATCAGCGTGGTGCACCGGCCACAGCACGCCGACCGTAGTGGCCATTGGAGGGTGAACCAACGGCAAAGGAAGACCTTTCTCTCTCTCTCTCTCTCTCTCTCTCACTGTCCACTCTGCCTGTCAAAAAGAAAAAAAAAAGTTAGCTTCCATGCTTTTCCAAATACAGACTTTTGTCATCGTGAAAAATGTGAGTATAGCTTCTAATCTTGTATGATTCCCCACGATATACTTGCTGCTGGTACATTGGTGCTCCAGAGACCCACCAGTGGGCACCATGCATGACCGCTAATAAGCAAGTCGTCCTTTGCAGATGCCACAGCATTCTAACAGTTGTTCTCGTTTAATGTCAAGCCCGTTTTTGTCCTCAGATCAGCTGTGCTGTCCACATAGACAGCAGGCATTACAGGAATCGGAGTTCCAGAACTTTGGGTAAACAAGTGCTAGAGAAAATCTGCAGGCCCCCATTGCTTTCTTGTGCCTATTTGTTTAATTCAGTTTGACCTGGGGCTGTATTGCTACTAAGAGTTAGTGATAGGGAGCAGCTGCCCCATCACTGTCACCGGGCTGTGTGTGTGGGGGGTGGTGGGAGGTGTCACAGCTCCTGGCCTGGGCACCTGCATGCTAGCATAGGCAGCATGCTGTAGTTCATGTAGATTCTGTTGAGTTTTGAGGACTTGTGATCAGTGACTGTTTCGGGTGACTTCTGTGCTGTGCGAGAGCGTATCTTGTCTTCCCTTGCCCGTGCCCTGCAGCCACACTGAGGCGCTGAGGCAGGTGTCTGGTGGGCCTAGACCAGTCCTAGGGTGCACCCATCACTGTCACAGTCAGTTTCCTAAGTTAGTATGTAAGTACACAGCACTGATGTTTAACTCTTGGGAGATGAATGTGCCGGATGGTGGTTTCAGCTGTGTGGCTGTGTCTTCTGAGCATCAGGAAATTTGGTGTTTTGGCTTTGTCAATTGCATTATGGTCTGTGTAGCTGAACAGAATCGTCTGGCTAGGCTGTGTTTTTCAAACTTGGCTTCACGCTGACCCTGAGGCTTGGAGATGTCACCTTACTGTCAGACGGGCAGATCCCTAACCATGAATCACTCTGACTAGACGTCGAGGGTGACGCATGGGTGCACAGTTTCCAGCAGCTTCTTAAGTAGACTCTGACCGGGGCAGTTGGCTTTTCTAAGGAGTAACAGGAGCCAGGAGTAGTTAGGGGAGTAAACCCTGCTGTTTGTTACTTTGATTAATGTAGGTGAAGTCGCACATCCTGGTCCTCACTGTGTACTGTCTATTTTGTGTCTTGAAATCACCTAAATGTCCAAACACCAGAATCTGTTCCCTGTACGTAAGGAAATGTCTTGAGAAATGGGAATCCTCAACCTGGGCAGGGACTGTGTGGGTCTAGCTGGTACATCCAGTATGTGGCTACCCTTCGTTGTGATCTGTGCATCCCACTGAGCTGGTGTTAGGGGTGCCAGCACAAACCCATACTCCCGGACACTGGCTCAGACTTTTTTTTTTTGTAACTTTGCTTAACTTTGAGACCCACACAGTGTGGGGGTGAGGGTGGGGTTCATATACAGATGCTCCCATTCTTGAGGAAGTGGGCCCTTTTGTCTTTCCTATCACCTGAGACAATGCAACTGAGATCCTGGGAAAAAATTAGATGTGCTTTATGTTTACAGTGTGTGGCAACCTTTTAACCCGGCCCAGGGCTGGATCTGAGATTGGCTGTGACGGGGGTGCTTGCCTTTTTTTTTTTTTTAAATCTTTTATTTGAAAGAGTTACATAGAGAGAGGGAGAGACCCAGAGAGAGAGAGAGCGCTCTTCCATCTGCTGGTTCACTCCCTAGACGGCCACGGTTGCCAGGGCGGGGCCAGGCTGAAGCCAGAACTTCTTCCAGGTCTTCCACGTGGGTGCAGGGGCGTAAACCCTTGGGCCATTCTCCGCTGTGTTCTCAGGCACATTAGCAAGGAGCTGGATCGGAAGTGGAGCAGCCGGGACTTAAACCGGCTCCAGTGTAGGATGCCGACATCACAGGCGGGGACTTGACCTGCTATGCCACAGTGCTGGCCCTGCAGGTTGCTTTCTAGAAAACATGATGGAGACCTGCTTGCCACATGAACATGTGGGTGGGCAGTTCTGCTGACTGTAGTTTGTTTGGTCTCTGGGTCTTTAGTGGTCCTTTCCCCTATTCCCATTTGGATTACAATCCTGGGGCAGGAATGAGAAGTTTGTGGTAAGCAAGCAATGGCTGTTTCCCTTTTCCCATCAAGAAACTGTTCAGGGGCTGGCATTTCTGGGCACTGGTTCTAGTCCCCACTTGCCATCTAGCTCCCTGCTAATGCATCTGGGAAAGCAGTGGAAGATGGCCCCAGTGCTTGGGCCCCTGCACCCACATGGGCTCTGGGCTCACTGTTGGGGCATGGCCCAGCTCCGGCTGTTGTGGCCATTTGGGGAATGAGCCAGTGGATGCACGATCTCTTTGTAACTCTGTCTTTGAAATTAAAAGAAAAAACCAAAAATCAAGACAGAAACTGTTGCGGAGAGGCACAGGTCATTGACCGTCTTTTCTTCCAACGTGGGTTCAGGTTCAGAGTCACGTGGTTGTTCCTGGATGTCACTCCTGTTTGCTCAAAATGGGTACATTGTGGGAGTCTGTTTGCAGTCTCTGCCCTCGATGTTTGCATTGTCGTCCTTGCTGTGTTGTCACTGAGTGAGTGAAAGGTGCTGGCCGTGAGTTCTGTTGGAATTCAGAAGATGACAGCAACACTGTCAGTGAGAAGGTCCTCTGGTCAGGGAGGGACTGGCTCAGGGGGAGGGGCAGTTGGGGTTAGGGAAGGCAGGAAGGAGCTGTCCTGTGGTCTCGGAGACAGAGGAGGAAGGTGCATACCACGTCTGAGGACAGGGAGGAAGTCAGTGGAGATGTGGAGGGTTTGCCTGTGGAGCACAGATGTCTGCCAGCCCTGTCCTCAGCATTTCTATCCGGCAGGGCTGCAATGGGTCCTGGAGTCTGCATTTCCGGTGTGTTCTCTGGTGATGTCGGTGCTGCGGGGCCATAGGCTGCCCCAGAGAACCTGTGCCGGGGGGAGCAAGAGGAGTCAGGCTGGAGCAGAAGTCGTGAGAAGGGCAGCCATGCTCCCGGCTCTGGGGACCGCCAAACACACGTGTGTGCTGGACCTGGCCCTGGGCAAGGCAGCGGCCCTGGGGAGCTCTGTGAATAGCAGCTGTAGGATCTGCACTCTACTGCAGGTAACGGGGGCCTTTGATGACTTTGGATCAGGAGCACATTTGGGCTATTGTTGCGTTGAGCTTGGTAGCAGGTGGAGAAGAGGCTGACGGCGGTGGGGAGGACAGGTGTGGGAGGCGTCCAGGGGATGGTTTTCTCAGCAGTGCCTTCTGTCCAGCCGAGAAGGTGAGGAAGAAGAAGGATGCTGAGGTGACCTGTCATTTCCTTCCACCGGGGAGCCCACAGGATGGCCATCACGTTGACAGAAGGGAAGAGCAGGATCTGCTTTGGGGAAAAATCACCTGTTATATTTAGACTCAGTTGAAATTATGTTATTCCAAAGCAATTATTGTCCTGTTTTCAAAACAAGGGATCCGTGTAGCATTTGATTGTTTGTGTCTTTAAAAAAATTTATTCTTTTTTTTATTTTTTTATTTATTTATTTTTTCTTTTAATTAACAACTTAGAGAATTTATTTGGAAAGTAGGAAGTAAAAAGCATGATTCTAACATTTAAGACAGGAGCAAAATTAGAAAAAGTTAAACTACAGAAAAGGCAGATACTGAAGTTGGCTTAATGGCTATGCAATCCAAACAAGCAAATCCAAGTTTCTTTCATGCAAATAAGCATTAAGAGTATGGGAATGTTCACTGAACAAGTCACAACAAATATTTTAAAAATTTACATAATTATACATAAATGAAAAAATAAATTAGGAAATTTACAAGAAATGTTTACAGGTCACAATAGTGATAACTTAGCTTATTATGAATAAATCTGTAGCACATCATACATTTTTACATCAGATTCAGTGTTAGAAGAATTAAGACACGACAAAGCTTAGACTGGACAAGAATAATACAACAGACAGAATAAGGCAACTTAAGCTGAAATGGCATGTGTAAGTACAATTAACCCCAAATTAAAGGATTCTCTAAATTGGGACATTAAAACATCTTGTAGGCATGATTTGGTCAAAAACTGGGCTGAATTAAGACAAGTACCATTCAACTTCAGTAATAAAGTCAGGAGTTTTGCTGTAGTTCAAATCTTTTTTTTATTTTAAAGGCATACGAGAGAGGCAGAAACAGACATCAGTCTTCTGTCCACTGGCTCACTCCCTGAATGACCACAAGAGGCCTGGTTGGGCCAGGCTGAGGGCAGGAGCCCCGCTGCCGGCTGTGGGTGACAGGGACCCAGTACTTGAGGCGTCAGTGACTGCCTCCCAGCAGCTGGATGGGAAGCAGAGGTGGGGCAGCACCCTTCCAGGCACTCTGCTAGGGGATGTGAGTGTCCGGAGAGGCAGCCTGATGTGCTGTACCGCAGTGCCCATGCCGTGTCTTCAGTGTCTAAGCTTTTCATGGTGCTAAACATGTCATCTCTTTATCTCCCAAATTTATGTCCTCCTATTCTGAAGTTTACATGGAGGAATGTTGTTTAAAAGAGCCACTGCACCATTCCTCTTTAATTTTCTCAGGAATTTTAACACTCCTAATAGGCTTGCCTAAGTGTAAGAGAGACGATGTTGTTGTAAGTCATGGGTACTCTGAGCACCATACCCTAGTTACTTGAGTAATTTGTAGTAAAGCTGTATGATTTTCAGCATTACCAGTTTCTAATCATCTGATCATCATGAACACTCAGTGTTTTTTAGTTTCAGTTTCCTCATTTTCAAATTAGTGCATTCTCACTAGAAAATTTGGAACATGATTATGAGGTTAATCCATTAGCTGCTAACGGTGTTCTCAGTAAAATACTTAGCATGGCAAGAAAGTCTCATTATAATAAGGATGATAGTATCCTTATTTTTCTTAAAAAAAAAAAAAACACCCACTATCCCTTTAGTATTTATGTTCATTTCACTCTGTCTTTTCCTTGGCCTCCTGTGTGCTGGGAGTGGGGTTGGTTCTGTCTGCATCTGGGCTATGGCTGTGTATGCCAGTGTGTGGAGTTAGCTGATAAATTCTTGCCCACCTCTTTTCTCTGTACCTGTGTTTTGAGCCACATGCCCTATCTTGCATGGGGCCAGCTAGGTGGGGATGACAGGAAGTGTGGACGTTGCAGAGGAGGGAGCCTGGCAAGCTGGGCATGAGCTGGTGTGGGAAGTGTCTGCAAATTTGGTGCAGTGCTGTGCTCATCATCCCGTCACTGGGCTGCCGTGGAGGGAGGAGGCTGGAGAAATCCCAGGTGAGTTAGCAGTGTCCCTGCAGGGCCCAGGGACTCTGAGTGGGGGTTCCCCTCTGCTACCCTCTCTGGAGAGGGCCCTGAGAAAGGAAGTCACACGTGGCTGCCAGTCAGGAGGAGGAAGTGCTCGAGGTCGGGACAGGTCAGCCTCACCTTGAGTGTGGCCCAGGCGGGGCAGTGGCTCTGGGGTGGAGCAGTGCAGGTGACAGGAAAGACAAGTGGTGCCGGGGGAGCAGAGGCATGAAGGAGTCGTGTGGAGTGGCTTCCCCTGGGAGTGTCTCTGTGGGGCTGTGCTGAGGAGGAGCAGCAGCAGCTGGAACACAGACAGGCCCAGGCACAAAGGGCAGCCCGAAGCCTGGGTGGGTGAAGCCCTTTGTCCTTCACCTTCCTGCTTTGGGAGCTCCAGAGAACGAGGCAAAGAGGAGAATCTTCCATCTTGGAGTTGACAGTGGGGACCTCATCCTGCAGGCTTAGTGGGTAATGGTTACTTCCTTTACTTTGGTCCCCAAAGCTGTTAGCGGATAGGATAGGTGTGCTGACCATTTGATTTTTGACTATACAGGGACACTTGTCCATGTGTACACTGAGCTGGACCTGGGCAGCTAGGTAATAGTGTAAGCCTATTAGGGACGCTCAGGTTATACACACACATTTCAAATAATAATTGCAGGCTGACTTTTATGTCTTTTAAAAATTTTTTTAAAGATTGATTTATTTATTTTGAAAGCCAGAGTTAGATCTTCATCCTCTGGTTCACTCCCTGGATGGCTGCAACAGCCAGGGCTGGGCCAGGCTGAAGCCAGGAGCTTCATCTGGGTCTCCCACATCGGTGGCAGGGGCACAAACACTTGTGCCATCTTCTGCTGCTTTCCCAGGCCACTGGCATGGAGTTGGATCAGAAATGGAGCAGCTGGGACATGAAGCGGTGCCAGAGGATGCCAGCATTGCAAGTGGCAGCTTAACCCACTACACTACAAAGCCGATCCCTGGCTTTTGTATTTCAAGTACCTCCTTCCCCAGGTCCTAAAGTGTGTTCATGCTACGACTTTTTAATTTTGTTCTGTTTTTTTTTTTTTTTAAAGAATTAAAGATAGTATCAATCTTTTTATATTGAGGCTATTTTGCCATGCTAAATATTTTATTAAGAATGTTGTTAGGGGCCGGCGCTATGGCATAGCAGGTAAAGCTGCCGTCTGCAGTGCCAGCATCCTGCTCGGATGCTGGTTGAAGTCCTGGATGCTCCACTTCCGATCCACCTCCCTGCTAATGGCCTGGGAAAGCAGTGGAAGATGGCCCATGTGCTTGGGACCCTGCACCCACTTGGATACCCAGAAGAATCTCCTGCTTCCTGATGTCGAATTGGCCTAGCTCCAGCCTTTGTGGACATTTGGGAAGTAAATAGCAAATGGAAAATCTTTTTCTCTGTAGATCTGTCTTTCAAATAAATAAATCTTTTAAAAAAATGTTAATGCTAATGGTGTTTGATTTCATAAATGTACCACACTTCTGATTAATTAGCAGAAAATTACTAATCTAGATTTCTTTCCAACTATTTGCTACAGTGGATGATAGCAATATAAACAAATCTTTGTGTATGCCTCAATATTTCCATGGAAATCAAGTTTTTGGAAATAGAATAAATGGGTCATATTTGTAGTTTTTGATGCATAGTGCCAAACTCTGGGGGTCTATTTTAAATCTGAATTTCTAGGCTGAGAAACTGAGTTGAGCTGCCTTGATTGTGGAGGACTGTGAAATAAATGGTTAAGTCACAGAATAGTCTTTCCATTGTGACTTTGAACTACAAAAGGAGCAATAGGGAAATGCTTCAAAAATTTGGTGGAAAATGGAATTAAAGATGCAAAAATTTTTGAGGTCCAGGCATAGTGTTTTTATTTTTTAAAAAATTTTAAAAGATCTTATTTATTTGAGAGGCAGAGTTACAGACAGAAGGGTCTTCCATCTGCTGGTTCATTCTCCTAATGGCCACAATGGCTGGAGCTGGACCGATCTGAAGCCAGGAGCATCTTCCAGGTTTCCTATGGGGGTGCGGGGTCCCAAGTACTTGGGCCATCTTCCACTGCTTTTCCAGGCCATAAGCAGGGAGCTGGATCAAAGAGGAGCAGCTGGGACTCGTACTGGTGCCCATGTGGGATGCTGGCAGCACAGGTGAAGGCTTTACCCGCTATGCCACAGTGCAAGCCTCTAGGCATAGTAATTTAAATATATATGTATATATACACACACACATATTATTCATATTGCCATACATAATGTCTTACAGAAACTGGGTTGTACTGAATTTAATTGTGATGAGTGTTTGGGGTGTGGTCACAGAAATACTTGATGCTGAACACCCGTAGCTGTTTTTGCTCATGGTTGGTACAGTGCTGGTGAACGATCAGGTGTTGGGTGTGTTTTGCTCTGTGTGGGTCTCGTGAGGAACGCAATGCTTTGACAGTTGTGTCATGTCAAGGGGTGCTGGTGGCATTTTCTCCATGGCGTGTGCCTTTTGTCATCAGGATGCAATGAGCACATTTTCAGGAGCGGGTTCTTCCGCTGTCAGCTTTGTGGTGCCCAGTCAGCTGCTAGTTAGAGAATACTCCTTTGTGGAAATGGCTTTCAGCAGAGACAGTCTTCCTTAGCTCAGCAAGAACCAGTGCTGAGAGATCGGCTCTGCCGGAGCTGGGTGGCTCGCTGGGTCAGGGCTGGAGGGTGCTTTGTAAAGCTCTGGGTGGGAGTTGGTTCAGTTGTTGCTGAGTGAAACACAGCATCCAGGTCCATGCCTGAGGTGCCTGGCACCGAGTCTGCTGCAGTCTGCTCGGAGGGCTCACATCAGTTTGCAAACCAGAAAGAAGAGACTTCTGGGAAATTCCTGTGCAAAGACTTCCTGGGTAGTTTGCGAGCATTCCTGAGTTACTCACAGCTCAACTAGTCTTTAAAGATTCAAAAGATCTGGGAAGGATTTTCTTGTATTTCCTATAGGACAGACAGCAGTGGGTTGCAAAATGGTGAAGTATATGAACGGCTATTTCCCAAACTATTAGAAAATAACACACACCTGGCTATAATCACGTCTAGCTGGAGAGAAACGGCAGTCTTCAATATTAACTTGTCTAGAAGGGCTGGTGCTGTGGTGTAGCAGGTAAAGCTGCTGCCTGCAGTGCTGGCATCTCATGTGGCACTGGTTCAAGTCCTGACTACTCCACTTCCAATCCAGCTCTCTTCTATGGCTTGGGAAAGCAGTAGAAGATGACCCAAGTCCTTGGGCCCTGGCACCCATGTGAGAGACCCGGAGGAAGCTCCTGACTCCTGGCTTCAGATTGGCACAGCTCTGGCTGTTGTAGCCATTTGGGGAGTGAACCAGCAGATGGAAAACCGCTTTCTCTCTCTTTGCTTCTGCCTTTCTGTATCTTTGCCTTTCAAATAAAAAAAAAATCTTTTTTTTTTTTTAAACTTGTCTAGATCAAGGAACCGTTGTGATTAAGACCCTAACACTGAAGTGTGAAAGCTAAGTTAAAACCATTCTTTTTAAAATTTATTTTTTCATTTTATTTGAAAGGCAGAGAGATAGAGATCTCAATCTTCTACCTGCTGGTTCACTCTCTAGATTCCCACAACAACCAGTGCTGGGCCAGGCTCAAGTAAGGAGCTGGGAACTCAAAATGGATCTTCTGCAAAGGTGGGAGGGACCAAAGTCATTGAGCCATCATCTTCTGCCTCCCAGGGTGCATATTAGCGGGAAGCTGGTGGATTGGAAGTGGAGGAGCTGGGACTTGCACCTAGGCACCCCAAATTGGGATGTGGGCATCCCAAGAGGTGTATGAACTGATGTGTCAAACACCCAGCCTGAGAGTTAAGATTTAAAAGCAATTATTTAATTAATTAATTTATTTGAGAGGCAGAGTGTCAGAGACAGCACTGCTGTTTGATGCTGGTTCACTCTCAAATGCCTGCCACGGCTGGGAGCTGGGAACACAGTCCACATCTCCCATTTGGTGACAGGAACCAAACAATTTGAGCTATCACCTGCCTCCCGGGGGGTGTGCATAAGCAGGCAGCCGTGTCCAGAGCAGCGCCAGGGCTTGAATGCTTGTACTCTGATATGGGATGCAGGTGTCTGAACTGGTGTCCTCACTGCCAGCCATAGGCCCTCCCCAAGCGTTAGGGATTTTGAAACATCACTGAATCCGAAAATGAAACCGCAGGGCTGGGGTACCGTTACTGCATTTCTAGTTTTCAAGTGACCACTTGTGGTGTTTGATGCCTTTGTTTATAACCTCGTTTCCTGTTGATTCTTTGTCTTCTCGGATCTGTGAGCTAACATTTATTGGTAGAGGTTTCCAGTTGTTTTGAAGGGCGACTTGAGGATGTTAAGTGTAAGAGGTAGCTGTAATATGCCCTTGAGATCTCATTCTGTAACTTGTAGCACATGGATATCGCAAAGGTGGGGTTTATGATGTCTTCATGATGCCCTCGACTTTCCTGGACTTCACTAAAGTAGTGAAGTGTGAGTATCTGATATCTAGGACACATATGGTGTGTAATTTATCCTTGAAGAGAAACATCTTTCCAGCAGCTTCCCTCCCCTTGCACTGTAGTCTTATCTGGGCTCGTAAAAGAAATTACTGCTAGGAGTATGTGAATTTTGTTTTCCCCATATCGTTCTTAGCTGTGACTTGGGTCAGCTTATGTGGATTTTCAGCAGTCCTTTCATTAAAGGAAGATTGTGCTGCATGAGATTTTAATATTATAACAGCTTTAAAAATAGTATAAAGTGTTGGCTCACAGATGACTGTTAAATGATGCCTGTTTCCTTAATCCTTTTACTAATGCAGGCCGCTCACTATCTTCATGAATGCGTTTTAAAGCGTCTGGTTGGTCATGAGGGGCGGATATTTGCACTGTTCTTCCAGGCAGGCTTGTTTGGATCTTAGGAAACCCCAGGATGCTGGGTTATGTTTGTTGACAAGGGTTTCGCTGAGATGGATCATTTGAAAAGCTGTCGGGTCCCAGATTTTCTGTGTGTAAAGTTGGTTTTTTTGGTTACTACTAAGGGAGAGGGAGACCCTGGGCTAGGTGGCAGTGAAAGAGGTGCAGAAGTGGGTTGCTGAGAGGGATGAGGCTGGCTGGGAGGCTGCTGGAGTGGCTGGGAGCCTCTGATCTCCTGTGGTATGCATGTGTGTCACTAGGAAGACAGACCACCCTATGTATTTTAATGTATTTGTTTTTAAAAAAATGTATTTGAAAGGCAGTGTTACAGAGAGAGGGAGAGCAAGAGAGATCTTCCATCTACTGCTTCACTCCTCAAAAGGCTGTTACAGCCAGGGCTGGGCCAGACAGAAGTCAGGAGCCTGGAACTCCTTCTGGATCTCCCTTGTGGGCAGGAGGGGCGCAAACACCTGGGCTGTCCTCTGCTGACTTTACAGGTAGAGTAGTAGGGAGCTGGAACGGAAGTGGAGCAGCCAGGACTTGAACCTTTGCTCAGATGGGATGGCGGTGTCATAGGGGTGGTTTTAACCGGCTACAGCACAAGCTGCCCCCCTCTCTGTTCCCATCTTCTTAAATTGTGCTCTTTCTTTGCTCAGCACTTGCAGTCTATTTTGCTCTCCCTGCTCTTGTAACAGCCACCTTCCCCAAGGTCACACCCTTGACCACCTTGGAGTAACTATGGTAGACACTTTCTGCTTATCTTCACCTCTTGATAACAAAGCACCCTCTTCTCTGTTCACAAGGGCCTGGAATTCTCAGTGCCTGTTCTTGTGAAGGTTTACTCTCTTGTTCACTAGTTTTAGCTTTGTATCAAATAGGATGGAAGCTAGATCAGGGTTGTAACACCCAAGATGCTAGGGGCATTACAAGACAGGAAGTGTCTTAGGCTGGAGGACAGGTGTGATGCCTTGGTACAAGTGGGACTGCATTTTCTCCCTTTGTTAAATGGTATTTAAGAAATGCTTGGCACAATGAAGGCTCAATATTTGAGTGCGGAAAAGCAGAGTTGAAACAGACAGATTTTCAATATCGGAAGCAGCATGAACAAAGCGTCGGCAGAGGGAGAAGCTGGGGTTTGTGAAGGTAAACAGGACTCATTCTCTTGGCTGGGGTGGAGACAAGGAAGGGGTGGGGCAGAAGCAGAGCAGGTGTGTGTCTTGGCCAGGCCTTGGACGGCTGTGAATACCAGCTAAGGAATTTTGCATTGTGCTCCTCAGGTGGTGGGGTGGATTGGATTGAAAGAATCATGAGCAGGAAAGGCTCTTGGGATTGGGAAGATTAAGCTGGCAGTGATTTCTTGGATGGGACAAGAAATTTTAAAATTACTTAAATGGGAGGTAGAGAGAGCAAGTGAGCAAGCTTCCACCTGCCGGTTTACTTCCTAAATACTCTCAACAGCTCAGGCTGGGTTGGGGCTGGAGCCAGGAGCTGGAAACTCAATCCAGGTCTCCCACATGAGTGATAGGGACTCAATTACTTGAGCTATCACTGCTACTTCCCTGGATCCATGTTAACAGGAAGCTGGAGTCAGGAATCAGAGTTGGGAATTGAACCCATTCACTCCAGTGTGGTAGGTACATGGGCATCCTGACTGCTCGTGGACATTTTCCTCTGGGGCAGGCCACGTTTTAGCCCACTGCCTTCATGCTGCCTCTGCTCCGTTCTCAAGACCTGTTCAGCTGTTGTCCTTTTTGTGTTACCTGAGCCACTGGTCCTTTGACCACTGAATTCCTGCCACCTTGTGTGCATAGCCTATAGAATAACAGCCTTACTCTAGTCTTCCGGTAATGTGAACACTAATAAAATAAACCTAGAAGTCGTATTGTTATGGCCTGTATATCTCAATTTTTATTCCATGTTCTTGTACCCTCAGAGATAAGAATTCTGAGCAGAGGCATAAATACAGTGCACAAGTGAGAGCAGAATTTATTTGAGAGAGACAGAGAGTGAATGTCCGTTCATGTGAGAGTGTGGGCCACCCTACATGGAGAGAGACCCAGCATACATGGGCCAGAGAGTTGCCAATGGAGAGAGTTGGAGGGCAAAGAAAGATCCATAGCATTGTCCAGAAGCCAAGAGCAAAAGGACCACTGCTCCCATGTTATCTGTCTCTTTTTTGAGGTAGAGGGTGGTGCCTTAACTGAATTTACAAATGGGGTGGAGTTCAGTGTACATGAGACTTTCTGGGAGTTTCATGGTGCCTCCCTATGGAGCCTAACTTCCATTTGGCCATTATGGCATCTCCTCCTTCCCGATCCCAGCGGAGACACAGGTGCGTTATGGGAAAGTGGGTGCACTGAATTGACAGGTGAGGGGGTGGAGTTACAAGACAGGGCTGGCAGAAATTCCTGCTCACCTATTCCTGTCTGATCGACCTGCCGGGTGCCCCCCCCCCCCCCCCCCGTAAGTACAGACTGGTGGGGAATAGAGCAGCAGTGTGTTGGTGTTAATGTGAAGCAACAGTTCTGTGAGGGTGAGAGGGTTGTGATCTGCAAGGAGCAGGATGCCCTTGATCGGGTGAGGAATCGGGGGCTCAGGGCAGGGTCAGGGCTAAGAGTTTAAACCAAGTCTGCTGTTGTGGCCTAGTGGGTAAAGCTGCTGCCTGTAAACACCAGGGTCACGCGGGCTCTGCTTCATGTCCCAGCTGCTCCACTTTCAGTCCAGCTCCCTGCTAGTGGCCTGGGAAAAGCAGCAGAAGATGGTCCAAGTGTTTGAGCCCCTAACATCCATGTGGAAACCTGGATGAAGCCCCTGGCTTCAGCCTGGCTGAGCTCTGGTTGTTGCAGCCATCTGCAAAGTGAACTAGTGGATGGAAGATTGCCTCTGTCTGTCTCTGTCTCTAACTCTGACTTCTGACTTTCTTCTTCTTCTTCTTTTTTTTTTTTTTTTAAAGATTTATTATTTATTTGAAAGGCAGAGTTACAGGGAGGCAGAGGCGGGGGTGTGTATGTGTGTCTTCCATCCACTGGTTCACTCCCCAGGTGGTCGCAACAGCCAGAGCTGCGCTGATCTGAAGCCAGGAGCCTGGACTTGGACCATCTTCTGCTTTCCCAGGCCACAGCAGAGAGCCGGATCAGAAGTAGAGCAGCCAGAACTTGAACTGGCACCCATATGGGATGCCAGCAATGCAAGTGGCAGCTTTACCCAATGTGCCATGGCGCCAGTCCCAACTCTGACTTCCAAATAAATTAAAAAAAAAGGTTTAAAACCAAATGGTTCCTGGACATGGAAACAGTTAATGAGAATTTAGAGTTTATCAGCTGTGCCTCTCCTATCTACTTTCTCATGGCCACAAAACACACCCCCCAGGATCCCATACCAACATCGTAATAGCTATTGTTTTTCTTTTGTTTTTTGAAGGGTGAGTACTTCTGAGGTCAGGTTTCTGAGGTCAAGTGAAAGTATGAAGGAAACATTCTCAGAGTACTTGTATTTATTTATTTGAAAGTGAACTACAGAGAGGGAGGGAGGGAGGGGATGGGCGGGGGGAGAGTGACAGACAGACATGAGCTTTCATCTACTGGTTCACTCCTCAAATGGTCACAATGGCCAGGGCTGGTCCAGGCAGAAGCCAGGAACCAGGAGCTTCTTGCAGATCTCCTACATGGGTGGCAGAAGCTCAAACACTTGGACCATCTCCTGCTGCTTTTACTAGGCCATTAGCAAGGAGCTGGATCAGAAGTGGAGCAGCCCAGAGATGAACTGGTGCCCAGATGGGCTGCTGGTGTCACGGGCAGTGCTGGCGTCCTCAAAGTACTTCTGTTTGTCCAAACTTCGGTGAGCCTGGGGGCAAGGACCGAGGAGGAGGGATCAGCACATTGGGCTGGGAAGGTGGACTTCACCATGCTACTTCTAAAGCCTGCTCTGTTCCTTTGTCCACATTAGGGAATGTTCCGTGTGTGTATTATTTGAACACTGCATAGTAGTCTGCGTTATCTCACATGACGTCTGTGCTTGATCTCTCTTGTTAGTAAAAATGGGAAGAAGCATTCAGCAGTATTTGTGGAGAGCTATAACTGTCAGTGCCCTGGCAGACCAGGAGAGCTAGATATTTTCACAGGCCTGTGAAAATATTCATGTTTCATTGTTTGTTATCTTCAGGCAATAAAGCGACGTCTGAAGCCGCTCAGATGGAAGACAGCAGACTTGGTTGGAATGTTAATGAATGTGATTAGAGCATCATAAATCGGATGTTGATGCCATAAACCCATCCAGTCTCCACAGCAGCAGCTTTCCCTTAGCGGATCACACTGGCATTGACCTTGTGACTTCAGTGAAAGCTGCAAGGTGGTGGCTGCTTGTTGGAGCGTGGCCTCCCCTCTCAGAACACCCACTGTCTTTGGGAGTGAGCACTGGGAAAAGAGGCTCTTTTGTAATCATGATTTTCTTTTCAGCCTGTGGAACCCAATTCAGCTGTGCCCTTCTTAAGTTCAGCAAGGCATTGCCATCATCATTATTAAAGATTTATTTATTTATTTGAAAGTCAGAGTTACATAGAGAAGGAGAGGCAGAACGAGAGGTCTTCCATCCACTGGTTCACTCCCCAGTTGGCTGCAACAGCCAGAGCTGCGCCGATCTGAAGCCAGGAGCCAGGACCTTCTTCCAAATCTCCCACGTGGGTGCAGGGGCCCAAGCACTTGGGCCATCTTCTACTGCTTTCCCAGGCCTTAGCAGAGAGCTGGATCAGAAGTGGAGCAGCTGGAACTTGAACCGGCACCCATATGGGATAGCAGCACTGCAGGTGGAGGCTTAGCCTATTATGCCACAGCACTGGCCCCTATATACATATTTTTTTCCAAGATTTATTTACTTGAAAGGCAGAGTTACAGAGAGAGAGGTGTACACACACACACACACACACATACACACAGAGGGAGAGACTGGGAGAGACAGGGAGAGAGCGAGAGCGTGAGAATGTGTAGCATCTATTAGTTAACTTCCCAAAAGGCTGCAACAGCCAGGGCTGGTCCAGGCTGAAGCCAAGAGCCTGGAACTCCATTTGAGTTTCCCAGCTATGTGTAGGGGCCCAAGCACTTGGGCCATCTTCTGCTTTCCCAGGTGCATTAGCAGGGAGCTGGATTGTAAGTGGAGCAGCCACGGCTCAAACCAGTGCTGTTGTGGCACGCTGGCATTGCTGGTGGCAGCCTAATGCACTGTGCCACAGTGCTGGTCCCTGTAAGTATATTTTTACATAAATAAGCTGAGTGCTGCCTGATCTACACACACATTTTCCATGATGGTTTGGAAACTTGTAATTAATACATTAGCCTCATTTAGAAACTTTGGTCACCTGGACCAATCTCATATTTTAGATTTGATTCTCAGGTAAGGAGAAGCTAACACGGCTGCCCAGGGTCACATAGGTAGGTGGCACCAGAAATCAGATGTTTCGGGGCTGGTGCATAGCATGTAAAGCTGCCACCTGCTACATCGGCATCCCATGTGGATGCTGGTTCCTGTCCCAGTTGCTCCACTTCTGATCCAGCTCTCTGCTAATGGGCTGCAGTGAGCAGTACAAGTTGGCCTGCCATCATGTGGGAGACTTGGAAGAAGCTCCTGGCTCCTGGCTTCAGCCTGGCCCAGCCCTGGCCATTGTGACCATTTGGGGAGTGAGCCAGCTCCCTTCCTCTCTCACTGTAGCTCTGTCAATAATTTTTTAAAAAAGTAATCAGATATTTTGTATTTTCACCTTACATTTGGGACTTTTCCAAATACACTAAAACGTTGTTTGTGTTTGTTGGTTTTGAGTCAGTAAAACAGTGATGAATGTGATTTGAAGTCCGCATTCCTGTTGGTCCAGGGGGACTGGATCCAAATGATAGGCGGGAGTCTTGTCAGATCTTGTTGGCAGTGGTTTATAAGGGCTCATATCAGGTGCTTTTCCATTAGTGATTAAGGAGGTGTGTTCTTAATGAGCAGAAAGGTTTTGTTGTTGTTAATCCTAGTGTTTTCAGCTTAGGTTGTGCTATCAAAATACCACAGGTGGGGTGGTTTGGAAACAGCAGAGGTAGTTCTCACTACCGTGGAGGCTGGGAAACTCAAGATCAAGGTGCTGCTCTATCCAGCTCCTGGCTTGCACACAGTGTCCTTGCGTGGGGGAGAACTTGAGCCGCTCTGGTGGCTTCCTTTGTTTTCAAGGGCACTGATTCCCTGAAGGGGCTGCACCCTCAAGACCTCATGGGAATCTCCCCTGAGCCTACCAGAGGCCCTGCCTCCAGACACCAGCATCCTATTGAGCGCTGGGGCTTCAGCATGAGAACTTCATGGGAGCATAAGTATTCAGTCTATAACACCTCATAGTATTTCTTAAAAGACATCGTCTGCCTTGCGGCGCCGGCACACCGGGTTCTAATCCCGGTCGGGGCACTGGATTCTGTCCCGGTTGCCCCTCTTCCAGGCCAGCCCTCTGCTGTGGCCCAGGAGTGCAGTGGAGGATGGCCCAAGTGCTTGGGCCCTGCACCCCATGGGAGACCAGGAAAAAGCACCTAGTACCTGGCTCCTGCCATCGGATGAGCGCGGTGCGCCAGCCGCAGTGCGCTGGCTGTGGCGGCCATTGGAGGGTGAACCAACGGCAAAAGGAAGACCTTTCTCTCTGTCTCTCTCTCACTGTCCACTCTGCCTGTCAAAAAAAAAAAAAAAAAAAAAAAAAAAAAAGACATCGTCTGGTGGAAAGTGTAGTTCAAATCAAAGAGAAGGGGCCGGCGCTGTGGCACAGCAGGTTAAAGCCCTGGCCCGAAGTGCCCGCATCCCATATGGGCGCTGGTTCTAGTCTGGCTGCTCCTCTTCCACTCCAGCTCTCTGCTATGGCCTGAGATAGCAGGAGAAGATAGCCCAAGTCCTCAGGTCCCTGTACCCGCGTGGGAGACCAGGAAGAAGCTCTTGGTTCCTGGGTTCGGATCAGCACAGCTCTGGTTGTTGCAGCCATCTGGGGAGTGAACCATCGGATGGAAGACCTCTCTCTCTCTCTGTACCTCTCTCTGTAACTCTTTCAAATAAATAAAAATAAATCTTAAAAAAATTAATGTATCTCAATGTATCAGTAATTATTATTCATACAAATATTTGGAGATGTGATTAAATATATTTGATACTATTCAGTGATTACTATATTAATAACTAGATTTTTTAGTGGTACCTGTTTGTCCAGTTCATGAAGCATATATTTATTGGAGCATTTCTGGTGTGTCAGGCTCTGTGGAGCCCACACTTGGTGGCCGGTGTTAACTTGTATACTAACAGTTAATTTCTCTTAGTCTTCAATGAGATACATTTTATCAAGTTGCTCTTCCTTCTCAGTTTCCCTCTTGAATGAAATATTAGAAACATAGATTCTAGAACTAGCCATTGTTCTGGATTTGGGATATGCCATTGGCATGAATGTTTTTATACTCACATTATACATGGATAATTTATGAGCAGTATAAAATATCACTTAAACAGTTTGAAAACTATTCAAAAAGCACAATGTGAGAGAGAGACAAAGAGAAAGATCTTCCACCGGTTCATTTCATAATCAAGTGTCCCCAATAGCTTGTTCTGAGCTAGGCCAAAACAAGGAGCCTGGAGCTGCATCTGGGTCTCCCATGTGGGTTCAGGAGCCCAAGAACTTGGAGCATCTTTGGCTACTTTCCCAGGCATAATGCAGGAAACTGGATTGGAAGCAGAGGGGTCAGGACTCAAACCAGCCCTCTGATCAGGGATGCTGGTGTCGCAGGCAGCAGCTTAAGTCACTGTGCCATGATGCCAGCTCCTACTCACAAGTTTAATGAGATGCATGCCTTTGACCTCATCAGGTCTGAAACATCCACAGTGACTTAAATCTGTGTCTCCCCATTCCGCGTCTCTGCCTCCTCTCACCACACACTCCCACACAGACTTTTTTTTTTAAAGATTTTATTATTGAAAAGCAAAGTTACAGACAGAGGGAGAGACATAGATCTTCCTTCCACTGGTTTACTCTCCAGTGGCTGGAACTGGGCTGATCTGAAGCTCAGAGCCAGGAGCCTCTTCTAGGTCTCCCATGTGGGCACAGGGACCCAAGCACTTGGGTAAACCTCCACTATCCTCCCAGGCCACCAGCAGAGAGCTGGATTGGAAGAGGAGCAGTCAGAACATGAATCAGTGCCCATATGGGACAGGGGTGCCAGCGCCACAGGCAGAAGCTCAATGTACTATGCCACGGTGCTGGTCCCACTACTTGAACTTTTATCAATCCTTACCATCTGGTTCTCTATGGCATCTTGTGGGCTTTACTCCTTCTTTCCTTTCCCTCCCCTCTCCTCTCCCCTCCCCTCCCCTCTCCCCTCTCCCCTCTCCCCTCTCCCCTCTCCCCTCCCCTCCCCTCCCCTCCCCTCCCCTCCTTCCTTATCTGTTTGTGTTTCTCTAACTCCCAAGCTTTAGTTATTTCAAATAAATTACCTGTATTTACCTATAAATTTAATTAGATATTGAAATAATACTTAACATGTCTATTCAAACATGCTAATACAATAGAGCCTTTTTTTTTAACCTTTTCGAGAGATTTATTTATTTGAAAGAGTTACAGAGAGAGAGAATGGGGGAGAGAGAGAGAGAGAGAGCGAGCTTCCACCCACTTGTTCACTCTCCAGATGCCCATAATGTCCAGGGCTGGGCTGGGCTGGGTTGAAGCCAGGAGCTAGGAGCTTCTTCCAGGTCTCCCAGATGGATTAGAAGCCCAAGCACTTGAGGCATCTTCTGCTGCTTTTCCCAGGCCATTAGCAGGGAGTTGGATCAGAAGTGGAGCAGCTGGGATATGAACTGGTGCTCCTATGGGATGCTAGCATCTCGGTCAGCTGCTTTACCTGCTGTTCCACAGCGCTGGCCCATTACAGCCTTTTCTAACTTTAAACATTACTTTTTCTCCAGGTGAGTCAGTTTGTGTTTGACATTTTTGTGTATGTGTGTATGTAAAAATCTTATCCCTCAAATGACCATAGGATAAAGCAGCATACAAGTGTTCTATCAGGATACAGCTAAATTTTCAGAGGCAAATGGTTTAAATGGGAGCAAATGCATTGCAGTCCACATTAAGTAAACTAGACAGACAAATCAAAAAGTATGGCAGGGGCTGCCTGTGGCACAGTGGGTTAAGCCACTGCTTGATAAGCCCATGTCCCAATTTGGAGTGCTTGAGCTCAAGTTCTGCCTCCCCTTCCAGGCCATCTCCTGTGAGTGCACTCCGGGAGATGGTGGGTGACGGTGCAGGCACTTGGGCTTCTGCTTCCCATGTGAGAGACCTGCAGGGAGATCTTGACTTCTGCCTGGTTTCTTCCTGGCCGAGCCTGGGCCCTTGGAGCCATTTCAGGAATGAGCCAGTGGGTACGACATTTCTTCTCCTCTCAGTTTCTCTCACTCTGCCTTATAGACAAACAAAACCTAATAAAAAGCAGCAGTAAAGATGCAAACAATGAATTTCATGAATCTTCCTCCTTCCCTATCTTTGCAGTATGTGAGTGTGTGCTGTGGTGTTGCATGAATTCAGACTGCTCATGCAGCTTGTGAGCTCCTGTGGAGGGGCTGTGTAGAGGAGCAAAAAAGACAAGAGGTGGCCCGGGTGAGCAGAGCATGCCGTGTTTCTCAGCTCTTTGTGCAGAGTAGACTAGGTTCTCCAAGTCTCAGCAGCTTCAGATGTTGAGCCTGGCCTTCAAGAGACAATTCGCCTCATTATGTGCCTTTCTGTTCTTTAGTTGTGTTTTCCACTGTTTTTGTAACTAGGGCAAAGTGCAAGGTTGAACTAGTTTAAGAATGCTTAATATACCCTTTGGACCAGCGATGGGGAACCTCTTTTCTGGCAAGGGACATTTGGATAATGTCATTTGCAGGCCATACAAAGTTAGCCACTTAAAAATTAACTTGCTATGTGGGGCACGTGCTGTGACGTAACAGGTAAAGCCACCGCCTGCAACACTGGCATCTGATTTGGGTACTGGTTTGTGTCCTGGCTTCTTTGCTTCCAAATCAGCTCCCTGCTAGTGGCCTGGGAAAGCAGCAGCAGATGGCCCAAGCCCTTGGGCCCCTGCACGCACATGGAAGACCCAGGTGAAGCTTCTGGCTCCTGGCTTTGTCCTGGCCCAGCTCTGGCCATTGAGGCCATCTAGACCCTAAAGATCTCCATCTCTGTGTTACTGACTTTCAAATAAATATATAAATAAAATCTTTTAAAAATATATTAAGTGAGGAGACCAAGGCTGAAGGTTTTCATCCCAGTTGCTGTGCATCAGTGTTCTGTTATTTTCCTGTCATTCCATCTTTGTCTTTGGCTGTCCGGTTGTTTCCAGCTTTCCGTTACTGTGAACGGTTCTTTTAGGAATGTTCTTATTTGTGGAAATTGCTGACTGTGATCAGAAGGGTCTTTCGAATATTATCTGCACCTGGAGATGCTGGATCAGGTATCCTGATAATGAGCTTGCTTAGCTAATATCATCCCCCCCCCCTCCAAATTGTACCAGCTTGTATTCCCACAAGTAATAGAAAAGAGATGAGAGTGTTTGAGATTTTGGATTGTAGATGTTCTGGTCTGTTCATTTGCATGCATGCTTCTCATCAGTAAACACTTGTTGATTTGGTAGACTGGGGTGTTGAGGATTCATTTCCTTGTAGCATACCAGCTGATGGGGAGAGGGTGAGAGAAGAACACATAAGCCTACCCTGCTAATTGTTGGAGGCTATGGGTGTTTCTGAAAGAGCCTGGTACTTGCTGGGTGGCCAAGTGGGCACTGATTAACTTGCAGTGCCACATTTCACAGGTATGAGTGTTTGATTCCTACATTTCTGTCTATAATCATTTGGAGGTACTAGTTTCATGGTCTCTCTTATAGGTTACTTATTTAAAGTTCAGAGTGGATCTCAGGTCTGCTCTGTTGTACAGTTTGCTCTGTTTCATTCACAGTGAGTTTTTCTATGGCTTTTTAAATTTCAGATTGTGAGCTCTTTTTCAGTTGAATTTAACTTGTGAGAGTCCTGGGAGGGAGACTTAGATTGAACATTTATAAAATATATGGAGTGGGTATATTAGCTTTTCATTGCAATAATGAAATACCTTATACAGATGACTTAAGAAGGAAAGATGTTTGTTAGGGGAGGCAGGTGTTATGGTTCAGTGGGTTAAGCTGCTGCTGCTGATACCCACATCCAATATCAGAGTGCGGTTCAAATCCTGGTTACTCTGCTTCTGACCCAGCACCCTGGTAATATGCTAGGGAGGCAGCAGATGATGGCTCAAGTGCCTGATTTCTTGCCCCAGTTGGAGAGACACAGATGGAGCTCCCCGGCTCCTGGTTTCCACCAGACCAGGCCCTGGCTATTGTGGCCATTTGGAGATTGAGTCAGCAGATAGACGATCTCTGACTCCAAATCTTCAGCTTTCTCTTTTACATTGTCTTCCAAAGGAAGGAAGAAATAAACCTTAAAAAAAAAAAAAGGTTTATTTTAGCTCATGGTTCTAGAGAGTCGAATCTGAGACTAAGTGGCTTCCTTGGTTTGGCCTCTAATGAAGGCAGTGGATGAGGATGGCATGACACCTGGGGAGGAAGGGTCACAGGCCAGGCCAGGGAGCACAGAGAGAAGCTGGAGCCAGTTTGGTTTTTATAACTAGCTCGCTAGAGAGAACTGCCTTCCGCGGGTACTTTCCCCACCCTGCGGTGACCCGAGGAGACCTCCCCAGGCCCATCTCCTAAACACCACTGTTGGATTATGCCTTCATCCTCTTGTAATCATTAGCCTGTGGCTTGGGGGTTTAAAGTCATGCATGAGTTTCAGAGCCAAATCATGTTCAAATTGTAGCAGTAGATGTTTCTATTTATAAAATACTTAGCAATACTGGGTAAAATACAACAGCATCCTTTTAAATGCCCTGCTGTTAATTATAAATTTAAAAATGATTTCAGAGTTCATAGAATCTGACAGTGAACAAAGTATATAATTCCGGAGCAATATCCTAGGACTTGAATTTATACCAGGGTGAGAAACCAGGTGCTTGGAGTCTTAAGCACATTTATAGAGAAAGAATGGGGCCTTGAGCAAGGGCTTGGACCTGCGATTTTGCCTCTGCTCTGGGTAGCCAGAAATCGAGAAGTTTATTAGTCTGGGTTTGGGGTAGGGGATAAAAGTACTTTAATTTCTTCCTGAAAAAAGAGAACACTGGTCTGCTTTCTCCTTAGAGTTAGTATGCATCCCTTAGATTGTCCAGAAATCCCCACATCATATAGTTAACAACCGAAACAGTTGTTTCAAGGAAACCATTGAGCATTCGTGATACCCATCTACTGAGAAACGGTCCTTCCCCTTGCCTGAGCTCCTTGGGGTGTGGTACCCTGGTTGGGAATGAGTAACTAAATAAGAAGACAACACCTTGGCATTTTTTTTTTTTTGGACAGGCACAGTGGACACTGACAGAGAGAGGGGGGGACAGAGAGAAAGGTCTTCCTTTGCCGTTGGTTCACCCTCTAATGGCCGCCGTGGCTGGCACGCTGCGGCCAGTGCACCACACTGATCCGAAGGCAGGAGCCAGGTGCTTCTCCTGGTCTTCCATGGGGTGCAGGGCCCAAGCACCTGGGCCATCCTCCACTGCACTCCCTGGCCACAGCAGAGAGCTGGCCTGGAAGAGGGGCAACCCGGTCTGGTGCCCCGACTGGGACTAGAATCCGGTGTGCCGGCGCTGCTAGGCGGAGGATTAGCCTGTTGAGCCGCGGCGCCGGCCACCTTGGCATTTTTAACAACATTCTCCCACAAAATGCATTAGAAGGAGTTTGCTGAGCTTCGTGCTGTGCTGTGCAGGCTACAGGCTGCCCTGTGCGTTTCCTGTCGAGAATTTTCCTACAAGTGTAGGGCAGGTCAGGCCTGAAGACAGATGATCGTGATGCAGAGTGCACAGTGAGGGCCAGTTCCCAGCATGGTTTTGGTGTGGTAGAGGTGGTGACTGATTCATTTCACCTGAGAAATTCATTCACTCAGTGAACATTTAGTAGAGCTTCTCTTGTGGTTGACCTTGGGTGGAGTAGAGGAGCAGCTAATATTTATTGTATGCTTACCTGTGTATGAGGCAGCAAATATTTTATGTACAGTTAATCCCTACAATGTAATTTTAGTTCTCCCGTCCTAGGGTTGTAGACAATCCTCTAATTACCCCCAATTGAAAGAGCTCTTTATTGAAATTTAGCATGTATAGAGAGGGGTGTGCTCTTTGTCAGTGTGCACCTGGGGGCGTTTTATGTATCTTAGCCACCTCTGGATTTGGCACCCAGAGCAAGAACAGACAGTGAGAGGCTGCCGAGGGCTCCCTGGAGTTGCTCCTCCCCACCCTCCTTTGGGAACCACAATGTTGGCTTCCAGTAGCAAGTTTTCTGCCCTGTTTTCATATTTTCTGGAAATGGAATCACATAGTATGTAACCTTTTGTTCTGTGCTATTGCATGTGTTGGTAGACTTTTTCACCATTGTTGTGTAGTATTTCATTATCCCCATTTCATAGATGAGGCTGAAAAGTTAGTGGAGTCCAAGTGGGCAGGTAGTAATGAACACATGAGGATACTTCAGAAAATTTATGAAAAACGGAGTTGAAAGACAACTTTATTTTGGTGTAAGAAAATTTTGAAATCCATGCATATAGTTTTTTTTAAGATTCATTTATTGGGGCTGGCGCTGTGGCGTAGTGGGTAAAGCCAGTGCCAGTGTGCCATAGCCAGTTTGAAACCCGGCTGATCGAGCTCCCTGCTATGGCCTGCGAAAGCAGTGGAAGATGGCGCAACGCCTTGAGCTCCTGCACCCTCGTGGGAGAAGCGGAAGAAGCTCCTGGCTCCTGGATTCGGATCAGCAGAGCTCCAACCATTGTGGCCATCTGGGGAGTGAACCAGTGGATGGAAGATTCTCTCTGTCCCCCCCCCCCCTTATCTCACACTCTCTCTCTCTCTCTCTCTCTCTCTCTAATTGTGACTTTCAAGTAAAATAAATCTTAAAAAAAAAAAAGTGATTTATTTATGTGAAAGGCAGAGTTACGGAGAGGCGGAGGCACACAAAGAGAGGTCTTCCATCTACTGGTTCACTCCCCAGATGGCTGCAATGGCTGGAGCTGCGCCAATCTGAAGGAGTAAGGAGTTTCTCCCGGGTCTCCCACGTGGGTGCAGGGACCCAAAGACTTGAGCCATCTTCCACTGCCTTCCTAGGCCATAGAAGAGAGCTGGGTTGGAAGTGGAGCAGCCAGGGCTTGAAGGGATGCCAGTCCTGTCGGTGGCAGCTTTACCCAAAACACCATAGCGCCGGCGCCCATGCCTATTTTTTTCATAGTAAGCATTTGCCATGAACTTGAGAAAGACTGTTGAGGGGCTGGCATCGTGGTACACTAGGTTAATCCTCCGTCTGTGGTGCTGGCATCCCATATGGGCACCGGGTTCTAGTCCCAATTGCTCCTCTTCTAGTCCAGCTCTCTGCTGTGGCCTGGGAAAGCAGTGGAGGATGGCCCAAGTGCTTGGGCCCCTGCACCCACATGGGAGACCAGCAGGAAGTACCTGGCTCCTGGCCTCGGATCGGTGTAGCTCCGGCTTGGCAACCATCTGGGGGGTGAACCTACGGAAGGAAGACCTTTCTCTCTGTCTCTCTCACTGTCTGTAACTCTACCTGTCAAATAAATTTAAAAAATCTTTAAAAACAAAAAAACTGTTGATATTATAGTGCCACTAAGTGTGTTGAAACGACTTTCATTATTCTTCTTTAAAGTATAGCACAGTTTAAACAGTTCCCTTCTGATGCATATCTTGGTATCATATCATCATTTATACTTCATCATAAAAGCAAAAATGGCCTCAGTATTTCATGGATGCTTTCAGGTTTCCAGACACATTTTTTTTTTTTTTTTTATTGACTAGAGTCAGTTCCATGTAAGTGTAGCAGGTAGTAAAATGTTAATTTCTCCACGACTTTCTTTGTAACATAGCAGCTGTAGATGAAAGGGGGCATTGATAGTTTTTAAGTGTGGTCTGCTTGACTTTTATAGGTGCTTTGTTAGAGTATATTAATGTCCTCACTTTTTTTTTTTTTTTAAATTCCATGCCCTCTTCTACCTCTTTGCTTTTTACCCTAGAAAACTTTGTAAAATCTCAGTTCTGATGGAGTCGGGAATTAATTCCTTGGTGTGAGGGTGTGGCCCTGTCTTTGACCTACTGCTGTCTCTCCATCCTTGTACCCTTCAGAGGGGATGGGCTTTTTTTCTGAAACATTGTCTGTGCCCTGAAGGCAAGAACTCCGGATTGTTCACCATGGCTCCTGGCACACAGTATGTGCTCGGTTGAACAGGAGGTCAATGAGTGAGAGGCTGGTGGACTCTCAGATTTGTCTTTTTCTTTTTTTATGCTGTTGTGATTGACCTTAAAGACATTATGATTGTTCCTTCTGGGGAGCCTGATGAATTTTCATACGCTCTTCAGACATAAATGGAATTCCTGGAGCTATTTGTTTATACATTTTTTTTTTTCTAGTAGTAGAGGAAGAATGATTTCAGAAACTGGCAGAAAATAAAGTTAAAATGATTTTGTTGAAGTAAGAAATTTCTTATTTTTTCTGTTGTTTGAACATTTGCTGAGGCCCTAATGGATTCCACACAGTGAAAATGCAGAAATGAATATAATCGTCCCTGCTCTTGAGGGGTATATAATTTGGTGAGAAAGACACACTTAGGAGAGGGTCCCCAAAAAGTTCATGGAAAAGTAATGAAAAGACGATGGATAAGATTTAAAAATTTTGTTGCACCAAAGTAAACTTTTAATTCCATTTTCATGAGCTTTTGGAAGGACCCTCTTAGGTACATAGAACACTTTGTTGTAAAATAGACCTGTGTAGCTGTGAGCATTTTTTCCCCAGTGCAGTGAAAGGGGCATCTGAACCTGGAGCGTGGGTGGCCGTCAGGAGGGCTGTCCTGGAAGAGATATAACAGCAGAACTGAATCTGCATGGACGGGCGTCAGGTCCCACTCCACCCTGTGGCCCTGTGCTGCTCTACCTCTTGTATTTCTTATTTCTGGAATGTGGATTGCACTATAGTTAGAATTTCTACCAGTTAGAATTTCTACCAGTTAGAAATTTCTACCACTGTAGAAACCTTATTCTGTCTTTCCTCCCTTGCCACCCGGCTGCTCTCTGAGGGTCTTGTTGATTCTAGTTCTGAAGTGCCTTTACAATGCAGTCTCTGCCTTTTGTGCCTTCTCTCCTTGGTTCGGAAGGACAGTGATGGAAATCCTTGGGTGCTGAGCATCTGGCCTGGCACAGTGTAGACTGCAAAGTTTCGTTGAGCCAAAAGAAACTGGATTGTCTCTTACTGTCTTTTCTTCCTCTAGTCTCTTTTTCTTTCATTTGATTCCGTTTAGCATCCTCAAAATTACTAAAACTTTTAAAAAATTATTTGAAATTCAGAGTTACAGAGAGTAAAATTTTCAACTCTCAGTTTTACTCCCCAAATGGCCACAATGGTCAGGATTGGGCCATGCTAGAGCCAGGAGCTTCATCTGGGTCTCCCACATGGGTGATACGGACCCAAACTCTTGGGCCATCTTCCACTGTTTTTCCAGGCCACAAGCAGAGAGCTGGATTGGAAGTGGAGTAGCCAGGACATGAACTGGTGCCCATATGCGATAGTGGTGTCGCAGGTGGCAGCTTTACTCATTGTTCCGTAACGCTGGCCCCCTAAAACTTTTATTTTTTTATATTTTAAGTGTTTATTTGAGAGTTGGATATGTTGCCTGTTATTGGTTCACTACTCAGATGTCCACAATGGCCTGACCTGGGCTGGGCTCAAGCTGGGGGCCAGACAATAAATCCAGGTCTCCTCCAGCTACTTGAGCCATCACCACTGCCTCCCGGGATCTGCGTTCATAGGAAGCTGGGGTCAGGAGCCAGAGCCAAGATCAGTGGTACTCCAGTACATGCTACAGGCATCTTGGGATAAATGCCCACTCCCAGAACTTTTGTTTTTTGTGTGCTACTGTTGTGCTTAAAATTTTCCCTCTATCACTCTCAAGGTAGAAATTCAGCTTTTTAGCATTGGGTTTGCCCTTGACCCCACCCTGCCTTACATGCTTCTCAGGTTTTTTTTTTTTTTTTTTTTAAGATTTATTTGACAGGTAGAGTTATAGACAGACACAGAGAAAAAGGCCTTCATTCTATTGGTTCACCCCACAAATGACTGCTATGGCCAGAGCTGCGCCAATCTGAAGCCAGGAGCCAGGTGCTTCTCCTGGTGTCCCACGTGAGTGTAGGAGCCCAAGCACTTGGGCCATCCTCCACTGCCCGCCCGGGCCACAGCAGAGAGCTGGACTGGAAGAGGAGCAATTGGGAGTAGAACCCGGAACCATATGGGATGCTGGCGCCGCAGGTGGAGGATTAACCAAGTGAGCCACAGCGCCGGCCCCTCATGCTTCTCATTCTTCCACTGCCCCTCTTGGACCGTGGGCCAGAACCTGTCTGGAGTTTACAGTGTGGTGTTCGTGGCCCATGTACCTTCCCTAGAAACTTCCACTTTGTCACTCTGTCTCCTCTTTTGAGTCCAACTCAGCTGTCAGCAACCCTGTGAAAGTCCCGGGCCTTTCCGAGGAAGATTTGTGCCCTGTGCCTTAGAAGTCTTACATAAAGTCCTCTTTGCGGACGTCTCCACCAACCCACCCCGTATCTTACTGCCCACTTTGCCTCTGCCCTCCTCCCATCAGACCGAATGCCGGAATTGTGACTCTGTTCTTTGGCCCCCGGTCAGGTGCTTTTTAAGTGTCAGATGAGCAGTTCCTCCCTGCACTCTCCTGTGAACGTGTGATTGCTACTTTCACATCTCCTTAGTTGTGCTTGTACGGCTTTGCGTGAGGTGTGCCCTTTCAGCAGCTCCATCTACATGTGCAGCAGTGCATTACTGAAAGGCCAGTGTACGTCGTGCCCTGTCTTTGAAACTGTCTCTGCTCATGGAAGCCCAAAATGTTGGTTTCTGCCTCCGAACCATCTTGGCTCCCTAGTCCTTGTCTGTGATACCTACACAACACCTGCTGTAACTATGTATTTTTTTGAATTTTTTTCTTTTTTTTAACTTTTATTTAGTAAATATAAATTTCCAAAGTACAGCTTATGGATTACAGTGCCCCCCCATCACTTCCCTCCCATTCGCACGCCTCCCATTTCCTGCTCCCTCTCCCATTCCATTCACATCAAGATTCATTTTCAATTATCTTTATATACAGAATATAGATTTAGTATATATTAAGTAAAGATTCCAACAGTTTCCACCAACACCGAAATACAAAGTGTAAAATACTGTTGGAGTACTAGTTATAGCATTAATTCACATTGGACAACACATTAAGGACAGAGATCCCACATGAGGAGTAAGTACACAGTGACTCCTGTTGTTGACTTAACAACAGAATGTTATTTCCTATATTGTGAACTGAGGTTAGAGCTCATCATCGAGACAGTTTTGAAGCTTGTGTGTCAAAAAGAAGAATTTCTCTTTCAGTAGTCATTTTTTTAAGGATTAATTTTTATTTATTTGAAAGAATTACAGAGAGAGTAGAGACAGAGAGAGAGGTCTTCCATTGGCTGGTTTGCTCCCCAGATGGCCGCAACGGCCAGAGCTACACTGATCCGAAGCCAGGAGCTGTAGTTGCCTGTTGAAGTACGTTGGTGAGGACTACTTTGGAGTCCTCATCACGTAGTTCGAAGGTGTGATTTTTCTCAGAGGTAGTGTTAGTTTATTGGCTTTTCTCATTGAGGTTGTGGATTTTCTCATTCTTACTATGATGTCTCATTCTTGGTATGATTGTCTTGGACATGTTGTGTGTCTGTTTTTTTTTTTTTTTGATTTATTTTATTTATTTGAAAGAATTACAGAGAGAGGTAGACAGAGAGAGGTCTTCCATCTGCTGGTTCACTCCCCACCCGGCACAATGGCTGGAGCTGGGCCATTTCAAAGCGAGGAGCCAGGAGCTTCCTCTGGGTCTCCCACGTGGGTGCAGGGGCCAAAGGACTTGGGCCATCTTCCACTGCCTTCTCAGGCCATAGCAGAGAGCTGGATCGGAAGAGGAGCAGCAGGACTTGAACCGGCGTCCATATGGGATGCCGGCGCTTCAGGCCAGGGCATTAACCCGCTGTGCAGCGCCGGCCCCACGTTGTCTCTTAAGGCAGGCTACTCTTGAGTCTCAATTGAAGTTTTCATTTTAGCGGGCAGTCACCCAGTTCAGTTGTGTTGTACGGGCCTGGCCTGCATTCGTGAGGTGTATTTCTGTGGATAGTTTCATGTTGAAGGCTTTGTGGTTTGTTTTAGTCTGCTTTGTATTCCTGGGGTCTCATTTCATGGCTGCCTGCTGGCGCTGACAGCAAGGACGGACGGCAGGGGTTTCCCTGTGCTGGGACTGTGGGTTCCTTCCACTGGGGAAAGGTGCTCAGAGCCCTGGGTTCTCAGGGGCTTCCCTGACTGTGGCAGATCCCCTTGCCTGCTGGGGACAGGGAACTCTTCCTAAATTGGAGCTGGTTGATGTGGGTTCTGTGGCTTCCTTCGTGTCTTCGGGCAAGGGAGTCTCAAGCCTGGGGGACCAAGAAATCTTCTGGTTCAGGCCGCTTAGGGAGGACCCTTGTGTTGGGTCTGCCCGCCCCGTGGCCTGTGTCTCTCTCCCCTGGGTGATGATTTGGATTGTGTAGGGCTTGCTGGATGTCACAGGGACTCTAGTTTGACCTGGTGTGAGAACAGGCATCGCTAGGTCACCTTCCTTTGCTAGGGTAGGGGTTGGGACGTGGCAGGTGTGGGTGGGGGGATGTAAGACACCCTTTGGTTGAGTTGACCCTGTCACCCTTGTCACAGGCCAGCTCCTTTTCTTACCACTTGGTTATTCCTTGTCTGATTTCCAGGGTTTGTCATGGTCAGTGGAGAGGAGCACAGTGAAATCCGTCTGTGCTGTCTTGCCCCTGTTCATTCGTTCTTAAAGGCTGAGTTTTTAAATACGCTGAAAAATGTCAGGAATTTTTAGCCTTTGTCTTTCTATATTAAGCAAATTGTGTTGTTCATCTGTCTTATTATATAGTAAAGAAACTTGAGAACTGGTGAGGTTGTGTGACTGATCCAGTGGTTCTATGACTAGTTAGTTCTGGAATCCGGACCAGAGCTAGGCTGCTGGTCCCAAATCTGGTGTTTGTTCCCTTTGTAGCAAACTCTGTTTTTTACATAAATATTATTTATTTGGAAGGCAGAGTGGCAGAGAGAGTGGGAGAGACCATCTGCTGGTCTTCCTCACGCTCCCTTCCCTAAATTACTGCAATCACTGGGGCTGGGCCAGGCTGAAGACTGGAGCTTGTAACTCCATCTGAGTCTTCCACATCCGGGGCAGGGGCCCAAGTATTTGGGCCATCGTCTACTGTTTCCACAGGTGCATTAGCAGGAAGCTGGATTGGGAGCAGAGCAGCCAGTACTCAAACTGGTACCCATGTGGGATGCTGGTGTCCCAGGCCACAGCTTAACCCACTACACCACAACATTGGCTCCTTCTTGTAGCAAACTAAATTGGGGGTTTCACTGGCAGCAAAAGGAAACATCACTATGCCATAACATTAACACACCAGAGAATTTAAACATCACCGAAAACCTATCAGGTATAAGAAGAGAACCCAGCCTTAAATTATCTTGTCTGAGATTGAATGCATCTGTCCCAGTTTTAATAATACTAATTATTTTTGCTAAAGTCTAAAATAATGCACCTCCTGTTTTTACTAAAAACAAAACAAAACAAAAACCCTCAATGACCTTATGTGTCTTCTTGCATATGAAAATTATATCGCTGGTTATCATCACTATTTATCTTCAACTTCAAAGAACCTAAAGGATATAATTAAGATTGGTGGCATCACCCAAACAATGTAATCTCACAGCTTAGCATGAACAGGGCTTTTCACCAGGTCTTGTGATCCCAGAAACATCGGGTCAGACACTGCTCACGGTGTTTCCCCATGAAGTCCCCCTGCTTTCTTCTGTGTCACAGAATTGGAGAAATGGAGCAGCCCAGAGGTTAACTCTTCAGTTGCTGGTAATTTTTTGAAGTTTCTGGGATTTGATAGGCAATCAGATCAGAGTTGAAGTAATCCCCCAACTCTGTGGAGTCTGACATGGGAGGCATTTTTTCCTTTTCCTGAGGCCTATCAAGATCCAGGCACAGCAGATGGGTGCAGATGCTGGCTGTGTTGAACGTCCTTTGAGTAACGGCGGCGCCTGGACAGGTCTGAGGATGGGGGTCTGTCTCTGCCTTCATTCTCCATTTGTTCACTTTTTTTTTTGTTATTTTTTTCTTTTTGCTCCTTTTTTTTATTTTTTTATTTTGGTAGGCAGAGTTAGAGAGAGAGAGAAAGGTCTTCCTTTTCTGTTGGTTCACCCCCAAATGGCTGCTACAGCCAGCGCGCTGTGCTGATCCGAAGCCAGGAGCCAAGTGCTTCTCCTGGTCTCCCATGCAGGTGCAGGGCCCAAGAACCTGGGCCATCCTCCACTGCACTCCCGGGCCACAGCAGAGAGCTGGCCTGGAAGAGAAGCAACCGGGACAGAATCAGGCACCCCAACCAGAGCTAGAACCTGGGGTGCCGGCGCCATAGGCGGAGGATTAGCCTATTGAGCCATGGCGCTGGCCTGTGTTCCTTCCTTTTATAGTCTCATTAAAGGCTTCATTCTCTGACCTGTATGGAAGAAGGGAACTCAAAATACTGGGCATCAGAGACTGTTTCTCTCACACATGAAAACTCCAGCGTAGGTGGGCCTTATGTCCAAGCCAGTTGTTTAGAATTTGGAGTGAAGTTTCACACAAAGTCTGATGAAGTGTGACGAGTACATTGGCAAAGTGTCTTCTCTAATCCTTAATGTAGTTGAGTTACGATGCGGCTCAGCGGCGGTGGATTGCTTCCAGTCAAAGGATGTTACTGGGACAGGGCCCCTTGGGGACTCTTCTGACTTCTCAGCAGGTGTCTCTGTGCCGTCTACTCGGTCGTGCTTGTATCTCATCGGGGTTTGTAGTGAGGCTCCTGTTGGCAGGTTCTGCTTTCTACTGCACCAGATTTATCTCCCATCAGCTTCTTTCTGCATAGATTTTTGGACAGGGCTCATGGACCGTGCGAGGTGAATTTAATAATTGTTCTGATTAGTGTCCCTCACAACTCACAAACAGATCTCGTGATTCTACCTTCCCAGGTTTGCATCTGGAGAGATGGGCTTTTGGACTCCTCATCATCCTGTCTTGTTTTACTTTGATTTCTCTTTTGCCCTTATCTTCTCAACACGTGATCTTCCCAGTGAAACAGTGTTTTCCTACTCACGCAGGGAATATTATTTCTCTTTGTGAAGAAAGCATTGAAAGGCGCGAGTTTTTAACCTAGGGATTCAGATGCCTGTATCCAATATCCACAGTGCCTGGATCTGATCCCCACTTGCTGCTCCTGACTCTGGCTTCCTGCCAGTGCAAGCTTTGGGGGACAGCAGATGAGCATCAGGCTCAAGTCACCGGGTCCCTGTGCTCCACAGCGGAGACCTGGGTTGAGTTCCTGGCTTCTGCCTTTAGCAGTGGCTAAGGCCCAGCCTTTTGCAGACTTTCGGGGAGTGTGCTCTGTCTGGCTATCTCTCAAATCAATAAAAGTTTAAAAAAAGTAACAAAAATAAAAAATAAGCTTGGAAAAAGAACCGCTGTAGTGTTCCGTGGAGCATCACGTATGGAAGGGTGTTTCTGCACTTTAATCTTCACCCACCACTTTCTGTGTCTGTCCCCCACTTGAGGAGTGAGAAAATCAGCTGTCACCGTGCTTGCCCGACACCTGAACTCGGATCCTGCGGCAGCCTGGAAAGGGAATCTCCTCGAAGTATGTGTGCCTTCACAAGCTGCAGGAGTGTTTTCCTCTTGCAGAGCTAAGTGCCAGACGCTAGGCTATGCCTCTGTGTGTAGGAATTCAGTCCTTGACATAGGCTATAAAACAGTTGCTATTTCTGTACCTTTAACAAATGCTAGCTTCTTTTACTGTGTGCTGGGTATCATCATGCTTGGTAAGTGGTAATGTAGTCCTCCTAACAACCGCTATGAGAGAGACGCTCTTGATTCTTATTTATACACGAGACTGTGAGGTTAGGAAAGTTAAATAACTTACCCAAGGCGACATCTCGGAACTAAGTTGGGATTGAGATTCTTGCTTGGTCTGTTTCCTAAGTGAAGATTTTAATACCCCTACCCCCTTTCTTGGCTTTTCTGTATTATTTCTGTGAACTTGTTTCTCTTTTTCATGGAAGGCTCTCAGGTGGTTTGGGAACTAATTCAAAGTGCTAATAACCCTAGAACTATCTCAGCCTACAGTTACCTGCTCTCCAACTCTGTATCCCTGGAGAACGGCCCATAAGTTTGTACATGTACAGTATGAGGCCCTTCAGACAGCTTGTGGAAAATGTGTATTATTGAAATAACTGCATGGATCAAACATTTTTTTTTTCTGCACCACAATAAACTTTTATTGGGAGCCAGTGCTGTGGTGTAGCAAGTAAAGCTGCCGCCTGCAGTGCCAGCATCTCATACGGGTGCTGGTTCACTTCCAATCTAGCTCTCTGCTAATGTGCCTAGGAAAGCAATGGAAAATGGCCCCAACATCCATCCACCTGGGAGACGTGAAGAAGCGCCTGGCCTAGCACTGGCCATTGTGGCCATTTGGAGAATAACCAGTGGATAGAAGATATTCTCTCAATCTTTTGCTCTCTTTCTATCTGCTTTTCAAATAATTCTTAAAAACAAAACTTCAAACTTTTCTTTTAGTTCCATTTTTCCATGAACCTTTTGGAATAACTTCATTCTACCCAATGAGCTCCTGTTATAGCAAAACTTACGTTTAGTCATGAAATTTATGGTTCTGTCCAGCGAGCCCTTATGTTTGACTCACAGGAACTCCCAAGGGCACCTGCTGAGCAAGCTGATAAGACAGGAGCCGGGGCTGACGCAGTGCCCTGAGCAGCTTTGCTGCCCTGATTGCACCAGTGTCCAGAGTCCAGCTGATTTCCCAGTTCCTATAAACCTTGCTCCAGATTCATTTAAATCACATCTCTGGACACCATAGCTACCCAGTCTTCTGTTTCCAAGATGTTACTCTTGTTTAGGCTGTTGCAGTCTTAAGAATCTTAGGACAGCAGTGGTCCTGCCGTCCACAACTCACTGGCCCAGAGACACCTGTGTGCTCTCTGGCAAGACCCAGTGTACTGATTTTATCACCCATTATGTCACGAATGGCACTTCGAGCATTGTGGCTGTAGGTGAAAGTGTGGCTGGGAGACTCATCCCTGTCCATAGGCTGTTGCCCATCAGGAGATAAGGAGTCGCTTCCCTCATCACGGAAGTCTTACCATGAAAACGAGGGCAGAGTAAACAGTGTGCTCACTGACTCACGTTTCTTCAGTGTGAATTCCTTGTCTCAGAGGGACGCTGTGACGGGCAGGGCAGGCACCAGCACTTTGGGTATCACCATGAGTGGGGAGTTCCCTGTGGTTCCCACCAGTGTTCCCAGGCCCCCGGGAATCTCAAAACCAGATGGAGGTGTGCTGCTGCACTCACTTGGTGCTTTGGACTCAGTGGCCCTGGGCCACTTCATGAGGGGTCAGGGTACGTGACCAAGCAGAGCTGGGGAATGAAGCTTTGACAGTATCACACGTTGGGAACCTGAGAGACCCAGATTCGAGTTGTGTGTTACTGGGACACCTACTTGACCTGTCTTGAGATTTTCCCACGTATGTTAAATGAGGATCTTGGATGTACTGTGTAGGATTTCTAAGGGTTTGGAGTGACTTATATATAAAATACCCATCATAACAGTAGGCACACATTGTTGTCTGGAAGAATGAAGAAATGGTGAAGTTCTGAATAAGATCTGATTGATTGTATTAGGTAATAAAAGTCCGAGTTGAGACTGTGGGTTCAGAATGTGGCAGTGGGGGAAGGCATGGGGCCTCGCTGTTAATATGCTGCTTGGGATGCCTGTGTCCTGTATTGGAGTACCTGGATTTGAATCTTGGCTCTGTTTCCAATCCCAGCTTCCTTCCAATGCAGACCCTTGGAGCTAGTAGTTACAGATACAGCAGTTGAGTCTGGGAGACCCAAATTGAGTTCCGTTCTCCTGACTTTGGCCAGGCCCAGCACCCTCTGTTGCAGGCCTTTGAGGAGTGAACCAACAGGTGGGAGTGGTTTCAACTCCTGCTTTCTCACTCTGTCTCTTTCTCTCTCTCTCTCTGCCTTAACCCTACCATGTGTCTCTGTTAAATAAATAAATTAAGTAATTTAAAAGGAAAATGAACCAGGAAGAGACACAACAGAGAATACCTCAGAATCCACAACTGAAATGCTTTTGTTTGCTTTAAATCAAATTTTGGACAATGAGAGGAAAATTAAAATGAATATTTCCATAATGTTTAGGGATGTAACTGTATTCTTTACAAGTGTGAGAGAAACCATTTTTTTTTTTTAAAGATTATTTATTTGACAGAGTTAAACAGAGAGAGAGAAGGAGAGGCAGAGAGAGAGGTCTTCCATCCACTGGTTCACTCTCCAAATGGCTGTGATGGCTGAAACTACGCTGATCCAAAACCAGAAACCAGGAGCTTCTTCCATGTCTCCCATGCGGGTGCAGGATCCCAAGGACTTGGGCCATCTTCTACTGCTTTCCCAGGCCATAGTAGAGAGCTGGACTGGAAGTGGAGCAGCCAGGACTTGAACTGGAGCCCATATGGGATGTCGGTACTGCAGGTGGCAGCTTTACCTCCTATGCCACAGTGCCGGCCCCGAAACTGTGTTTTTAAGAATAATGGGGAAAATTTGCCTAAAAACATATGGAATGTATCTCATAAATATGTACAATTTTCATGTGTCTGTTAAAATGAAGGGAGCATGTAGCCAGAATAATGTATATAAGAGTATAACAGAGATATGCCTATAAGGTGGTTAATAAACTATTTCCCTTTCTAGTGAAAAAGTTATTAAAAAATACAGAATTCAAAAGCTTAATTTAAAAAAGAGGGCATAGAGGAGTAAGGAGAAACTACAAAACAAGATTACTGTATAGCAACTTGTCAGAGTGGATAGGGAAAAATCAAGATTGTACTTAAGCATTAATGGCAATTTTTACTACTGATGTGCATGTAATCGAGGAAATAAAAATTAGTGTGAAAATCAATTTTGAAAGAAGTTGACTGAATAGCATAATGAACCTGCAAGTACCCATTATCTGCCTACAGCAATTGTGTACCCACGTTTAAATGCTGAGGTGTCAGGCTTAATGAGGATGTCAATTTCATAGCTCACAGGCTTGATTCCTGGGTTTCTGGAAGCTTTAGCAGACACTGCATTTTATTTATGTTTAATAATAAAATGCTTTTTCTTTTTTATTTAATTCATTTACTCAAGAGGCAGATAGAAACGGAGAACGTGCTCCCTGCTTCTAGTTCTTTCTCTAAATAGCTGTAGAGCCAGGGCTGGGCCAGGAAGAAGAAAGGGGCCTGGAACTCAGTCCAGGTCTCCCAAGCAGGTGGAAGGGACCCAAGTTCTTGAGCCACCACCTGCTGCACCCAGGGTGTGGATTAGCAGGGAGTTAAAATCGGGAGCTGGTGGTAGGACTCACCCAGGCAGTCGAGTGTGGAATGTGGGCATCCCAAGCAGTATCTGTACCGCTAAGTCAAATGCCTTTTTCGACACTTTATTTTCAGTAGAATTGGGAAATTTATGTCTTTCCTTGATCAGTTGTGAAAAAAGAAAAAAGAAATCCAGTGTTTCCTTTTGGCAACAATGTACTTCTTTTCTTCTATGATTTAGCCTTTTCTTTCCTTCTATGCTACCTGTCCCTGTACTTAACTTTCTGTGACATCCTTGCTGAGTAACAATGTTAGCAGATGTCTTGCAGAGTGTCTTTTGAACTGAAGCCTGGGAGTTACTGATGTTCCAGGAAAATTTCATGCAGGTCCTCACCCTTTCCTTGGTTATCTATGTATCCAGGGGAAGAGGAAATCAAGGATACAGTTCAACCCAGGGTAGCAATGTTTTTATTTGGAATAAAAGCTGGTTGAAGTTGGGGACTATGGATCGCATACAGCAGAGTGCAGCTATGTGCATCTACTCTGTAACTGTGAGGCCCCTAGCATTGAAGCAGTCCCAGGTGAGCCCACTGTTGGGAACCTCAGGAATTGTCTAGTTATTTTGAAATACATTGCTGGGGAACCTTTTTTCTGCCAGTGGCCATTTGGATATTTACAGCATCATTCACAGGCCATACAAAGCTATGCACCTGAAAACTAGCCTGCTTCGGATTTATTGAATTTCGAGTCCCTTTTGCAGTTGCTTTGGCCAGGCCAGATGAAATGATTATATGGCTCATGGGCCGGGCATTCTCAACCCCTGCTAGTGAATACCAAAAATTAATTCCTGAAGTCTAGCTATACTGTGGTACCTGTTAGCTGACCTCTCTTCACCCCTCCCCTCCACTGTCTTTCCCAGTGTCTGATGCCCTCTTTTCTAAGCTCTTCTTCTAAGAGATTGATTTTTTTAAAGCATCCACAAATGAATGAGAACATGCAGTATTTATCTGTCTGCACCTGACTTATTTCTTAATAAGTTGTAGCTGCACTCTGCAAATGACGTGACTTCGTTCTTTATTATGACTGAATGATGCTGCATTATCATTATTTTTTCCTTACCATTCATACGTACATGGACATGGTTGATTCTATATCTTCTGATGAGTGCTGCAGTAGATGTGGAACACGGGTGTCTCTTTGATGTGGTTTCATTTCCTTTGGGTATATACTCAGTGGCGAGATTGCTACATCATAGAATAGGTCTATTTTTATTAGGAACTTCCATACTTTTTACATAGTGACTGTAATACTTGACATTTCTACCATCATTGTATGTAAGTTCTCCTTTCTCCATATCCTTACCAGCATTTGCTTGATAATAGCTATTCTAACTGGGGTGACATGTTAACTCATTACAGTTTTGCTTTGTGTTTTGCTGATTATTGGTGATACTGAACATTTTTTTTTCATATACTTGTTGGTCATTTTTATGTCTTTTGAGGAATGACTGTTGAGATCCTTTGCCTATTTTTAAAATGCATTATTTGCTTTTTTGCTGTAGAGTTCCTTATGTGTTCTGGATATGAATCCCGTGTCTGATAGTTTGCAAATGTTTCTTCCCATCTCTTCATTCTGTTGATTGTTTCTTTTGCTGTCCAGGAACTTCTTAGTTTGATAGACTCTCAATTGTGTATTTTTACTTTCATGGCCTGTGCTTTTGAGGTCTTGTCCAAAAAAAATCTTTGCCTATACCAGGGTCTTAAAGTGTTGTTCTTTTAAGTAATTTTATGGTTTCATGTGTTACATTTAGGTCTTTGATCCATTTTGAGTTGACTTTTAAAAAAATTTATTTATTTGAATATCAGAATTACAGAGAGAGGGAGAGGCAGAGCAACAGAGGGATCTTCCATCTGCAAATGGCCACAATTGCCAGGGCTGGGGCAGGCCAAAGCCAGGAGCCAGGGACTTCCTCCAGGTCTCCTACATGGGTGCTGGGGCACGAGGACTTGGGCCATCTTCCGCTGTTTTCCCAGGTGCTTTAGCAGGGAAGTGGATCAGAAGTGGAGCAGCTGGGGTTCGAACTGGTGCTTATATGGGATGCCAACACTGCAGTTGGAGGCTTAAACTGCTATACCACAGTGCTGGCCCCTGGAGTTGATTTTTGTATGTGGTGAGAGGTCAAGTTTAGTTTCATTCTTTTGCATCTGAGTATCCAGTTTCCCCAGCACCATTTAATAGAGAGACTGTCCTTTCTCTAAAATGTGTGATTGGTGAGTTGTAGTTCTGAAAGCAAGAATTAATACCAGCTATAAGGAAAAGATAATGGCCTTTGCATGTGAGAGAAAAATACACAATTCTAAGCCAGCATAAGGCAGTGACCCAGACAGAAGATCCCCGGGCACAGCCCCCTGGCAAGTTCGTTCTTGTTTCTGGGCTCTTTGCACGTGCGTTTTCATTATTTCAGTCTTTCTGCTTTGTCCTCAAACAGTCCTGACTTACTTTGGTTGTACAGTACAGATAGTCTATCTCACACTCATCTAAAGGAGTCCTCTCACTTTGTTACTGTGCCTTCAATGTCGCCCTGTAGCTTACAGCAATGGCAATCCAACTTGCTTTTTTGTTGGACTCTGTTCAAGCCCTGCTATTTCACGTGGTGTTTTTCTGAGTTGGTCTTCCATTGTCCTCTGCTCAGTGTGTGATGGTGATTTCTCTCTGTTCTGCTCAGTGAGTGGGGATTTCTCTCTGATCTAGGCCCTGGACTCCTCAGGGCAGCCACCTGCCCCCCTTATACAGGTAGGCCCTCTGGGCTGTGCTACATGATCTGTGCCCAGCAAGTCACTTGTCATTTCTCACCAGGTTTCCTTTGGCTCTTATTCTCCTGGAACAGGAGATTGTAGTGATCCATGAGGATGAGTCTTTTTTTAAATTTTTGAATCTTGTAGAGTAAATTTTGAAGAATTTGGGAGGAATGGGGGAGTTGCTTAGCCACTTTTGGCTTTGGTTGTCAACCACATGGTTCTCATTGGTCTTAGGACTTTGTGTTACTCCAGTGGCAATGTGGTGAAAAAGCTGGTTTTCATTAAGGCAGAACACCTGACACCTAAATCCCTACTAAAATTTACTTTGGGCCTTAGGTATATACTGTGGTTAAAAAGGTAACTTGTCTTGAGGCTATTCTTGTATGAGGGTTTGTTTTTCTTTTGGTCTCCTCTTTCTTCGGACTTGTTTGCCAAGTTACTATATTTGTTACCAGAATGTTTAAATGATACTGTTTTGTCATGGAGCTCAACCTCTCTGAGCTCTAAAAACAGTATTTGCAAATAGTGTTCATATCTGTATACTGCTTTTAACCCTAAAGTTAAAGCCCCTGTTCAGCTTCTCATTTTCTACTCAAAAAGATTCATGTTGTTTGTGTGTGTGTTTGGGCTGATTAAACAGAATACCACAACCAGGATGCTTTAAACAGTGGAAATATGTTCTTAGAATTTTGGTTCCTGGAAGTCCAAGATCAAGGTCTTGGCAGGGTTGGTTTCTTCCAGGGGCTGTGAGCGAAGGATCTTTCCCAGGCCTTTCTTCTTGGCATGGAGTTGGCTGTGTTCCCCATGTGTCTCTTCATAGTGTCTTGCCTCTGTGTTTATGTTTTGCCCAAATTTCCCCTTTGTATAGGAACACCAGTCATACTGGATGGATTAGGCCTCGCCTTTCTGACCTCCCCTTAACTGTTACTTGTGTAAAGACCCTGTCTCCAAGTGAGGACACAAGTGGGGTGAGAATTAAACATGCGTTTCCAGAGAACACAATTCAGTTCACAACACAGGGGAATAAGAACAGCCTGCTGATTACCACAGCACTCATAAAGCAGACTTTGTTGGCATTGAAGCTGTCAGTTTCAGAGGTGATGGCTTTCCTTAGGGAATTTTTTGCATGTAAGTTCCAAAATCATCCAGTTGAGGTTGTTACAGAACATGGCCAAAGCTGGATGGAGGGGCTGGTGCCATGGTGTAGCGGGTTAGGCTGGTGCTTGTAATGGGGTCATTCTGTATGATAATGTGGGTTGAAGTCCAGCTGCTCAGCTTCTTACCCAGCTACCTGCTGATGGGTCTGGGAAAGCATCAGAAGATGGCACAAGTACCTGGTCCCCTGCCACTCATGTGGGAGACCAAGGTGGAGTTCCTGGCTTAGCCCTGGGTGTTGGGGCATTTGGGGGAGTGAACCAGTTGCTGGAGGATCCCTGCCCATGTCTTTCTGTCACTCTGACTTTCAAACAAGTGTTTTTTTTTTTTTTTTTAAAAAAAAACTGGTTGGAGAGGTTGCTGTAGCACCTCAAGACTGGGTCCTTGGATCCATCATGCCTCAAGCCTATTACTGACACCAGGGTGGAGGAAGAAAGTGCTTGATTTGCACCATGCCAAGCAAGGAGTCAGCTGTCACTCAGTAACCAAAATTCTCCCAGGGATTCAAGGCAGACTCTTCCAGATTAAAATGGAGGTTGAGCAGTACATGATCCACTTGTATAAGGGCTCTGGTTGGCCCTCAGTGTGTGTAGCCTTCCTCTGATGGGTCAGTGATATGGGCCAGTCTGTTTCTCTCCAAATGGCCAAGGTGGGCCCCAGTCTCTCCAGGTCTCTGGGTAGGCTGGGTGCTACTTAGCTGGATCAGCACCTGTGAGTTCCTGTGAAATTCTCAGATCAGGACCCATTTAAGAGCAGGCTGAGTCTTTGTGAGTCAGGATCTGGGCTCTGGCTTTGCCCTTGTGTCACTACCCAAATTGGTGAATTTGATGCTGTACAGAGGAACTAGAAATTGAGGGAGAGATTCTTTTGGGTCTGATAAAGTCTCCATTAAAGATGTTGGGGGTAATGAGTTGGCTTCAAGACCTCTGAGTCTCACCAGTTGTTGGCACAATTTCCAGAAAATCTCTGAGAACCACTGTGTTCCCTTAACCTGGCTGGGACAGTGGCCTCCCGACCTGTCTTCCTGCCGCCACAGTTCTCCACCTTCAGTCATTTCCAACACAGCAGCTAGGAAAACGCTGTTAAATCAAACTGTGTTGGCCGGCGCCGTGGCTCAATAGGCTAATCCTCCGCCTTGCGGCGCTGGCACACTGGATTCTAGTCCTGGTCGGGGCGCCGGATTCTGTCCTGGTTGCCCCTCTTCCAGCCCAGCTCTCTGCTATGGCCCGGGAGTGCAGTGGAGGATGGCCCAAGTGCTTGGGCCCTGCACCCGCATGGGAGACCAGGAGAAGCACCTGGCTCCTGGCTTTGGATCAGTGCGGTGCGCCGGCAGCAGCGTGCCGACCGTGGCGGCCATTGGAGGGTGAACCAACGGCAAAGGAAGACCTTTCTGTCTGTCTCTCTCTCACTGTCCACTCTGCCTGTCAAAAAACAAAATTAAAAAAAATCAAACTGCGCCCGTCGACTCAGACCTCTCCAGAGGTTCCCCCAGTACAGCTCATGGCCTGGAACTGGGCCAGCATTATCTTGGGCCTTCTTATCTACTGCTCTCGCCCTGTGTCCTTGAGTCTGATCCAGCCACGCGGGCCTCTTGTCCTGCTTGTGTCAGGCCCACGAATGGCTCTCCCTTACCTGCTCCAGGTATTTGCTCAGGTGCCATCTTCTCCGTGCAGTCTGTTCTGTCCAGCGTCTGCCCATGAAGCCCCATCTCCACAGCCTTTCCTTGTGTTTCTCCATGGTGGGTAGCGGCTCCCAAGATGCTGTGTACATTGTCTCCTCTCCCCTCTCCCTCCCTTTCAGCCTCCCTGCACTGCCTCTTGTTGACATGATTTATTCCAGCTATAGCCCTTGGTACTTCACAAACTTCATGGAAAAATAAATTTTAAAAGGTTTATTTTGGTAAAAGTAATTCTGGTATCTGTGCATATAACAGATCTTCCCACACCTTCTGGTTCAGTCCTCAAGAACCAGCAATGGCTGTGCCGCTGAGGCCTGGAGCTGGGAGCTCAGTCCGGGTCTCCCAGGTAGTTGGCAGGAATGCAGCTACTGCCTCTCAGAATTTGCATTAGGTGGCATCTGGAATCAGAAGCCAGAGCTGGGACTCAAGACCTGGCACTCTGCTGTGTGCCCACTCCAGAATGCTGCTTTTCCGTGGGCATTTTGGAGACCTTTGAAGGCCCCTAGTATCCTCTCATAGCTCCAGCGGTTGTTACAAAAGTGCTATCTTTATTTCTTCATCTCTGTGTGTACCTGTCCAGTGTGTGTTTCTGGCCATCCTGTGGGGGTTGTTCCTGGGGCAGCTGCCTGTGCTCAGTCTGCCCCTGTGGAAGCTAAGGCGGTCACGTGCTACAGAACCTGCTAGCTTACGAAGTGCAGGCTCTGGGTCGCACAGTTTGCTTGGGAAGGGGGAATAAGGTAAGTTGATGGGACCACCTGGTTATTTTGAATTTATAAAGGGGGAAATCTGAGGCTTACCTTATATGTCCTGCCCAAAGCCTAGTATACAGCCAGTGTTTGAACCTAGATTTGTGAGGTTTAGGGACTTTGTATTTCTAATAAACCACACTGCCTCTAATTTATTGTGCCTTGGGTTCCTTACATGTAAAATAGCATAATTAGAGTAGGTTGTCTCGGAGATCAGATTTCCTGCTGAAGTATCTTATTTTCAAAGATTTCTTTATTCATTGGAAAGGTAGAGTGAAAGGGCTGGTGTTGTGGCATAATGGGTTAAGCTCTTGCCTGCAATGCTAGCTTCCCATAAAGGCGCTGGTTTGAGTCCCAGCTGCTCCACTTCCAACCCAGCTCTCAGCTTAATGCACCCAGGAAAGCAGTGGAAGATAGTCCAAGTGCTTGTGCTTTTTCTACTCATGTAGGAGACCTGGATGGAGTTACTGGCTTCTGGCTTTGCCCTGGCCAGCCCTGGTTGTTAGCGGCTACTTGGGGGAGTGAACCAGCTGATAGAAGAGCGCTCTCTGCCTGACTCTGTCACGACAGCCAGGTTGGACCAGGCTGAAGTCAGGAGCTCAGAACTTAATCCTGGTCTCTCATTGGATGGTGGGAACTCGAGTGTTTGGACCATTGTTCACTGCCTCCCAACTGCACTAGCAGGAAACCATGCTAAGACTTGAAGTGGCACTGTGATACGGGGTATAGATACACCAGGCAGTGGCTTAATCCGCTGTACGACAGCACAGCACCAGCCCCAGGGGTCTTCAGTCCAGGCCATGGCTTGAAAATTGAAATGCTTCCAGGGTCAGGCAGACAGCTTAAATATGTGAGGTAATGAGCAGAAGCTAATAATAGGGAGTGGTGGGGCCAGTGGTAACCAAAGGTTTTGAGAGATTTGAGTTAAAATTTTAATGAAAAGGGAGACCAAATAAGTCTCCGAGCTCACTGGTTTTTGGAAACTTGTATTTAGGCATTTCCTGGAAAGGCCAAACCTCCTAATTTTCAGCATGTAGTTTTCAGCCATTATAATGCTTGTGGGCCTGTTGGACATCCTTGTTTTTCTAAGTGTGATTAGAGGAGGTGGGTCATTTATTCATTCCTAAAAGTTTTTTTTCCCTTTATGCAAAACTTGTGTATCATGTACACAATCACACATATGTACACATGTGCTCATGTAAAATTTGCTACCTGTCCCTGGGGAGTGCTATCCACTAGGTGGCCTGAATATTCCTAACGGTAACACCTGCTGTGGTCATTCTGTGGCTCTTGAGGTAACACCAGATCATGCAAAACCCAGGAAGGGTTCTGATGTGCTTGAGAAAGACTTGACGTCTCTCGAGTTCTCCTGGAACTTGCTGTGGGAAATTGAGCCGTTGTTCTGCCTTCATTTTCTGAATTGGGAAGTGAGGATGGAGACTGTATCAGGGTTTGTACATTGAGTTCTGCAGTTTAATCTCATCAGGGGCCACCTTGTGGGAAATGACACCGGTGGAGTGGGGTTTATTGTCTCGTCTCTATCTGGGTGGCTCTGCTGATCTGTTGGTGTTATTCGTTACTAGTTGTATGGTTTTAGACAAGTTGCTTAACCTCTGGGTGTCTTGGTTTCCTCCTCTATAAAGTGGGCATAATAATAGCAGCTGCCTCATTGAGTTCCCTGCATGACTACATGTAAAGTGGTGAGACGAGTAGCTGACACTATGAGTATAAGGCATGCTAGGCCAGAATAATGGCCTTCCAATTCCTGGAGTCTAGGTGTGATGAAATTAAAAGCCTCAAGATGGGGATGTGTGTGTGTGTGTGTGTGTGTGTGTGTGTGTGTGTGTGTTGGGGGTTATCCTGGATTATTCAACGACCTGAAGGAATAGAATGCTTTCTGAGAGGGCCAGAGAAGAAGTGGTAGCAGAGCAGGGGCAGAGAGATGCTATTGGGCACTGGGGTTGTGACCCCAGAGAACGTGGGCAGCTCTGGAAGCTGGGAAAGGCAAAGCAATGTGTTCTCCCCTCAGCTGTCCCAAAGGAGTAAAGCCCTGTTAACACCTTGGTTTCAGCCCATGAGACCCACTTTAGAATTTTGACCACTGTTAACTGTAAGATCATAACTGTATTTTTTAAAAAAGGCTTATTTTATTTATTTGAGAGGCAGAGTTACAGAGCAAGAGAGGGAGAGACAGAGAGGTCTTCCATCTGCTGGTTTACTCCTCAAATGGTTGCAAAGGCCAGAGCTGAGCTGAGCTGATCTGAAACCAGGAGCTTCTTCTGGATCTCCCACGTGGGTGTAGAGGCCCAAGCACTTGGACCATCTTCCACTGATTTCCCAGGTCAACTAGCAGAGAGCTGGATGGAAGAGGAGCACCCGGACACAAACTGGCACCCATGTGGGATGCCAGTGCTGCAGGCAGAGGCTTAGCCCACTATACCACAACACCTACCCTATTTGTATAGTTTCAGTCACTATGTTTGTGGTCATTTGTAGTGGCTTAAATAAATACATAAGTGGTGGCTGTGGTATCTATTTTATTTTTGTTCTTGTCTCAATAAGATTTTCTTTGAACATAGAGAACTGTGACCAAAGCAACTGGAAGCCAGCGGGTAAGGTGGTTGCTGGTCTCCTCTTCCCATTTAGCAGCCCACAGCTTCAGGTACTCTCTCTAAACGTAATACCTTGCCCTGGTCTCTCTGCTTCTGTAGGGTGTGTCCAATGCACCTGAAGGCTTAGTGGTTTCATGAAGCTTGTGTGAGGGTTTCCTGTGTGGATGTGCTTGTGGGGTTCTCATCCATCCCCAGACTGCACTCTGAAGCATTCTTCATCATTAATCGACTGTTTGGGTAAGCAGTGTTTGGTTGTCTCTTATGCATGGTATTGGGTTTTGAGCCCTGCACACCAAGTTTATGGATTTGTTTTGTGGAATATGCCTTTTTAGGGGCTCAGCTTGTTCTCCTTTTACCCCACAAAATTGTCACTTCTAGGTATTTTAATGAGATGAGATGTTCATTCTATGATCAAGAAAAACTTGCCACACAGACACCCCAGGTGGGCTGGACTTGGAGTGTTACGGCCGGGAATGCTTTGACACAGGAGTAGTAGAGACAGTGTTTGTGCATGAAGTGATCCTAGAACAGCCTGTAACTTGACCTACAGGCCTGGAGTAGGCCAGCAATGCATTCTAGGCTCATAAGATCTTTGTACCATTTGTAAAACCTACAAAATGAGTTACTTGCTCTTTTTTTGTGACTTGTGCAGGAAGCTATAGTGCCACTGAAGCCTGGAAACCATGAAGGAAATATGAAGCCAGTTCACAGTTGTAGAGGAATTTTGTTTCACCTCCAAGTCACTTGGATTAACATCAGCATTATTTGCTTGGCGTAAATCTGACATTAAAGATATTAAGTTCTTAAAGTCTTTGTGCCTCTTTACATAAAACATTGCAGAATTTTGGAGTGTGTTTTGATAAGCAGAATGGAGGGCAGTTCCCTTGGCAGACCTTTGCATAGTTGATAATCTAGTTGAGTCTCCGCATGCAAAGGAATGTAAGCTTCTAGGTGCAGTTTGTCTATTTAAAAAAAAAAAGTTTGGAATCAAGTGTGATCTACAGAGAATCCTGTATTTCAAATTTAATGAATGAGGAAAGAACATGTGTTCACTGTTTAATTTTCTTTTCAAACTTGGGATTATAGAACAGGCCAGACTTCTCCAAGGATCATTCTTAGTGTTTCAGTTTGGGGGGCAGAAAGGTTAGGAGATGGGAGTTAGGACTTCATAGCCAGTGCCAGGCTGGGAACCTTAGGGGTTACAGTGCATCTTTAGTGCTGCCTAGGAGTACAAAGTGGAGCACCCAGAGAGACTTCCCCTTACCCTAACCAAGTGCCTGTATTTGTTAATATTTCATGGTCTTAACTGAGGACTGGCGCCTCTACTGTAAGAAATCATCCTCTGTAGAATCATCAAGGGCAAGCAGTGGCGACACAGGCCTGAATCTACAGGTTGTGCAAACCCAAACATAAACCGTGGTTGGGTCTCTGAATGGTATCCTGAATCTCAGTCAGTGAGTCTAAATATAACTTTCAGGGGCTGGCACTGTAGTGTAGCAGGTAAAGCTGCTGCCTGCAGTGCCGGCATCCCATATGGGTGCTGATTCTAACCCCAGCTGCTCTCCTTGCAATCTAGCTCCCTGCTATGGCCTGGGAAAGCAGTAGAAGGTGGCCCAAGTCCTTGGGCCCCTGTACCCACATGGGAGACCTGGAAGAAGCTCCTGGTTCTTAGCTTTGGATCAGCTCAGCTCTGGCCATTCTGGGGAGTGAACCAGCAGATGGAAGACCTCTTTCTCTCTCTCTCTCTATCTGCCTCTGTGCCTTTCAAATATATTTATTTTTTTAAAGATTTATTTAACTTTAATCTCTCAAACTGATCCTAATTCTGGGAAAAATTAAATTGCCTGCTTTGTCCTGTTTGTAGATCAAGGGCCAAAAGATTCAAATCTGAAATTCTGAAATGGCAAGTTTATTTGAAGAATGCATGTTACATTAATTTACTTTTCTTAAAATTTTAACTCATTTGAAGGTATTCCCCATATGTCTAGAATAGCCAGGGATGGGCCAGACTGAAACCAGGAGCCCCAGACTCAATCTGGGTCTTCCATGTGTTGGCAGGGATCCAAGTACTTGAGCCATCACCTGCTGCCTCCCAGGGTGCATGTTAGCAGGGAACTGGATTGGAAACCAAGTTAGGATGTGAACCTAGGTGCTCTGGTATGGGATTGCAGACATCCAAAATGTCCTCTTAACCACCACACCGGATACCAATCCCCTCACCGGTTTTATTAAGCTATCAGTTCTTTTTGTGCATGCTTATCCACCTGTACTAACCTTGAAGCTATCTCAAGAATGGTGTCAATTCACTGTTCAGGACTTAGCAGGCAGGAGAGGATGGGGGCCTGGTGGAGCCTGTGTATGACTTGACCATCCAGCTAGAATTCTGTGTTAGAGCCATTTAGAAAGCAGTGTGCTTCCGTATCGGTTGCGATCTGGGTGAATGACATGGAAATGATGTGAAATCTTCTGAAAATCAGAGTGGTGTTATGAAAATGATGTTTATGGGTGGCTGAGACACCTAGGGGTTGATCCTTGTTCTCAGGACCAGCAGCCTAGAGAGCTCTGTGACCTCGGTCACGTGTCTAGTCCATCTCTGAACCTGTAGACCCCATCTGTGTTTTGTTTTAAGGTAACATCAACACGTACCCTGCAGGCTTATTATAAGGAGTCAGTGAAGCAAGTTAGCATGTTAGTATGTTAGTATGGAGCAAGTGCTTGATGAGGGTTACTTTTTTTTTTAAGATTTATTTATTTGAAAATCAGAGTTAAACAGAGAGAGAAGGAGAGGCAGAGAGAGAGACAGACAGACAGAGGTCTTCCATCCCCTGGTTCACTCCCCAATTGGCCACAACAGCTGGAGCTGCGCCAATCCAAAGCCAGGAGCTTCCTCTGGGTCTCCCATGCAGTTGCAGGGGCCCAAGGACTTAGGCCATCTTCTACTGCTTTCCCAGGCCATAGCAGAGAGCTGGGTTGGAAGAGGAGCAGCCGGGACCTGAACTGGCGTCTATATGGGATACCGACAGTGCAGGTGGGGGCTTTACCTGCTGTGCCACAGCACCAGGCCCATTGATGAGGGTTACTTTGTTCTAGTGAGCCCCCTTCATTGTCTTGTCCCAGGAGGGGGATGTTGTTGGCCTTTGTCACTTGTGTGGGGTTTTCTGTGCAATGATACTGGAAAAAAGATTCAATGGATTGCTTTAAATGTGGTCAACTGTTTTATGATTTTTATATTATGTTTGGAAAGGCAGTGAATATATAAGTATGAATCACTAGAGAGAATAAATACTAATTTAAAATGTACTAACTAATAGAAAGTTGATTATATTTTTATTATTCAAAAGAATGGAATTTGGTCAGATTTTTAAACAGGAAGAATTTTGCATAATGACCTCTAGTAACATCAGGATGAGTTCAATAGAAAGGAAAAAATGGGAAAATGCTTATATTTCACAATGAAATGGTGTAGCTATTGTATTTAGTAGCAGGGAAAAGCGTGCACTATTTTACATAGGGGAAAAACTTCAGATTAACTGTGCAAGTGAGCTCAAATTTAATCTAGTTTATAACTAATGAAGTTAGGAATTAGAAATTAAATGTTCGAAAACCAATACATTTTCCCCCAGAAACCTGTTATTTAAAGTATACAAAGTTCTTGCATTTCATAAGTACAAATTTGGGAACATAATGATTCTTCCCATTCTAGCCCCCCTCCCACCCACCACCCTCCTTCCTCTCCTATTCCCATTCTTAAAAACCAATACATTTAAGTTCTAACTCTCTAAGTAGCCTACTTTGTTAATCCTGTGAAACACAGTGCTGAAAATATCCTGTAGCCTTTAATGTGGTCATTTTGGACAAAGTGATAAAAAAAAACAGTTTATAGTAGTGTGGGTTCATGCGCAGATAAGTATATATACCTGTTTATATACGTGTCCACATACATACCTATTAGATGACACCAGCTTGCACACCCCAGTTGAGATCTGGCAAAGTAAACATGAGCAGAATGGGATAGCATAAAATGATGATAAATGATAAGCCTGCAAATGACTAATACTTGGAAGAGGTATGTGAAATGCACTGAGAAGGCAAACCATTCCACCTTGTGTCATTGTCACGTGCAGCCTGTGTCGGGGGTAGAGTTAAGCACAGACTGTGGGTTTGTGCTACAGGGAAATGATCTTCGCGAGTGGGAGGATAGGCAGCAGTGAGTAAGTCCTGACTGGTAAGGACATTTCAGGTAGGACGTGCTGTGAGGACAGCAGGACGGCAGTGGGAGAGACAGGGCTTGAGGGGTGCGCCAGCACTAGTTGAGGGAGGCTGGTGAGAGGGGGTGGATTCCTGAGTTCTGTGTGAGGAGGGAGCTAGTGAGGATGTGGGTTGGGGAGGGACGCGTTTAAAGACTCATGCTGGAGTGTTTAGTCTGTGTGATCCAAGAGCAGGCAGTGCAGCTGGATCTCCTACTAGTTGTGTTTGCCTAGATTATAATCAAAACTAATTTGTTTTAGGATGACCTTTTTAAAAAATGGACTTTCATGTTTTTACATTTTTAAAAAATTATGCAATTAAGCAACAGTGCAGATGTACATAGAAAAAAAGTGTTTTAAAGAGCAATGATACAGCTGGGAGCCACAGACCCAGCTGAATACCTTTAGTTGAACCCTGGTGGCTTTTGACTTTGTGACCCATTTATGTGCCCGAATGAGAACTTCAGTATAGCTCCACTGTCTCACCTCCCCTTTTTAAAAAGTCTGTTTGATTGGCAGAGAGCTGCTATGTGCTGGTTCATGCCTCAGACACCCTTGTTGGCCAAGGGTGGACCAGGCTGAAGCTGCGTTCCAGAATCTCAGTTCAGGTCCCATATGGCAAAGACCCGAGTACTGGAGCTATCACCTGCCACCCTCAGGGTGTGCAATAGTAGGAAGTGGAGGTCTGATCAGGACTCCAGCCCAGGCATTCTTTCTTCTTAATTTTTTTTTGACAGGCAGAGTGGACAGTGAGAGAGAGAGACAGACAGAAAGGTCTTCCTTTTTTATTTGGTTGGTTCACCCTCCAACGGCTGCTGCAGCCTGCGTGCTGTGGCCTGCGCACCACGCTGATCTGATGGCAGGAGCCAGGTGCTTCTCCTGGTCTCCCATGGGGTGCAGGGCCCAAGCACTTGGGCCATCCTCCACTGCACTCTCCGGCCATAGCAGAGGGCTGGCCTGGAAGAAGGGCAACCGGGACAGAATCTGGTGCCCCAACGGGGACTAGAACCCCGGGTGCCGGCGCTACAGGCGGAGGATTAGCCTACTGAGCCATGGCGCCTGCCCAGCCCAGGCAGTCTGATCTGGGGTTTAGTGTCTCAACTCATGCCTTAACCAGCAGGCCAAATGCCTGCCTCCATGGTAGAGCTTGTTTTGAATTTTATGCCGTAGAATCCTTCTGTGTGTGTCGTTGTGACTCTTCTTCCCAGGTGTGAGACTCATCTGATTTGTAAACTTGTTTTTTTTTTTTAATTTTATGATGTGTGACTGCATCATTTATTCACTAGTTTCACTGTTGACAGATGTTTGTTTTTTCCCAGTATTTGGGTGTTGCTACGATCAGTTCTATGGATTTTTTTAAGACGGCTTCTACTGTGGATTTTCTAGTATGTGTCTACAACTGCCTGTGTACAGCAGTTTATATTAAACATTGACCTAGATGGATGATTTCTGGATTGTAGGATATCATCAAATTGACCAGAAAATGCCAAACTATACTAATTTTTACTCTTTCTAGCAATTTAAGTGGGTCTTGTTGCACACACAGTCACGTCAACACTTGGAGTTGCCAGACTTACTGATTTTTGCCAATCAGACGAGTGCATTGAGGCTTCTGGAGGGTTTTAGCCTTCACTTTTGTAGTCACTAATAAGTTTGAGCATCTTTTCATGTGGCTGTAGGCTGTTTGTGTTTCTTTTGTGGAGTGCCTATTCAATTTTTTTTTATTGGGTGCTGCATTACTCCTGACTTATAGCAGTTCTTTATGTCTTTCAGCTGTGTGCTTGTCTTCACATCCTATGTATTTTTAAATATTTTAATTCAGTCAGGTTTTATTAATCCCCTATTAGCTAAGTCACCTTAGCTAATGAATGGTCACCTCCAATACCAGGTGGCTTACAACAGCAGGTGCTGGTTTGGTTCCATTTGGGCTGGGCCCCTCTGGGTGCTTGCTGCTGTGTGGGGCAGTGTGCTCCTCAAGGCTGGCAGTCGGGCCTCAGGCATAGCTGGGAGCAACTGAGCCACACATCTGTCATCGGTGAGCAGGCGGGCCTGGGCTTGTTCATGAGGAAGACAGCTGGTTCCGAGAGGTGTGCAGAGTTCCTTAAGGTGAAGACTCTGAACTGGCAGGCATTCCCCCCATTTTCTCTTGGCCACAAGACCAGCTCTGATGGAAGGGTGAGAGTGTGGAGTCTCATTGCACAGAGGTGTGACTGTGGGTGGAGAGTGATGACCAGGCTGACAGTGCTTCATGTTTTACAATGCATGAGCTTTGTGCTTTTATTCCACACTTCAAGGGGAGGCATTAGAATGCCATGTCATCTTTCTCATGGTGTTTTTTTTTAAACTTAGGTATTTATTTGAAAGAGTGACAGAGGGAGAGGGGGAGGGAGAGGGAGAAGATTCACTTAAGCCAGGAGCCCAGAACTCCATCCAGTCTCCCAAGTGCTTTCCCAGGCCGTTAGCAGGAGGCAGGATCAGAAGTGGAGCAGCTGGGACTCTGGTGGTTCAATGTAAGATGCCAGGGGTGCAAGCAGTGGCTAACCCCACTGCACCACAATGCTGGAGCATCTTCTAAAAGTTTATAGCTTTGCCTTTCCCATGTAGGTCTTTCAGAGGGTTTTTTACTTAAGGAGGAAAAGAATTCAAGAACAGTAGGATAACTATGGATTTGATAAATGAAAAACGAAGTCTCAGAAATCATGACAATGGGGAGTGATAATACTGGAGGAGGCTCTGCATGTGTGAGGGCAGGAGGTATTTGGAAATCTCTGTACTTTCAATTGTCCTATAAACCTAAAACTATCATACTCATACAACAACAGTAACAATAAAACACGACAGCAGTTGGAAGAGCTGGTGAGTGTTATTAGAAAATTTAAGAAATAAAGCAACTTGACGTGGATTACATTGGGACAGAAGCATTATATTTAATGATTAAGAATAAAGATTTTGGTTTAAAAATACTAGCATTTTCTAATGTAAAGATAAGTATTTTGGCTTTCATTCCTTGTTTGTTAGCTCTAGTGCCATGAATAAAGAAAAAATAGATCCTGCTGTCTTACCATCTTACCAAAATCAGTAGTCTGTTGTTACGTAACTTGCTTTTTTTTTTCTTCTGAAAAATATTTGCTTACTTATTTATTTCAAAGGCAGAGTGACAGAGATCTTCCATCTGTAGGTTCACTCCCTTAAAGGCTGCAGCAGCTGGGGGTGGGCCAGGCTGAAGTCAGGAACTTGGAAATCCACCCTGCTATCTCCCATGGGTCTGCTGCTGCCTTCCCAGGCATTGTAGTGGGGAGCTGGCTTCGAAGTGGAGCAGCTAGGACTCTGTCAGGTGTTCTAGGATGCCACAGAGCTGACCAGCCACATTGCTCGTTTTCTTATCCATATGTATCTATTTATTTATTAACTGCATGTGAATACATTGGCAGTTTTAGGTTGCATTTTATTTTTTTCTACTTGCTTGATGCATCATTTTATTTGGACATAACATGACTGTCCTCATAGGAGGCAGGAGATGTGTGCTGTGCAGGAGGCTGTAAGCAGCTTGTTAGAAAGTGCTATAGATCAGAGGCAGAAATGTACCCTGGTCAGGACGTGAGCTTTGGACAGATGACTTGGTAAAAACCAAGTCTGCTGTGTTGTACCTGTGAAACCTTAAGCAAATTACTCAACACCTCTGAACTTTAGCTGCCCTATTTGCAAAACAGGTTAATAATCTTTATGTTGTACAAGGACACTTCAGAAAGGCTGTGGAAAAATGAATTAAAAGACAAGTTTATTTTGGTGTAGCAACTTTGAAATAATATGCATTTTCCACAACTTTTTGAAGACTCCTTGTTTTTGTGAATTTCAAATTTTTTTCCCACTGAATAAACTTTTAATTCCATTGCCCATGAACTTATTGAAATTGCCCCTGTATATTTCTTGAATATTGGATGGGATTAAAATATATCTATCACCTACCATGATGCATGGCCCATGAAATAAATGTGAACTCTATTCTAGAAGCAGAATTTTCCACCACTAATCTTCAATTAGTAGAGATGAGGACCTCTATAGTTCTTTTGCAGAATTAACCTCTGGTTCCTTTCCTGGTGCTGCTTTCTATGAAGATTCTTTGTGAGTTTTCTGAGTTTCTCTGGCTGGAGTGGTTATTTGGCGATCGGTTAAGAGCATCCACTTGGCTGGCCTTGAGCTTTGGAGAGCTTTAAGCTGGAAACCACGGCAGGCAGCCAGATCACTTCAAGCCCTGAGAGGTACTTTCAGGTGTGTTGGTTCCCAATCACCACCCCAACTGCCCATGAGGGCAGGTTCTGACCTGAGCGAGCCAAGAAAGACAAAGTGTTTCAGTGTGAAATGCTCAGATCTGAGGAAGAAAAAGGTGGAGAAGGAATCAGCGTATCTCCAGCACCTGTTTTGTAGCAGGGTGTAGAGTAGGAGACAGAGGCAAGCCCCAGAGAGCGCCAGGCGCAGGAGGAAGGGCCTCGTGGCCACCGTGTTGGGTTGCGCCTTCTCACAGATGGAGTAGAGGAGAGCTCCATGGCTCTTCTGCCTGAGCCTTGACTTAACACAAGGACTCATGAACAATGGATTTCTTTGCAGGCCTTTCGGCGGCTCAGCGGAAGTTTGCTCACTCCCTCCGAGACTTCAAGTTCGAGTTCATCGGCGATGCAGAGACGGATGATGAGCGCTGCATAGGTACGGAAGAGTGACATTTGGGTTCGCTTTCCTCTGCCTTGGCCACCAGATCATCATTCCTTTCTCTTTACAGATGCTTCCTTACGTGAGTTTTCAAATTTTCTCAAGAACCTGGAAGAACAGAGAGAAATTATGGTGAGTGGAGAATGATGGACGTCCATAAGACAGATGTGAAAGGGAGAGGAATCTGGGTGTAGACTGACCTTGGTGGACGTTTGAATGATTTTGTCGGGTGCAATGGAAAGAGCCCCAGATGAAGTTCTAAGAGCTCTGTTTCCCAATTCCATGATGGTGCTGCCCATGGTCCGCTCTGGGACCAGTTGCTAGGCCTTTAGGCCAAAGCCCTAGCTCTTCATTAATAGGAGGGAGGTCAGACTACATCAGCGCCTTCTGACGATGTGTGAGCTGCGAAGCACTTTCATTTAAATAGGCATTGCTGAGGCTGGCATTGTGGTGCAGCAGATCAAGCCTCTGCTTCTTTTTTCTTCTTCTTATTTTATTTTTTTGGACAAGCAGTGTTAGACAGTGAGAGAGAGAAAGGTCTTCCTTTTTCCGTTGGTTCACCCACCAAGTGACTGCTACTGCTGGTGTGTTGCGGCTTGCGTGCTGCGCCAATCCGAAGCCAGAAACCAGGTACTTCTTCCTGGTCTCCCATGGAGGTGCAGGGCCCAAGAACCTGGGCCATCCTCCACTACACTCCCTGGCCACAGCACAGAGCTGGACTGGAAGAGGAGCAACCGGGACAGAATCTGGTACCCCGACTGAGACTAGAACCTGGGGTGCCGCAGGCAGAGGATTAGCCTAGTGAGCTGTGGCGCCAGCCAAGCGTCTGCTTCTGATGCCAGTGTCCCATATTACAGTGCTGGTTTGAGCCTTGGCTGCTTTACTTCCAGTCCAGCTGTTTGCTAATGTGCCTGGGATGGTGGTGGAGAATGACCCAGGTACTTGGGCCCCTGCCACCCCCATGTGAGACCTGGATGGAGACCTCAGCACTGGCCGTCGTGGAAATTTCAGGAGTAAACTAGTAGATGGAATATATTCATACGCTCTGTCTCTGCTGTTCAAATAAGTGAATAAATCTTAAAAAAAAAATTAGATGTTCCTGGGGCTGGTGCTGTGACATAGTGGGTAAAACCGCTGCCTGCAATGCCTGCATCCCATATGGGCGCTGGTTCGAGACCTGGCTGCTCCACTTCCGATCCAGCTCTCTGCTGTGGCTTGAGAAAACAGTGGAAAATGGCCCAAGTCTTTGGGCCCCTGCACCCACTTGGGAGACCCAGAAGAAGCTCCTGGCTTTGGATCGGCACAGCTCCAGCCATTGCGGCCAATTGGGGAGTTAACCAAGGGATGTAAGACCCCCCCCCCTCCGTCTCCCTCTCCCTCTGTGTATCTCTTTCAAGTAAAATGAATAAAAATCCTTTTTTTAAAAAAATTAGATGTTCCTGTAAAACTTTCAACTTACCAAGAACATAAAAGCAGGAGAACTCAGAGGCAGAATTGGAACAGCTAGGCTGTACTAAAGCTGACGGATACCTCTGTACATTTCTAGGCTGTGTGGAGAAGGAGAGAAATCAGCCCTTGAGGTCTTTGAGACCCAGCTTAGCATTGACTCATGGCCTTCTCAGTGATGCACAGTAATGAGAATAGCTCCCCTCCGTGGGTGCGTGACAGGTGTTAGGTGCCTTGAATGGATGATCTTGTTTAACATGTGGTTGGCAGTGAATTTGGGGAGTATTGAATAAGATTTGTTCATTTCCATCCTAGTGATACTCCATAATTCAACAAAGGTTTGGAGTGGAATTGCCACCACATTAGGACATCCTTCCAAGCTTTAAAAGAAATTACAAAGTATTTTTTCCTATTATCTTGAGAACGAGTACTCCTTAGAATAATGTTGAAGTTTAAGCGTTCTGGGCAGGCTCAGATGTGGTAGAAGTAATCTTTCTGAACGCAATAGTGACGATAGCTATGCTTGACTGTGTGCCAGGTAGTGTTCTGAGCTGTTTAGCTAATATTGTCACTGAATTCTCACACCAGCCCTGTGAGATGAGTGCTGTTAACTGCTTGCTGGCTTACAGAGATGGAAACCAAGGCACAGCACCTTGCCTAAGGTGAAGCAGTTAAGAAGTAGAGCCTGGGACGTGCCCAGAAGCAGGCTCTTGGATCCCCTCCCTTGCCCTCTGCTAGAGTGGCCGGCGTCATGGATGTTACTGTGTCCCCCCTTGGTGTGGCTGGCCAGGGTTTCTGTGTGATGGCGCTGCAGTAGGGGCAGCAGGAGGAAGAGGACATTGCTTTTGATGGGAAAGTGACGGGGACGTTTGTCCCTTATCAGCCCTCATGTAATCTCTGTTCGCTCATTTCTGAGATGATTTGTGTACCTGGTGAGTACCACAAAGGGCCTGCTGCAGCCGCATTGGGTCTCTCTGGCTCACAGTGACCGTCTCAGCCATCACCCCAGGGTTCCTGTGGTCACGGAGTTTTCAGCTGTTTAGGAAAGACTGAATATGATCGCGTATAAAAATAGGGCCACGCGTCATCTTTCTACTACATGAAAGGGTTGTGGGTCAGTGACGGAAGTAGGCGTGCTTAGTTTTTTTTTTTTAAAGATTTATGTATTTATTTGAAAGGTAGAATTACAGAGAGGGGAAAAGAGGGATGGAGGAGGGGAGAGTGAAGGAAGGAGGAGAGAGAGATTGATTGATTGATTGATTCTCTATCTTCCATCCACTAGTTCATTCCCCAAATGGCCACAACAGCCAGGACTGGGTCAGGATGAAGCCAGCAGTCAGGAGCTTCATCTGGGTCTTGCACATGAGTGGAAGGCTCAAGCACTTGGGCCATCTTCCACTGCTTTCCCAAGTATGTTATCGGGGGGCTGAATCAGAGTGGAGCAGCCAGGACTCAGCGGCACACATATGGGATATGAGGTGGTGGCTTAACCCGATGCATCACAATGCTTGTGCCTAGGCATTCTTAGTTTATGTTAATAGAATGTGGTGATTTGTTCTCAACCCTCTTTGATATTTAGTTGTATTTTCCTGGGATCATAGATAGTTAGCAAAGATTTATTGATTTTTTAAAAAATCATTTATTTGAATAAAATTAATAACTGATATTAAATAAAAATGATAAAGAATAAAATAATTAACTACAGAGAGAGAGAGAGAGAGAGAGAGAGAGAGATCTTCTATTAACTTCCCCAAATGGCTACAATGGCCAGGGCTGGGCCAGGCTGAATTGCTTTCCCAGGTGCATTAGCAGGGAGCTAGATTAGAAGTAGAGCAACCTAGGGCTCAAACCAGCACTCCTATGGAATGCTAGCACTGCAGGTGATGGCTTAACCTGTTGTGTCACCATGCTGAGCCCTGTTGATTTCCTCTTCTGTTCTAATTCCTGTTTAGAATCTGAGGATGAGGAGGCAAACAAACCAATGTCCCTGCCTTCATGGAGTGACATGCTAGGACAGAGAGGTGATACGTATGCATCATTGGGCTGGAGCAGGGGAAGGGGCAGGAAGTGGGGCAGGTGGCAGTGTTAGTCCAGAGGGACTCCACGCCAGAGGCTTTGCCTACAGCTTGTGTGCAGTGTCATCCTGGGGCCTGCAGGAAGGGTGTTCTGGGTACAGTGGGACTGGATTTTGTCTTATTTTTTTATTTTTTGACAGGCAGAGTGGACAGTGAGAGAGAGAGAGAGAGAGACAGAGAGAAAGGTCTTCCTTTTGCCATTGGTTCACCCTCCAATGGCTGCCACAGCTGGTGCGCTGCGGCCGGCGCATTAAGCTGATCTGAAGGCAGGAGCCAGATGCTCCTCCTGGTCTCCCATGGGGTGCAGGGCCCAAGAACTCGGGCCATCCTCCACTGCACTCCCGGGCCACAGCAGAGAGCTGGCCTGGAAGAGGAGCAACTGGGACAGAATCCGGTGCCCCGACCTGGACTAGAACCTAGGGTGCCGGCGCCGCAGGTGGAGGATTAGCCTATTGAGCCGCGGTGCCAGCCCTGGATTTTGTCTTGACAGATAGACCTTGGGACCCTTGTCCAGATACTCTTTCTGTTTTAGGTTCCTTAAAGAGGGATGAGGTTAAAAAACTGGAGCATGGTCTTAGCCCCAGGCTGTATGATGATACTGATAGTGTTGCGCCCTGAGTTGCTGTTCACCGGCTGGCGGGTTTACTCTTTAGCCGTGATGCCGACTGTCAAAGAGTCTCTGTGTTAGAGAGCACAGTGGGGACAGACGAGCCTGGGTGAAGTGAGGATTAAATGGTGTCAGTATAAGGCCATGATCCTGGGAGTATGTTACATACATTGTAGGACAGGAGGACCTGCTAGGTAGCAGGAAGCTTATCTCAAGCCGGAAAGCAGTGGAGAGCAGCTCCCACCATGGTGGAATTCATAGGCTACCCCCTAATGCTTTCTTCCTTTTTAGTCTGGAAGAGTGTAAGCATGCTCAAAAGTAGAGAACATAGAGTGAAACCACATGCACTCAACGCCCAGCTTCCTAGCCGGTCTCGTTTCTCCTGTCCTTCTTGCTGCTCCCGCATTGTTGTGATAGAAAGCCCAGTATCGTATTCCACCCAAACATACCTCCCTGTATATCTTGAAAAGGTGATTTTTTTTTTTTGACAGGCAGAGTGGACAGTGAGAGAGAGAGAGACAGAGAGAAAGGTCTTCCTTTGCTGTTGGTTCACCCTCCAATGGCCGCCACGGCCGGCGCACTGCGCTGATCCGATGGCAGGAGCCAGGTGCTTCTCCTGGTCTCCCATGGGGTGCAGGGCCCAAGCACTTGGGCCATCCTCTACTGTACTCCCGGGCCACAGCAGAGAGCTGGCCTGGAAGAGGGTCAACTGGGACAGAATCTGGTGCCTCGACCGGGACTAGAACCCGGTGTGCCGGCGCCGTGAGGCAGAGGATTAGCCTATTGAGCCGCAGCGCCGGCCAAAAAGGTGATATTTTTAAACAAAGCGTAATATCCTTGTCACCAGCCAACAGGCAGTAGTAACCTGATTTCACAAATTATTAGGTCATATTCACTTTTTTTTATTGAAATTTTCTCTCTCCTTCCATCAGTTGTTCCCTCATTAGCTGTTGGTTTCTTTGAATCTGGATCCAAACAAATTACCTTTGATTGACAAGTTTCTAAGTCATGTTAATTCTGTAGGTTCTTCTACCCCTTTGACAGGAGTTCCTGATATTTTTCTGTTAGCCGAAAGCCAAAACAAAGCTTTTGTAATAGTACTTTGCTGAGTTTGCAGGGAGTTTTAATACTGAAATTAGTAAAACGTTTAAAGTTTGACATTTAACACATATTGATATTATTTGGGTATTTCTTTCTAATGTTGATAGTCAGGGATCCTTTTTAAATCATAAGAATTGCATGGCATCATGGGTACCATTGATTATTTAAATACCTTTTAAATCTTATTAAAAAAAAAACAAAGTGATGCATGACCAGATTCCAGCTTTAAACTTTTAAAGGAGAATAGATGTGAGCCTCAAGTTTGGTTTTGGAGAATAACTGGTGAAGAGTTAATCAAAATAGGCCACAGCCTTAAAGTGGCTACCATGGAGGAGGTGGGGGCTATGTGAGGAGCAGCCACGCCTATGGTCCTCAGTACAGGCTGGAAGAGTAGTGGTGGAGTTGGTAGTTTCTGGGATGAAGACACAGAGGAGGGCCTTTTTTTAGTTTAACTAGCTTATTCCTCATGAACATAGTACCGAAGAGATTAGGAAGGTCTTTTGGCCCACGCCGTGGCTCAACAGACTAATCCTCCGCCTTGTGGCGTCGGCACACCGGGCTCTAGTCCCGGTTGGGGCACCGGATTCTGTCCCGGTTGCCCCTCTTCCAGGTTAGCCCTCTGCTGTGGCCCGGGAGTGCAGTAGAGGATGGCCCAAGTGCTTGGGCCCTGCACCCGCATGGGAGACCAGGAAAAGCACCTGGCACCTGGCTCCTGCCATCGGATGAGCGCGGTGCGCTGGCCGCAGCGCGCCGGCCGCAGCGGCCATTGGAGGGTGAACCAACGGCAAAGGAAGACCTTTCTCTCTGTCTCTCTTTCTCTCACTGTCCACTCTGCCTGTCAAAAAAAATAAATAAAAAAAAAGGAAGGTCTTTTAATGGCTAAAATGAATGCCAGTACCTTCTAACAACTTTAAAAAAATCCTTATTTTACTTAAAATTATTACCAATCAGTAATGTATAAATTAAATCATGGTGTAGCTTGATAATTATCATGTTCATAATTAAGATTGAATCAGTAAAATGTTAAAGTAAGCAAATAAGAGATCATTAAAATGTTCATGAAAAATGTATATTACCAAAAAGTGTACATGGATTTCAGCATGTTTTTGTACCAAAATATATTCATATTTTAGTTTTGTTTCTCCAGGAACTTTTTAAAGTACCTTCATGTTATTTTTATAAAAAATTATATTTTAGTTATTATTTACTTGAAAGGCAGAGAGAGACAGAGGCAGAAGTGGGACAGGGGAGGAAGAAGGAAAGATCTTTGATCCACTTGTTTACTTCCCAAATGCCTGCAGCAGTTGGGGCTGAGTCAGGCTGAAGTCAGTCCAAGTCTTCCACGTGAGTGGCAGGGACTTGAGTACCTGGACCATTATATGCTGCACCTCGGGGTGCACATTAGCAGGGAGCTGGAATTGGGGGTGGATCTGGGACTGTAACCCAGCCCCTCAGGTATGGGACATGGGTGTCCCATGTGACATCTTATTTACTCCTATGTGTGTGAAGTACCTCATGTGCTGGGATGTACCTGGACTGTCCCAACATTTGTGGTGACCCCCCTCCCAACCCCCCTGCCCCAAGATTTATTTATTTGAAAGACGGAGAGATGGAGAGACAGGTCTCCATCTGCCGGTTCACTCCTCAGATAGCCACAACATCTGGGGCTGGTCTAGACTGAAGCCAGGAACCAGGGACTCTGCATGGTCTCACATGTGGGTGGCCGGGGCCCAAGCAGTTGGGTCTCCTCTGCTGCTTCCCAGGTGCACTAGCAAGGCGCTGGATCAGAAATAAGAGTGGCTAGGACTTGGACTGGTACTCATTGGGGAGGTTGGTATCAGAGGCAATGGCTTAACCCAAAACACTGCTCCCCGTGGGGCCCATCATGTGACATTTTAACCACTGTGCCAAACACTTGCTGCAGATTCATAATCTGAAAGGCAAAGACCATTGCTAGATCCTTCAGAAAAGCTTTCCATATCCTAAATATTGTTCTAAGACTTTTGAGCTTTCAGGGGCAAAGTCATCCGTCTGGAAGTCCAACAGTCTGCAGCAGGTTCTTCCTCGTTGTTTGGAAGCCAGCAGGTGTGAATGTTTGTGTACCCAATCTGTTCGCCCAAGTAGGCCATGTTTAGTTCAGAGATGGTCTTTCATGCCTACTGCATGTTGGGCACTACGCTGTGAAGATGAAGGTGGAGTTCTTGTCCTCAGACAGTTGCGGGGCATTGAGGGCAATGGCCAACAAGACAGAGTGTTTGGGGAGGTAAGGGAAGGCATCTTGGAGAAGTGATTCCTGAGCTGAGAATGAAGGATAACTCAAGAGTTGACTGGAAAGATGAACTGAAGCTTCAGCATTTGCCTTGAGAGGATCATGGGCTGAATTTGGATAAGGGAGGTTATGTTTGCCTACCTCGCTACCTCGCCGTGCCCAGCTCTATTGCTATTCAAGCACAGCTGTTGGAGAAGGAGGTGACAAGGTCTCCAGGCTAGGCAAAGCAGTCCACGCTTCCCTCTGCTCACCTAAGTCCAGTTTCCACGAGTGGCTGTGCCTAGTCCTATAAAAGGCCAACACTGCCTTTTGTCAGGACAGTGTTTTCTGTGACTGGTGTGTGCCGATGGTGTTGCCATTCTTGACGGTGAAAGTGGGGGACCCGAATCGGGGAGCCTGGCCTGGGTGGCTGTGCTCACGTCCATGCGTGTTCTCTGAGGAACATGCTGTGTGTTGTTTTGCTGCCAGAATTCCAGAGATGTTCTCTCTGGCAGGGCGGGACACGTTGTACTTATCTGACGTGGGCAGCCGTCCAGGAATCTAAGGACTTCTAAAATAGAGCCATTGTGCGTATGATGCTCTTTGGAAAGCCCTTCGTTCTGTGTGTACTTCTCTGCGTGTGTCCCTTGATCAGATCCTTTGGGTGTTCCCCCAAGGCTGACGACGATGGCTGGGTTTCTGACGATTCTGGAAGAACAGGACATATAGGTGGGGCCCAGGTCAGGAGGGCTGCGAGGGAGAGAAGGCAGAGCTTGCCAGGGCGAGCCCCATGGGTGCCTGAGAAGGTGCTGCTCTGTGCCTCCCTCTCCTGCCTGGGGGCGCCAGGGCAGACTGGGCTGCCACACAGATGGCGGCGAGCAGACATCTGGTCTGCGGCTGACTTCCTCTCCCCGCATCCAGCTAGATGGCCCTTTGCAGACATCCTCATGCTTTTGAGACCCCCTTTCTGTCTTTCTTTCTTTCTTTTTCTGTCTTTCTGTCTGTCTTCTTTTCTATATTGTTTTTCTTGGTCACAGACTTCACCCTGTGAAAATGCAGGGCTTGAGAACCCTCACTGGGTGCCTGGCGCTAACCTTCTGCCCCACAGAAAGGATACCCATCTGCCAAGGGCCAGTGGCTTCTGTTTATGGCTCCTGTTAGAAACAGGTTGCATGCAAGGCACGATGCTTGCCAGGGTAGCCCTGATCTGCTTTGCTTTACTCCACTGTCAGCACTGTTTTCTTGTCTCCAGTCTCTTCTGTACGATTTTGGTCCTGAATTTCAATCCAAGCTGTTCTTTTTTTCTGTAGTAATCCTGTAAATCACTTCTTTAAAAGAATACAAGTTGGTCACAGCAGAATGATTTTACCTTCCAGGAGAAAATTTCATGGTATTCTTTCTTTCCTCCCTGCTTTGGGGCAGTTGTGTTTTTCCATGCATGGTCCCTGGGCCAGCAGTGGCAGCAGCATCTTGGAGAGGCCAGAATGCAGATTCTTAGACCTCCCCTCAGACTCCTGAACCAGAAACTCTGCGGTGGGTCCATTAGCCTCCAGGTCATTCAGATTGGGTTCCTGTGAAATCTCCACTGGGAGTCCTTGACTCATAGCCACATCAGTCTGAGAGTTGGATACCCCTGTACATGAAAAATTTTTTTTCTTATTTTATACACACACACACACACACACATACACACACACACAGATAAATCCCATCTACTGATTACTCCCTAAGTTCCTGCAACAGCTGGACCGGAACCAAATGGAAGTCAGAAACTTGGCACTCCATCTGACTTTCCCATGTGGGTGACAAGGACCCAACTACTTGAGCTGTTACCTGTTACCTCCCAAGGTGTACATGAGACGGAAGCTCCAGTGTGGAGCACAGCCGAGACTCAAACCCAGGTACTCTCAAGGACTTGTTTGGAGTTCCTAGCAGGAGAGCATAGGTTCTTGGATCCCTTAACCAAAGGCATGTCCTGCTCTAGCAGGAAAGGTTGTCCTCTTTGACCAAGCATGTAGCTTCAGGAGGGACACACGTGGCGTGATGAGCGGGAAGGGGACACCCGCCTAGGCAGCTAGATCAGCTGAATCGACCCTGGCGATGAGTGGGGTGACGGATGTAGCAGCCAGATCATCCTCACATCCAAGCACAGGCATTCCTAATAGATGATGCAGGCATCCCAAGTGGTGCCTTAGCTGCTAGGCCAAACACCTGTCCCTGTACCTTATGTTTTGAAGACTTTGTGTCTACTGAGAAGTTAGAATAGTCTTAAAAAGTCTGAGCTTTTATCTGTCATTTCCAAAGGATTGGAGACTCCATCCAATTTGAATTAATGGAACAGGTTTTTGCTCTTAGGTTGTTAGTGTTCCTTAGGTGTTCAGTATGCCTTGTCAGGTCCTATGGGGTGCCAAGGGCCTAAGGCATTGGATGCCATTGGGAGTTTCATCTTATTGTAATTAAAATATTTCCACGGCAAATCAAGCCTACTATAATCAGTTCTTTTTTTTCTTTTTCTTGACAGGCAGAGTGGACAGTAAGAGAGAGAGAAAGGTCTTCCTTTGCCGTTGGTTCACCCTCCAATGGCCGCCGCGGCTGGCGTACTGTGCTGATCCGAAGGCAGGAGCCAGGTGCTTCTCCTGGTCTCCCATGGGGTGCAGGGCTCAAGCACTTGGGCCATCCTCCACTGCACTCCCTGGCCATAGCAGAGAGCTGGCCTGGAAGAGGGGCAACCGGGACAGAATCCGGCGCCCGGGGCTAGAACCCGGTGTGCCGGCACCGCAGGCAGAGGATTAGCCTGTAATCAGTTCTTTAACATAAAGTGGTGCATCTTTATATGAACTTCTGTGGGCAGGCACACTGAGAAGGGGGAAAATCCAACTTGAACCTGGCCCATGAAAACATTTCTCAGTGTGGTTAACGTGATCAGGGACCTAACTTTGTGAAATTTTTATCCTTGGAAATGACTTTGAACATTGAGAGACTTTTTATGTAACTCTACTTCTTTTCCCTGTAATTACACCTGTTCTAATTCAGGCAGATACCCATGTTGTTAGAAAACCTGCTTTTCAGGAATGTACCTTTTGAGAGTTCACCTTTTACTGATCCAGAATCCTAAAGAGGTTACAGTCAGGGCTCATCCAAATCAAAACTCTGAATGAGGATTGTCTTGGCCACAAGGCCTGGCCTCCTTCTTGATTCCTCTCTGGGATGCCTTGCTGTGACTCAGGGTCCTGTCGGTGGGTGACTCACCGTCATCTGTGGCCTCCCAGCCTTGTCAGCATCAGATTCTACTTCCCTACAGAAACTTACATTTCCTGTATTTCATGTCCTTGGGGACTGTTCTCTGCTTCTGAGTAATTAGTCAGCTCTGGACTCTTGTCTTTCCCGCCCACCCCACCACACATGCACACACATACCCACGTGCACATGGGGAACACTGGACAGCAACCAACCCATTCATTGTCTAATCCAGAGGTGTGAGTCCATTAACAGGAATGAAGTTAGGTTGAACCCACTGTTGCATGAGGAAAACATTTTGGAATAAGCTGCAGCATCTGTGAAAATCTTGAGAAGTTTGAACTTGACTCTTACAGAGTTGAGAGAGAATTTAGGGAAACTTAGATTTGACCATTTCATTACCAAAAATAAACCCCAGAAAACAAACCAAAAATGAGGAAATTGGAATTTATTGTGGTGGAGTGACTTGATTTACATTGTAAAATAAGTTGATGACAAAAATAAAAATTGCCTGTCTTAGCTTCTACCATGCCGTTAGTTCTTGGTCAGGTTTAACTGCCTTTCCTTCCACCTTGGACACGTCCCTTGTGGTTGCTGTCCCCAGAATGCCGCTGTGAGGACATAAGACTTGGGTTGTCACTTTCTCTGGCCTGTTTGGACAACTGCAGCTCCTCAGTATTTCAGTCAATAAACCATTTTCAGGACAAAATAGGAATGCTGTTGGTTATTTGAAAACTTTGCATTGGTGGCCGGTGCCACAGCTCACTAGGCTAATCCTCCACCTGTGGCGCCGGCACCCCAGGTTCTAGTCCAAGTTGGGGCGCTGGTTATATTCCGGTTGCTCCTCTTCCAGTCCAGCTCTCTGCTGTGGCCAGGGAGTGCAGTGGAGATGGCCCAAGTGCTTGGGCCCTGCACCCTATGGGAGACCAGGAGAAGCACCTGGCTCCTGGCTCTGGGTTGGTGCAGCGTGCTGGCCGTGGTAGCCATTTGGGGGGTGAACCAACGGAAGGAAGACACCTTTCTTTCTGTCTGTCTAACTCTGCCTGTCAAAAAAAAAAAAAATTTCCATTGGGTCTTCTGAGTAGGTCAAGGAGGTGCGAGTTTACTAATGTGTGTGTGCTGTCTTGGAAGATAATCCTGGAGAGATCAGTGGAGCCCTTAAAGCAGTAAAGCATTGTCAGTGTTTCCGTGGTCCCGAGGAGTTGCTGTGTGGGGGAAACCAGATTTTGGTGCTGGAGATGAAAGGTGATTCAGAAGAATTAGACTCTGAAGGAGTTTCAGACACATCTTAACACATGTCCTTGGCTTATTTTAGTTCTTACGTATGTACAAGAGGGCTCCATGATGAAAATATGTATCTAATGCTCAAACACCTTTCTTATTTTAAGTGCTGAGTGTTGAAGCTATTATATCGATATTTCACTAGCAGTGTCTTTTTCTTGAGGGTATATAGAATAATGGACTTTGCTTGGTAGTATGTACAATTCAGTGAAATCTGAGGGTGCTTGCAAAAGCTTGGGAAAAAGAATTGAAAGAGAAGTTTATTTTGGTGTAGGATTTGACAAAGTTCTGTGCATGCTGTTTTTATAGTAAAGACCCCTCATAAGGTGTTCGCTTGGTGGTGGGCATTGATGGAGGTCTCAGGGCATGGCCATGGCGGGAGAATAAGGAGTGTGGGAGTCGGAACACCTGCAGGGCACCTGTCGGATGTGGAGAAAGGGAACGTGATTGGCCTTTGGGCCCGGCTGTTGCTCTCTGAACTCTATGACCCTGCTGCTGCTGAGGTCATGCATACCACATTTTGCCCCTGGCCAAACTGAGCAGGGCAGGGACTCCACAGCTGGCTCCTGCCTGGGAGACGCTGAGTCATGTGACAGGCATTTGGTCACTTTGCCTGGAGCAAATGCACATCCACCCAGCCCTCCTTCCTTCCCTGTTTCCTTCGCCTGGGGTCAGACCTGCACTGCTGACTGGCAGCTCTTAGACCAGCCTTCTCTGGCTGACTCCCTCACTTGCTCTCAAGAGTGTTTCCTCTAAACATTTGCTTAGGTTTCTAATCCTGGCCTGGTGTCTGCTGCTCACGGGACGTGGCCTAACATAAGAACAGAGGATTTGTCAGCAAATCTCTCTGTATTTGTAAAGCGGGTACTTTAAAATGCCCCCTGAGAGCCAGGCAGAGTTCCAGCACCTGAGAACCCAGTGAGAAATTAGCCCTGTCCTGGATGCGGTGCTCAGCTGGGGGTTCCTCACCTGTCAGCCCACACCTGCCCCGGCTTTTCTCTTCTGGGTACTCCAGCAGCCCAGGTGTCACGGAAGTGGGGGAGTGAGTCTTTGTCCTTGGTCAGAGATGCTCTTTTTGAACATTCCTTTCTTGCTTTTTAAAGATTGACTTATTTGAGAGGGAGAACAACAATTCCTATACACTATTTCCACTGTCCAAATACCACAGCTGAGGCTGGGCTGCGGCCCAAGCTTAGAGCCAGGAACTCAATCTAAGTCTCCCACACTGGGGCAGGGGCCCAACTGCTTGAGTCATACTGCCGCCTCCCAGGGTTGTGCGTTCCCAGGCAGAGTGGAGCAGAGACTCAGACCCAGGCACTCTGATGTGGATGCAGGTATCCCGAGTGATTGCCTAACTGCTGTCGAGTGTCCACTCCTTTTATCTTCTTCAGCCATTAGTTTGCGTCATTATGCAGGAGCTGCCATTTGTAGCCGTGTCACTAAGTAATACCGTTCACTTTACAAATTAAAATTTCCTCTTACTTAAAAAAAACAAAATTTGAAATCCTGTCTCACGCCACTTCTACAGCTTCCTGACAAGTTTATCTTTCCCTTATTTCTGTGGGAAAAATTGTTCCGTCTCATAATGTTCTGCCCAAGTATTTATTTTGTTTAAAAAGTAGAGGCCAAGTCCTTATTTCTCCTCCTGCACAGAGGGAAAGATGATGAAGGCGAAATATGTGCACATCCTTATTAGGTTCACTTAGTCCTAATGATCGGAGTGCCTTTAGTTTTGAGTCCCAGGCACTTGAATAGTAGAGTCTGTTCGATTTCAATAATCCAAGTAAGATGGCCACTTTCTTTTTAATTAATGCCCTTCAAATTCATTTTTTTTTTTTTCTTTTTACAAGGTGGAAAGGAGGCAACCAACCCTAAGATACTTGTTTGTAGGAGTTAGTCATTTAGGGAATCTTAAACTTCGGTGATACGGTGACCTAATTCTGAGAGAGGGCTGGGTCATAGCTGGATTAGATATTCAGGAAATTAAGTCAGCAACCAGAAGTTGCCAGAACTTCAGCTCTAGCCTGTTTGTTTTATTGTCTTTTAAGCTATTGAGGATTCAGGATAGAAAGTTCATAAGAAATTTTACTGGGGACTTTTTATTCTTGGATTACCCGAATGAAAGCAGAAGTGTGGTAATTGATAGCTGCTTTAGAATATGCATTTTACAGATTGTGGTTCCAGCGCTGTTGGGACAGCTGTGGCCGGAAGGAATCAGGCTTTTAAGGGACCGATTTTGTATTCATTGACCCCTAATGTTCAAGTATAAACTCTGTAGAGTGAATTTGTAGCACCTTTATGCCTATGTTGCAATTAGTGCTTTATGTGTGTAGGTTCATTAAAATTCTTGCTAGTTCCTAGCAGTGAATTTTAAGTTTTTTATCACTATAAAATGTAATTTATTTTTTAATGTTATTTTTTCCCGTGAGAAGGATTATGACAGCTTGGGCTGTGCTTAAAAATGAAATATCATACAAGGATTTGTTTATTTAGTGGTTAAAATTGTTTTAAGCATGACACCCCTTTCCTTATTTCCCCCCTGAACTTAAGTAGGTAGGGAGAAAGTTTTTTTCTTTCCAGTTGAGAATATTTAGGTTAAAAAAAAAAAAGAGAAAATTGTCCTTCCTATGGTTTAAGTACAGAAATCAGGGAAGAGCAAAAATGAGAAAAACGTTGGCCTCCTGCTTTTCACTGTGCTAGGGCTCTTGAAGCAAAATTGATTGTGGAACCTTCATTTTTTTGTCAGCCTCAGTCTTTGAACTCTCCATTCTTTTATTATGTCAGTGGTTAAAATAAAGGAGGGGCACTCTAACAGCCATCGCAATATTTGTTAGAACTGGAGCTGAGCATGGCGGAGGTAGGCACAGTGCAGGGAGAGGAAGGAGCTGCACAGAACAGGAGGCAGCAGAGGGTGAGCAGGGATGGGGAGCAAGGTAACTGATGAATAATGAATTCCTTTAATCAGAGGGAACATTCCCGGGGCAGTGTCAAGGATGGTGCTGAAAGCATTTGGACAAGACTGTTGATGAGGTTCTGAAACTGAAAAAAAAAAAAAAAATGGCAGTGCTATATTGGTCTGGGTGTTCGGTTGCAAATGTATTTGCAAGCTATTCTAAACAAAAGGGGACTTACTAAAGCCTATGTGGTGGCTTGCAGTATTTTGGAGAGGTTTTGGGAACCAGCAGGATGCCTGGAATGGCACTGCAGATCTGGGTGTCAAAACACTGCGGGTATGTGCTACTCGCAGCTGGTTATAGACAACACCGCTGCCCCTGGTGGTGGCCTTTGGTAGAATTCATGCCTCTGGAAGCTGTTGCTACCTGACCAGAATCTTAACGTCTCCAATTTTGTGAACCACTAACTTCCGGATCCTGGTCTCCGCGGGAAGCATCTGATTGATGGAGCTCTGCAAGACAGCCAGGAGAGCCAGTGTCTGTGTTCCTGGCTTTTGTAGTGGGTGGAGGACCCTGCCTCTCAAGGCAGGTGACAAAGTTTCTCCTACACAGGAGGGGTTTCAAGTGCTGGGTAGCCTGGAGGTCAGCTATCCACTTCCTATACTGTATGAGAATATTTCAAAAAGTTATGAACAAATGGAATCAAAAGATTATTTTAATATATAAAGTTTTTTTAAACCCAAGCATAGCTTTTTCATAATATGCATTTCCCATGAACTTTCTGAAGTCTCTATGTCCCTGATTGTAAGACATCACAATTTTCCATGAGAATATTAAACAATTTTTGGACAGCTTGAATGTACTTGTAGGTATGCCTATCAGATGTCTACTTTCATTATTTAATTGAATAAACATATGCCCATATTTTGAAATTAAATAATATGCAAAATCAGTGTGTACATTAGAAATATTTTCCACTTGTTTCACAAAAAAGCTACCCTAGCTTTGGACGCCTTTGGCATTAATATGTTCAGAGACACATTCTGAATTATTTTCACTCAGCTTTCCAGATTGATAGCCACATGTGTCTGAGATCCTTGAGGTAGTACATCTTAATGACTTTCTGATACTTTCATTGAAATTCTTAGCTCAAGGTCCAAGTAGTTAATCACAGCACATTTGGCTAGTCTTTTTTTTTTTAATTAATTAATTTTTTTGAAAGGCAAGTTAGAGAGAGGTAGAGACACAGAGAGAGAACTCTTCCATTCACTGCGCTGATCTGAAGCTGGGAGCCAGGAGCTTCTCCTGGGTCTCCCGTGGGAGAGGGGCCCTACACTTGGGCCTGAGCTGCTTTCCCAGGCCTTAACAGAGAGCTGGGTCAGAAGTGGAGCAGCTGGGACTTGAACTGGCGCCAATATGGGATGCTGGTACTACAGGTGGTGGTTTTACCTGCTATGTGACAGTGCCAGACCCTTGGGTAGTCTTTTTAAAAAATTTATCCCTGAGATATACTTTCACGTTTTGTTTCAAATTTTATTTTTTTTTATTTGAAAGGCAGAGACACATAGCACACACACACGCACCCCATACATACATACATACATAGATCTCTTGTTTGCTGGTTCAGTAACAGCAGCCAGGGCTGGGCCAGTCAAAAGCCGAAAGCCAGGAATTCAGGTCTTTTTGAGACATCACTTGCTGCCTCGCTGGGTGCATGATAGCAGGAAGTTGGAATCAGGAATAGAGCTGGAACTTGCACCTAGGAACTCTGATGTATGCTGCAATGGCACCTTAACTGCTGGGCCAAACACCTGCCTTTGTCATGATTTTCTTTTTCTTTTCTATTTTTTTATATTTTAGAGAAGAGAGACCTTCATCCAGAGAGAGAGAGAGAGAGAGAGAGAGACCGACCTTCATCCAGAGAGAGAGAGTGAGAGTGAGAGAGAGAGAGAGAGAGAATATCTTGTGTCTGATGATTTATTCCCAGGTGGCTGCAATGGTGGGAGCTGGGATGATTAGGAGCTTCTACTGGGTCTCCCACTTGGGTGCAGGGGCCTAAGCACTTGAGCTGTCTTCCACTGCTTTCTCAGGCACATTAGCAGGGAGCTAGATTGTAAGTGGAGCAGACAGGACAAGAACTTGTATTCATATGCAGTGCCGATGCTGCAAGCCATAGCCCTAACCCTATGCACCATAGTGCCATTCACCCCCGCCATTATTTTATTTATTTTTAAATATTTATTTATTTGAAAGAGTTACAGAGAGGCAGAGAGAGAGAGAGAGAGAGAAAGTCATCTTTCCGCTGGTTCACTCTCCAGATAGCCGCAACTGCTGGAGCTATGCCGATCCAAAGCTAGGAGCCAGGAACTTCTTCTGGGTCTCCCATGTGGGTGCAGGGGCCCAAGAACTTGGGCCATCTTCTACTGCTATCCCAGGCCATAGCAGAAGCTGGATTGGAAGTGGAGCAGCCAGGACTCGAATCCGCGCCCATGTGGGATACTGGCACTGCAGGTGGTGGCCCCTTGTATATTTCTTAAACTCCTCGTTTGTGTAACCCAGTCCTGTGTGTGATCTGCAAGCATCTGAAACTGGATATAACCGGTTGTTGGCAGGGAAGGATTCCCCCAACAGTTCTTCGTTGACCACGATAGTGGGAGTTTATTCCTCAAGAAAATTCTGTAAGAATTCTTACAGAAGGCAAGTCCCCCTTTTTCCCCCCGAGGGGTTATTTTGGGCAAGTATATTATGCTCAAATATATAGACTAGTTCTTGGTGTCCCTTTCACAAGGTTCTTTGTTGGCTGAACTCTTTGTTTGCTGCTATTCTCAAGATTAGGCCTGGAAAGTAAACTTTTCCCTGCAGTTTAATGCAGCAGGAAGGTCATGGGAGAAAAGAGTGGAAATTCTCCTTTGCTCGCAGATTATGCATTCCCTTGGGGTCACAAATACTTGGAATCCAGGCTTAAAATAATGAGGGCCATGGCAACACATACGGTCCTTCTTTCTGTGTCACTGTACTCAGTCTGTCCTTGATGGTACCAGGAATTAGAAAGGCATGGGTTAGTACTTAAACTGACTTGTTAGTATTTTACCAAGACTTGACAGCTTAAAAAATTGTGATTAGAAATAGCGTAAGAAGTAGCTATGCCTTTGTTGCTCTTTTACTGAGTAGGGGTTTCTAAGCCTGAGCTCTGCCCTCCCTAGAGTTTATAAGATCAGAACTTAGTTTTTGGTCTCCAACATGAGGGAAATGTGAAGTGGCCGCAGTGGTCCCTGCCCAGTGTGGAGACTGGGCGTCTGGGGCCAGCGGTTCCTGTCAACATGTTTTTAGCCCCAGCCTTACTGCACAGGCAGGTGAAGCTTACACCCAGCATTCCTTTCTTTGTTACAGTTGGAGGTTCTTAAATCTAATGAAAAGGGATTGCAGATGTGTGTGGTTAGAGACACATTTTTATCTCCTCCTTGGTTGTCCAATAGTCTTGCTCTTTTACTCTGAATGGGAAAGTTCTAGTGGACTCTGCAGTTGGCTGTCCCAGCATGTAAGGCGATGTAGGGCTTCTCCCAGAATCACAGGACAGGCCCTCGGAGGTCTCCCAGACCAGCTTTCTCTGGGCTAGGGTAGACCCTCTCTGCTTGTGTGTGTGGAAGGAGCAAGAGGTCACTGCCTTGCAGAGTACCCTGGTCCTTTAGAGTTTTTTTTTTTTTTTTTTGACAAGCAGAGTGGACAGTGAGAGAAAGAGACAGAGAGAAAGGTCTTTCTTTGCCGTTGGTTCACCCTCTAATGGCCGCCGCAGCCGGTGCACCATGCTGATCTGATGACAGGAGCCAGGTGCTTTTCCTGGTCTCCCATGGGGTGCAGGGCCCAAGCACCTGGGCCATCCTCCACTGCACTCCTGGGCCACAGCAGAGAGCTGGCCTGGAAGAGGGGCAACCGGGACAGAATCCAGCGCCCCAACCAGGACTAGAACCTGGTGTGCCGGCGCCGCAAGGCGGAGGATTAGCCTGTTGAGCCACGGCGCCGGCTTAGAGTTCTTCAAGTTCCTCCTGACAGCAAATGCAAACCTGCTTCTCTGTACCTCCTCCCGGTTAGACCTGGCCTTGTCCTCTTTGAGCTAATCAAGACGACTTTTTCCTTCTGCCACACAAAACCTCGTTAAAGAAATACAACATTAAGTTCCCATGAAACACCTCTCTCTCTCTCTCTCTCTCTCTCTCTCTCTCTTTTTTTTGAACCTCTTCCTACCTCTTCCTGAACCAATTTAGCCTTCTGGTCACCTTCATGCTTTATTCTGGTTGGAAAAGTCACTCTTCAGATAGATTGATGTATTTCAGAATGGTCACTTTGTTGGGATTTGAACAGTGAGTGTAGTGTGTGTGTGTGTGTGTGTGTGTGTGTGTTCATTATCTTCTGGGTCACTTTATAGTTCCTTTAGTTCCTGCTGAACTTCCAGGTAACTAGGATTTTTGAGGGCTATTAGCCCATTATTAAACGCAGGTAATTTGGGGCTTGTGTTGTGGCTCAGTGGTCTACACTGCCTCTTGTGATACCAGCATGTCATGTACATGCTGGTTTGAGTCCCAGCTGCTCTTGCTTTAGTCCAACGTCCTGTTAATGTGCCTGGGAGGGCAGCAGATGATGGCCCAGGTGCTCGGGCCCCTGCTACCCACTGGAGATTCTGTTCCTGTTTGCTGTCTTCTGCCTGGCCCAGCACTGGCTATTGCACCCATTTGGGGGGGGTGAGCCAGCAGATGGAAGATTTCCGTCCTTTTCTCTCTGCCTTTGAAATAAAGCAGTAAATCTTGAGAAAGAGTCATGTACATTGTTATGAAGACATCTTTGACACTTGAGCAATCGCCTTTCGCCATTGACATCAGGTAGATTATTCATCCTAGGCAAATCCTGTGGCACAGGTTTTGAGTCCCTGTTTTTAGCTTGAGAGCTACTTGAGCTCTGATCTTCTCATCCAACATTTTGCACTCCCTCCCGACATCTGGTCAGGTGCAAATACAGTAAATATGTGTAAGAAAAATACAGGAGCAGATGTTTCGCATGGTTAAGATGCTGCCTGGGATTACTGCATCCCATATGGCAGTGCCTGGGTTTGAGTCCCAGATCTGTTCCCGATTCCAGCGTCCTCCTAATGTACATGTTGTGAGGCAGCCGTGATGGCTCAAGTACTAGGACCCTTGCCACCCAAATGGGAGACCTGGATTGAGTTTTTGGATCCTGGCTTTGGTCTAGGTGAGCCCTGTTTGTTCTGAGCATCTGGGGAGTGATCCAGCAGATGGAAAAAGCCCTGTCTTTCAAATAAGTAAAAATTTTAAGAAAGATAATACATAATAAGAGTAAGTAGAACATTTTTTAAATCATCAATGCATGAGTTTTTTTTTTTTAATTTTTAAGATTTATCTTACTTGAAAGAGTTACAGAGAGGCAGAGAGAGACATCTTCAATCTACTGGTTCCCTTCCTAGATGGCCGCAATGGATGGAGCTGTGCCGATCCAAAGCCAGGAGCCAAGAGCTTCTTCTGGGTCTCCCATGTAGGTGTGGGGACCCAAGGACTTGGGCCATCTTCTACTGCTTTCCCAGGCCATAGCAGAGAGCTGGATTGAAAATGGAGCAGCTGGGACTTGAACATATGGGATGCTGGCACTGCAGGTAGCAGCTTAGTCCACTAAGACACAGCGCCGGCCCCAAATATTTTATGCCATGTCATCCAAGATGATTCTTTCACCAGGATTTGGCAAACTGTGGCCCATGGACCAGATCTACCCAGCCTCCTGTTTTTGTAGATGATGTTTTGCTGGAGTACTGTTCCACCATTCATTTATATTCTGTGTGTGGATGACTCTGTGGTGTAGTGGCAGAGCTGAGGACCTGCAGTTGAGGCCATATGGCATCAAAGTCTAAGGGGAGAATCACTGATTAATGAACATACTTAGGTTGATCTAAAACCTTTTCCAAGGCTCATTAGCACAGGCATTTTGTGACTTCTTTTGGTGACTGGTGCAAGTATTTTTAAGGAAAAAAAATGTAGTTATATAATCTTGTATGTGTGGCTGTAAATCATATTCTATATTTATACTCTGAAATATTTCTAATATGCGAATACTTGAGAACCTTTCTCAGTGTTGTTACTTCCGCAGTCTCTTTGAAATTGTGAAATTGTCATCACTGTAAATGCCTTCAGAGTTTTGGGGCAGTCCTGGATTTATTTGGTATTGATTTGTCTCTGGGGAGGAAGCATTATCTTTGGCATAAGGAGCGATCAGTAACATGTACTGCCAACAAATATTATATAACATTTTTGTGACCTGATGAAAGGAACTGAGGAGTTCCATGGTGTCCCCTAGTCTATTTTGAGAAAAAGAAGCAAACAGTCCTGGTTGCTCAGCCAGCGCTGCCTTAGTGCGGCATTGACTGGCTGCTCCGTTCTTTTGTTCTCAAATAGGACTTTCAGGCTCGGTTCAGAAGTTACAAAGCAGATGTTTCTGAAGAAGACCAAGTAGTGAATTTTAAGCTTTTAAAAGTATTTATGATTTTAAATCTTTATTTTTTTTGAAAAGCATAGGGACAGAAATAGAGAGACAGAGCTCTTCCATCCGCTGGTTCATTCCTCAAGTGCTCACAAAAGCTAGGGCTGGGCCAGGCTGAAGCCAGGAGCTTGGAACTCCATCCAGGTCTCCCATGTGGGTGGATGGCATGGACCCAAGAACTTGAGCGTCACCTGCTGCCTCCCAGGGTGCTCAGCATGAGGAAGCTGATTGAAAGCAGAGCAGCTGGGACTTGAATCAAGCATGCTGTTGTGGGTTCCTGGTGTCCAACGTGGTGACTTCACCACTGTCCCCAATGCCTACCCTAAATGTATTTTTAATTAAAAAAAAATTACATGCCAGAGATGGATATACTGTTACTTGTCACAACTACTTCTTTGCTTGATATGGAAAAATCTGCTTATTGATCTGCCAAGATAAGTTAGACACCCTTATATTCTTTCCTTGACTTGTGTTGGCCTTGGTGGTCAGGTGGATTCTGCACACGAGGACAACCATGATGACGTCACATTGCTCTTGGGTAACTTGTGATGTCCTTTTCATTCACTCCAGAGTATGGAGTTTTGGGGTTCTTGTTGAAGAGGTGGTCTCTGTGTGCTGATGCCTATGGCTACTGTTATCAGAGCATTTCCGCTATCCCATTCTGCCAGGCAGTGCAGTCCACCAGGCCCCTCTAGCCTTCTCCTGTGATCCTCTCTGCCTTCATCTGCTTCCCTGACCTTGGCCTGCTTCTAGTTCTATGCTCTGAACTTGTTGGTGTGCCTTCTCTGCATGGGGTACGGGGGGACTTTCATTTATCCTTTGCCTGGAGAGCCTCTACCTCCTCCTCCTGGCTCAGCATTGCAGGGTCTCCTTGGGGAAGGCTTCTCTGACCCAGAGTCTTTGCTCCAGTGTGTCCAGTAGAACTGTGAAGCTAGCCAGCACCTCTCATGCCATGTGTGTGATGCTGGTATGATGCTGGTGTATTGACACCTGCTGGAAATATTCTCTCCCAGGGTGAACCTAATCAGACCCCTTGGTTGCTGGAGAGTCCCACAAGGCAGGTGGATGTCTTCCTGTCCCAGGGGGCCTTCATCCCTGTCCAGGAGTGTTCCTGTTCCTCTAGGAATGTCCCCTCTCCTATTTGCGATGATTCTTCCACTTGTTCTTTTTCTATTGAAACTTCTTCCTGTGCCCACCTTCTCTGAAGGATCTTGCCTTGCACTTCAAGGAAGAGTAACCGTCTGATAGCAACTCCTTTTGCTTTTCTTCTTGACATCTGCCTATCTGTTGGTACCTGTTTTCTCTTTACTGCTACTCTAAGGGAGGGAAGGCTCCTCACTGCTGTCACAGGTCAACTCTATGCAGCATCAGTATCCTGCTCTTATGTTCAAGACTTTGAATTGTCTTTTTTTTCCTTATAAGATTTATTTGCTTATTTGAAAGGCAGAGTGATGGAGGGAGGAGAGAGAAAGGAAGGGGGATGGAGGAAGTAGAGGGAAAAGTGGAGGAGGAGGAGGAGACATCTTCCATCCACTGGTCCACTCCCAGATGCACACAACAGCCAGTCTGGGTCTCCCACTAGGTGGCAGGGGCCCACGTACTTGGGCCATCATGTGCTATTTCCCCAGCACACTAGCAGAAGGCTGGACTGGAAGTGGAGGTAGTTGGCAGTCAAACTGGGACTCTGGTATGGGATGTGAGTGTCCTAGGTGGTGACTTAATCCACTGCACCACAACGCCCTCCCCTGGGCCAGCTTTTCTGGAAGCTTCGCAATTGAGATGTGCCCTCATCCCTTACATTCCAACTTTCCAATTTAGGAAAACGGAGATACATCTCCACCTTAGCTGTGTTCCCAGCCAGCAAGTCATGGTCTCTGTGTGTTGCTTTCGTGGTGGTTTCCCTGTGTTCTCCCCTTTCAGTCGCAAATGCACTCCATGCTACACCTTTCTCCCACCTTTCTGTCTAGCTGGTCTGATGCTTTTCTGAGCTTGGCAGTTCACAGCACTAAAGCCCTTTGTGCTTTGATCCCGCACCCCAGTGGCTTCTTCCTAGTCTCTGTTGTAATCTTCGCTGCCTGACCTTGCTTCTCCTGACGGAAGTGCCTGCTCTGGAACATTTGCTTTCTTCGACCACGTCCAGTCTATCTAGTTCAATAATTTCAAGCACCATCTACTTGCTTATGCCTGGCAAATGCATGTCTTTGATCTGGACCGCCTGTTTGACTAAGGAAAAAGTCTGTCTGTGTATCTGTCTGTCCCTCTCTCCTATCCACCAGTGGAATCATCAAATGCCTGCAGTAGCTAGGGGTGAGTCAGGTTGTCTGGGGCCCCCACATGGGTAGCAAGGACTGAAATACGGGAGTCATCATCAGCTGCTTCCCAGGGTGTGCATTGTCGGGAAGCTGGAATTGGGGCCAGAGGTGGCACTCGACACCAGGTACTCCAGTATGGGATGTGGGTATCTCCAGTGGTGTCTAAACTGCTGTGCCAAGTGTCTACCGCAGTATCTCATTTAACACAAGCCTTTAGTCTGGTCTGTTCTCCTGGATGCTTTTCCTTAAGATTTTCCTGTTTCAATAAATAGGTTTTTTTTTTTTTTTAAAGATGTTTTGATTTACTTGAAAGGCAGAGTTAGAGAGAGAGACAGAGATATGTCTTCCATCCTCTGGTTGACTCCCCTGACGGCCACAATGGCTGGAGCTGCACTGATCCGGAGCCAGGAGCTTTCTCCAGGTCTCCAATGCTGGTGCAGGGGCCCAAGGACTTGGGCTATCTCCCACTGCTTTCCCAGGTCTCAGCAGAGAGCTGGATTGGTAGTGGAGCAGCCGGGACTCAAACTGGTGCCCATATGGAATGCTAGCACTGCAGGTGGCAGCCTCACCTGCTACACCACAGCACCAGTCCCCAAGTAGTAGTGTTTTCTATTCAATTGCTCATGCAAGAAATCTGGAATGATCCGGGAAGTTTCCACCTTTTCCACATTCTGTCCATCACCCGTTATGTGGACTTCACCTGCAGATGTCTTCAGATCTGCCTGCCTCTCCTTTTTTCTGCTGTCAGTACCTTTGAACCACTGCCATTTCTTGCCTGTACCACTGTGGAAGCTTCCTAATAAGTCTTTCTTCTTCCAGGTTTCTACACCTCTAATCTCTTTCGAAGAGCAGCCAGAACAGTCTTTAAACGATCTAATGACCATTGTGTCAGTTCTTTGTGACATAATCCTTCTGGGTGGGTGGGTGTTTAAGTGGTTAAGTGGTTAAGACACCACTTTAGAAAACCCAAGTTTTGGCCGGCGCCGTGGCTCACTTGGCTAATCCTCTCCCTGTGGCGCTGGCATCCCATATGGGCGCTGGAGTCTAGTCCCGGTTGCTCCTCTTCCAGTCCAGCTCTCTGCTCTGGCCTGGGAAGGCAGTGGAGGATGGTCCAAGTGCTTGGGCGCCTGCACCTGTGTGGGAGACCAGAAGAAAGCTCCCGGCTCCTGGCTTCGGATCGGTGTAGCTCCGGCCGTGGCGGCCATTTGGGGAGTGAACCAATGGAAGGAAGACCTTTCTCTCTGTTTCTCTCTCTCTCACTGTTTAACTCTGTCAAATAAATAAAGAAAAAAGAAAACCCAAGTTCCATATCAGAGTGCCAGTGTTAAAGTCCTGGTTCCACATCCACTTCCAGCTGCCGGCAAATACACATGAGGGAGGCAGCAGATGGGGTCCAAGTGGTCGAGTCCCTGCCACTGATGTGAGAAACTTGAATTGAGTTCCTTGGTCTTGACTTTTTTTTTTTTTTTTTGGACAAGCAGAGTGGACAGAGAGAAAGAGAAAGGTCTTCCTTTGCTGTTGGTTCACCCTCCAATGGCTGCTGTGGCTGGCGCACTGTGCTGATCCGATGGCAAGAGCCAGGTGCTTTTCCTGGTCTCCCATGGGGTGCAGGGCCCAAGCACCTGGGCCATCCTCCACTGCAATCCCGGGCCACAGCAGAGGGCTGGCCTGGAAGAGGGACAACCGGGACAGAATCCGGTGCCCCAACCGGGTCTAGAACCTGGTGTGCCAGCGCCGCACGGCGGAGGATTAGCCTAGTGAGCGTGCCACGGGCCTGGTCTTGACTTTAACCTAGGAGAGCCCTGACTATTGTGGACATTTGGGGAATGAACTAGCAGCTGGGAAATTGGTCTGTCTCTTTATTTGCCTTTTGAATAAATAAAAGTAAATAAAAATTAAAAACCAAAGGTGACTTTCTGTTGAACCCAAAATAAAAATGGAGGGCCTGGTGCTATGGCGTAGCAGATAAAGCTGCTGCCTGCAGTTCCAACATCCCATATGGGCACTGGTTCGAGTCCCAGCTGCTCCACTTCCAATCCAGCTCTCTGCTATGGCCTGGGAAAGCAGTAGAAGATGGCCCAGGTCCTTGGGCCCTGGAATCACATGGGAGACCCGGAATAAGCTATTGGCTCCTGGCTTCTGACTGGCCCAGATGGCCGTTGTGGCCATCTAGAGAGTGAACCAGTTGATAGAAGACTTCTCTCTCTCTCTGCCTCTGCCTCTCTGTACCTCTGACTTTCAAATAAATATTTTTAAAAACTGGAGTTCAGCATTCCCTTGCCATCCATGTCTCCTCTCTTCCCATTCATTCTGTTGTCCCTAATGCTCCAGTCATACTTGCCTTTTGATATTTGCTGTAACAGACGAACTGCTGCTTGCTTAATCCTTTGCTTCTCTGGGTTTCGAGCTTGACTTGACTTTGTTCTTTGCACCGCTAATTCTTGTCACCTTTCAGATCTTGGTGAAGCTCCCTCCCTGAGCACTTTTCTTCTTATATCTCCTCTGATGACTTCCTCTCAATGCCCCTACTTTTCTCCATTGGAAGGAATTACTAGAATTTGCAATCACATACCTACTTAGCTGTCCACATAACCATTATCTGTCACTACTACTCAGCTTTTCCTTTCTTTAATGAAAATATCTGATAGGAGCTTCCTAGGAAGAGGGGTTATGTTGGCTTAAAGTTTAGGAGTGTCACAGTTCAAGGTTAGGTGGCTCTATCAGTCTGGCATCTGATGAGGGCAGAACACATACAGAGTGAGTGTCCTTGGTGAGCCAGGGTGCAGAGAGATACAGGGAGCTCATTTGTCTTCCCTGTGCTCTTTCAGATAATGCCATCGGGACTTGCCCTAGTGAAATCCAATCTAATTTCTTTCTAAGACACCACCTTTCCGTACAATAATAAGATTAAGTTCCATCCTTAATTAATTAATACAAGATGGGGCTGGTGTTGTGGAGGCATAGCTGCTGGGGTAAAGCTGCTGTCTCTAAGGCTGGCATCCCATATGGGTGCCAGTTCCCGTCCTGGTTGCTCTGCTTCCCATCCAGCTCCCTGCTAATGACCCAGGAAAGCAGTGGAAGACGGCCCAAGTGCCTGACTGTTACTGTGGATTTGTTCTGAGAGGAAAAAGTGCGGTGAGGGCAAGAGGCACAGAGTCACCACACAGACACCAGGAGTCGGGTGAAAGCAGGCCAGAGGCCAGCAGCCTGCAGACTTGTTTATTTCAGTTGGTGCAGCAGCTTATATAGCTGTGGCAGCCAATCCAGTCAAGGGGCCGTCTATGCCCTAACCAATCATTGACTGTTGCCAGGCATGCTCCTTTGCCAGGTGGGTTCCGAAGTCGTTTCCTAAGTAACTGACACTCACTTGCTAGTGCCATCTTGGCATGGCCTTCTCATTCCACCACACTGACCCCTGGCCACCCATGTGGGAGACCTGGAAGAAGCTTCTGCCCCAGCCCTGCCCATTGTGGCTTTCTGGGAAGCGAATCAGCAGATGGAAGCTCTCTTTCTCTCACTGCTTCTCTGTAACTCTTTCAAATAAATAAGTGAATCTTAAGAAAATAATAGTTAATATAAGACTTGGGGCATCAAGCTCCCAAGCATGGGCCTTTGAGGGGACTTCCAAACTATTATCCAAACCATCACAGTCTTCCCTACTGGCAAGGGAAGGGGGATGTGTTTTGTTTATAGTTATCGCCTATCATCAGGCAGTAGATATGGAGCAAGTATGTCTACTGCAGTATTTTATTCTTTTTTTTTTTTTTACAGGCAGAGTGGACAGTGAGTGAGAGAGACAGAGAAAGGTTCTTCCTTTTGCCGTTGGTTCACCTTCCAGTGGCCGCTGTGGCCAGCGCGCTGTGTCCGGCACACCTTGCTGATCCGATGGCAGGAGCCAGGTGCTTCTCCTGGTCTTCCATGGGGTGCAGGGCCCAAGCACTTGGGCCATCCTCCACTGCACTCCCTGGCCACAGCAGAGAGCTGGACTGGAAGAGGGGCAACCGGGACAGAATCCGGCGCCCCGACTGGGACTAGAACCCAGTGTGCCGGCGCTGTAGGTGGAGGATTAGCCTATTGAGCCACGGTGCCGGCCTGCAGTAGATATTAAGATGGCTACATTGAGCTCAAGAAACTACACAACAACTAAATAAACAACCCAGTTAAGAAGTAGGCGAAGGACTTAAACTGGCATTTTTCAAAAGAGGAAATCTAGTTGGCCAACAGACACATGAGAAAATGCTTAGGAGCTCTAAGCCATCAGAGAAATGCAAATCAAAACCACAATGAGGTTTCACCTCATCCCAGTTAGAATGGCTTTGGTACAGAAATCAACGAACAGCAAATGCTGGTGAGAATGTGGGGAAAAAGGTATCCTAATCCACTGTTGGTGGGAATGTAAACTGTTACAGCCACTGTGGAGGATAGTATGGAGATACCTCAGAAATCTGAATATAGACCTACCATATGACCCAGCCATCCCACTCGTGGAAATTTACCCAAAGGAAATGAAATCAACGTTTAAAAGAGTTATCTTCACCCTCATGTTTATTGCAGTTCAGTTCACAGTAGCTAAGATAAGGAATCAACCTAAATGTCAGCGGGAGACTAGATAAAGAAATTATAGGATATGTACACCGTGGAATACTACATAGTAGAAAAGATGGCTACTTTGAATGTGGAAGTAGCTATTGGAGAAGGTTCTCTAAGTGTTGTCTGTTGATTAAGCCTGGGCTCAGAATGTTATTTTGAATCCCTGTTCCTATTCTCTCTGCACTTGAGCAGTTATCATTCCCTATGATCTCAGCTTGTAATGCTGAGCTGACCTCTTTCCTGAATGTTAGTCTCCATGGAAGGTAGGTTATATGTAGGTTTATTTAGGAACAGTAGTAGGCTAGATCCAGATACAGAAGCTAAGCATGTGGCACCAGTGTTCATATAAATGTGTTAAATTAACCTGTGAGACATATGTAAATTGGATTATGTTGACAGTATATAACAGAACTTCTTGTGTGCCGGGGCAGGGGATCTGGTAGTTGGGCTGGATAAGGCCCTTAATCATTTGATATGGCTCTGTTGAGGCAAGTGTAGGTGGGACATGAAATACAGTAGATCTATAGCAAGCTAACTTTTTTTTTTTTTAGATATATTTTATTTATTTGAAAGAGTTACAGAGAGAAGTAGAGACAGAGAGAGGTCTTCCATTTGCTGGTTCATTCCCCAAAGTGCCGCAATAGCCAGAGCTGAGCTGAGCTGAGACAAAGCTAGGAACCAGGAGCTTCTTCTGGGTCTCCCACATGGGTGCAGGGGCTCAAGGGCTTGGGCCATCCTCTGCTGCTTTCCCAGGCACATTAGCAAGGAGCTGGATCAGAAGTGGAGCAGCTAAGACTCGAACTGGCACCCATAGGGGATATTGGTGCTGCAGGCAGGGGCTTTAACCCACTGTACCACAGTGCCATCCCCAGGCTAACTTTTAAGTTGGTTATTTTGTAGGGCCTGTAAATGATGTTAGAAATATCCAAATTGTCTTTAGCAGAAAAAAGGTTCCCCACCCCTGTTGTGTGGGCTCTCCCATAAGAAGCTTGGGACATTCCGTATTGTTTGGGTTGCCAGTATTCCTGGCCTGTGCTGCAGGGTCCCTGTCCTGCTCTTGGCTATGGAGAACTCTTTGCTCTTGTTGTAGGTCACATGGTCTAGAATGGAGAGAGGATAAAATGAAATTATCTGGGAGATAATCCTTTCCCCTGGCTAGTTCCTGCTCTTTTCCTTTTAGACATGTTGCCCTGACTCTTACATCTGCGTGACAAATTCTCCAAGTGGGAGTGAGTAGAACCTGGGAAGGCAGCCTGGAGCCTGGGGTAGGAGCTGGAACTCTGGGCATCTTGCATGTGATCATAGCCACTATCTTACAGTATAAGTCTCTTTGACAGAGACCGTACACGATGGAACACTGCAAAGGTGCTTTTGGCTAATTTAAGAATCCTTATATATTCTAAATCTCTTATTTTTTTTTTATAATTTTATGTTTGGATTTGGGTAGCTGTTTAAAAAATAAGATAAATGCCACATGGTTGTACAGTGAGTGTTTGGAGATGTTTTTCACTTTCTGTTCTGGGTATTTCTCGGTGGCATATTTTTATTAACATGTTCTTGGGTGAGTAGTCCCTTTTATTTCCATTTTCAGCATATTCTAACTTGAAATGTAACGCCCGAATCAGTCAATATAAGAAATGAATGTGGTTGTTTGTGGAGTTTGTGTGCGACCCCCGTCATGTCCATCTCCCTGATGGAGTGTTGGCCAGTGCGGCCCCGTATTTGCTCTGTGAGCCTCTTGCAACTCTTCTTGGCTTATGATTAATTTTCGGTAAGGAGGGGGTGCTGGCTGTATTTAACAGTGGCTGCATAATGTAGTCTGATTACCAATAAAGGAATGTAATTGAATTTTAAATTTCTGAGGAGGGGGAGGAAAAACAAAATCTCAAACAGAAGTGTTCTGTTAATGAACGTGATAGACCCTTTGTTGTTGAAAGATGGCCTTGTGACTACCCTGTGGAAGCACACTGGGCCTGTGTTGCTTCATTGGCCGTGTGCTCCACCTCCTCTTCCCTGAAAATATTTATGGGGTTCTCGTGTTTTAATATATGGAGAAGTGATTTAATTGTTGCACTGGCAGGATGAAACAAGACAGTTCAATATGTTGTTGATATTTTTTCTGGGGAGGGTGGACCAGGGTAAGCGAAATACTTAATGTTTTTCCTGTTTGGGGACCTAATACTCTATTCTTTTGTTGTCACTCATGTTTTCTAGGCACTAAGTGTAACCGAAACCCTGATCAAACCCTTGGAAAAATTCAGAAAGGAGCAACTTGGAGCTGTAAAGGTTGGTGTCTGGTTGGAGTACACATGGAGCACACAGTGTGGCTGCCTCGGCGGCTCCAGGGCACACTGCAGGGACAGCTGGCAGCTTCCGCAGAGAGGCTGGAGTACATCAACCATCTGTTGTTGCATGTTTTAAATGGACTTTCTCCCCTTTGGGGGTTTGGAATTGAATACAAAACAAAAACACCTGGGCAGGGTAGTAAACCCTTTCATAATCCACTTTTGCTTCCTGTTTCCAGAGTTTTAAAAATATCTTTAATCAAACAGCACATTTGCTCTGAACAGGAGGATCTTATCCCTGTAGGGGCTGTGGTTATTTCAGAATACACCTCAGTTTTATGATAGAGTATGGCTTTACCATATGGTACAGCAGCGTCTCTAATCTTAAACCCTGATGCCAGTGACACTAGGAAGAGAATTTTAGGGTGTTGGCCTGGAATTTTCATCAATTTAACAAGGGTTTATTGAACTGCTGCTGTGGGCCAACTTGGTTTGAGCATTGTGGTTTGTGTAGTGCCTTTTGTGTGTTGCATGATATTGAAGATGAACAAAGCACAGACTATGCACTGAAGGGGCTGGGAGTTAGCCAGGATTTCCGGGAATAATGCAGTGACTTTGCTATGGGGAGCATGGGATATATTTAGCAGCTTCTCAAGTTTGTAATCTGACTTTGGAAATGAACCCAGAGAAACAATTGGCACTAACCTTTCCTGAGTTTTGTATCTGTACTCGAGGGATAAAAATGTTGTATTTGCAGGTTGTTGGCCATTTTTGGCTTGGCCCTAGAAGAAGAGAATCATGTCAGTTTTGGATAGCGAAGAGGGTTGGTATAGCTGTATTTTTCCCCCCATATACCTGCAAGTGTGAGTGTTTTCCCTTTATCTTCCTGAAAGAGTCTATTAAAATCCCTTAGTACAAACATACATAGTGGTCTCAATAGCTGTAACTACATAGCTGGGCCCAAGGAGCTCTGTCTTCTTAGATAATACCTCCTGAATCAGTTCTCCTTGGACTGACTTGTTAAACTACTTGATCTTTGTTTTTGGTGTACTATTTTACCTTTTTTTTTTTTTTTTTAATTTTTGACAGGCAGAGTGGACAGTGAGAGAGAGACAGAAAGGTCTTCCTTTTGCCATTGGTTCACCCTCTAATGTTCCGCTGCGGCCGGCGCACCGCGCTGATCTGGTGGCAGGAGCCAGGTGCTTCTCCTGGTCTCCCATGGGGTGCAGGGCCCAAGCACTTGGGCCATCCTCCACTGCACTCCCTGGCCACAGGAGAGAGCTGGCCTGGAAGAGGGGCAACCAGGATAGAATCTGGCGCCCCGACCGGGACTAGAACCCCGTGTGCTGGCGCTGCAAGGTGGAGGATTAGCCTGTTGAGCCGCGGTACCAGCCTATTTTACTTTTTTTTGGGAAAGATCGCCAGCTAGCCAGAGAGTTGCCATCTGCCAGTTCACTTCCCTAAGTGCCCTCAATGGCCCAGATTGGGTTGGGCCCAAGCTGGAGCAGGGAACTCAACCCAGGTCTCCCATGTGGATAGCAGGAATGCAATTACTTGAACCATCACTGCTGCCTCCCCCGTTTGTGCATTAGCAAGAGCTGGAGTCAGGAGCCAGAGCCACGAATTGAACCCAGACACTCGCACAGTGTGAAGGTGTCCCAGCAGACAGCTTCACCACCAGGCAAGCTCCTGGCCTGTTGCACAGTTGTAAGTGGAGGGCTGTGAACGGAGGAGGTTCAGACCACATGGGCAGTGCAGGTTGGTGGAGGCCCCCAGGCCCTTTCTGCTTAGCTGCTGGCAGTGGGGTTGCCCCTCTGACTTTGCAGCTGGAGACTGGAGGGAGGGCAGGTTCCTCCTTGTGACCTTGGACACATAACTGGCTTTAGTTTCTTCCCTGTAAGAGGAAGCACTGAGGGATCTGAATACCCGCTCTCTCGCAGTTTTGTGATCGTGTTTTGTCTGATCCTGTCTCCTTGGGCTATTTTAAGGATCCAACACACTGATGCTTTGTTAATATTTTATGACTGGTAGTGCTTGTTCCATTTCTTATTTTTCTTATTTCAGTTGGATGGGGAGAGGGAGGGCCAAGGTTATATTATGGAAATGAAAAATCAGAATGACTTGACTTGTGTCTGTCTGTCTAGCTTTTTAAAACATGTGCTTTCCACCTCTGACTTTTAGAAATTTCTGACCTTGGCTCTACTGTTGACTGTGTCCTAACAAAGTTTCCCAGTTTCTGACCTTGTTCTGTGCAGAGAATATCCTGCAAGGAGACTTGTAAACTAATGCCTTTGTTAAAGGAGAAATACTTGTAATGGGTTGGACCACGCCTTCAGGTGTTTAGTGGCCATGTTCTGTCCTTAAGCCCCATTTATTTGGTCCTTCGTTGTGCCTCTGGCTTCAAGTTGATGCAGAGCTTGTCCTGTGTTCTTGTTTAGTGCAGAGTGTGTTTTAGCTGTTGTACCCACTGATGTTACCTATTAGGAGCCAGTCAGTAGGTCATAGGGAGAAGCATTGTTTGCCCCATTAATTAATTTACTTGATTAGCAGGGGGGGGGGGAGGTGTAAGAGTATTCACATCTGGGTCACTGCTCAGTTGCCCGCTGTAGCTAGGAAAGGCAGAAGCCAGGAGCTGGGAACTCCATCTGAGTCTCTCATGTGGGCGACGGGGACCCAATTACTTGAGCTATCGTTGCTGCCTTTTAGGGTGTTTGTTAGCAGGAGGCTGTAACTGGGAGTGGGACTGGGACTTGAACCCACACACTCTGATATGGGATACAAGCCAGGGGCCAAACATCTCTGGGATAAGCCTTTGTTCTAACTGCCCGTTTTGCACTTGAAAGTGAATGGTAGCAAAAGGTGATTGTGTGTATTATATGGGCAATATGCAAACATCTGTCTCTTCCATTAGATTGTTAACTTTTTAAAAGGAAAAACCACATTTTTTTCCTTTTCTTTTTGTTAAGATTTATTTATCTACTTCGAAGGCTGAGAGTGAAAGAGAGAAAGAGATTGAGATCTTCTGTGTGCTGGTTCACACCCCAAATGGCCATAACAGCCAGGACTCAGTCAGGCTGAAGCCAGGAACCAGGAAGTCCATCCAGGTCTCCGACATGGGTGGCAATGGCTCAAGTACTTGGGCCACCTTTCAATTCTTTTCCAAGATGAGTTAGCAGGGAGCTGAATCGGAAGGAAGCAGAGAGGCCGGGACTCAAAGCGGAGCTCCCATATGGGATGCCATTATTGCAGGCAGCAGCTTAATGCACTGTGCCACAATGCTGGGCCCTATTTTTTTTTTTTTTTAACTTTTCACCAATATCCACCTTGCCTTGCATTCTATAAGGTACCTAATAATAACCCATTCAAGCAGTAATTGTAGAAGAACCAGGGAAGAGGTGTGGTTGGGAAATTTGGTAACATTCAGGATGTGTGCTTCTTTAACACTTGGTTCTATTTGACAAGCACACATTCATGGTCCTCTGTTAATCTCCTTACTTGGGATACTTTAAAAAGGGCTAGCGAACCTAGTTTAGGTGGCATAACAGTGTTCATGTGGATATTTAAGAAAATTCTTAGATGGCATCAGAAGTTTTAGGTACTAACATTGACCTTTTTATCTTCTCTTTCTTCTTCTCTTCCCATCTAGGAGTGACATGGCCCTTGCTTTTCTATGAAGCTCTTGTGGTTCTGGTCACTCCTTCTTTTCCCTAAGGTCTAGAAAGCCAACTAGACGTTGACCTGTGGTTTAAATGCAATCTAAGCTATGAGAAATCTGTGTATTCCGTCAGCTGGATTTTCTAAAAACTCCAAGATATTCTCCATAGTTTTGTTTACAGTTGGATATGCTCTCCTGGAGTCCTGCTTTGTGCTTATTCCTCTGTTTTGTGAGTTCTGTGCGTTTTCTTAAATTTTTTATTGTTATTATATTAAAAATTATTTGAAAGATAAGATTTCTCATTTACTAGTTTACTCCCCTAATGCCTGCAAAAACTGGGACTGAGCCAGGCTAACACAGGAGCCAGGAACTCAATCCAGGTCTCTCACATGGGTACCTGAGCCGTCACCTGCTGTTTTCCAGGGTGCACATCAGCAGGAAGGTGGAACCAGAAGTGGAGCTGGAACTTGAACTTGGGCCTTCTGATAAGGGATGTGGCTATCCTGAGAAGCACATTTACCACTGCTCCAAATAGCCACCCCCCTCTGATTTTTTGAGATTTAAAAAGCAAGATTTATTAGAGTCAAAGACCCAGCCTGAGCAGCATAGAGGGGAGCTTCCAAGAGAGGAGGAAAACTGGCACCCTTATTTTATTTCCTTGACCGGCATTCATACTCAAACACACAGAGCGAACAGCTGGGAGCTTGAGATAGAAATTGAACCCAGATCCTCTGATATGGGACATGAGCCCCTTGACTGCTAGGCCAAAAGTCCACCTCATGCATGCTGATTCCAACCTCTGAAACAAAACACCCATTTATCATAGCAAGACACAGGTAGTTCAATATGCGTTTATATCAACTTACTCTTAAGCCTTTTTTTTTTTAATCAAGGCCTTTCCCAGTTCTTATCTCTACTTTTTAAAAAAGATTTGTTTACTTTAAAAGATTCATATATTTACTTGAGAGCAAGATTTAAAGTCAAAGAGAGGAAGAGGGCTCCTATCTGCTAGTTCCCTCCCCAAATGACCTCAACAGTTGGAACCAGGAGCCAGGAGCTTCTTCTGGGTCTCCCATGTGAGCGCAGGGGTCCAAGCATTTGGGCCATTTGCACTGCTTTTCCAGGCCATGGTAGAGAGCTGGATCAGAAGTGGAGCAGCTGAGACTAGAACCAGTGCCCATATAGGATGCCGGTGCCTCAGGCAGAGGTTTAACCTACTACGTCACAGCATCGACCCCAGAAGATTTATTTATATATTTGGAAGTCAGAGGTACACAGAGAGGGGAAAAGACAGAGAAATCTACCTCTGGTTCACTCCCCAAATGGCTGCAGTGGCTGGAGGTGGGCCAGGCTGAAACCAGGAACCAGGAGCTTCTTCTGGGTCTTCATTGTGGGTACAGGGATCCAAGCACTTGGGCCATCTTCTGCTGCCTTCCCAGACAGTAGCAGGGAGCTGGATCAGGAGTGGAGCAGCTGGGTCTTGAACTGGCGCCCTAATGGGATGCCAGCATCGCAGGCCACGGCTTTACTGATTTGGCACAACAGCAGCCCTGTCTTACCTCCTTTTCAGGCTCTTTGGCCTCTCTTGAGGAGTATGCCACCTGTTCTCCAGGGTTCTACAGTACTTTGCTGGTAGGCTTCACTTGTCAGATGCTAATGAGGCCACAGGAATTGAATACAGGTACCAGGTCACTCAGGAGCCAAGTATGGTGCATAAAATGTCCGAGAAACACCATCCTTGGGAAGAGTTAGGGTGAAAGAATTTCAAATGACTGTTTCAAACATTGTGCCAATGGGCCTGGTTTGCTATAGCAAGCTGGCTGCTCCACTTCTGATCCAGCTCCTTGCTAATGTGCCTTGCAAAGCAGTAGGTAAAGACCCAAGTGACTGGGCCCCTGCCACCCATGTGGGAGACCTGGATGGAATTCCAGGCTCCTGGCTTTGGACTGGCCCAGCCTTAGCCATTGTGGCCATTTGGGGAGTGAACCAGTGGGTAGAAGATCTCTCTCTCCCTCTCTCTCTAACTCTGCCTTTAAAATAAATATGTAAATCTTTTTTTTAAAAAATTTGACTAAATAAGTAATAAAAATAGTAAAAATCCATGTCTCTTAATGTGGGTGATGGTGACTTAGATCTTCAGCTATTGTCTGCTGCTTCCCAGGTGTGTTAGCAGGGGACTGTCTTGGCAGCATGAAGTATGAAGTAGCTGGGACTTGAACCAGCTCTCCAGTATAGATGCTAACATGCAGAGTGGCGGTTTAACCCACTGGACCGCAACACCCAGCCCTCTTTATGCATTTCATGGATGTTATTAAGGAGTGCTTTGAACAGAAAAGTGCTTTTTAAAGCGTTTCTTATGCATTAAGAAGTTTTACTTCATTTCTCAGATATTTGTTGCAGTTTTCTCAATGTAGTTGGTTATTGTCCATACTTTACAAGTTCTTAGGGCTTTTTGCATTTTTTCCACTTAGAAGATCCTTCCCTGTTCTGAGAGCTGAAGAAAACATTCTCTGTTATGGTTTCATTTTTTACTTGTGACTCTTTCAGTCCATCTGGAATTAATTTTGTTCGGGGTGGGGTTCTCTTTCTGTTTCCCAGTGTTTAAACAATGGTACTCACACCGCTGGTTGAGTAATGGTTTTCTGACCCAGTGATTTGTGATGAGGCCTGCGTATATGTACTTTACTTCCAGTGGCGTCCACAAGATCTGCGTATCTGAGTTGTGGTTGTCAGGTTTGTGAAATCCCTCCGTCACCCGCACAGCGTGTGTCCGGTTTGTCCAGTTACACTATTTTCAGCAGTATCATTTATGTAAATTTTTTGGCGCATGCAGTTTTACAACAGACTACAAACTGGCTTCCTGTGAGTCATACTTAATCCGTAAACATAAATTTTGTGCGACTTACTCGTGTTGTTAAAGTTTTAAAAAATTTATTGCCGCCATTTGAAGATATTAGGTTTCCCAGCTGTTCTAGACAAGTCAGGAGAGGTGGCCTAGAGGATCTTGGGCTAACACAGCAGGGCCCAGGGGAGCAGGGTTTCTGCTGTGGCCCCTCTGGAGCAGGCGAGGCTGTGTGCTTCGTCGTTGCCTCACCCATTTGTCAAGCCTTTCTTCTCTGCCCTCTTCACTCATTATATTAGTGCCTGGCCCAGACTCACTGGAGCTTGTCATGTCTGTGTTTTCTTTAAAAAAAAATATTGTTTATGTTGTATTTAACTCGATCCTTGATGTAGCTTTTGGGATGCTGCTGTTTAATTTATATTGTATGTGCAAAGGTACTTCAGAAAGTTCATGGGAAAATGGTATTAAAAAGCAATTTCATTTTGCTGTGAAAGAATTTTGAAATCTGTGCATTTTTTTTATAGTACACATATTGCTTGAACTTTCTGAAGATCCCTTATGTTTCTTGAAAGAAAAAAAAATACATTCTATTCTGTATTGAAAGCTCCTTGAATACATTCTGCTTTAACATTTGTATTTTGTCGAGATAAGACATCCTAGGAGCAGAGAGAAACGAGATAATATTCTAGAATGGTATTAAGAACGAATGTAAGAAGAAATCATTCTCTCAGTCTTAGGATTCCAAGACCAAACACAGGAGCATTTGTTTAATACCATGTATGGACAAATGCATTTCTATTCTTGTTGGTGGGCGTGATGTTGATCCCTGGCTGAATTCTTTCTTTAGCACCATGTTCTTTCATTTCCAGCTTTTACCCACATGTTCATTTGCATGCCCTGCGTTTGCTGAGTGTGCTGGGCGTGTTGAATGCTGGTTTCAGCATCTCTTCTTCCTTTGTCCCTTTCTGTGATTCAGATGAAAACAAATAAATGAGTAAAATACTTTCTGTGTTCCGGGTGAGTACAAGTCTGCAAAGTGAGCAAACGTTGCGTGCTCTGTGATGTTGCTTTGCGGCCTGCTTGTGGTCCACGTGGAGGCCTGGCCTCTGTCCCTGTTTTGTTGGAAGCTGAGAAACTGAGTTTCAGAGAAGGCCGGGATCCTCGTGCAAAGCTCACGAGCAGTCGGTGACCAGGGTTGGAGGCCATACTCCAGTCATGTCAAAACAGTGGGGGTTTTGAGGTCACGGGCCATGTGTTTGCTTGAGTTTTACTTTCTGTGAGTCATTAAAATTGTTGATGGAAAACATAATAATGAAAAGCAGAAAAGAGTCACCATACAATGTTAATAACTTAGACAAAAAAAAAATTAGTTGTAACCCAAAAAGAAAATCGGAGCAGCACAGAAAAAGTGCTCCAAGCTCCAGTTTAACAAAAGAGAGGACGATCCAATAAGAGGGGTGGACATAAAAAGGCCTCTGGTTTGTTTCACTGCCTTTTTGCAGAATTGGTGACCCCACCAGAGGCTTGTCAGGACTTTAGGGTTGGACCTTAGGATGAGTTAGTACAAAAATGAAAAAAAAAATCCCTGATGTTTAGAAAGCTTAGGTTTATGTGTTGTCTTTTTTTCTTTGTAAAGACTTGTGCAGCTGGTTGTAATCCGACTTAGATGAGGCATGGGAGAAACACGAGTTCCCAAGTCTCTCTTATCAGTGAGGGCGAGGTAGGCGACAGCTAAGGGTGCACTGGGCCACTGAGAAAAACAAATTCCAGAGCCCTCCGCTAGTCTCGGTGTGTTTCTCCTTTTCGCTGCCTCTGCCTCCGGTTATCTCCAGCCTTGCGGCAGGAGACAGGGAAGGGCTGGCTGGGGAAGCCAAGGCAGGAGACAGGGAAGGACTATTCGGGGAAGCCGAGAAAAGGAAATCACAGGCTTCAAAAAACCTTCCAGCTGGGTGCAGATAGCGATGATAGCCAGATGGCCAACACACCGGGTGATTTCAAAATCACACCAAGGGCCCCTCACCCAGGACCAACTCCTATACAACCACAGCCCCCATTATCTCCCAGGACTGGGCTCTCAGCCTCAGTCTGACCTTGATCTTTGGCCTGCTTCTACCCTCTGAAGATGTAGACTTTGTTGACCTTTAACAAACCTTTGCTGTACACTTGGTGTCGGAGCAAACCTCATTGAGTACCTGGTCCTTACCTTTCTGCTCTGGGCTCCCACAGCAAGGGGATTAATTTGGGGTCTGTAGGTGTCCTGGTTGAAGGATGTAGCATACTGTCCCTGCTTTCCATAACTATAGTCTCATGTAGTGGAAAACCTAATGAAGATGCATGCTAAGGAGTAGAGTTGGCATTCGTTGTTTTGTCTTGGCATAAATGGAGAGAACTATACCAGAAAGGGCTGGAATAGTTGACTGTTTTTGCTTTAGAAAAGAGAAGTTGGAAAATGCAGAAGAGAATGTTCCTTTCCGGGTGGTGGTGGAGGGTTGGAGACAGTCTGAAGTTCATGAAAATCTTATGGCTTATCGTGCTCTGTTGATGCTCAGAAATGCTGATGAAAAGTCAAAGTGGGTGCAGCTTTAGGGGAGGCTGTCTTCTCTGCTTTGAAAATCTTGGTTACTTGTTTTCTCAGAAGGCTTCTGTAGCAAAAGCAAATGCCAGCTGCAGGCTCAGTATCTGAGAAACACTTGCCATGTTAGCTGGGGTCTCGGAGTATGAGGAATATTGTAGGCCTGGTGGACCTATGACACCTCTTTTTTTTTTAGATTTATTTATTTGAAAGAGTTATATAGAGAGACAGAGATCTTCCATCCACTGATTCACTCCCCAGATGGCCACAGCGGGTTTTTTAATTTTAACTGAAAAGTGATCCCTGTGAAATATAAGAGTGGGAATAAGAGAGGGAGGAGATGTACAATTTGGGACATGCTCAATCAGTCGTGCCCCAAATGATGGAGTTAGAAACGTGCCAGGGAATTCCAATACAAACCCATCAAGGTGGCATGTACCAAGGCCATCTCACTAGTCCAAGTGATCAATTTCAGTTCACAATTGATCACACTGATAGGTCTAAGAGTCAAAGGGATCACACAAAGAAGACTAGTGTCTGCTAATACTAACTGATAGAATGAAAAAGGGAGAGAATGATCCAACATGGGAAGCGAGATACACAGCAGACTCATAGAAGGGCAAATGTCCTAAATAGCACTCTGGCCTCAGAATCAGCCCTTAAGGCGTTCAGATCTGGCTCAAGAGCCCATGAGAGTATTTTAGGCATGGAAAGCCAAGACACTCTGGAAAGAAAAAAAAAAGAAGACCTAAATGAAAGATCTCTGTGAGTGAGATCCCAGTGGAACGAATGGGGCCATCAAAGAAGGAGGTACCTTTCTCTGAAGCGAGGAGAGAACCTCCACTTTGACTATGACCCTGTCGGAATAAGATTAAAGTCGGCGAACCCTAAAGGCTTCCATAGCCTCGGCAACTCATGACTAGACCCTAGGGAGATTACTGACGCCATAAACAAGAGTGTCAAATTGTTAAATCAACTTCAGGAGTCACTGTGTACTTACGTCTCATGTGGGATCTGTCCTTAATGTGTTGTCCAATGTGAAGTAATGCTATAACTAGTACTGAAACAGTATTTTACACTTTGTGTTTCTGTGTGGGTGCAAACTGATGAAATCTTTACTTAGTATATACTGAATCAATCTTCTGTATATAATTAAAAATGAAAAAAAAATCTTGGTGTTAAATTGGAAATTGCATAGAAAATTAATTTAAAAAATATATCATGTAGGATCTCTGTCCTTAATGTGCTATACATTGTGAATTAATACTATAACTAGTACTCCAACAGTATTTTTCACTTTGTGTTGCTATGTGAGGGCAAACTGTTGAAATCTTTACTTAATATACAGTAAACTGATCTTCTGTATATAAAGAGAATTGAAAATGAATCTTGATGTGAATGCAAGGGGAGAGGGAGTGGGTAAGGGGAGGGCTGCAGGTGGGAGGGAATTTATGGGGGAGGGAAGCCATTGTAATCTATAAGCTGTATTTTGGAAATTTATATTCTTTAAATAAAAGCATTATTAAAAAAAGATTTATTTATTTGAAAGAGTTATATAGAGAGACAGAGATCTTCCATCCACTGATTCACTCCCCAGATGGCTGCAGCAGCCGGAGCTGCACAGATCAGGAGCCAGGAGCTTCTTCTGGGTCTCCCACTTGGGTTCAGGGCCCAAGGACTTGGGCCATCTTCTACTGCTTTCCCAGGCCATAGCAGAGAGCTGGATCAGAAGTGGAACAGCCGGGACTTGAACCAGTGCTCATATGGGATGCCGGCACTGCAGGCGGTGGCTTTACCAGCTAAACCACGTTGCCAGCCCTGACATCTCCTTCTGAATGGTGCTAGAGAACCACTGGGAGATTCTGGCTGTAGGATCCTAGTGTTCTGTTCATGTTAGGACATTTGGGGAGAACTTCCTGAGATGTTTTTCCCACAGTGATTCTTAAGATTTTTTTTTTTAAATTTAGGACAAAACTTAATTTTAAGTGAATGCCATTTCTATGCCAAAATCTAGAGCAAGTTTGCTTTCTTAAGTCTTATGTTTTTCTTGTTCTGTATTTATTTATTTATGATGTATGCCAAGCGACATTGCATTACCTCTTGATACTGATGACGTATAAAGAGTTGAAAAATTACATGGGCTCAGAAAAAAAGAGTCAAGTATCTCTTCACTCCTGATGCTGTCTGCTAACTACTGGCCCAGCGTGGCCTGGGTGCAGATACATTTTTCATATAGCTGCATCACATTCCGTGGTACTTTACTTTCAGATATTTGTTGTTTTTAGCTTCCCAGTGGATGAATTAACTTGTGTGCCTTTTTTTTTCTGTTTAATCATATTGTCTGTATTTTCTGATTCACAGGAAGAAAAAAAGAAGTTTGACAAGGAGACAGAAAAGAATTACAGCCTAATTGATAAACATTTGAATTTATCAGCCAAAAAGAAGGACTCACATTTACAAGAGGTATTCTTTTTTTACAAATTATTTTCCAAAATTTAATAAGCAGTAACTTTTTTTGGGGGGGGTAAATAGGCTTTGCTTTAAAGAAAATTAATTGGGGCTGGTGTTGTGTGCGGCTGGTTTGGCTACTAGATGGGATGCCTGCATCCCGACTGAAGTACATGGTTTGAGTCCTGGCCACTCTATGCTTCCAGTACAGCTTCCTGTTAATGCGTGAGGGTGGCAGCAGATGATGGCCCAAGAACTTGGGCTCCTGCATCACTTGGGAGACCTGGAGGCCAATCTTGACTTTGGTCTAGCCTCACCCCAGCTGTTGCGGATATTGGGAAGTAAACCAATAGACAAAAGATCTCTGTCTCTCTCATTCTGTCATTTTCCTTTCAATAAAATAATCTTTGAAAGGTTGTTCATTTATCCAATTTATTTAAGAAGCAGAGAGAGAGAAGGGAGAGAGAGTTCCACCTGCTGACTCCATACCCTCGAGACTGAAGCCAGGAACTAAGAACTCAGTCCTGGTCTCCCATGTGGGTGGCCGGGCCCCAACTACTTGGGCATCACTGCTACCTTCCGGAGTCCACCCTGGCAAGAAGCTGGGATGCAGAGTGGAGCAGAGACTTGAACTCAGCACTTCAGGATGCAATGCAGGCGTTCCAAGTGGTGTCTTAACCATGAGGCCAAATGTCCTGCCTCTACGCTTTGCTTTTGAGGACTTCTCATCTGGGATTTTGTAGGGGCGAGAAAAAAATGAACAAGTGCTGTCATGAGTTAAGAAAAAAGTGTTCTTATGAAACAAGACACAAAATAATGAATACCTCTGTGGTGATTAATTAGATATGGATGCATAGAGGTAAAATTTTTGCTTCTGAGTATTTTTGTCACAGGGACATGAGTTTTAACCAGCATTACTAAAGAACATATATTATCTGCAGGACTAGACTCATCAGTTGACTCTCAAGAGTTCTGGAAGAGATGAATCCAGTTTAATAACCTCCTAGACCGTCGTGTGTTGCGGTGAAGGCTGCGTTGGTCTTAGTGCTGGGGACTCAGGAGGCACCGCCTCATTGGGAGAGGCACCTGTTTTCCAGGGACTGATTTTCTTGGAGGGAACCATCTGAAAGGAGAAGGGAGTTGATTCCTTACCTCTCATGTTTCCTTCCCTTTCTTTCCAAATGCCCCGTCATTCGCTTTTCTCACTCACGGGCTTGAATAGCACCTCAGCTGTCGAGTATCGAACATCCAATCTGTTACTAAGGATGGCGTTTGCAGCTCAGGATCCTGACTCGTTCCACTGCTTTGGCTTGCTCGTGTGTTTGCTTTTAAACACACAGGGAGTCTGGATGTCAGTGCCCACTGTCATCCACACCTGCTGAAGCAGCATCGGAGTGACACTAACAGCGCTGGCTCTTCTGTAAGCCTGGGTTGCCGTGACGTGTTAGGTGTGTATTGCACACTCTGCGTGTGGTGTCTCAGCTGTGCGTGGTTGGTTGGCTAGTTTGACATCCACGCGTGATGTTTTCTTTTGTCTCTCAGACCTTTGACTGACAGTCTAACACAGAGAAAGGAGCGTTTCCCCAGCCTACAGGCGCGGCTCCATCCCCTCTCCTGGTCCCGTGTTCCATAGAAGTGTGAGCCCGTGTTGGGTCTGCTTCCTCAGCTCCCCCTCTGTCCTTGGGAGAACAGCTGTTGCTTCATGGCCCTCACCCTTTGTGCCAGCAGCTGTCTGCAAGAGGATGTTCTTGCCTCGGGTGACTTTCCATCTCTCACTTCCCTGTTTTGCCTCCTCACATCATTGGCGTCACCGGGGCCCTTTTACACCCACCTGCAGGCTGTCAGCTTGGTCGTCTTTGGCTCCAGAGCTGACTGAGGATGGGGTCGTTCCTCTCAACCTCCTCTTCTGCAGAGTCCCACCCCAATGGGGGCTACCTGCAAGGGTCCCAGGACCCACAAGACGCTTTGCCCCAGGGTCCCAGGGTCCCTGTGCAAGACCTTTGCTCCTTGTCTTCCTTCTGCCCTGTGTTTGCAACCCTGGTCCACAGGCTTCCCTCCTTCGGATAGTCTTCCGGACACCCCTTCCTTGGAGGGCTCCTGATTGGAGAAGGTTTGCCTCGCCCTCTGAGTCAATTCTCTGCTTTACTGTCCCCCCCCCCCCCCAATTCTTGTTTGGCACATCACACGTTTCTTGGTTGCATGGCTTCCTCCAGAATGTAAGGTCTTTGATGGCAGCAGTTATCTTTCAGGGTATAGGTACTTCATATACATTCATTGAATGACCAGGTGTGATGTTTGTGCAATGAGCGACAGCTACAGCAGTTTCAGCCATTCCAAAGATAATCAAGCTCCCAATCAGACATTTCAAGAGATCCCAAAGATGAAAACAGTTCCATTTAAAGTGGATACTTTGCTCTCTTGCTGCTTGCTCTTTGTAAACGTACGGACTCCTAGTGTACACAGCCTTCTATTGTAAGCGTGCAGGCCTTAGGAGGGGGATGCTCTTTGAAGGGGAAAAAGTAACAGTTATTACCTTTGCGAGTGGCTGATTAATTAATCACAGTGAGTTCAGATGCTCGAGAGATCAGAAGTTGCTTAGACCAGTACTGAGCAAAGGTGTAGAGACCTGTGTAGTTTGTTCCCTCCTCTAGTTTTAGATAGAAATAGCAGCAAATACTGGCTATACCAGGCTGGTTACTTTGGTAACCATATTAGGACTGGCTGCTCTAACTCTGTGTTTATTGGGCATAATAGTGTCCACCTTCAACCATATCCCTAAATCCTCCTTTCATATCTGTGCTGGAGCTATTGCTGGATTCTCGAGAAAATTCCATTTCTGTTGACTTTTGAAGTCTTTTTTTCCTTGCTGAGAAGTCAAATGATAACTCATTCGAGATCTGAAGCCAATCTTTTGAGTAAGTGTGACACTGGTCTATGGCCTTATTCATATTTGCAGCAGGAGTGGCCAGGAATTGGATACAATCAAATGAAATTCTGTGTTCATTAGAAGTGAGAGCCTTATGTTCGGTTGACGTGGGGAGAAGAGCGATTGCCTTCAGACTTGGTGAGGCTGGGGGAGAGCAGTCTGTGCCCGCAGGTGCCACTCGGCCAGCGGGTAGGGAGCGTGCCCAGGGATGCTGGTGGTCTCTTCATCAGGCGGTTCCCAATCCTCCAGACGCTGCGTGGTGGTGACAGAGGTTGGCTGGTGAAGGGGGTGGGAACTGGAGTAGCGAGAATGAGCAGAGAGAGAAGCGGCTGAATGACAAAGCCACCTTGGTACCCAGAGTGTGGTGTGATTCTGCTGAGGAGCCTTTCTTAATAATAAGAGCAAGAAGCCACCCAGACGTCTCCTGCCTCTATTTATTAAATGCTCGTAGGAATTAATTACCATGGTTTTTTTTTTTTTTTTGTCCTGGGAGTTGTGTCTGTCAAGTGCTGGTGAGTGACCTATCAAACTGTAGTTGCTGGAGGCACAAAAACATGATTTGGTGTGTGTGTGGGGGGGCTGTTAGGTAGAAATTCTTTTAAGCTAATAACATTCTTTTTTTTTTATTTTTAAAGATGTTTATTTATTTATTTGACAGGTAGAGTTACAGACAGTGAGAGAGATAGTGAGAAAGGTCTTTCTTCCATTGGTTCATTCCCTAAATGGCCGGAGCTGTGCTGATCTGAAGCCAGGAGCCAGGAGCTTCTTTCTGGTCTCCCATGAGGGTGCAGGGCCCAAGCACTTGGGCCTTCCTCCACTGCCTTCCCGGGCCGTAGCAGAGAGCTGGATTGGAAGAGGAGCAACCGGGACTAGAACCGGCACCCATATGGGATGCCTGCACAGCAGGCGGAGGATTAACCTAGTACTCCATGACCTTGGCCCCATTAGTAACATTCTTATTGATTGTATTTAAATACTATTTTACTTTAAAAAGTGATGCTACTTTTTTTTTTTTTGACAGGCAGAGTGAACAGTGAGAGAGAGAGACAGAGAGAAAGGTCTTCCTTTGCTGTTGGTTCACCCTCCAATGGCTGCCGTGCCGGCCGGCGCACCGCGCTGATCCGATGGCAGGAGCCAGGTACTAGGTGCTTTTTCCTGGTCTCCCATGGGGTGCAGGACCCAAGCACCTGGGCCATCCTCCACTGCACTCCAGGCCACAGCAGAGGGCTGGCCTGGAAGAGGGGCAACCGGGACAGAATCCGGTGCCCTGACCGGGACTAGAACCCGGTGTGCCGGCGCCGCAAGGCGGAGGATTAGCCTGTTGAGCCACGGCGCCGGCCTGCTACTTTTTTTTTTCACATGGAAGGTAAATAATTGCTTTTTTGAAAGCAATTATACATACATATAAATAAAAGCTATTACATATATTTATATAAAAGGAAATTTGATTTTAACCCCTTTCTTTCAGGCACACAGGTTTGTGGCATTAGAGTGCCTTCACACTGTTGAGCAGCCTTCCTCATCACCATGGGCAGGGTTTTTAATCTTCCCTAACTGAAACTCTGTACCCGTTAACAATGAGTCTCCACTCTCCTGACCCCCACTTGAACCCATAGGGGTTCAAGTCTTGCTTTCAGTTCTTTCGGTTATATTTGCATCCCCAGAAAGTAGAACTGTTCATTCAGTGGTTCCATGTTGATTATTTTTAGTCTTGGTTTAAAGAGACTTGCCTGAAAGACAGAGACAGATAGGCAGATAGAGAGCGCCTGTGTGCTGGTTCCTTCCCCCCAAGTGCTTATGCACGGCCAGTGTGGGGACATGGCGAAGGAACATGGCAGTCAGGAACTCAATCTAGATTTCTCACGTGGCTGCCATAGGACCCACTACTTAAGCCACCACTGCCACCACCCAGGGTGCATGTTAGTGGGACATGTGAGTCAGGAGCCAGAGGCTGGTACTGAACCCAGGCGCTCTGATATGGTGTGAGCTACCTTTTTTTTTTTTTTTTAAGGACTTATTTATTTGAAAGTCAGAGTTACACAGAGAAGGATAGGGAGAGGGAGAGATAGAGGGAGAGGGGGCTCTCCCATCTGCTGGTTCACTCCCAATTGACTGCAATAGCTGGAGCTGCATAGATCCAAAGCCAGGAGCTTCTTCTGGGTCTCCCACGTGGGTGCAGGGGCCCAAAGACCAGGGCCATCTAGTGCTTTCCCAGGCCATAGCAGAGAGCTGGATTAGAAGTGGAGCAGCCGGGACTCAAACTGACGCCTGTATAGGATGCTGGCACTGCAGGCAGCAGCTTTCCCAGCTATGCCACAGTGCTGGCCCCGGTGCGAGTTATGTTTTTTTAAATTTTTAAAAAATTTTTACTTGAAAGAGTTACACAAAGAAGGAGAGGCAGAGAAAGAGAAAGATCTTCCATACACTGGTTCACTTCCCAATTGGCTGCAATTGCTGGAGCTGTGCCGATCTGAAGCCAGGAACCTCTTCTGGGTCTCCCATGCGGGTTCAGGGGCACAAACACTTGGGCCATCTTCCACTGCTTTCCCAGGCCATAACAGAGAGCTGGGTCAGAAGTGGAGCATCTGGGACTCGGACCAGCGCCCATGTGGGGTGTCTGCACTGCAGGTGGCGGCCTTACCCGCTATGCCACGGTGACGCCTCTGATATGAGTTATCTTAACCAGTGTCTCAGCCCCTATCTTGAATTTTTTGATGAACTTCCATACTGTTTTATGCAGTAGCTGCACCATTTTACATTCCCACTGGTGATGCCCAAAGACTTTGATTTCCTTCTACCCTCACCACTACTTAATCTTCTTTCTCTTTTTTAGGCCATACTCAGCCTAATAGGTGTGAGGTGCTGTCTCATTGAGGGTTTGATTTGCATTTCCCTAATGTTTAATAACATTGAGCGTCTTTCCATGTGCTTATTGGCCATTTTGAATTCCCACTGGGTCCACGGCTACCTACTTTTAAAAGTGAAATTCTCTATGGTAGGAAGCAGGTCCCGTGATGCCTTGAGGCAGTGGGTTCTCTGACATCCCAGAGAACAGCTTCATTCTAAGCTCTTTGGTCTTGGTTACCCGGTCAGCTGTGGACTGGTAGTTTCATTGTGGCTTGAGTTTGGAGTCATTGTTACCAGCATCATCATTGAAGAGAATTAACCTAGGAGGGTGTCATGGTGGCTCCAAGCCTAAGTGGTCACCTGATGAGACCAGTGCGGGAGAGAGAGGAGGTGAATGGCCACGCTCAAGAGGGCGTCCTTTGCCGCTGTGCTCCTCTCCCAGTGCCTGCCTGGTTAGTTGAGATCCACCGGGACCTCTGCTGTGGAGTAGCCTCCCAAGCATCAGGTGCCCCTGCACTCCCAGGGCATCCACGCACGCACGGGCTTTGAGCCCCGGCCGTCCTTGGAGCCAGGTTGTAGGCGCTGGAGCCAGGGCCACCCCTTCCTCACCTGCTGCCATCTCTCACTGGGGGCTGGGGTGACCGGGCTCTCCCCCACCCCTGTTGCAAGCTGGCTTCATTCTTGGATCTGCTCATGGAAGGGGTGTTTGTGCGATTTGGATTCTCAGTGGTCCAGCCTTGCCTGTCAGTTGTGCGTGGGGGTGAGATTTTCACGCAGACAGTTCACTGTTGCTTCTTGAATCCTAGGGGGGATCTTTCTCAGTCTGCGTAGGCCGTGGGGTGACCCACATTCTCTGCAGGGAGTTCGATAGTAAATATTCTAGAATTTCGCACGCCATAAGGCACTGGTGCAAGCACTTGGGTTGACTGCTATGAAAGTAAAGTGGGCCCCGGTGACGTGTGCAAGAGGGGTTGTGAGCATGCCCAGTACGGCTCGCTTTGCACATACAGGCTACGCCGCCTGTCCAGCCCTCGGACTGCAGACTGCCCACCTCGGATGCAGAACTTCCTTCTTGCTGGCTCCTGGGTGACTAACCTCAGTTACTTTAACACAGGCAGACGTCCAGGTCGAGCAGAACCGGCAGCACTTCTACGAACTGTCTCTTGAATACGTGTGTAAGCTCCAGGAGATCCAAGAAAGAAAGAAGTTTGAGTTTGTGGAGCCTGTGAGTATCCCAGCAAGTGGGGTGCGAGCAGGGTTCTGCAACGTGGTAGAGATACCACGCTCCCTGGGTCTCCCGGGGGCTCCCTGTACGGCCGCAGGGGGCGGACATGAAGGCAGACCTGGCAGATTGTGATGGGCAGACACAGCCTCCCTGGCACGGCAGCACGGAACAGACGTTACGCCCAGTGTTGGTGATCTCGGGGTGCTCTGTGCCAGTGTGGCTGCCCCCTTTAAAAATGCCTTGAAGAGTTTGTTAGAATGTGAGCGAAAGCATTAGTGTTTATAGCAGGTAACTTTGCTCAGCCTTGTTTCTGAAGCACCTATACCAGTTCAAACTTGGGTATTAGTATTACTTCTAAAGTCTTACTGATTTGGAAGGCAGAGTTACGGGGGCTGTGTGTGTGTGTGTCCGTCCCGGGGAGGTATCTTCCATCTGTTGGTTTATTTCCCAAATGGCTGCAGCAGCCTCGTCGGGACCGGCACAAGACCTAGAATTGCACGTGAGTGGCAGGGGCTCCAGCCCTTAGTGTAGTGTTCCACTACCTTCCCAGGTGCGTCAGCACAGGGCTAGATTGGTAGTGGAGCTGCTGAGACTGGAACCGGTGCTCCGAGGGGATGCTAGCACTGTAGGCTGTGGATTAACCTGGCGCCACAGTGTTGTCCCCCGGTATCGTTATTTGGAACCTGATTTCTAACAAAACTCAGTGGTCAGGATAGTCTGAGAACTACTGTTTGGAACTTTGGAAACAATTTTGTGAGTTACTTTAGGATTTCTTTATACCTTTGTTAGAAACATAGTTTTGTTTGTCATTAGTTATTTATGTGTGCATATATATCTTCTGGATAACAATGTAAAGGTGTGTTATACTGTGGGTTTTAGCAAAGACAGTCTAGAAGGATGAATTGATTTCAATTTAAATACAGACTTAGAATCAATTTCAATTTTAATACAGCTTTTTATAAACAGGGTTACTGATATAAAGTTCACAAACTATATAGTTTATCAATTGTAGAAATGATTTTGAGAAACAAAAGAATAACCAAGTATGATTAATGAAAAACTGGTGTTCATGGAGCAAGAATCCAGTTGGAGTAGTAGAATTGATCTAAATTAAACAGTAAGAGAAAAATTGAACCACCCTAAAACACACTTTTTATGTAAGCAGATGATGATGGCCTACATTTACTGGGCCTTTGAGATGCTCACAAAAAATCATGGTTCAAATCATCCTGTACTGTGCTCATTCACTTAAACCACGGGGTAACTTGTGGACGAGGTATCTCATTACCCCAGGTAGCCAGTGACGACACACAAGAGGGCAAGGTTTCAGTGGTTTGTCCAAGTTCCATAGCTGGTCGCCCCTCCGGGAACTGGCCGTCGGAGACTCCAGCCAGTGTGTTTTCTTGTACATTGGGTTGCACAGCCCGTGTTGAAGTTTTCATTGCAAATGATTTCGGGGCTGTCTTGACCAACAGGGACACAGGATGACTTAGAATTCCGTTTTTCTTAGCACATGCTGTAGAAATTATCTCATGGCTCTGATACTTGAGAGATAACAGCATTCTTCACTTTCTGTGAAGACCAGTTAATGACATTCACTTAGACTGATGTGGATACTTGTGACTCCAGGGAAGTAGCAGGGAGACGAAGGGGGATGCTTGGAGGTTGGTAGGATTCTTTATTCTTCCCTGAGTGTTTTTAAATTTTTTTTTTTTTCGTGCTAATGTTCTTCTTTTCTTCTTGGTCTTAGATGCTGTCATTTTTTCAGGGAATGTTTACTTTCTATCATCAGGGCCATGAACTTGCCAAAGACTTCAATCACTACAAAATGGAACTACAGATCAACATTCAGAACGTAAGGAGATGAAAGCTGTTTGGTATATATATTAAAAAAAGATGTTTGAAATGTGTGTTTTTTTTTTCTTTATATGAAGTGTATGTACCAAGACTTAAACCAGGCTGATGTCTTAGTACTGAGAAGCTAAGAGTGTGGTGCCACCTTCTGGCCAATCCTGGTAACAGCATATCAGCTAGCGAAGGCTGAGGAAATTGTGCCACCTGGCGGTTCTTCCTGCACCTCCCGGCACCGTTGCAAGGATGAGCTTTGTCCTGTTAACTCTGTCAGCTGTGGGTGCAACAGACAGGAGCCAGCCACTTGGGATTGAGGCACTTAAATTGCGATGAGTTACATTTCTTTTCTATGAACTGGGAGCTTTAATCCCAGATAAGCTTAATGGTTCAAGTGAAATTTCTCCCCTACAGGGTAGGCTTCTTCCTGGTCTCCCACATGGAGCAGCTGGGACTCGAACCAGCGCCCATTTGGGATGCTGGCACTCTTCAGAATACTCCTGTTGGCAGCGGGATGCAGTGTTAGAAAAAGAACGTTTGGGGGCCGGTGCTGTGGCTCAGCGGGTTAACGCCCTGGCCTGAAGTGCCGGCATCGCATATGGGCGCCGAATCAAGACCCGGCTGCTCTACTTCCAGTCCAGCTCTCTGCTATGGCCTGGGATAGCAGTAGAAGATGGCCCAAGTCCTTGGGCCCCTGCACCCACATGGGAGCCCTGGAAGAAGCTCCTGGTTCCTGGCTTAGGATTGGTGCAGCTCTGGCCATTGCAGCCATCTGGGGAGTGAACCAACGGATGGAAGAACTCTCTGTCTCTACCTCTCTCTGTGTAACTCTGAGTTTCAAATAAATAAATCCTTTTTTTTTTTTAAAGAACATTTGATAATTAAGATTGTGATCTCAGTTTTTTTTCTGTTTAAAGATCTATGTATTTATTTGAAAGGGAAAGTTACATAGAGGCAGAGGGAGGGAGGGAGGAAGGAAGAGAGAGAGAGATAGAGAGAGAGGGATAGAGAGAGAGAGAGAGAGAGGGATCTTCTATCCCCTGGTTCACTCCCCAGATGGCTGCAACAGCCAAAGCTGTGCTGATCCGAAGCCAGCACCCAGGAGCTTCTTCCTGGTCTCCCATGCGGGTGCAGGGGCCCAAGGACTTGGGCCATCCTCCACTGCTTTTCCAGGCCACAACAGAGAGCTGGATTGGAGTGGAGCAGCCAGGACTCGAACTGGCGCCCATATGGAACGCCAGCACTGCAGGTGGCGGCCCTGTGGTCTCAGTTTTATTTTTAATCCCTCACCGATTGAATATATAACTTGTGGAAATCCATTGTCTCTGGCCCTCATTATCAAGAACATGGCTGGTCTGGATGAGAACCTGCAGGCAGGACAGAATGTGAAAGGATTTAAGGGGCCAGCCCTGTGGCGTAGCAGGTGAAGCCACCAGCTGTGACATGAGCATCCCATGTGGGCACTGGTTCATGTCCCAGCTGCTCCACTTGCAGTCCAGCTCCCTGCTAATGGTCTGGGAAAAGAAGATGACCCAAGTGTTTGGCACCAGCCACCCCACCTGGGACACCCATATGAAGCTCCTGGCTTCAGCCTGGCTCTGCTCTGGCCATTGTGACCAGTGGATAGAAGATAGCTCTCAGTCTCTGTCTCTATTTCTTTCTAACTCTGACCTTCAAATAAACATATAAGTCCTTAAGACAGTTGGCAGAAAGTGAATTAAAAGATAAGTTTATTTTTGTGCAAAAACATTTTGAAATCTATGTATATGAGGGGTTCTTCAGATAGTGTATGAAAAACATGTATGAAGAAAAAGTGCATAGATCTCAGAATTCTTTTGCACCAAAATAAGCTTACCTTTAATAATTTTATTTTAAAGGTTATTTGAAAGGCAGAATTAGAGAGTGAGCGAGCAAGAGAGCTTCCATTCACTGGTTCACTTCTGAAATGACCACAAGTGTCGGGACTGGACCAGGCAAAATCCAGGAGTCTGGAATGCCATCTGGGTCTCCCACATGGCTGCGGGGGCCCAAGCACTTGGGCCATCTTCTGCTGCCTTCCTCGGTCCATTAGCAGGGAGCTGGATCAGAAGTGGAGCAGCTGGGACTTGAACGGCAGCCATAAGGGATGCCAGCATCGCAGGGGCAAAGCCAGCTTTGCCCACCATGCTACAATGCTGGCTGCAAACTTAACTATTAATACTATTTTCCATAAACTTTTTGAAGCACTCATCTTCGTAATTTGTGGGATTGATGTGAAATGAGACTATCCGGCCCTTATGAAAAATATGCTTGAAAGTTTCACAATGGAGACAGCCAAACGCGAAGCCCAGCAGGAGACCTGCTGAGTACTGGACCCTGTGTGAGCACACGGGCGCACGCTGGGCCTCCCAGCTCCACCGCAGGCCCTGTGGGAAGGCGTGCATGGTGCGGCGGTCTCCTGGGCCTCAGTGGCGCTGTGCCTGCTCACCTTGCTGCTGCCTGCTGAAGGGAGACGACTCTCTGGCTCACACCAGCCCGGGATTGTTTGAGAGATGCAGTTTGTAGATGGCAATGGCTGGTCCTCTGGCCATGCGAGACCTGAAGATGGACTATCATTTGGAGCGCTTCTCAAAATGACCGGGTTGTTTTCCGTAACCTAGTAGTAAGTTCCTGGCCGACATCCGTCTCCTGTTGAGACATGGACAAACGCCAGTTCACCGACAAAGCCCTTCCTCCACAGCCTCTGGAACTGGAGAGTTGTCGCCTGCACCCTCACCCTCTTGTCTGATTTTATTCTGCTCTCTCCCGGGCTGCAGGTGCAGCTTCCTCAGGTTGGGGCTGCTCTCCCTTTCCCCTCATCTTCAGCGCTGAGAACCCGATGCAGGGCTCCTGTTTGCTTTTAGCGCCTCTTGCTCCTGCAGGCTGCACCACGCCTTGGAAGCTCCTATCATTCATTCCTCATCTGTGGGAGCTCGGTGATGCTGTAATTTACTTACTTCTTGGTCATTCATTTCCTTCCCTGATGATGTCAGCTTTTAGTATAACGAGGGGAGAATGTCAGGTATAAACAACGACGTATTGCTGGGGGAAAAACCCCCTGTTATGTGTTGTTTTATGCTGTGGCTATTTATAATTTCATTCAACTTTTTAGTATTATAGCAAAAAATTAAACAGCAAACCTATTTTCTGATTAGAAAAGGTACGGGTTATTTGGAGACAAAAAAATATCCCTGACTTTTTCTCCATCTGGTTGTGTCTTTTCTGCTGTGAGATGGCTGGGCTGTTCTGAGAGGTTCAGTCCTCATCCATTTTCTATAATCCAGAGTAATGAATGGAAAGCAAGAAGGCAGCGAGATGGCTTTTAGAAAATAGGTTTTCCAGAAGAATGGAAATTTTATCAGAATTAAAGGATATTTTAAAAAACTCACTTTGAGCTTTTGTGATCCCTTCCCCCAGAAGTCGGTGGGGAAAGAGAGACCAGGATTCCTCGTAACAGGAAATAGAATAACAGATTCTTTGATTCACACAAGAGTCCTTAGAAGAATGGCTTAGCAGTGCTTAAGAAGGTGGGCAAATATTTCCCCCTTTGTTAGGAACTTATTATTACAGCTTTGCAATGGCTTAATTGTAATAAAACAATAATAAAATGCCACCTAAATGTATTTTGTTGCAGGCTGGTTACTGCCTTATGTGGTTTATATGGATTATATACATTTGTTCTTTATAAAAGTTCTATGATGGAGAGCTGGATAGAGGTTGGGGCGGCTGGGACTTGAGCTGGTGCCCTGTGGGATGCCCGCACTGCAGGTGGCGGCTCTGCCCGCTGTGCCACAGCGCCAGCCCCGAGGAGGAACATTTTATGAATTTATTTATTGGAGAGACGTAAAGAGAGAGCTCCCATCTGCTAATTCACTCCCCAAATGCCCCTAGCAGCTCCTGGCTGGGGCCAAAATTGGGAACTCAGTCCAGACCTCCATGTGGGAGACAGGTCCCAGTTGGTTGGGCCATCACTGCTGCCTCCTGGGGTTGCCTTTGGTAGGGGCTGAGGTCAGGAGCCAGAGTCGGGATCAAACTGAGATACGCTGGTGTGGAGTGTGGGTGTCTCAACCACTCTGGTAAACACCTCCTCCCAGGATGAGTAACTTCTAGTGTTCTACAACTCACTAGGATAACTGTGGTTGACAACGCTGAAATGGCTATTTCAAAATTAGTAGTGGAGAAGATTTTGAATGTCCCTAACACAAAGAAATGACAAATATCTGAAGTGATGGATATGCCAGTTACCTTGATCTGATCATCACACATTGTATACATACAAGTATTGAAACGCCACATAGTACCCAATAAACATACAACTACTCTGTCCATAAAAAATAAAAATTACATTTAAAATATAAAATGGATATTATATCTGAAAAAAATGTTCTACAATGCAGATTTTTGTCTTAAAGATTTATCTATTTATTGGAAAGGCAGAGTTAGAGAGGAAGAGACAGAGATCTTCCATCTGCTGGTTCATTCCCCAAAGATGGGCTGCAGCCAGGAGCCCAGAACTCCATCTAGATCTCCCACATGGGTGCAGAGGCCCAAGCACTTGGGTCATCCTCTGCTGCTTTCCCAGGAGCATTAGCAGGGAGCTGGATTGGACTGGCAGTGGAGCAGCTGGGCCCTGAACTGGTACTCTTATGGGATATTGGTGGCGGCTTCACCCGCTGCACCACAATGTGAAATTCACACTTTATTCCTGTTTCACCAGCGAGGAAAGCTAGGCAGAGGGGAAAAATCACTTCCTGCAGTCCTGCCCTCAGGGCAGGGCCAGCACTGGGACTTGGGCAGACTCACTCGAGGGTCCCAGTGGTTTACTTGAGATTCAGTGCTGGGTGGCAGGTTGGTCACCCCTGGCGTGCCTGGGGTCGGTATATCCAGGCTGTAGGTGCAACCTCAGGAGGCTGTCTGTTTTCCCTGCACCTTATCCTGTGTCACCTGAGCGTCCCATTACTTGCAGGAGCTCCAATTTAGGCACTAATGGTTCCTCTCTGCTCACTTCCTCCTCTCACTGATTCTGACCTTCATCCCTCTTTTCCCAGCCCCATGAAGGTGTCCTGCAGGTGTTTAGAGGTGATTAGCGTTTCTCCTGGGGTCTGCCTGGCAGACGGGGATAGCATGGATTGGAATGAGGGTGGTGTCGATCTGTGGGCCCCAATCCACCTGCTGCATCTGTTTCCAAGATTCCTAAAGCAGGGCTGTGGTGGCCGCCTTTAGCCCCACCAGTGAGGTCATGGGCAAAGTGGCAGTGTCTTGTGGATTGCCCTTTGCCTCTATCTGGGAGGCTTCACTTCTGAGAGAAGTTTAGTGTAAGTGCTTCCTCCTTCCTCTCCTCTCCTATTCCCCTTAATGAATTCTCCACATACACTCAAATGTATCTTTGCCCTCAAATGAAGTCTCCCTTGCCTGCAGTGTGTTGATAGAATTGCACATTTAGCTTATAATGCCTAACTGAGGACTGGTTTGTGTTTCCTAAAGCGTGTAGGGAAGGGATGGAGAGCAAGGCACCCTGGCATTTGGCTGGCACTGCTTGGTGCCAGACAGAGACCTCTCTCATACGTTCTAGGAATCTGAGCCCTAGAAAGTGTTTTGCTAAGGGCCTCTCCCCACCTAAGCACTCTGGTATCACCCTATTGCAACATTGTAGTCAAACCTTTTTATATTTGGAGGGCAGCTTCATATGTTCCTGAAATTTACAATTGGGTACCCCTGGGGTCTAGGTGTTCTTGGGATTTGTGTTCAGAATTTTCTTTCCTCCCTCCCTCCCTCCCTCCCTTCTTTCCTTCATTCCACAGTGAGAGAGAGACAGAGAGAAAGGTCTTCCTTCTCCCCTCCCGTAAATGGCCACCATGGCTGGTGCGCTGCACCAATCCAGAGCCAGGTGCTTCCTCCTGGTCTCCCATGGGGTGCAGGGCCCAAGCACTTGGGCCATCCTCCGCTGCCTTCCTGGGCCACAGCAGAGAGCTGGACTGGAAGAGGAGCAACCGGGACAGAATCCGGCGCCCCAACCAGAACTAGAACCTGGGGTGCTGGTGCCGCAGGTGGAGGATTAGCCTAGTGAGCTGCGGCGCCGGCCCAGAATTTTCAAGAATGAAATTTTCACACCCTAGGTATGATGTAAAAAAAAAGGGGACGGGGAGGGTGTTGCAGTGGGTTAAGCCGTCTGCAGTGTCAGCATCCCGCATCAGAGCTGCTTAGAGTCCAGGCTGCTCTGCTTCCGGCCCAGCTCCCAGCTAGTGCAACAAATGATGGTGCAAGTACCTGGGCCCCTGCCACCCACATAGGAGACCTGGACGGAGCTCTGGTCTTAGCCCAGCCTTGGCCATTGCGGTCATTCAGGGAATGGACCAATAGCTAGAACATCTCCATCTGTCACTCTGCCTTTCAAATAAAATAAGTGAAGAAGTCTTAAAGAGAACAGTTGAGCCTTTGGCTCCATGCCTACTTCAGGCACACAAGTGTGTGTGGAAGGATGGCAGTGCAGCCGAGGAGGCACTGCTTGGCCGGGGGAGGGGTGCAGTGGTGGCCGGCTGGGCGGGCAGCTGTGGCATCTGGGAGAGTAGTTACATTGAGCAGAGGCGATTAAGTGAGCACACCAGGAGCTGGGTTTCTCACTACTGGAGGAGAGATTGACACATGAGGAAAGGAGTAGGCTAGAAGGAACCTTGACATATTCGAGGGGAATTGGGGTTACTGGTGTGAGAATCAAGGGCTTTGCACCACGAGGGTCAGGAGGTGGGGGTGTGCGTTTCCCAAGTCTGCTTGCCCGGAAGACTTAGAAGCAGCGGCATCGCCCTCGCTGTGCACATGCTGTGCCCCTTCCGCCTAGAGGAGTGAGGACTCAGGAGATGTGGCTGACTGGCCTAGGACCACGACAGGGAAAGTAGAAGATGAACTTGGGGTCCCGTATTGGGCCAGTGAATAACGGCTTGCTCAAAAAGTCGAGGGACTATGTCCAAAGACGTTAAGAGTCAGCTTGAAGAGAATCGTGTGGGACAAATCCAGGGCAGTTTCAGCGTTAGCATCAATGAGTACTGGCTGTAGCTCATTGGGTTAGATGAGGCGTGAGTGTAATGGCGTCTCTACATACGTGGCATGCACCTGCCTCTGTGCGTGTGTGTCTATGTATAGATTCTATACATGGGAAGAAGAGGGGTGGGGAGGGGTCTCAGGTGAGGAAGGAGGGGCATCAAATCACTGAAATCAGTGTAAAGATGGGGTGCCGGAGCCCTGGAGGTGGCATGGGAGGTGGGAAGGAGCAGGAAGCTCTTCCCAACAGATGAATTCTGCCCTTGGCGTAGCCTTGCGCTTCCTTCAAATACACAGACAGCGGCTTCTTTGGCTCTCAGCTTGTGTTTAAACCTCTGCAGATGGATTTTCCCTTGTACAATCTACATTTGTCAGACTCTTCAGCCCCTAGGGGAAAAAATAGACCACGCTGCCATTTTTCTGCTCTTAGAACCCTTGCTCACCCTTCTTGTTGGAGGGAGGAGGGAGGACAGATTTCAATAGTAATTTTGTGTCTCGGCTCCTGCACGGTTGCGCATCAGCAGTTTTGCCGTATTAACACAATTATTTCTGAGCGTGGAGGGGAGAAACGTCCAGAAGCTCAGCAGTGCTGACTCGGCACGTTTGCAGTGTTAGCTTCTTTGTCCCTTCACCTTGTGGCTGCCGTAGCCGCGTGACTGCTTGACAGTGGCAGACCAAGCCTCCTGGCTTTTGGGAATGGCAGTTTGTCCCTCCAGATATCAAAGATATTATTTGTAGGTGAGATTGTTTTTCCCTCCTTGCTTTTTCAGGGAGAGATAGTGCTACTGCCGTGACTTGTTAGTGTGCAAAGGAGAGCGGATCTTTTTAAATTTTTTCTTTCAGATTCTGTGATTAGGCAGAATTGCTAGGACAGTGGCATAGATGTGAGTTACTCTGGTTGTCGCTGACCCTACCCCTCCAACCCCCGGAAAATAAAAAAAAATTTCCAGGAAGATAATTTAGTAACTTTTCTTTCCTAATCTCTCAGATTTAATAATAGTATGAGACCTGCAGGCAGGAATTTTTATGTTAACTAGTTGAATTATTTGTAGTGTCAGATTTCCAAGTACAAATCTTCTATGATCGTTTCTTGTTCTGTTGGCTATTTTACTACTACTTGGTTTTGTCCTTGATCATGAATCTGCATAAGGAGACACCCTGACAAGAACCCAGGATGTTGTGAGAATCTTAACTGAAAAAAGAGTTGCAGGTTTGATTATAGTTACCCAGAGACCTTAAAACGTGAGTGGAAAGGCGTATACGAAAACGGAACATTCATGCGTGTTTCTGCATTTCAGACCCGGAATCGATTTGAAGGAACAAGGTCGGAAGTGGAGGAGCTGATGAACAAAATCAGACAGAATCCCAAAGACCACAAACGAGCAAGTCAGTTTACGGCGGAAGGCTACCTGTATGTGCAGGAGAAAAGTGAGTTGCTGCTGTTCTTGATTTCTAGGCACATGAACAGAACCTTTCTTCAACGAACAGCACTTGTATCTGTTTAAGGGTGTCCGGTGCCACTTTTCAATACCTGTGTGTAGCATGTACTGATCAGATCAGGGTGATTGATGTTCCTCCCGCCTTGTCATTCTTTGTGACTGGAGCATGACAGCTCCTTTCTTCTCTTTGCTCAGAAAATGCAAGTTGTGACCTGTGTCACATGAAGGACTTTTGGGTAATTTGGCATCAGCCTCCTTCTCTCCTCCCTTACCCATCCACCCCCAGCTTCTGGCAGTTACCTTACAGAGAGGGAGGTCCTCCATCTGCTGGTTCACTCCTCAAATGGCTGCAATGGCCGGAACTGGGCCTATCAGAAGCCAAGAGCTGGGAGCCTCTTCTGGGTCTCCTAAGGGGCTACAGGAGTCTAAGCAGCTGGGCCATAGCAGAGAGCTGGATTGGAAGAGCAGCAGCTGGGACTTGAACCGGCGCCCTGTGGGATTTTCAAGCCATAGGTGGAGGCTTAGCTCACTATGCCACTGCACTGACCCCCAGATTGGCCTTTATTTTTTCTTTTTAAACCTTGTGCATATGAAGGAGAATGTGATATTTGCCCTTCTGTATCTGGCTTATTTCACTTAACATAATGTCTTCCTGTTCCACCCATTTTTTTGTGAATGATACAGTTGGGTCTTTTTATGGCTGAATATTACTCCACTGTGTATGTGTATGCATACCTCACTTTCCTTATTCCTCTGTTGATGGACACCTTAACTGAGCCCACATCTTGGCTTTTGTGAACATTGCTGCAGTAAGCATGGTGGTGCAGATCTCTCTCTCTCTCTCTCTCTCTGTTGTGCTCACCCTCTTTTAAAGATTTATTTATTTGAAAGGCAGAGAGAAAGAAGGGAAGAGAGAGAGAGATCTTTTATCCTTTGATTCACTTCCCAAATAGCTGTAGGCCTGGGTCAGACTGAAGCCAGGGGCCAAGGACTCCCATCTGCCTCTCCCACATAGGTGGCAGGGGCCATCCTCTGCTGCCTTGTGCGGGCACATTAGCAGGGTGATGGATTGGAAATGGAGTGGCCAGGACTGGAAAGCAGTGCTCAAATATGGGATGCTAGCATTGCATGCAGCAGCTTAGCCACTGTGCCTTGGTGCCCACCCCTCATAGCCCTGTCATACAGTGATACCACATCTTTTGGGCATATACCCAGTAGTGGGATGGCTGGATCATATGGCAGTTCTATTTCTAGTTGTTGAAGGAGTCTCCATACTGTTTGCCACAGTAGCTGTCCAAATTTATGTTGCCACCCACGGTGTATGAGTTCCTCTTTCCCAGCGTCCTTGCTAGCTTCTGTTACTTTTTGCCTTTTTGCCTCCTCTGACTGCAATTACTGTGATGTGCGGGGAAGTGATTGCTAACTCCTGCATGCCCGTTGCTAGCCCCGAAGGGGTGTTTTGCACGTAGGGGAGAAGGCATTCCTGAGTTGCAGCGGGCTCTGTGAGATGAGAGCCAGTTGCCTTGCCTTGCCCCGTCATGTCCTGCTGGGGAGTGCTGCGAACGTAGAGCTGTTCTTGGTGATGCTCCCCTCCCCCCCGGGCTCCCCAGCACCTTGGTCTGCATGTTCGTACCTCGGGGCACCTGCCTCCATGCACGCCAGGCTGAGAGTTTGTTCTGATTGTAAACTAATCAGGAGGATTGCAGATGGCTGTGACACCATCTCCCTGTGTGGCATGCTGGCTCATGTCACAGCTGCCGTCCGAGTGGCCGTGCAGAGCACTGGGTGTCCCTGTTGTGACAACTGAGGACCCAGTCTCCTCAAACGTCTAGTGCAAGAGCCCAGCTCTTCAGGTCGACTTGGTTGGCGGCGGGACCCAGCTGCCAGTTACTGTGGTTGATGGACAGGACAGTCAGGCTGAGCAGTTCAGCGGTAGAGGGAACCCCAGGACCAGTTCCACGGTGTCTGTGCCTGGCAGTTGCAGTTACTGTTTCCGCTTGATCCTCAAGGTCGGAGTCTTCCCTCCTCCTACAGAACCATCACTTTCATGGCAGAACTCTGAATTGTCTTCACACTTTATGTTCTTACTCCCAGTTTTGAAAATCGAATGTCAAAGAACTGCATTAAAATTCAGCCTAGAGTCATCAGAATGTTGGCATTCCTTGCATTATGTACCCATGTGAAAATCACTGGAGACCTTAATTTTGAGATTTATAACTGAAAAAAGAAGTTTTTATTTATTTTAAAGGCAGTGAGACAGACCAGAGAGAGGGAGAGACAGAGACAGACTTTGTCCTCTGGCTCAGTTCCCAGATGACTGCACCAGCCAGGGCTGGGCTGGGCTGAGGCTGGAAGCAGGGAATTCCATTCTGTGTGGGTGGCAGGGACCCAGTCCTTGAGCCCTTACCTGCTGCCTCCGAGCATTAACAGGAAGCTGGAGTTAGAAGCAGACCTGGGACTTGAACCCAGGCACTCCAATGTGGGCTGCGGGTGTCTCAATCCATTTCTTAATCGCTGCATCAAATGCCCACTCCTGCAACTGCCAGGCACAGACACCATGGGCCTTACTCTTACTTAGTAACTTACTGGCTTTAAGAGAAATTGGGCTGAAACCAGACTTGGGGGGAAGGCAACCAGAACAATGGTGGCAAAGTTGTTCTCTCATTTACTGGATGCCAGGCCTTGTGGTAAACTCTATATATAACTTATCTCATGTTAATTCCTAAAACAACCCTATGAAGTATATGGAGGTATTATTCTCCATTTATCAATGATGAAATGGGGGTGTCAGGGTTAAATGCTGTTCCCTAAATCAACAAAACAACTAAGTGCAGAAGTGTGTGTCTGAGACTGCAGTCTATGGGGGCACCAGGCACCCTCTGCTGTGAGTTGCCTGGGGCTTGGACAAGCCTCTCAGTGCCACAGGAGTAAGAGCAGGTGCATATAAGGAGCAGATGGGAGCTTAATTAGTGGGAAGACCTTGATCTTTGGGGCCACAGTTATGATCTAAGGCTTTGGCTTTGCTATGTCTCAGGCGTTTGGTTTAAACTTCTGTTTCTTTACATTAAAAAGACATTAGCATCCCCTTGTCAAGGTCTTTCTTGTTGTAGCATTTGGGATAACTATGTGGTAGTTTGTGAACATGGAACAAGCACTCGTTATTTATAACACACATCACAGCAGTTCCCAAATTCTGGCCTTTGGACTAATGGTGGTCTGAGGTGAAATTTCTTGTGGTTGAGTAACGCCTCGCATCTCCTGCCCACTACCAACATACAATGATGAGTTTTTACTAAAGCTAACTGCTTCCTTTTTAAATGCATTCTTTCTTCCCCATAGAGTTTGTCCTTTTTGACTTCTTGGGTATAGAAGTTTTTATGTGTATGAAATCAGGGTGAGCACAGAGGCTCATTGCTTTTTTTTAAGTCAGTGAAGCCTGGAGAAAGGAAAACTTGTGAAACTATGTTGAGCCAAGTCTGGGCTTCCCTGCTGGTGCTGGGCACCCCTGACTTAGGTGACTGTCCTTCCAAAGCCTGAATGGTGGTAGCGCTGACTCGGCAAAGTTAAGTGGGGATTCTGAGAAAGTTCTGGTGCCTGCATGGGCAGCTCACCACTGCTGAGCCCTGCGTTTTGTTTTCCTCACACTTCATCCATACAGCTTGGCTCAGCTGTCATCGGTGAGGGTAGGTACTTACCGGCTGACACTGAGCCCTTGGGGGGATTTCTAGACCAGGTATTTTTTCTCAGCACTGGGATTCTGCAGTAGCATCATTTTGAGTGGCCAGAATTGAATCGTAAGTCATCACAGAGGCTGAATGGAACTGTTGAAACCCTTGTGAGCTCTTAACACCTGGAAACAAACAAGAACTCAGCATATGCTTAAAAGATTTTCCGGTGGGAGATAACTTTTTCTACGAAGGGAAAATGCATATTTCAGTCCCTGCTGCATTGCTGCGATCCCTTGGAGTCGGGTCTCTGTGGGCTTTCTCGCATCCTCTGTTGCTCCCCTCTAGCAGGGCCCGCAGTGCCCCTGGTTTGTTTATGGAGCTGTGTTGGTTGCTGCTTATTGGGCTTCTCCTCCTTAGTAATGTGTTGGCGGCTCTGAATATCTGCTTATGTATGAGGAAGAATACCAAGGTCTGTTTTTTGTTGAAGGGCCTGCTCCATTTGGTTCCAGTTGGGTCAAACACTACTGCATGTATCGGAAAGCTGCCAGGAAATTCAACATGATCCCATTTGAGCACAGATCTGGGGGGAAACTTGTGAGTATTTGCTTTTCTGCTTTATGTTCTATGTGAGGGGCAGTGTATGAAGGCATTGTTGGTGTGGGTTATACAGGCCATGAAACTTTGTTTCATGTGTAAAATTATTAAAAAATACTATATAAAATTACCTTTGGGCTGTGTGTATTTAGTGTTTATGAGATATAAATGAATTTAGACTTGGGTTTCATCCCCAAGATATGTACATACAAGTAGTTCAAAAGTCTGAAAATATCGAAATTGTTAAACACTTCTGATGCCAAGCATATTGGATAAAGGATACTCAAGCTGTATTTTGAAGGTATATATTTACAATGTTAGATAAAAATTTTTTTGGATTAAAATCCATTTTCTTTTGTTTCTCAATAACATAGGCCAGAAATCAGAATAATTCCTGTGTTTTATGAATTCTGTGCATGGATCTTCACGGTTGAATTTTTTGGAAGAGGATAGTAAAATCCTTTTTGTCAGTGTTAGTGGAGTATAACACCTACAATAAGCTTTTTTGACTTAGGCTCAGTATTTCCACAGAATATCTAAGTTGTACATGTATGAGCCTTAAAATTTTACAGTAATGAATAATGAATTCTATTGTTGATCAGTTAGATTTACAAAGTTATTACTTACTTAGTGCCCATTAACTTTACCATTTCTTACAGAGAAATAAACAGCAAAGCAAAGTAAGAAAAGAGGAGGAAGACCTTAGGCATTTGCTTTGTAGGAGACATGATCTGCATATATGTTTTACAACAGAAGCTCTTTCTCAATGATAATCAATGATCAGGAGAAAAAGTCCTACATACTAGGATTGAAAATAGTTAGCAACATTTTTTTTAGTGAAACTTTGTTTATTGTGACTAATATATGGAGAACTCAGCATTTAGCCTTTTTTTTTTTTTTTAAAGATTTTATTTATTTATTTGACAGTTGGAGTTACATAGAGGAAGAGGCAGAGGGAGCAAGAGAGGTCTTCTTTTTGCTGGTTCACTCTCCAAATGGCTTCATCCAGATCTCCCACGTGGATACAGGGGCCCAAGCACTTGGGCCATCTTCTGCTGCTTTCCCATGTGCATTAGCAAGAAGCTGGATGGGGAGTGGAACAGCTGGATCTCAAACCAGCACCCTTATGGGATGCTGGCATGCCAAGCAGCAGTTTTACCTACTGCACCATAGCGCTGGCCCCTGTAACACTTTTTAAGAATGCAGATTAATTCTTCATTTTATGTGTGGATTGGTATAGCTTTGCTGTTAATTCTGTATCAGTGAGTGGAGAGTTTTTTATAGGTGAACACAGAATTCACTTCACTTCTATTTACATATGATAGTACTTCAGAAAGTTCATGTACGATGCAATTAAAATACAACTTTATTTTGATGCAGAAACTTTTGGAAGTCCATGTGTGTAAGGGATCTTCAAAGAGCTCATATATGATGTTGAGGCCAACAACTAATATCATACTGAATGGGGAAAGTTGAAGCTCTTCCTCTCTAAGATCTGGATATAAAATAAGGATGCCCAGTTTCATTGCTTTTGTTCAACATAGTGCTGGAAGTCCAAGCCAGAGAGGGAAAATAAAATAAAATGGGATCCATTGGAGAGCAGGAAGTCAGGTTGTCATTGTCGGCAGATGACATGATATATGTAGAAGATTCCCAAAGACTCTCCAACAAACTGTTAGAGCTAATAAGTGAATTCAGAAAAATTAGAAGTTACATAGCCAATATATGAAAGTTGGTTGTTACCCTCCGTTACCCTCCAGTACTGAATTATCTGAAAAATGAAGAAAGCAATATTTCCATAGCTACAAAGAAAATTATGTAGGAATAAATTTAGCCAGAGAGGTGAAAGCTCTGCAAGAAAAACCCTAAAACATTGATGAAAGAAATTGAAGAGGACATGAAGAAGTGGAAAGGCATCCCATATTCATGGATTAGAGGGATCATTATTGCTAGAAAGCTCGTGCTGTCCAAAGAAATTTACAGATTCAGTGCAGTTACTATTAAAAAACCAGTAATAGTTTTCACAAATCTAGAAAAAACTGCTAAAATTTGTGTGAAACCACAAAGACCCTGAATAGCCAAAAAAATCTTGAGGAAAAGGAACAAAGCAGGAGCAGGAGGTGTTATACTACAGAATTTTGGGATACATTGTTTTTTAAAAAATTTTTTTTATTTAAGTTATACAAGTTTCATGTATTTCATACATACAGGTTTAGGAACAGAGTGACACTCACCCACCCTCCAACTCCTGCTCACACTCCAACCCTTCTTCTCCCTCTCCTATTCCCATTCTTAATTTTTACAAAGATTTACTTTCAGTAAACTTTCTACTCATGAGGTTAACCTTATACTAAGTAAAGAGTCAACAAATAGTATGAAGAATAAAACATCATTCCTCAACAGAAGGGACAAGGGCTCTAAACACTCATTGAATCTCAGAATGTCCATTTCACTTCAATACATTGCATTTTAGGTACTCTGTTAGTTATCCCAGATCAGGAAAAGCATTTGAAACAGCATTTCTCATCATAAAGACAGACTTAAAAGCCAGTGGAATGCAGTAAAGACCCTAGAAGTAGACTCACCTACGACCACTTGACCTCTTTTGGAATTACTCAGAACGCACATTGGGAAAAGGGCAGTCTTTGCACTAAATGGTGCTGGGAAAACTAGGCAACCACTTCCAGAAGAATAAAGCTGGGTTCTGTCTCTTACCATGAACAAAAAACCACTCAAAATGAATATGAGACCTAATGGTAAGACTAAAAGTGGGTGGATGATGTTTGCTGTGTGGACTGTTTAAGACTTGTGAAATCATTTGGTCTGGGCCTGCCAAGGCAACCATCGTGATAATTCAATAATAATTCAATCTATAACAAGCTAGTTTTTTCATTTTTAAAGATTTATTTATTTATTTAAATGCAGAGTTACAGAGAGGCAAAGAGAGAGAGAGGTAGGTAGATCTTTTATCCGCTTGTTACTCCCCAGGTGGCTGCAATGGCTGGAGCTGGGCCAATCCGAAGCCAGGAGCTTTTTCCGGGTCTCCCACAGGAGTTCAGGGGCCCAAGGACTTGGGCCATCTTCCACTGCTTTCCCAGGCCATAGCAGAGAGCTGGATAGGAAGTGGAGCAGCCAGGACTTGAACCGATGCCCACATGGGATGCCAGCATTGCAGGTGGTGGCTTTACCCACTCTTCCATAGCACCTGCTCTATGCTAGTTCTGAAGTTGATAATTTTATATGGCCTGTGAATGATGTTATAAATATCCAGATAGCCTCTGGCAGAATAAAAGTTATCCACCCCTGATTTCAAACTACTAGAAGAAAACATAGGGGAGATAGATGCTTCAAGACATTGGAATGGACACAGATTTTGATTTTCTTCTTCCTGTTTTTGGATCAAACCCCAAAGCACAAAAAAGCAAAAGTAAAATATAGACAAATGGAATTTTATCAAACTTAGGAGCTCTTACATAAAACAAGGAAACAGGCAACATAGTGAAGAGACAAAATACAGAATGGCAGGAAACATTTCCAAGTTATAATCTGACAAGGAGTTAACAACCAGATTATATAAGGAACTGAATAGCAGTAAAACAAATATCCCCTTAAAAATTTGCCAGTAGAATTAAGCAAACATTTCTCAAAAGAAGACATACAAATGACCAACAGATATGTGAAAAAATATTCAACATCACTAATCACCAGGGAGGTGCAGATCTAAAAACCGTGAGGAGATGTAACTCCACTCTGCTTAGAATGGCTAGTCTCAAAACAGACACAATGACCAGTGCTGGTGAGGACATAGTGAAGAGGAAACCCTTGCAGACTGTTGGTGGGAATGTAAATTAAGCACAGCCATTGTAGAAAACGGCATGAGGTTTCTCAAGAAACTAAAAACAGAACCCCCATGTGATTTAGCAGTCCCACTACTGGGTGTATGTGCAAGGGAGATGGGATCATCTGTTGAATGGATATTGACACTCGCATGTGTGTTGTAGAACTGCTCACACACAACAGCCAGAAATGAAAGCTATCTAGGCTGATGAATGGATAAAGAACGCGGTACATGGACACCGTGGAACACTACTCAGTCATAAAAAAGGGTAAAATTTTGTCATTTGTAGCAATTCGGATGGTTCCGGGGGTCATTGTGTTAAGGGAAGTAAACCAACCACAGAAACACAAGCACTTCAATCTCACTCATAAGTGAGAGCTAACAAATGCTGACCACAAAGAATAGAGTAGTGTTATAAGAGGCTGGGGAGAGTAGGAGGGAGGGAGGAATGGGGAGAAGGTGAGTAGTGGGTGCTAAGTTACAGTTAGATGGGGCGAGAAGGTGTGGTGTTCTGTTGCATACTAGAATTACTGTTGATAAAGATAATATACTGTATATTTCACAAAAAAGGAGAAGAAAGGATTTTGGATGTTTTCACTATAAAGAAAAAATAAAAATTAAAAAATAAACATTTTTTTAAAAAAGGTGTTCAGTATTTGAGAAGATAGTTATGTTTACAGTGATGGGACATTACACAATGAATCCATGTGTAGGAACATCACATGGTGGCACATAGATGATTTTTATGTGTCAGATAAACAAATGAAACAGTGCTTATTGTGAGAAAACTACGCATGAGTTTCAGGATTGTTTTGCACCATGATAAAGTATTTTAATTCTGTTTTTCCTCAAATACTTTGAAGTAAACTCACACTTCTTCCTGAAAAATATTGAAAGCTACATTTTGTGAAAGCACGTTTATGTGATAATGAAGTAGCCATGGCAAATGAGATCATCAGAGAAGAGCAGGACGGGGGGGGGGGGGGGGGGGACCACTCCTGGTGGCTGATGGGCTTACACCTGAGCATGAGGCTGGTTTGGGTTTTCCATCAGTGCCGATCCGAGGCCTAGGGCATTTCTGCTTGGTGATTCGTGTTTTAACTGTCAAATAATTAACTGGGGTATTTTGTATAATATATATATTTGAAAGTTAGTTTCATATTGTTTGGAGAGCCTTGTATTCCAGACAATGTAAAATGTTCTAGAGATGTGCAGTGAGACTTCTTGTGTTTCTCCTTACTGAGCGCTGTATTCCTGCACTGTCTCTGTCTCCTGCCCTGTAGTTAGTGCTCTTGGAGAGGATGGTGGCCCAGGGTAGAATGCTACCGTATTTACAGAAATAAGTCAAGAAAAACTCAAGTGATTCACTTAGGGAACAGAGTTGGGTGCTTCTGTTGTTAGACCATCCCTGTCCCAGAGCTACCTCCCTCAGTGTACTTGTAAATTGATCTCTATGGAATTGTCACTTTGATGGTCCCAGATGGCCAGATAGTGACCATATCTTGTATAATGCAATAGGAAGCCAAAATAATTTTCATTCTTAAAGGGGAGTCAGATGAGAGAATAACAAATATTTTAGCTACTGGTGCTGCTTTTGTTCATATGCCTTTTAAATGAGCATTTCTGAGGTCTGGCTTCATGTTGCTGTGATCAGAGCAAAACCTGAAGAACAGGAAGATGACAACAAAAAGTGGTTAAGATTGTAGGTTTTAAATAGTTTCAAAGAGAATGGGGTAAAGGGAAAGTGTTTAACATCTTGAACTTTGGAGTCCCCATTCTCCAAGGAGGTTGGGTCGGTGTGTACATGCCTGCTCTGCAGGTTCTGAGAGCGTCTGCAATGCTTATGTATTTGCAGGGCGATGGAGAAGTGTTCTTTTTGAAAGAGTGCACCAAGAGGCATACCGACTCCATTGACAGACGGTTTTGTTTTGATATAGAAGCTGCTGACCGGTAAGTTACTGGAACGAGTGGACATCATGAGAGAGTCATTTCTAAAAATGATTTTTAAGTAAAAACAGAGATTGGTTGCATCTGTGATTTCCATGGCTTGGAAGAATGTTATTTTGTTGTATTTCTATGCTGTGCATTCATTCTAAGATGTTTCATGCTGGTTGCCATGTTTGGCTGTGGAGTGATAAATAGATTGGTCTTGGCTGAAGTTTGAAGTCATTCTAACCAGTGTGAACACTTAAAAGAATAACCTTGTTGATCCAAGCCTGATTTGTTGTGCAAATGGAACACTGAGCGAGAGTGAGGAAGGGAATGGCAGAGCACACAGGGTTAGTGGGAGCTGCTGAGGCACAAGAGTGTATTCATTTTCACGTGGAAGTCTTCAGTGCATATACCGAAGGCATGGAGGGTCTTTGGCAAATTCTGCCTGTTTAATCAAAGACCAGGTACTCTTTTCTTAATTGTGTGATTTCCAGTTGCTTAGTTCTTTGTGTCTGAGAGGAGGAAACAAAAGAAGAAAGAAGTTCACTATCTTGGCAGTTGTCTGGCATCAGTGTCTACGTCTTCCAGCAACACGAAGGAGAATCACAGAGCTCGGAGGACATGTCCTTTTTAATCACTGGTGGCACAGTGCTTCCCTGCCAGGTCTGGATTGGCAGCAGAGGATTTTAGATAAGGCTGTTCCATGTCTGCATAGTAAAAACTTACGAGATATAAAAACAAAAAAGTTCAGGCCAGGTCAGAATTCAAGGATAAAAAATGATTACTGTTGTTGCTTGCCCTTATGATATGGCTGAGTGTATGGGGTACTGTGGGAGGGAAGATCATGCTTTACTTCCCAGTAAATGAACGGAAGGCCAGGTACACCAACATGCCCTCGAGCATCATGAGAAATTGACGCAGCTCTGAAAGGGAGAGTGAAATAATCATTTTCTCAAAGCATGCGAAAAAGTGACAGAGAATTTCAGCACCCAAGAGGTTACATTTCAAGCCTGTAAGATTTTGTTCAGAAACTTTGAGATCCAGCATGTCTATCAACCAGTGACTGTATAAAGAAATTGTGTGTGTGTGTGTGTCTGTGTGTCTGTGTGTATAACTATGGAATACTACTCAGCTGTCAAAAAGGAATGGAATCCTGTCTTTTGCAACAAAATGGATGCAAATGGAAACTTGGTGAAATAAGCCAGTCCCAAAAAGACTAATACCATATGTTTTCCCTGGTCTGTGGTTAACTAATAGAGTACCAAAAATGTAATGTATAGAAGTGAAATTGACATTTTGAGAATCAATGATTGATTACAGCCCTTGTCTCTACTGTTGAGGAACAGTGTCTTTTCCTTCATACTATTTGTTGAACTCTACTTGCTGTAGGGTTATTGTATGAGGGTAAAGTAACCTGAAAGTAGATCATTTTCAAATTGAGAGGGAAAATGAAAGGAGAAAGCCTGGGAGTGTGGACGGGAGGTGTTACTATGTTTCTAAACCTGTATATGTAACATACATGAAATTTGTTTACCTTAAATAAAAGGTTTAGCACATATAACTTGTGCATGATCACAGGTGCACACCCCTGCAGCAGCATTTATCGAGTCCTTTCTAAGCACCAGTCTGTTTTCACTGATTGTACATTTTGTCTCTTTTTAATCCTCACCACACCTGTATCAGATGGAGATTATCCTTTCCATTTTATGATCAAGAAGTGAGACATTCTACTGCTTGTATGTGACGGAGCTGAGATTTGAACCCTTGCCTCCTGCCTCTGGATTCCAAGCTCTTGGCCATTGTGCCATGGCCTTGGGGTCTTTGATGAGGATGTTTTCTAGATAAGTGACAGGAGTGGGTCAGCTCAGTTGCTTACTAAGAAATGCGGTAAATGAGGTTGATTTCCGATTTGTTTGTGAAAAAAGGTGCTTCTAGTACTTCCACCTAGTTTTCATGCAATTGGTATTATTTCTGCCTAATCCCATATTAGCTCTGAGACCTTGATTATGCCAGATCTTTTCATTAAATGAGTTTCTTGCTATGATTGTAACCCTTTTCTGCCCCTCACAAATATTGATGAGGGATTTCTATGGAGTTATTTTTATACATAAAAGATACTTCATAAGGAGATTCTTAGAACTGTAGAAGAATGCATTTGTCATTAAATTAAATTACAAAAATTTATTTGAAAGGAAGCGAGACAGAGATCTTCCTTCTACTGTTTGATTCTTGGGTGCCCACAACAGCCAGGCTGGGCCAGGCTGAAGCCTGGAGGGTGGAACATGGATCTTCCTTGTGCATAGCAAGGACTCAAGTACTTGAGCCATCACCTGCTGCCTCCCAGAGAATGCATTAGTGGGAAACAAATCAGAAGTGGAGCTGGGACTTGAACCCAGGCACTGCAATAGGGGATGTGAGTTTCGAGCAGTGCTTAACCACTGAACCTACCCCTGCCCTTGGGGAGGAATTGAGAGGTGATCTGTTCTAGAGGTTTTTAGAGTATTTTATCGTGAGAAGTTTCTTTCTAATGAGATCTTACAGCTCTTTATATATCAGAAAGAGGAAGAAAAAGAGTTCCCTTACTCAGGACAGGGAGAGGACCTGGATCCCTAGCCTTTCAGTTTCCATTTTTTCTTGCAGAAATGACCAATTTACTTCTATTCTGACTCAGAACTCCTTTGTAGGACTTTGTGACAGGGTATCTAATGTAGTCTTCATGGTTGAAGAAATGCAGGCAGACAACCCAACATCTCGATTGATAACTGAGGAGTTACCTGGAATTAGCTAGAATTCACCTGTTCCAGGTGGGATGAATGGCATATGTGGAGGCCTAGGGACGGGAGAGGGCATGACCTTGAGCTAGAGGCTGTGCCGTCCTCACTGGGATCACTTCACATTCAGGACCATGACCCTCCAGTAGGCCCTTAATCCTAACCATGAGTCAGTCTGTGTTTCCTTAGTTCATTCTCTCAGTTGATGAATGATCTTACATTTTCCTCTCCCTTCTGGCTTCTGATCATGGTCCGCTTCCCTGATGACTTTACATGTCCTCTGCGGGTGTGAAAGTAGAAGCAGTAACAGGAGCTCTTCCACTGCCACACAGCCCACCGCCATCCTCAGTGCTCACTCTGCCTTTTCTCTGCTGCTCTGAGAGCTATGTTCCTGTCTGAGGCCGACCCTCTGTTCACGTGTTTCCATCTCCTCTTCCCATACTCTCCTCACCACTCCAGGATCCCCTCCAAACCACCCCTCTTTCCTGCTGACATTTCCTCCCTGCAGCATACAAAGTGCTCTTATTTCATCCGCCATAAGACAAAACAACAAAAAAAGTCCTACCACCACCAGCGACAAACTTGTCTTTTGTCTACACTTTCTTTCCTCCTATAAACAGCAAACGTTTTGCAAAAACGCTGTTTTACTTGGGATCTCAAATTCCTTTCTTCCTCTTCCCCTTGGAGTCCCCTCCATGCTGGCTTTTGGCCACTTTGACTGGCGCAGTTTTTATGAAGATGCCCCAGATCTCCACGTTACTGTGTCAGCACTCAGTTATCAGTGCTCATGTTCTCTGCCCATGGCGTCCTCTGCTGTGGTCGTTCCTCTCTCCTCCATGATACGCTTGCTTCACGAGGTCCCAGGACATCACACTTCTCTGAGTTTGATCCTATCTCACTGTTTTTTCTTTTCTTTTCTTTTTTTTTTTTAATTGCCATTTTCTTGTTTCTAGATCCCCTGATGTTGGCATTCTGTGGAGCTCAGTCCTTGACTCTTTCTGTTCACACTCCCTTATGATCTTTTCCTACTTCATGACTTTTAGTGTCATCTCTGTGATGATACTCTCAACGTTCGTTATCCCTGCCTGGATGTCTTCTCTGGGCTTCAGTGTCTTTGATCCACATGCTTACACAGTATTGCTTCTGGGATGTCTGATAGGCCTTTCAGACAGCACAGTTGTAGGGGATATTGGTTGGTTTTTGTGAATTTTCCAAAAATTCTTGGGAGGTATATTCTCTTTATGAAATCTGTCATTTTGTTTAAGTACATAAATTTAACCTAATTTTTTTCAACTGTAATACATGTGTACTGTGTTAACTTTTCCTAAAGCTCTGGGGTTAGCTTGGATAAATACTTTCATTTATTCATGAAGAAAATTACTGAAAATATGTTTTCTTCATGAATTGGAGTCTACAGGATAAAGCTACCTTTTTTTTTTTTTTTTTCCCTCTAAGCATCGCTTACAGATTTGGGTTTCTTTCTTCATCTCTAAACAGGGAAACATTTATTTCGTTTGCTTTTTATCAGTGGGCAGTGTTTGGGAGTTGAGGGCTAGCCGTCCTCTTTTTCCCTACCCCCAACTTGTCAATGAGTTGCTGTTGGCTGCCCATTTGGGGAACAAAAAGTAATGGGGAAGGGATGACTATACTGTGAGGTCTCTAATTCTGGGACGTCTGAGTCATTGTTTAGTGAAGAGTTTGAATGAGATAGACTCTTGTCTATTTCCCTGATCTTGGCGAAGTAGACTACTAGGAATTATAAGCAGTTTGTTTATTGTTTATTGGATTATACATTCCATGATGGTAGGAATTCAGTGTTCCTTAGTATTACTTGATTCTGAAATACAGATGTAATGTGTTATATAGGTGGACATCCACCAAACTATTGCTGGATTACATGAAATTGAGCTGTCACTCAGAAATGACAGAACTGGGATTAGATTCAATCAAGCAGCTGTCAGTCACCCATCCTCCTCTGTGCCACAGCGTGAGCTCCAGTGTTTCCACTGTGCTTAAAGTAAAATCAACACAGCCTGTCTTGAGGTCTGTGGGTGTTATGAGAGCATTTCTAATGGAGTCGTTCCAGAGTTCCTCTTGGGTACCTTCATATCACAGCTTCACAGTTGGTGGCGCATGTTTAATATAAATGTATTTTGCCACATTTCCAAGTCTCCATTTTCCTAAATCTCTGTTGGAAGAGCAGTCCAGGTAGTATTAGGGCAGCAGGTTAGCCTTAATAAGTTGCACAGTGGATCTGGGCTTGCAGTTGATCCGAGTGGATATAAACCGAGAGCTTTCCTTTCGTTGTGGCATTAGTTCAGATTGCGTTTGGTGGCATGTAACAGACAATGTCAAAGCCAGGTGGCCTAAACAATGTCCAAGTTCGTTTTTTTCTTATGTCTGCGAAGGTCAGAGGCAGCCAGTGAGGCTGGATAGGGTGCTTCTCTGTGTTAGATCCTGCTTCCTCTTGGGCTGGCTTGCTTTCCCTGATGTCTCAAGTCCAAGCTGCCTGCTCCCCTTTATCATAAAACACCTCCCCGTGCTCACAAACTGCTGTGCTGAGTACGGTTACCTGGTTACACCTGGTCACAGGGAGACTTTTGAGTCCTGAAATTGAGAAATTGCAATCTTTGGTATTCAGACATCCATGTGCCCTTGGGGACTCTGTCAGTGAGAACAAAGTGGAGAAGGCTGATGGGAGGGAGAGGCCAACCAGCAATGATGGCTTTGATTATCAGTGGTTAAGCAGATGGGTGCTTTTTTCCCTCCATCAGTTCTTTTAACTTTATTGCCCTAGCAGAGGGTCAGTATCTAAGAACATATGTGAAGAACACCATGCAAATTCTGAAAATGGGACCCATGCAATGGGAGAGAATGCTTTTAAATTGTGTTATCTGATAAGGGACATGTTTCCAGAATATATAAAGCACTTTTATAACTCAATAATAAAAGAAAAAATTTTAAAAATAAGCAAAGGATATCTCTCCAGAGAATTTTAAGAAGTGGTTAGTAAACTCATGAAAAGATGCCTCATATTATTATGCATTAGGGAAATGCAAATCAAAACCATAGTAAAAATGCACAGATGAAAAATCAGACAATAATAAGTGTTGGCGAGGATGTGTAAAATTGGAACCTTCATACACCCAGGGTGGGGATTTAAAATGTTACAGTTGCTTTGGAAAGTGCTTTAATAGTTCTTAGAAAGTTAAACTTAGAGATGAAATATGACTTAAGTTCTGTTCTTAGGTATATGTTCAAGAGTAATGAACACATATGTCTACACAAAAATGTGAACAAGAGTTCTTACAGGTGTTACTCATAATAACCCCAAAGTAGCAACAGCCTATCAGCTGATGAGTGGATAAATAAAATGTCTGTGCAGTGAATGACTTAGCAATAACGAGGAAGAACTAGTCCATGCTACAGTGTGCACGGACTTTGAGAATATTGTGTTAAGTGAAAGGAGCTGGTCTTCAAAGAGCATGTTGAACTTCTTATGTGATTCTGTATTTATGAAACGTCTAAAAAGAGGCAAATCTACTTAGAGTAAATTAGTGGTTGTCAAGGTTTGGAGGGAAATGGGCCATGACTCCAAATTAGCTACAACCCCTCCCCCACCCCCAGGGGTGACAAAAATATTCTAAAATTGATTTTGGTGATGGTTACACAAACCTGTGACTATCCTAACAGTTGTTGAAATGTGGGCCTTAAGTGGGTAAATTTTATGGTGTGATTTATATCACAGTAAACCTTTAACAAAGGAAACACTGTACAAATAAATACTGGAACTAAAATAAGATCTTAAATGACTATAAACATTCCCTTGTACTTCACGCCAGCTACATTTGAAAAACCAGCAACTGTCAAATGCTCTTGTCACTTGTGTTTGGTTGAAGAACTAGGAGTTTGTCTACTTGTGTTCTGTAGGGCCAGCTGTAGTCTGTCCGAGGTGCAGCTTTTTCTCTTCCCTGGAAGATGAAATGCCCCCTCCCTGCTCCAGCAGCTTTGTTACATAACCTGCTTTTTGCTTCATTGGCATGCTCGCCACATGCCACATTGTGCTGTGACCCCCCCCCCCACGATTGCTTGATAAATAATTACCATTCTGTGAAGTTCTCCCACACATCACATTCAGGCACTGCTTAAAGAAAATGCTTCCCATTTTGCTTTCATTAATCTGACATTTCAAAATTTATATTTAGTTTGATTTTTGCCTACTTCTGGTATGTCACTTGATGGCAAGATGCTTCTTTCTTTTATAATTCGTCCATTTATATTTTCATGGTGTGAAGATTGGAGACGGAAAGCACCTGTGTGTCGGTTTCTGCAGCACCACGCACTGAGGGTGCTTTCACATTAGGAACTTGAGCCCCTACTAGGAGTCCCCAAAACATTTATGAAAAATGCATATAATGAAAACACTAAAACATAGTTCAGATTCATTTTAAAAACCCACTGTGCACAGATTTCAAAAAAAATCCTTTTTTTTTTTTTTGCATCAAGATAAATGCTTATTTGAGAAGCAAAGAGAACAAGAGTGAGCACAAGTGGGAGGGAGATGGAGAAATATCTTCTGTTGGTTCACTCTTCAAATGCTTGCAACTGTCCAGGCTGGGCTAGAGCTGGGAGCTAGGAGCGCAATCCTCTTCTCCTACTTGCTTGAGCCATCACTGCTGCTTCCCCAGGTCTGCATTAGTGGGAGGCTGGAGATTGAAGCTGGGCACTCTTAACTGCTAGGCTCAACACCAACTCCCAACATTTCTTTTTCTTTTTTTTAATTTGAAAGAGAGAGGAGGGGGGAGAGAGAAAAAGAAAAAGCTTGTGTGTGTGCTCCTATCTGCTGGTTCACTCACCAGGTGTCTGAAACTACTGGGGCTTTGAAGCCAGAAGCTGGGACTTTGATCCAGGGCCCCCATGCAGGTGGGAGGGGCTGCATCACTGCTGCCTCCCAGGCTATGCACTAGTGGGAAGCTGGGATTGGTAGCGGAAGTGGGACTGGAAGCTAGGCACTCAACTGGGGGATGGGTGTCTTAACCTCTAGGTCAAAAGCCTATCTCCCAACCTATCTTGTAATTACATTTTCCCTATGAGCCTTTTGAAGTACCTTCACATGTGTATAGTACTGTGCTATTTCTCATGGTAAGAGAGTGAGAGCATGTTGCCTGAAGAAGCCCATGAAGTCAGACTGAGTAACAATATTCACCCAACACTTTAGCTGTAGCAATGCTTGTAAATATTTGATGGTGCATTTCTTCTAGGCACCTAAACAATTGTTGACTGAGGTTGAGGTTGCAAGGGTAAGTCAGACGTGAAGAGGTCTGGTCTTGCGAGAACTCAGAGTAGGAAGATTGACAAAGATCAGGCAGTTCAGAGGTCTAAGGTTGCCATGGGAGTGGAGAAGCATCGAGGGGCGGGGCTGCCTGGGAAAGTGGTGACTCCTGTAGAGGTAGCACCTTGGAAACTGAAGGGAAAGGAAACCCAAGCAAAAAGGAATTGCAGGAAGCTTTGAGAAAGCATTGAGATAATCCTTTCGATTGGAGCTCACCTGTGGGTGATTGTGCTACCCAGGGACATTTGGCAATAGATTGTCTCGTGGGGGTGTGGGTTAGAGGAGGAGGGGTAGTTGCTGCTGCATCCAATGGGTAGTAGGCAGCTGCATGTGCTGCTCAACATTCTGCCTCGCCCAGGCTGACCCACAGCTACGCACTGGTACAAAATGTCGGTGGTGCCACTGTTGAGAAGTTCTGTGTTAAACTGTTTGGTAAGATAAAGACTCCAATACATTTTTGGATTTTGGATTTGGAGTTGTTTTGTTTTAGTTCATGTAAATACACATGCTTATTTCAATGAAAAATATAACTAGCTTAATTTGGTTATAGTGTAGGTCGTGAAGGAAAGCTGGCGCGAAAGGGGGCCGTGTGACTTTTTTCCTTTGGGGACAGCGAGTTGTTCAAGACTTCTAATAAGATTCCAGTGGAGAGAGAATAGGCTAGGAAGTTATTTTTTACATCATTAAATTGGAATTGTGGTAGAATACGATTTGGGTAGAATTAGAAACAGTATTTTTTGTATATAGATTGCTGTGATTTTTATGAACCATAAGATTTTGCCCTAAAGATGATACTGTTGATAATGATGCATTGAAAGTCACATTGATATTGGTTCCCACAGTTAACTGAAGCCCGAGTATGTATGTATTAAGTATTACTTTCTTGATGACACATAAAAAGGGTGCAAATTTATAGGGTACGGTGAGCTGGAACCTTTCAAAATCTTCTACAGTGTATTATCATTACCTGTCATCACCCTACCATGCAATAGAACATCAAAGCTTACTTCTCCCATCAACTTAGTACCCATTGATCAAAGTTTCTTCACTCTTCCCTTTCCCCTGCGATCCCCAGCCTCTGGTATCAACCATTCTGTTCTCTTCTTCAATGAGATCAACTTCCTAGGATTCCCTATTTTTACAATGTGTACCGAAGGGCATTGGAGGGTGGTCTGCAGGTACATTTTTAGCTTCTGTGAATAAAGCCAAAGTGAAAAATTTTGTACAGAGATTTTTGTAGACACACATTATTATTTGTCTTGGGTAAATGTCTTAAAGGGGGATTGCTTGGTTTATGTTATGTTTGATATTTTTTAGGAAATTGAATATTCTGAAGTAATTGTACTCTCACTAGCATTGTGTGGGAGTTCCAGTTGCCTGCCCGCCCGCCCTCCCTCCCTCCCTCCCTCCCTTCCTTCCTTCTTCCTTCTCCTCCCTTTCCCTCCCTTTTCCCCTTTCCTTCCCTCTTTCCCTTTCTTCCATCCTTCTTTGGAAAGCAGAGGTGGAGAGGGAAAGAAAGGTCTTTCATCCATTGGCTCACTTCCCAGATGGCCTACAACAGCCAGATCTGGGCCACATCAAGGACAGGAGCTTCTTCTGGGTCTCCCACGTGGGAGCAAGGGACTAAGCTGTTGGGCCATCCTCTGCTGTCTTCCCAGGAACATTAGCAAGGAGCTGGGACTCAAACTAGCACCCATATGGAATGCCGATGCTACAGGCAGTGGCTTAACCCACTATGCCACAGTATGGGTTGCAGCTCTTTTTTATATCCAAGTTTGATCATGTTAATCTTTATCCTTTTAGTCATTTATGAATTATTGGCCATTTGTATTTATTCTGTTGTGAAGTGTGTAGTGAAGTCCTTTGCGCATTAAAAAAAATTCTGTTTGTTATTGAATTATGGGAATTCTTTGTATATTCTGGATATAGACCTTTCACTAGCTACATTAATTGTAAATACATTCTACAACTTGTGGCTTGCCTATTAATTTTCTTTTTATTCCCCCAGAAACTTTTTATTTAAGGAATATAAACTATGCATTTCATAAATACAACTTTAGGAATATAGTGATTCTTTCCACCATACCTGCCCTTCCAACCACACTTCCACCTCTCATCCTCCTCCCTCTCCTATTCCCATTCTTATTTTTTATTAAGATCTATCAATTAACTTTAAACACATATGATTAACTCTATATTAAGTAAAGAGTTCAGCAAGTTGTATGAAGAAAAAAATGTTCCTCAACAGTTGACAGGGCTGTTCAAACTCATTGCATCTTGAAGTGTTAATTTAACTTCTATAGATTACCTTTTAGGTGCTCTGTTAGTTACCATAGATCAGGGAGAACATATGGTATTTTTCCTTTTGGGACTTGTGTATTTCACTAAGTATGATGTTTTCCAGTTGTGTGCATTTTGTTGCAAATGACAGGACTTCATTTTTTAAAATTTTTTAATTTTTTTGTTTTTGACAGGCAGAGTGGACAGTGAGAGAGAGAGACAGAGAGAAAGGTCTTCCTTTTGCCATTGGTTCACCCTCCAATGGCCGCCACGGCCGGTGCGCTGCGGCTGGTGCATCGCGCTCATCCGATGGCAGGAACCAGGTGCCAGGTGCTTTTTTTCCCTGGTCTCCCATGGGGTGCAGGGCCCAAGCACTTGGGCCATCCTCCACTGCACTCCCGGGCCACAGCAGAGAGCTGGCCTGGAAGAGGGGCAACCGGGACAGAATCCGGCGCCCCAACCGGGACTAGAATCCGGTGTGCTGGTGCCGCAAGGCGGAGGATTAGCCTGTTGAGCCACGGCGCCGGCCGAGGACTTCATTTTTTTAAAAATAATTTTACTGCTGTGTAGTATTCCATGGTGTACATATCCCATAATTTCTTTATCCAGTCTTCACTTTACAGGTATTTGGGTTGATTCCATATCTTTTTTTGATAAGATTTATTTATTTAGATGTCAGAGTTACACACAGAGAGAAGGAGAGGCAGAGTCGGGGAATGGAGGGAGAGGTCTTCCATCCACTGGTTCACTCCCCAACTGGCTGCAATGGCCGGAGCTGTGCCACCCTGAAGCCAGGAGCTTCTTCAGGGTCTCCCACATGGGTGCAGGGGCCCAAGGAGTTGAGCCATCTTCTACTGCTTTCCCAGGCCATAGCAGAGAACTGGATCAGAAGTGGAGCAGCCAGGACTTGAACCAGTGCCCATATGTTGGCGCTGCAGACAGTGGCTTTACCTGCTTTACTGGCCCAATTCCATGTCTTAGCTATTGTGAATTGAGGTGCAATAAACATGGAGGTATATGTTTATATATTGCTGATTTCATTTCTCTTGGGTAAATTCACAGAAGTGGGGTGGGTGGGTAATATAGGTTTCTCCAGGATGGTCCAGTATTCCACAGTGGCTGAACCAGATTCCCACCTACAGGAGATTAGGGTGTATTTTTACCCCGACATCGTCCCCAGCATTTGTTGTTTGTTGATTTCTGTATAAAAGCCGTTGTAACAGAGGACTAGGTGAAACCTGATGGTGGTTTTGATTTGCATTTCCCTGACAATTAGTGATACCGAACATTTTTTCATGTGACTGTTGCCCACTTGGATTTCCTCTTTTTAAAAATGCCTGTTTAAGTCCTTTGCCTATTTCTTAACTGGATTGTTTTGCTCTTGTTGAGTTTCTTGATCTCTTTATATGTTGTGGTTGTTAATTCTTTTTCAGTTGCATAGTTTGTAAATAATTACTCCCATTCTGTCAGCTGCTTCTTCACTTTGCTGAGTGTTTCTTCTGCAGTACAGAAGATTCTCAGTTTGATTTAATCCCATTTGCTAATTTTGGCTTTGATTGCCTGTTTCTCTGAAGTCTTTTCTGAGAACTCTTTGCCTATGCTAATGTCTTGCAGAGTTTCCCCAATGTTCTCTATTTGATGGTATCAGGTCATAGATTCAGGCCTTTAATCCATTTTGAGTAGATTTTTGTGTGAGGTGTAAGGTAGGGGTCTAGCTTCATACTTCTGCATATAAGATCCAATTTTCCTAGCACCATTTGTTAAAGAGACTGCTCCAGAGATTAACTTTTGTACCTTTGTCAAAGATAAGTTTGTTGTGGATGCATGGGTTGATTTCTGGCATTTGGATTCTGTTCTATTGGTCTATCTATGTGTTTTTGTACCAGTACCAGGCTGTTTTGATTATAATTGCCCTGTGTATATATCTTGAAATCTGGTATTGTGATGCCTCTGGCTTTGTTTTTGTTGTATAAGATTGCTTTAGCTCTTCCAGATCTCCAATTGCTCCAATAGGCACCAATTGCTATAAACTTTCCTCTTAAAATTGCCTTTGCTGTATCCCATAAATTTTGGTATGTTATACTGTCATCTTCATTTATTTCTAAAAATTTGTTTATCTCTTTTTGTTTCTTCAATGACTCGCTGTTCATTCAGGAGCATGTTGTTCCGTCTCTATGTGTTTACATATGTTCTATAGATTATTTTTTTAATTTTAATAAAATAAAAAGATTTAATAAAATAAAAAGATTTATTTGACAGAGTTACAAAGAGAGAGAAGGAGAGGCAGAGAGAGAGGTCTTCTATCCGATGTTTCACTCCTCAACTGGCTGCAATGGCCAGAACTGTGCCAATCTGAAGCCAGGAGCCAGGAGCTTCTTTTGGGTCTCCCACATGGGTGCAGGGGCCATCTTCCACTACTTTCCCAGGCCATAGTAGAGAGCTGGATCAGAAGTGGAGCAGCCGGGATTTGAAACAGTGCCCATATGGGATGTTGGTGCCACAGGCAGCAGCTTGTACTCAGTACGCCATAGTGCCGGCCCCTCTATGGATTCCTGAATTGTTGATTTCTAGCTTCATTCCATTGTAATCAGAGAAGATGCATGGTATGACTTCGATGTTTTTGAGTTTGCTGAGACTTGCTTTATGGCCTAGCATGTGGTCTTTCCTAGAGAAAGTTCCATGCACTGTTGAGAAAAATGTGTATTCTGCAAAATGTAGGGTGAAGAGTTCTGTTGATATCTATTAGGTCTATTTAGTCTGTAGTGTTGATTAACTGTTATTTCTTTTCTGATTATCTGTCAGGTTGATCTGTCCATTGCTGAAAGTGAAGTATTGAAGTCTCCCATTACTGTTGTATTGGAGTCTTTGTCTCTCTTTAGATCCATTGACATTTCTTTTAAATAGCCAGGTGACCTGTTATTAGGTGCATATACATTTACAATAGTCATATCTTCCTTTTGACCTGATCCTTAATCATTACATAGTGTCCTCCTTCATCTCATTAAATAGTTTTTGTGTTAAAGTTATTTTGTCTCATATTAGGATGGCTACCCCAGCTCTTTTTTGGTTTCTGTTAACATGGAATATCTGTTTCTATCCTTTCACTTTCAGTCGACATGTATCTTTGTTGGTGAGAGGTGTTGCTGAAGGAAGCAAATAGATGGATTTTGTTTTTTAATTCATTCATGCAGACTGTGTCTTATAACTGGAGAGTTGAAACCATTTACATTCAAGGTGACTATTGATAAGTAACAATGTTGCCCTGCTATTTTCCCATAAATGTTCCTATTTATTTGGATTTCCTTTATACTTCTACTGGGAGATTTTCTGCCTTCACCTTCTTTCATAGTGATGACAGTGTTTCTGTGTGTAGCTCATCTTTAGGCATCTTTGGTAACTCTTGATGAGTGGTGACAATTCTTTTAATTTCTGTTTGTTATGGAAGGTCTTTGTTTCACCTTCATTCATAAATGAGAGCTTTGCAGAGTACAGTATTCTGGGTTCACAGTTTTTTTCTCTTAAGTTTTGGAATATATATCACCATTCTCCAAGCCTGTAAGGTTTCTGATGAGAAGTCAGCTGTGAGTCTAATTGGAGATCTTCTGAAAGTAACCTGGCATTTCTCTCATTTACATTTTAGAATCTGTTCTTTGTTTTATCCCTGGAGAGTTTGACTACAATGTGTCACTCTTTTCTAATCATGTCTGTTAGGAGTTCTGTGTGCTTCCTGTATTTTGACGACCTTTTTTTCCTCCAAAGTAGGGAAGTTTGCTGTAATTATTTCACTAAAAAGGCCTTCTAATCGATTCTCTTTCCATGCCTTCCGGAACCCCTAGGACCTTTACGTTCAATCATTTAATATCCTGTGAATCTCTGACATTGTTTTTTTAGTTTTCTAATTTATTCTATTTTTTTGGTCTGATTGTATAATTTTTTATATTTATGTATTTTTATTCTGTGGAATTACTCATTTCCAATATTATGTTTTGATTTCTCTTTAGAATCCCAATTTCGTGGGGAAAATGTCATTCATGTAATGTATGTACTTCTTTAGTTCATGAATCTGCTTCTGATTACTTCTTTTTTTTTGTTTTTTGTTTTTGACAGGCAGAGTGGACAGAGAGAGAGAGAGAGAGACAGAGAGAAAGGTCTTCCTTTGCCGTTGGTTCACCCTCCAATGGCTGCTGTGGCCGGCGCACCGCGCTGATCTGATGGCAGGAGCCAGGGACTTCTCCTGGTCTTCCATGGGGTGCAGGGCCCAAGGACTTGGGCCATCCTCCACTGCACTCCCTGGCCACAGCAGAGAGCTGGCCTGGAAGAGGGGCAACCGGGACAGAATCTGGCGTCCCGACCGGGACTAGAACCCAGTGTGCCGGCGCCGTAAGGCAGAGAATTAGCCTTGTGAACCGCGGCGCCAGCCCTGATTACTTCTAAGTAATCCTATGGTCAATTTTTTGAATTTCATTTCTGGCATTTTATCAATCTCTTCATCCTCTCATTCTAGTATTTAAATATTGTGTTCTTTTGGACATGTCATGTTGCTTTCTTTATTCTTGTTTCTTCAGTTGTTCCATTTATTATTAGGCATTTGTGGTAATACTGTTTTTTTTTTTTGGGGGGGGAGGGTGGGGAGGGGCCCTGTGATGGCTTTTGTCTTTGGACTGGGTGTCTGTGGCTTAGTGGAGTGTCTGCTCTTTCAGTGAATACCCAAAAGTGTGTGCTGGGTGTGGTCAGGGAGCTCTGGTCAGTGCTCCAGGGTGAGGGGAGTGTCCAGGGTGATGGCCACGTTGGGCATGGTAAATCTCTAATCAGAGAGTAGGTTCTGCTCTGTTGGAATATTCTCACGCTCACCTCCTCTCCTCCCAGGAGACCAGTGCCTGGGTGCCGAGACCAGTGCCTGGGTGCTGTCACAAGAACTGTGCAAAGAATCCATACAGTTCTTGGTGTGAACACAGATCCTGCAACAATGACCCTCACCAGGGACTCAGGGAGCCCTGAGCATGTGGAGCCCCCCACAGTGACTGCTCAAAGACCCAGCCATCCTCTGCGCCCTCCCACACAGCCACAGTGTTTTCACAGTCCTGGCGTACAAGGCATCCACAATAAAGAGCGACCAGCTCCCTGTCAATTCTCTCAGCCAGATTCAGGCATCTCCTCTTGGCTGGTTGCTGGGCACACAGCCACAAACTGGTGCAGCTGTTACTTATATCCAAAATGGTGCCCGCTCTCTCTTGGCTGGTTACAGGGTGCTGGTACCAGGTGGTCAGGGAGAGAGAAACGTGCCCCCCTTTTTTCCCCTCTAGATTGGCAGGTACACTGTCTCCCACAGGGCTCCAAATCAGGCCCATGCCTGACTCTTTGCTCAGCTTTATCGCTAGAGGCTTGGGCTGCTGCAGTCTGGTCTCACCTCACTCTAAAGCTGGTGCTGAGGCTCTTGGCTGCTGGGATCCCGAGCTGTGCACATCCGCATCCTCCACGTAGGTCCACAGTGTCCCTGTAATTTGCATGGAGTTTCCTCTGAAGTTTTCTCCCCGATTCTTCCCTGAGATTGCAGTCTCTCCACGTTTTTAAAACTATCTTCCCCAGACTAAAGCAGTAAGCTCCCTCTCTATTATGCATCTTCAACAGTAAAATCTGAGTGTCAGTTTTCATAACAGTATCCTTTGATGAGATCAACATTTTAATATGGATGTTGAATTTATCAATTTAAAAATTTTATTGGTACAGCATATTGCTCTAAGAAGTCTTTATCTACCATAGGGTTATAAAGAAATTTCCCATGTTTTCCTGTGATAGCTTTATAATTAGTATATAACTTATGAAGAGTTTTGAGTGGTGTATGATGTCAGGTAGTTGAGTTGAGGTTTATTTTTTTCTCATTTGTATAGCCTCTTTTTCTTTAAGATTTTTTTATTTTTAAAGGGACAGTTATAGACAGAGAGAGAGGGATAGAGGGAGAGAGAGAGAGAATGAGTGACCAAGTACTATTGTCCATTTGCTGCTTTACTCCCCAAATGGCCCAAAGGCTAGGATTGAGCTAGGCTGTCGCTAGGAGTCTGGAACTCCACCCAGATTTCAGACCTGGGTGGCAGGGACCCAAGCACTTGGGCCATCTGCTGCTTTCTCAGTTGCCTCAGCAGACAGCTGGATCAGAAGTGGGAAGTGGAGCAGCTGGGTTAAGAGCTGGTATTCATGTGGATGCTGTTGTCGAAGGTGGCAGCCTAACCTGCTGTGCCACAGTGCTGCTCCCAGATATCCTGTGGTTCTGGCACCATTTGTTGATAGACTTTCTTCTCATTTAGTTTTTGTGATTGCAGAGTTGTATGGTAAGAGACCACCCAACTGCCTCCAGAAGTACCTGGCAGTTTGCACTCCCAGCAACAGTGACTGAGTTGTTGTTGCTCCACTTGCTCATCTATGTTGAGTGTCATGAGTGTTTTGGATTTTGGCCATTCTGATGGGATGTGGTAGTGTCTAGTTTTAATTTGCGTTTTCCTAATGACATACGATGGGAGAGCAGCTTGTCTTGGGCTTATTTTGCATCTGAATATCCATGCACATCTGGCACACATCCCAGCAGTTCCACTTCTGGGCATAAACTCAGAAGAATGAAAGCAAGGTCTTGAATAAGTACTCGTATGTCATGCTCATAGCAGCATTATTCACCATAGCCAAAAGGTGGAAGCAACTCGGGCGTTCCGGATGTATGAATGGATACTCAAAACGTGGTATGTATGTGTAATGGAGTATTATTCCAGCTTCAAAAGGAAGGAGATTCTCACCCATTGCTGCAACATGGATGGACCTTGAATAAACTGTGCAGAGTGAAATAAGCCAGTCAAAAAGAGAGCAATCCTGTCTGATTCTGCTTCCATATAAAACCAGGGTTAGTGTACTTCATAAACACAGGAAGTAGAATGGTGGTTTCCAGGGGCTGGGGAGAGGAAAGATGGGGAGTTAGTGTTGCATGGGTGCAGAGCTTCATTTTTGCAAGATGAGAAAGATGTTCTTGATATGGTTGGTGGTGATGGTTGCATGACAATGTAAATGAATTTAATGCTAGTGAACAATACCTTTAAATATGGTTAAGTTGTTAATTGTATGTTATTTGCATTTTATCACAGTTAAGAATGAAACACAGTAACGACTGTATCATCTCATTAAAACTTGAGGACACAGGAGAGCAGCTCTTGTTGTAGGTGGCAGTGGGTAACCTGATGCATTCCTGGTGTCTTTCAGGCCTGGCGTTGCGCTGACCATGCAGGCGTTTTCAGAAGAGGAGAGGAAGCAGTGGTTGGAAGCTCTGGGTGGAAAAGAAGCTGTAAGAATAACCAGTGGCTGAGCTTTATTTCAAGTCCTTCAGAGTCGCCTTGTGTTCGTTCTTGGTATTTGTGCTTGATAGTATTTGAGAAAAGCTCCCTGCTGCAGCTGGTATTGGAATCCTCGTGGAAGCATTCAGCATTCTTGTAATTTGGCTTGGGGTAGCAGCGGCACACGTCAGATGGGTGCATCATTAGTTTTTATTTCTGATATCTCTCAACTCTGCTGCTCCGATTTGCTTTCCTTGAGGAAGGATCGGAGGTCTCAGTTTCTTCTTTCCTCCCTAGTGGTACTTTGGGTGAGGAATGGAGTAAATGCTGGCAGTGTGTTGATCTCAGCGGGGATGAGGCAGTGTCACAGTGGCTGCTGTAATTATTTTGCTTGATTTAATGATTTATGGTTTAGTCTAATGGTTTCCAATATGCAGGGCGATGTAGCCTCAGTGAATGGGCCTCTGTATCCGACTGGTTTGAATAATGAAGTAAAGATAGTGATACGCATTGGGATACACTGGGTTCAGTCTGTTTGCCACTTGATTCAAGCATTACTTTCATTTTAGTAGACTTGTGGTGTTTGGGAGTTGAGAATTTGATAGCTCATGTATTCGATTGGGGATTTAGTGAGGATAATTATAGAAACTACCACAGAACCAATTTAAATAAACTCTGCTTAAAGTATTACGACTCAAAATAAACTAGCAGGGTAGGTGCCAGGTGAGCATCTCTGGAAGGAATTAGCTGTTTTAGTAGGGGTGAAAGAAAGAGAAAGAGCATGGTGGGACAAGTGGGATTGGAATCACGCAGCAGGAGGAGAGCGGTTTCCGAATGGAGCTTATGAAGCGGGCAAAGGACCGACTTAGCTGGTGCTAACAGAGAAAACCCTGTGGGACTGTAGGACGTGGGGACAGCGAACTGAGTCCCCACTGTGTGCGGTGTCTTGATTTGGCGTTTGACAGGTGAAAACTCACATGAATGCGTTTGAAAAACTGATGCTGTGCAAGGGGAGTAAATCATCCTTGCAAATAAAGCAGTGATCAGATTTCTGAGTTGCCTTACTGCAATTGAGCTGTATTGAGATGACGTAGTTTTATTTCCGTTTATTCTTGGTTTGTCCTTAAAATTTCTAGCTGGGAGTTATGAGTCCTTACAGCGTATGTGCTTACTGAGATCTGAAGTGGATTATCCTGATCCTTTTTAGTGAAGGCAGTGTACTTAAACTGGGAGGTGTGTCCCCAGAGTTTCAAGAAGCGTTTTGGAAAGTGAGTTTGCATAGCTGAAAAGATCATGTGATTGAGTCACTTCTCCATTAGAGTGAGAGCCAAGTACTGAACTCAGACACACCCACAGAGGCAGGGCTGCACAGTTTATTTGGGGACAGTTCGAGTGTTGCTTTTTCACAGGTGCTGTGTGCCTTGCAGATGCCGGGCGAGCAGCTGGAATTCCTAGAGGCTGCTCAAAGCGATCCCTGGGCTGTTGGAGAGGTAGTTGTGTCAAGTATGGGCAGAGGTTGCTATCACTGTCTTATGCAAATACCGGATGTTAGGACTGGTCGTGGACAAATGGGCTTCATCTTTCTGGTGAGCAGGTGGCAGTGTCTTTGTCCTCCGTAGCTGGAAGGTTGGACGTTTCTACTTCCCGTAAACTCTCAGGACATTCTGTAGCAACCGTGGCCCCTGTGTCTTTCTTTTGCTGGTTAGACATACCTCTGGGAGAGTGAAGAGCCTCTCAGATGTGCTCCATGCTGACCATGTTTGCATCAGAACTCCTGATACTACGCAAGAGCAGAGAGAACCTTGCACTGTTTCTCTGCACGCTTGCTTCCGACACCAGATGTGTGGGTGTTCTCTTGCATCCAAGTCTCTTATGCCAGTGGGGTGTCCTACGGTTTGTTCAGTCCAACTCTGACAGGGGTTGCGTGGAGTTAGCATCAGACCCCACACCTGAAGGGCCCAGGCCCCCAGGGCTGCCCCTGTTTGAATTGCTGAGCACAAGGCTGCTGTCCACTACTGGGGATGCCCACAGGCTTCCCCTGTAGGTTCAGTAATTTGTGAGAAAGGCTTGCAGAACTCAGGGGAAACATCTCGCTTGCCTGTCGTGGTGTATCATGGAGGAGCCAACTCAGGAACAGCCATATGGAAGAGCCACATGGGGTAGCGTGTGGCATGAGGGTTGGGTGGGCACACACAGCTTCCCTTTGTGGGAGCGCCATCTTCCCAGCTGCCCCATGTGTGCACCAACCCAGAAGCTCATAAAATTTCATTGCTTCAGATTTTCTGGAGCTCAGTCTCCAGCTCACCCCCAGAGAGGTGCGAGGGTGGGACTGGAAGTGCCAGCCCTCCAATCACTTGATCCTTCTGATGCTCGGCTGTCTCGGGATCCTGTGCTAAGACTGCTCATGGTGTAAACTCACACGTGACCAGAAAGGACTTCAGTGACTCGTAAAATCCAAGGATGCAGGCATCCTGTGCCTAGAAAGCAAGGACCAAGACCAAAGTATGTCTCTCAGGGACCATGATCCAATGTCAGATTCATAAAAATGTATTTTTTACGTGGTCCTGATTGTGCCTACTTGAATCATTTTCACTGATGTGTTAAAAATACTCTTCCTTCTCTCTTTCACTAGCTGTTCCATAGTTTTAATAGAGCCATCGTCCCAAGACCAGAAGGAAGTAAGTACAGATTTATAAAGATGAGCGTTCTTTCTCTTTTCCACATGTCAGCTTTTGCGGATCACTAACGTGCTGCTGTTGCTGGGGACTTGGTTGGCACCTGCTCTGCTCTGGTCCTCTGTTCTGTCTTAGCCACTGGGGACTGCTCAGAGTTCCTGGGGCTGCTGCAGCCCTCACCGAGCTTTCCCAGTTCGGAGCTTTTCTGAGTCTTGCTCTGCAAAAACCTAAACTCTTTCTCTACAATTCACTTTTTGCATCTTTTTAAAGCCGTAAATAATCACCTAAGAGTTTCAGGTACCCAGCGTCCAGCTGGCCTGGTGGCAGAGTCGCATGCACACCTGGACTCAGGTCTTTGTTCCCTGTCCCTCGGATTCTTTCCCCACATAGTCTCGGAATGCTGGCTGTCATTGTGACTCGGAAAATAGCAACAGATAACAACTCTCAAGGATCTTCATATGCACACTGTCTGTCTTTGAAGAAAAAAAAATACTGCCAGTTTTGCACTCTCATTGTTACTGAGATAAAGCAAAAATGTGTTGGGATTTTCTGGGTGCTTGTATAGATTTGCTTTCCATATATTTGGAGAAATTAAGGCTACAGCTGTCAAATGGCCAGTTTGGAAACACTGTTCTGTAATATGATTTCAAAATAATTACGATCACTTAAGCCATCTGTTTGAGTACAAGACATGGCCCCTCCATCCCAGCACTAGACATTGGTGAGGGGCCAAGGGAGGGTGGTGAATTCACTGAAGCATCACCTCTTTTTTTAATTTATTTATCTGAAAGGCAGATTTACACACGCACACACACACACACACACAATCTTCCATCTGCTGGTTCATTTTCCAAATGGCTGCAACAGCTAGGATTGGGCCAGTCTGAAGCCAGGAGCCCAGAAGTCCATCCACGCCTCCCACATGGATGGTAGGGACTCAAGTATTTGAACCATCCTCTGCTGCCTTCCCAGGTGCATTCGCAGGGTGCTGGATAGGAAGTGGAGCAGCAGGGACTTGAACTAGTGTGAAGGACCTGGTTAACCTTCTCCCTCTCTCCTTTGCTTGGTGCTTCCTCTTTCTTCCTCATTCATCTTCTTCTTCCCTTTTTCTTTTCTTTTTTCTCCTTGCTTCTTTGCTCTCTTTATTTCTTACTTAATAGAGAGAAATTAAAGCATGCCGTTTTTTTTTTTGGAGGGGGTGGGAGTGGGGGATAGTTTAAGCAGAAGGAAATATTTGAATTTATAAAATGTAAATTGTGTGTGTGTGTGTGTGTGTGTGTGTGTGTGTGTGTATGTGTGTAGAGAGAGAGAGAGAATCAGGAAAGCCCTGCTCAGTTTTCAGTAAAATGTCCCTCAAGCTGAGCATTATGGATTAGGTACAGAGCTTGTATTTGTGGGTCATTCATGTAGCCCCTATGAGAGCCAGGAGTTAGCGCTGCTGTTGTGTGGGTTCTGAATGCAGTGGTGAAGGGGACAGCTTTTCTTGGTTTCATTTTTGAAACAAGAAGTGTCTTTCATTGGGGTATACATATGTCACCTATTCATTGGGAAACACATGTATTAGAAAAAATTAAAAAATTTTAGTTTTGAAATTCTATGCCACATGATCATCTATTTTAAATTCATTTTGAAAATAATATTATTTTGAAAACGTGGTGCATGGTAGCATAAAATCTCAACAGTTTACTTGAAGCTCATTTTCCAAATTAAAATTTTGTAGTCTTTCCTAAAGACCCGCCTCCTACCCCAACTTTAAAAAAATTTTGTTTTCTTAGATTCTCAAGTAATGTAAGAACCTTTATTTGTATGTATAGTTTTCCTTGGTTGAGCTTTGGTTGGAATTTTTAGCAAAATGTATCTTAGTTACTAGATAGCATGCCTTAAAAATTTGTCACTTTATTTATTATTTTCAATACATTGTTATTATCTTGAAATTATTTTTAAGTTATAAATGTATTAAAAATCATTGAAAGTAGATATCCTGATTTTCCAGCAAATGCGTTTCTAAATATATGAAATTTGAGAGTAAGCGTTTGGCCCAGCAGTTAAATCATAGTTGCACATTGGGATACCTGGGCTGCATTCCCAGCCCGGCTCCTGACTGCAGCTTCTTGCCAGTGCAGTCTCTGGGGCACAGTGGTGATGGCTCAGTGTTTGGGTTCCTGCCGCTCCTGTATGAGATCTGCATTGCTTTCCCCAGCTGGCCGGTTGTGGCCCAGACATTGGGCATTTGGGAGTGAAACAGTGGATAGGAATCTGCCACCCCCCCCCCCCCCGGCATGTCTCTGCCTCTCAAATGAATAGAATTTGAAATTGATGAATTCTAACTTAAGTCACTTAAATTGGGAATAAGTCTTATTTATCTGTTTAAAATAGTGAAATAAATGTTTAAGTAGCTTTCCCCCTCCTTTCTGTGGGGAAAGAGATATAAATAATTGTGTCCTTAAAAATTTTATAACTGCTTCTTTTAGGTGCACAGTTGGATAAGATTGGATTCACAATTCTCAGAAAATGCATCAGTGCAGTTGAAACACGAGGTAATGTGATTATCTGAATCTTTTTATTCATGAAAGGACATAGGTATGTAAAAATCTAAAAATTGTTTGAAAACACTTGTTGCTTGCTGAAGTGTAGAATGAAATGCATTAAAACAGAATGCTCATTCTGGGTACCATGAGGTCAATATTCATTTACGATGACAATTGGGGATATTTTTTAATGTCCATTTTTCTCTCCTTCATTAAAACATGAGATTAATGTTGACATGAGAGTCGTATTCATTTGCTACATCTGCCATAGCAAACCACCATGGACTGTGTTACTTTGAACAGTACAATTTTATCTTCTCCCAGTTGTGGAGGCTGGATGTGCAAGGTCAAGGTCGGTTTCTTCTGTTTACAGATGAGGTCTTCCTGCTGTGTCCTCACATGGCCTTTTCTCTGTGCATGCATGGCCCTGGTGTGTCTCTTCATGTACCCAAACTTCTTCTTTTCAAGACCCGAATCCTATGAGCTCATTGTTACTTCATCACCCCTTTGAAGGCTCTCCTGAAGTGTGGTGTTTTGGGCTTCAGTGTGTGACTTTCAGGAGGGCACAGTTCAGCCTAAGAGAGGGGTCAGCACTGTTGGACACCCAGTCATGCTCACTTTTTGTTTTAAGCTGTGAAGAGACTCTCTCTCCTCCATTGTCTTGTGAATGGCCCTTAAAAAAAATCAACTTTATTGAGGCCTAATTTTCATGAGGTAGCATTCACTGATTGTAACTGTGCAAACTGTTAAGTTTTGAACAATGTATCCAATTGTGTAACAGCTACTACAGTTGTAGAAGATTCTGTGCCTGCCTCTGATTTTTTCTTGCTGCTTTACAGTCATCCCCTATGACCTCCTTGATCCCTGGCATCCACTGAGCTGCTTTTTCTCGCTCTGGTTCTGCCTGCCTGTTTCTAAAGCATTTCCTACAGATGGAATCATGCAGCACATGGTCTTTGCACTCTGGCAATATTTGGTGTAGTGCTTTTGAGATTCATCCTGTTGGATGTATCTTTAGCTCATCTCTTTATTACAGATAGTATTCTGTTTTCTGGATATATAACAATTTGTTTATTGGTCTGTTGTTAAATATTTCAGTTGATTCCATTAAAGTTTTAAGGAAACGAATTCCTCCACTGACCAAAAGCCCAAAGGAATTTTCTTTGTAGTCTCTAAGAAGAAGTCTCTGGGCCGGTGCCGTGGCTCAACAGGCTAATCCTCCACCTTGCGGCGCCGGCACACCGGGTTCTAGTCCCGGTCGGGGCGCCGGATTCTGTCCCAGTTGCCCCTCTTCCAGGCCAGCCCTCTGCTGTAGCCCAGGAGTGCAGTGGAGGATGGCCCAAGTGCTTGGGCCCTGCACCCCATGGGAGACCAGGAAAAAGCACCTAGCACCTGGCTCCTGCCATTGGATGAGCGCGGTACGCCGGCCGCAGCACGCCGGCCGCGGCAGCCATTGGAGGGTGAACCAACGGCAAAAGGAAGACCTTTCTCTCTGTCTCTCTCTCTCACTGTACACTCTGTCAAAAAAAAAAAAAAGTCTCTGCAGATATTGAACATTGCAAAACAGGCTGTTTGTGGTTGTTGAAGTTCTCTTTGTTTAGAGACCCGGTGAGGCATGGATAAGTTGGATATTTAACTCACTTTTCAAATCATATACATTCTAGTCCTATGTTGGATGACTTAGTGGGATGAAGCATGGCATTCACATGTTCCATCAATACAAGGTTTTTGTTTTAAATCCAGGACTGCCACCTGTGAATTCAGATGCTGGATAACGGATGAATAGGAGCTGTTTCATGATCTGGGGATTTGCCCATCAGTAATAACAACTCAAGCTCTGAAAGCCTCCTCTCCCACACTCACTCACAGGGGCTATTCGGACTGACAGGTTTTCATTCATTTCAACCTGCACTGAAGTTATCTGACAAATTTGTTCATTTTCCTAGCGCTTGGAAAAATAGTTTCAGTGTCTCGCACTCAGCCCTCATGTTTTTCATCTGAAGTCCTTAAGTTAGAACTTTAATCATATCACTTGCATGCTTATCAGTTTTGATAAATGAAATTCTTTCTCCAAAAAGTATGTTTTATTCATACCTTTACTTCTGCCTGAACAGATAAAGATCTCAGTAGAAGGCTTTCTGATTGGCATGTGTAGTTTTATAGAGTACATGGAATGGTGTAAATATATTGGAATCTGCATGTATTAAGTGTGTTTTATTATCGATATATAGATTGTTGGCTGTCTTTTCAAATAAGGCAGAAACACAGAAGGAGAGCTCTCATCTACTGGTTTACTCTCCAAATAGCCTCAGCGGCCTCCAGCTGGGAACTCAGCCCAGGTGCCCCACATAGGTGGCAGGAACCCTGTTACTTGAGTCTTCACCTCTGCCTCCCAGGTTCTGCCTTAGCTAGAAGCTGGGTCAGCGGCTGAAGCTGGGCATAGGTGTCTTAACCACTAGGCTAAACACCCACCCCAAATTGTGGAGTACTTTTAATAGAAGAGTGAGTCTACACAGTTTATGTTTGATTTTTTCCCATTTAATAACTCATCCAAAAAAGTAGGTTTTCTTTCTAAATCTTTGTCTTCAAAGCCTTTCGTTATTGAAACCTGTTGCTTTCACTTGAGTAATAGACTAAAAATAGAGTTAAAGAGAATCAGCAGTCAGATCATGTTACTAAAAATGATGGGGAACCTTATAGAATCTCTGTCTTATAGCTTAAATTTGGGAGTTCCTTCTGAACATACTTCTCTTTATTAAAAAATTATTTATAAGATTCTTATTTATTTATTTGAAAGGCAGAATTAAGGAGAGAGAGTGAGAGAACTTTGATCTGCTGGTTCAGTCCCCAAATGGCTGCAATGGCCAGGGCTGGGCCAGGCTGAAGCCAGGAGCTTATGATTCTGTGCAGGTTTGCCAAGTGGATGGCAGGGACCCTAGCGCTTGGGCCATCTTCTGCTGCTTTCTCAGGCACATTAGCAGGGAGCGGGATTGGAAGTAAGCAGCTGGGCTTTGAACTGAAGCTCATGGGGTGCTGCCTTAACAAGTGCCACACAATACCCCACCCCCACCTTTTTCATTTTATTTTTTATTTGAAGGGCAGGGCTGGTGAGGAGGGGGAGAGAAATCAGCAATCTTCCATCCCCTGGTTCACTCACCAAATTCCTGCAACAGCCAGGGCTGGGCCAGGTTTGAAGTCAGGAGGCCAGCCTCTCAAGTTTTCCTTGTGGGTGGCAGGGACCCAAGTACTCGAGCCATCACCTGCTTCCCCTCCAGGGTATGTGTTAGCAGGAGGCTGGATTGGAAGTGGAATAGCTGGGTCTCCAACCAGGCACGTCAAGATGGAATGTGGGCATCACAAGTGGTGACTTAGCTGCTGTGCCAGGAATATTGCTCTGAATGATTTTCCCCAAACCAGCTCTCCTGGGTATTGAGCTCTTTTGTGCCACAGGTGTTGCTTCATACACTTTTTCTTTTTGTTTTTTAAGATTTATTTTATTTATTTGAAAGAGAGAGAGAGATGGAGAGAGAGGTCTTCCATCCCCTGGTTCACTCCCCAGATGGCCGCAATGATCTGGAGCCAGGAGTTTCTACTGGGTTTCCCATGTCCCAGGGACTTGGTCCATCTTCTGCTGCTGTATCAGGCCATATCAGAGAGCTGGATCGAAAAGGAGGAGCAGCCGGGACTAGAACTGGCATCCATGTGGGATGCTGGTGCTTTAGGCCAGGGCGTTAACCCATTGAGCCATGGTGCCGGCTCCTCTTTTTTTTTTTTTTTTAAATCAGGGTAAAGCTAGTTTATGCTCCTCTATTAAGAACCCTCCTTATTTTCTTAGCTTAGAACACAAGAGTTAAATGGGAACTTAAAACAGTTTGTGGAAAGATGGAATTCAGCGGTACACTTATTTGGTGCCAAAAAATAAGAAAAAAAATACAAAAATCCATACATGTGTGTATTTCTAAAGTTCATGGAAAAAATGCATGCTGTGAAAAAAATGTGCTTGGGCTCCAAAATTTTTTGTACCCCAAAATTATTTTGTACACCCCAAAACCCCTCTTTTTTCAGTTCCATTTTCCCAGAAACACTTTCAAGTTCCTTTGTGGTTTGTATTCATCAAGCGCTGGTGGGAAGCCTTTGCTCATCACTGTGGTTACTGGGCTTCTGGAGTAACCGGTCATGTTCAAAGTTCCTGGTTGCCCAGTCAGAGGGAGACTGATCTGGAGGGCTTTGGACCAGCAAGTAAGTGCTCTGGCCTTGCCGTGAATTACATGTGCTCACAGCTACATGGCTATCCATAGCCATGTGGCTTCACTCAACCCCAAAGGCTACAGGAAACACAGCCCTACCAGGAGCCTGCGAAACAGAGAGCTGGCGCATCACAATCATGACCACTGTGTACTTGGTGGGTCTGCATACATCGTGACCTAGAAGCATTCATTGAGATCTGATTGAAGAATTACTTCTATCACTTTGTTGAGCATCTTAAATATTTCTGTTGTTCTCTGTAAACTCCCATTTCAATTGGTCTGGTGAAAGCAGTTAACCTTTCTTAACTTTTTTTTTTTTTAATAATAGGACATTTTGCATTTTTAGTATTAACATTATTTGTGGTTTCACCGAAATATTTGCGAAGCATCATTAGATGTCTAATATTTACTACAGTCCTCAGTACTGTAAGAAAGTAGTGTAGCAACAGATTAACATATCTTAGATAACAAAGAACATATGTGTGATACGTAGAATAATATGACTTAATATTTATAGTATACATGAGTATAGATATTAGTGTATATTGGCATGAGTGGGATTATTTAACAAGATGGGAACAAACCCCATTTTGCTGCTGTATCAGAATCAATTACTTGTATTCTCATTTTCATAGAATTGTATGCTCATACAGTTATGGTATTGGTGGGAGTCAGATCTGCTGATCTTTTATCCATATATTAAATACATGTTAATTACATGTACCGACTCCAACACTGAAAATTACTGCTCACATGTACCAAGCTGAAGGAGTTCCTAAAGCAGTTGTTTGCAGACTTTTCTGTACACTGCAGTCACCTGGAATCTTTAAACTAAGTGGTCTGACTAAATTGCTACTGCGTGTGAACTAGAAGTGGGAGTTGTCATACCACCTCCCAGAGGATTCTGATACATAGCACAGTTTGGGAATCCCTATCTGAAAAGAAGAGTGGCCATCATTGGGGAAATGGAATACACTAATTGTTGTCTTCCTGTTGGTCATGTTCTGCTACATGGGGCATTTTCTCTTAATTCTTTTTAAAAAATAACCCAACCTAAATCCAAACAAACAAAATAGAAAAGTTCTGAAGAAATGGAGCGGTGTTCATTTCTGTCCTTCAATAGTGTATCATGGTTAAACCTGGTTCTAACATGAAGCCAGTTGGTTAACCAGTATTTATGGAGCCAACACAGGGTGTAAATAGTCTTGCTGTAGGTCTTAAGGGTTGTTTGTATTTACATCTAACCCTTGATCCATTAATGGTAGACAGAACATAGAAATTTGTAGGAAATTGAAGTTTACAGGTAATAAAAATGTTACAGGCGTGGGTGTTTGGCCTAGTGGCTAAGATGCCTGTGTCCCATGTAAGAGTACCTGGGTTCGACACTCTGTTCCGGCCCCTGACTCCAAATTCCTGCTAATGCAGACCCTGGGAGGCAGAAGTGTATGTGTCAAGTAATTGGGTTCTTGCCACTCGTGTGGGAGACCCAGATTATGTTTCAGGCTCCTGGATTCAGCCTAGCTGTTGCAGACATTTGGGAAGGGAAGTAGTGGTTGGAAGCTCCGTCTGTCTTTTGTGTCTGCCTCTCAAATAGAAATTTAAATCAAGTTATGAGTTTGCAGGAGAAAATCTTAGTCATTGATGGACTGGGAGAGATCTGTGAATTAAGAGCTGTGTTTAGGAATGGGCTTCCTTAGAATTAAAGCAGGGGCAGAGGTTGTCCAGTCTGTGTGTCAGAATAAGGCCTGTGAAATCAGTTAGTCTGGCCCTGCCAAGGCAAATGCATGGGGGAATTGAAATTTGACAAATCTGTAGCAGGCTAATTTTCAAGTTGATAATGATATGGCCGTGAATAATGCTATGAATATCCAGATGGCCCTGGGCAGAGGCAAGGATCCCCACCCCTGATTTCAAGGGTAGGAAAGTCTGTTTTGGCATGTAGAAAAGCCCCAGCAAGGATGCAGAGAGCCAGTGTGATTGAGACAAGCCAGAGCTGACTGGGAAGAGAACGGGAAGAGTTGGTTGAAGCAGGTACTTGGGCACCTAGTTTTGCTGTGAAGATACTGGGTGAGGGGTAGTGGGTGGTAGAGAGCAAAGTAGCAGGCTTTAAAATGTCAGCATGAACACTAGCATTGGTAGCCCGTGTGGGATGCCTGGGGTTCCTGCTGATGATGGAGTAATCTGTAAGTGAGGCCCTGAGTCTGGCTAATAGACGTTGGTGTGTTTGTGGAAGCAAATAGTATAGTCCTGTTCGGGAAATTTTGCTGTGGTCATGCTGGTTATGCTTAGCAGTTGACTGTACAGAGAAGATGAGAGTTCTGTAAGAAGTCTCACCTTCAAGTGTTAGCTTAGGAAGCAGGACATTGAGGAAACTTAGGGTGCATGGCAGGCCTGATGGCCTACACCAGGCTTGAAAAGTGCTCGTTCTGTTGAATGAGAATTGGTGGCTGGGCCCCTGCTCTAGGCAGTGAGAGAGATCCAGTGAGGAGAGTGGTTGCATGGAGAGATGGGTGTTCTGATCTTCTGCTGTTAAGAGACAGAAGCAGCCATGGGAGGCTTCCGGTGGGTAGAGTTATGGAGGGCCTGGGTGACAGGTCTCTAGCTTTGCAGACTATGGAAGGGAGCATGTGGATATAAAGTACATCTTCCGTCCTAAATCGTGAAGTCAAGAGACGACATAATAAAAATGGCTAAGGGTGGCCAAGTGTCAGGGTGTCTGAAGCCAAGGGCAATGAAAATTCCAAGCTCTTTGTAGGTGAATCCCAGCAAGTTGAGAAGTATTTGTGACAGCTTTCATTATCCCACTGTCTCTGCATGCCATGGAGTTTCAGGTGCCCTTTGCGGGAGAGCACCCCACTGTTCTCAAGCAGGCGAACACAGCCCTGCGCTCGTCGCCTTGGCCTTACTGAAAGCAGACACCGCCGCATAGCCTCTGGTGGCTTTGGAGCTGTCGTGATGGGGTCATGGGGTCGGCTGTTCTGCCTGCATTGCTGGGACACACAGTAGGCTCAGCGCCCTCCTTGGCCCCTCCTGAACCTCTCGGATACCCTGACTCAGAGCGCCCAGCTCTTGAATTGGTTTCTATAAGGACAAGAGGGATTGTGCAGGTCCACGTGTAGGTTGGGTGTTACAAGGAAGGATTTTGGCAGAGGAGAGAGTGTTGCAGAGGAGATCATTGAAAGACTGTGATACTGTGAGCGTCCTTGGGCAAGACGGCAGGAATGGCTGGAGAGGGCTGTGGGGCAAGGGAGGCACTAGGGTTACTTTCTGGAGGCTTGACCTGCCTTTGGAAGACAGGTGATAATCAAGTTGCAGTTGCAGTAAAGTGTGCCTTTGGAGGGCTTCATAGCCTTCCAGACCTTAGTTTCTTAGAAGAAATACAGTAAGTAGGAAACTTGCACGGTCTACCTTGCACACAGGTTTGTGACATTAAAAGAGCTAGATTGGTGTGACCTATTCATGAACCATGTATCTTCACTACCTCTCAGGGTTCTTGCCCTGCGCTGTTCGAATCCTGAAACCTGTGTCTTCCTCGTTTGGCAGTTTCATTGCCTGAAACCATTCATTATATCCCCTACATTTTTTTTTCCTGGAGCTTTACATAGGAAGATACGTTGCGTGGTGTGCAGGGGCTGTATGGTTTCAGAGCTTGCAGGGCAGTGACGCAATTTCCTTGAGCGAGTCACTCGTCACTCCCTTTCCTAAAAGGGAGCCATCTCTCCTAGGCCTGCACCTTGTCTTTTTCGGGACCTGCACTGCACCCCGTGTTTCACGTGCATGAGGAGCAAAGTAAGTCTCTTTTGCTATTTTCTTAAGTTATGATTTAAAGCAAGATTTGTATGCCACTTTTGTTTATGAGGTTTCTCTTTTAAAAAGCTCCCATATGCGAATAATTTGAATATTCACTTCAATTTTCTAGAGCATGGCATTAAAACGCCGGCCTAGGCAAGCTGTCAGTTATCAAATTCAGCATTGTAACAAGCTGTGAACTCGTGGGGTAGAAGCAGGAAGCCACATGTAAGAGGAAAATCGTTGATGTGTCCTATGTAAAAGTAAGCGTCTCTTCCTTCCAGAAAGCCGGGTTTTAGGTTTTTGGAAAATCTTACTGAAGTTGGTTTGAGGTTGTTTCTGATTCCAGAAGTCTCTGGAGTTGTGTGCAGTCTTGAAATGTGCTCTGGGTGGTGATTAGTGTATATTTCGGTATTAATCTTTGGGGGTGTGGGAGAGAAGATGCTGAGAGTGAACCTGCAGCATATTTTTACCACCATGGCACATTAATCTTAAATTGCCAAGGGCAAATTCCATGCAAAATGAAGAAAATACAGAACAGCTGTCTGCAGAAAATTTACAGCAAGTAGACCAGTGTTTCTCACTTGCTGTCTCTTTTTTAATCAAAATGGGTGTGAGGGGAGTGTGGGTGGAAGTAGAGGACAGGCTCATGTGGGAGGGAGCTGAAGCATCTTGTGGTGTCTGCAGGGAGGCAAATGCAAAATGGAAATACTAAATCCAGGCGAGTCAGAACTGAATATTCATTTTTCTCAATTAGTAATCGGATGTGTTTGAGGCAAATTCTGAGAAACCGTTCATTTCCAAATGAATGGTCGTGTTTCATTAAGCAAATGCTTCCAATGATATGGCCTGCGTGGTCCTGGCCTCCACCCGGTGCCTGTCTGCTGAGGGTTTGGTTTATGGCTGTCACTCGTCCATCTCCAACCTCTTCTCTGTCTGTTACCTGCAGTTTTATCCAGTTTTCCCTCTCTAACACACTCAAAGAACAGGAGTGAAGAAGGTTAATAGGACCTAGAATGGTCATTGCAATAAATTGCTTTGGTTCTGGGTCTGCTCGTATTTGAGGCTGGAGGTTAGATAGGAGCAAGAGAATGTCAGAGGTGTATTTTCAAGGAGTGCTCGAGGTGACTTCAGACCGAAAAACTTGGTAAACTATCTTCTTACAGGCGGGGCTAGGTTTTGTGTGTGCGCATCAAGTTCTGATGAGGCCTGTGCTGTTTTATTGTGATATTCTCTGTACTCTTAGCATCTTTTTACCATTTATTCTGTGTGTTGAGAACTCAGTGAACAGGAGGTACTCATTAGAAGCACCTTCAGAGGCTACTATCACTGTGGCAGTAGGGGTCTAAGCTACCACCTGCAGTGCTGACATCCCATATGGACACTGGTTTGAGTCCTGGCTGCTCTGCTGCTGATCTTGTTTCCTGCTAATGGGCCTGGGAAAGCTGTGGAGGATGGCCCAAGTGCTTGGGCTGCTGCACCCATGTGGGAGACCCAGAAGAAGCTCCTGGCTTCAGCCTGGCCCAGTCCCAGCTTTTGTGGCAATTTCAGGAGTAAACCTCTCTCTGTAAACTCTGCCTTTCAAATACATTTTTTTTTCTTAAGTAGAAAAAGTTTATGTAGTCCCATTATTTTGCAAAACCTTTTAAAAAGTTTTTTTTTGTTTGTTTGTTTGAAAGGCAGAATGACATAGAAAAGGGGGGGGGGATTTGTCTTCCATTGGCTGGTTCATTCCCCAGAGGCAGTCCTGGCAGCAGGGTCAGGCTAAAGCCAGGAACCCAGGACTCCGCCTGGATCTCCGGTGGGTGGCAGGGATCCAACCACTTGAGCCATTTTAGGATTGCATTAGATCTGCAGCACAGTAGTCAGGACTTGCACCACGCACTCTGGTGTGGAACGTGGGCCCCGCGTGGCTGCACAACCCACTCTACTACCACGCACACCCCCGAGAAGCCTCACGGCCGACTCAAGGTTCTGGGAGCACTGAGTGGGGTTAGGTTTTTTTTTAATGTAGCAGTTTACACAGGAAAATCAGACACCCGAGTTCAGCTTATCTGGTAATTTTATGTGACTCTTTAATAAGCAGCAAAATTAACTGGTTTGACTTTTAACCTCCTGGACATTTGAGCAGTAAAGCACAATTCTCTCTTTGAGAGAACAAAGGACGGGAAGTAGCTCAGAAAGAATGGCAGGGCTTTTAGATTATGTCTGGTTTTCCCTTGGAAGCTGAAACAACAACAATAACAATAACAACAACAACAAACACGGCCACCCGGCCACCCAGGGAGGAGCTTGTCCCGGCTCTGCTAGCAGTTGGTTTAGACTTAGTACCTGCTGCGGCAGCTGCCGGGGTGGAAAGGCAGGTGGCAGCAGTGAGACACTGTCAGGCCTTGCACTCCTGTTCTGGTCACTACATCCAGGGAGGGAAAGGAGTCTTGGAAAAACCACAGCTAGCTTTTGCCTTGAGTTTGAGCCTCTTTGCCAATTTATATTGGGAAAAATTTCCCACTGCTTACCCTTGAGCTCGGCATAACTTTGCTGAGACAGCCGTCTTCACAGCCGTAAATTCTCTACTGTACAGAGGACCGGAAGAGAGGAGCCGGCAGGCTCCAAACGGACGAGAAGATAAGCAGCTAGAAATGCCAATTGCCTGCTTGGATCACTTCCTACTGTATACGTGTGTTGAGATATTGTACTGTACTCCACAAAATGTTCTTGTATTACATGCTACTTGAAATGTTAAAAAAAGAAAGTTAGTGCTTTTATTAACTCTCCCATCTTTTCTAGCTTAATTTACTACTTACCCCTTCTTGGTGTAACATACATCCAGTGGGCTTTACTCAGCACTTTTATAAAAAATTTATTTATTTATTTGAAAGGCAGAGTTAGCGAGGAAGGGAGAGACAGAGATTTTCCATCCACTGGTTCACTCCCCAAATGGCCACAGTGGCTGCTGATCCAAAAACCAGGAGCTAGTAACTTCATCCGGGTCTCCCATGTGGGTGCAGGGGCCCAAGGCCTGGAGCCATCCTCCACTACTTTGCCAGGCACATCAGCAGGGAGCTGGATTAGAGTGGAGCAACCAGGACATGAACTGGTACCCGTATGTGATGCTGTCACCACAGATGTTGGCTTTACCTGCTGTACCACTACACTGGCCCCAGCCAGCACTTTTAAAGTGTTTATTACAGGAAAAACATTGGAGGAAAAATGGTGGTGATATGACTATTTTTTTTTTAAGTTTTTAAGCTGCTTATTCAGTGAGAGGAATACATAAGAAAGTGAGGGCTTTATTTAGGGGAGAAAGACAGGCCTAGAAATCAAGTTGGGTCCATACCAAGCAGAGAGCAGGCCAGGAGCCACGTGGAACAAGCAAGTAGGCAGGAGAGCAGAGAGTGGGTGGCCCGAAGGTCACACACCTACGGAGCAACAAGGGCTGGGGCCGCTGTGGTTCATGCCTTTATCCACCTCCAAAGGGGAGTGGTTACGTAGTCTGATTGGCAGGTGAAGTACATGTGGGGTCAGGTAGGGGCATAAGGTGACACAGGGGACATGGTCTTCCAGCTCATAAGTCTAATCAATTTTATCCTATCTGCCTGCTTACGTCACTCCCGCTCAGAGTTTCCAGACCTTAATTTTAAAGGATGCTGAAGGGCGTAGAATCATCATAGCTTCTGTAGCTGCTTCTTGCTCATGGGGGTGTTCCACAAGCCCTGCTTGTACTATTCTTAAAGCGTAGCTTCAGTCTGATTTTTAAGACAGTGAGGGCTCGGAGATTGTATGTTACTTTGAAGTTAGCAAGTTACCTGGGGGCCAGCGCTGTGGCATAGTGGGTAAAACCTCCATCTGCATATATTCTATATGGATGCTGGTTTAAGTCCTGGCTACTTCACTTCGAGTCCAGCTCTCTGCTATGGCCTGGGAAGGCAGTGGAAGATGGCCCAAGTCCTTGGGCTGCTGCACTCATGTGGGAGACCCAGAGGAAGCTCTTGGCTTCCGGCTTCAGGATGGCGCAGATCCAGCCTTTGCAGCCATTTGTGTAGTGAACCAGTGGAGTAAAAGACACCTCTCTCTCTCTCTCTCTCTCTCTCTCTCTCTCTCTCTCTCTCTCAATCTGTCTCTCTGCCTTTGCCTCTCTGTGACTCTGCCTTTCAAATAAATAAATCTTAACAAGTTACCTGCACAGCTTCATGGATACTGATAAGAGACATAAAATTCTTGGTCAGAGACAGGACAGTTTATTACTCCCAGTAGCTGGAACATTGTATATTGTGCTGGCTCCCTGAGCCTTAGTTCACAAGAATACTGCAAAGAGGACCGGATGACACTAACAGCTGATGCAGTGGGTGGTGTCCCAGGAGAGGGCTCTAAGTCTAAGGAATCTTGTAGAAAGTCCAACAAGCAATCCTTTTTCTCTAGAGGGAGCCATTGTCTGTGTGTTCCAGGGCTGTAAACTCCTGCTCATCTCTCTAGAGGGAAGATAATGGAACAGAAGGTGTCCATACCACCTTCTGATGGTGTCAGTAGAAGTGAGTGAGTGGTGTGTTGTGAGAGACGCTTGTGAGCAGCAGAAGCGAGAGCGTGGCTGGCCCCGGGAGCTGGGCTGCATACTTTGCCTTGGTTCTGTAGCCTCATGTGAGCTTCTGGTAGATTTGAACAGGAGTGTGCTGCACTCTCTGACAGCGAGTAGAATTGATGGAGATGGGATAAGAGTAGAAGATGTAAGATGGGATAGCTGCTTGGATTTTAAAATAATTCAGATAAGAGATAATAAAGTTTTTTAAATGAATTTATCTTTAGAGATTTATTTAAGAGTGATAGAAAGAGATCTTCCATCTGCTGTTTCATTCTCTAAATGGTCACAGTAGCCATGTTTGAGCCAGAACTGGCATTCCATCCAGGTCCTCCACGTGGATGGCATTGGCCCAAGTACTTGGCCCCTTTCCTCTGCCTTCCCAGGTGCATTAGCAGGGAGCTAGATTGGAAGCTCGGTGGTCAGGACTTGAGTCAGCACTCTGATATGGAATGCCAGTGTCCCAAATGGCAGTGTATCCTGCTGCCACACGCTGGCCCCTGTCTTATTCTTTTCGTAAGAAACTTACAAGACAGATGACATTATCCTCATTTACATGAACAGCTGAAGCAGTGAGATGTGTTAGTTATTTGGCATAGAGAGAGGGCAGGGAGAGAAAGAGCGCCCATTCAGTGGTTCACGGCCCAAATGCCTCCCAGCCCTGAGCCAGGAGCTGAATCCAGGCCTCTCGTGTAGCTGGCAGGAACCTCAGTACTTGAACCATCTCCCCTTCCTCCCCTTCTGATGTAGCAAGAAGCTGTAGTCAGGATCCAGAGGTGGATACCAAACCAGGTGTTCCAATAACAGATGTGGGTGTCTTAACTGTTAGAGCAAACACCTGTCCCAAGAGATAAGTCTCTGAGCTGGAATAGTGCAAACTGATTAAGCCCAAGACTGACTTTTTAAATGTCTATTTTTTTTTTTGTAAATAGAAATGTGAATTTTATTTAGAATGAGAAATACAGTAAATTACAAATTTCAGAAAGTTGGAAAATGGTATAAACATTATACAAGGTGGATAGATGATAATTTTTTATTAATCGGATGACTCAACTGTATTTTTGTTATCTTGGATCTGTGATCTTTGCCTCATAAAAACCATTCTGAAAAAGCATTTTCTATGCATGGACTAAAAAGATAAATCAGTTTCGCCTCTGATATATCATCCATTTAATTGCTTTTGAGATTAAAAGTTTACAAAAATGTCTGCTTTCAGCTTCACAACTTGCTTCATCATGTCAGGTAAATTTCTGGGGTTGTTGCCACATGAAGAAAACCTCTGTCAAGTTTCTTTCACATACGATTTGTAAGATTTTGGGATATCTCAGGTTTTCACAAACCAATCTTAAAGAGTTTAAAATTGAAGACATCCCTTGTTGGTTTCTTGTGATTGGTTTTGTGGAAGTGGCTTTTAAAGTTAACCTAGACGTATCATCATTTCTAGTTTAAATTACCTTTTTTTTTTAAAAAGGAATTATTGCTTTTGGTATGATCGCAAATTGTTTATTTTGCAACAATTCACAGTGTCAGAATAGTTTACATGGATTTCTCTGTCTGCTTTCTGCTTTTGTTTCAATTTTCCTTTAATTTTTTGTCCAGTTTCTTAGTAAACAAGTCTGTGGCCTTCACATGCATCGAAATACTTAGCTTATGGGACAAATGCTTGGTGCCGTTGTTGAGAGGCCACTTGGGATGCCACTTGAGTCCCAGCTCAATTTTTTTTTTAAAGATTTATTTTATTTATTTCAAAGAGTTAGAGAGAGGTAGAGAGAGAGAGATCTTCCATCTGCTGGTTCACTCCCCAGATGGCCACAATGGCTGGAGCTGAGCTGATCTGAAGCCAGGAGCTTCTTCCGGGTCTCTCACATGGGTGCAGGCGCCCAAGGTCTTGGGCCATCTTCTACTGCTTTCCCAGGCCACAGCAGAGAGCTGGATGGGAAGAGGAGCAGCTGGGACTAGAACCGGTGCCCATATGGGATGCAGGCACATCAGGCCAGGGCTAACGACACAGCACTGGCCCCATCATTTTTTTAAAGATATCCTTCATATTTTTAAAACAGATTTATTTATTTGAGAGAGAGAATTACAGACAGTGAGAGGGAGAGACAGAAAGGTCTTCCATCTGCTGGTTCACTCCCCAAATGGTTGCAATGAGCTGGGCCGATCTGAAGCCAGGAGCCTTCAGGTCTCCCATGCAGGTGCAGGGGCCCAAGCATGTGGGCCATCTTCCACTGCTTTCCCAGGGCATAGCAGAGACCAGCTTGATTTTTGATCCCAGCTTTCTGCTAATGTGCACTGTGGGAGACAGCAAGTGATGACGTAAGTACTTGGGTTCCTGCCACCTATGTGGGAGTCCTGGATGAAGTTCCTGGCTCCTCGTTTTGGCCTGTCCCAGCTCTGGCTGTTGCAGGCATTTGGAGACTGAACCAGCAGATGGAAGACCTATCTCCAGCTTTCTTTTCTCTCTTCAAATGAGATGAAAATAAATAAGTTAAAAAAAAAACCTTAAATTATTATTTCTTATTTTCACAAGGTATTTTATATTTGCAATTATTTATTAACACGAAAGACTTTTATGTTAACAAATTTTTTATTTACTTGGGAGAGAGTGAGATCTAGTTCACACTGGCCGGTTCATTCCACAGAGATCCCTAACAAGAAAGCCTAAGTAAAGCCAGGAGCTGGGAACTCAATCAAGGACTCCCACGCTGGCGACAGGACCCCAATTACTCAAGCTGTCACCACTTCCTCCCAGGGTGTGTGTATTAGGTGTGCATTAGCAGGAAGCTAGGGACCGGAGCCAAGACTCGAATCCAGCAACTTCAGCCTAGGATGCGGGTGTCCCATCCAGCGCCTTAGCTGCTGGGCCAGATGTCGGCTCTCATTTGTACATTCTTGTGGAGTACAGTGCAGTACTTCAACATATAAACACAGCATAAACTGAGCAAGCCGGGCCACCAGCCTTTCCCTCTCCCTCTTCATTTGGAGCCCGGCAGTCCTCACTGCCCGTGCTCTTAACCGCCATGAATGTGAGGAGATGGAGGCTCCGCAGGCTGTTCTGAGGATGCTGGAGATGGAGAGCGGAGCCACAGGAAAGGGTGCAGGGGACGTGGAAGCCTCACAACGTGAAAGTGATGGATGGATTTAGGATTAAGCCATTGTCAGGTTGCACCTGCTTCCTTCCCGTACGGACCTCTGAAGCCCCACTGTCTGCCGGGGGAGAGCCGGCCCTTTGCTGACAGCACTGCTTTGGGACATCTCGTGGAGGCAGGAGTAAAGTCCGTGTGGAATCCACATCTGGGAAGACTTAAAATCCTAACACAGAACATTTTGTGTTTTCTGAGCGTTGCACATACTCTCTCCCCCAGTGTCCGTAAGGCTTGGTAGGTGGTTAAGCAAATGCACTCGCGTATTGTTTGTTAGACCTGGTTGCCTGGGCAGTGTTGGAGACTAGGAACAAGTTAGGGTCAGCCTGCCAGAGGTCATACAACTAGAAAGGACAGAGCTGCGGTGTGCATCCTGGTCTCCCTATTTGCTGTCAGAATTGTCCTGTGGCAGTAGAAATAGGGTGACAGGGAGTTGGTGACAGAGGCGTTTGGTGGTAGTGGGACAGCTGAATTCTGCTGAAAGATCCAGAGCTGAGATTCGCACTGTGAGGAGAGATTGAAGGACATGTGGAATGAGTCATAGCCAGTGTTTCTGGGAGAGCCCAGGACAGGCGGATGTGGGACCTCCAGGAGAGGTGGGGACCACAAGCGTTAGTAATGACAGGCAGAGCCCTCTGTTACTGTGTAGCTTTCCTCTAGTCCTCGTGGAAGCCCTTTGCCAGACTTGGATGGTTGTGCAAGGAGTAGCATAAGACTATAGGGTCTGTTTGGTCTCAGCTCCATGCTTTATCTTGTGTTGACTAGAAACTGTGAGTGGGGAAAGCCTGCAAATATGCAGTTCATCTTGACTCTAATGCAAAGGTAGCAGCGGACCAGCCACCCCTCTTATTTGAGACTGCTTATGAGAGGATGACTCAAGCCTAGATGCATCTGTAGCACCCCTGAAATTATTCATACTTAGAACCATAATGGCTTTGACCTGGAATTGGATATAGCTTTGGACTTCTTCCCTATTTCTCACTTAACGCATGGATGGGAAGCAGTAATGAGTTGATGGGATGGCCAGCCTCACGGGCCAAGCTGTCTCTTTCCTGTGTTCAGTCTCTGGTTTGTTTGGGTTTGGGAATGAACACCATGTGAATGAAGTTATGAAATGGTTCCTTAAAATGCCTGCTGGTTGGGAGTTTGCTCATAATACAGAAATGGGCTTATACAAAGAAGTATGATGAAAGTACTCTTAAGAAATTAATGGAAAAAATGGAATTTAAAAACCTTATTTTGATGCAAAAACATTTTTGAAATCCATGTGTGGTCTTTTTTTTTTAATATTTGCTTATTTATTTGAAGATCAGATTTTTGAGTGAGAGGCCCAAAGAAAGAGAGAGAGCGCGCATGCTCTTCCATTTGCTGATTCACTTCCCAGGTGGCTGCAACAGCCAGGGCTTGGGCCAGGCTGAAGCCAGCAGCCAGAAGCTTCATCTAGGTCTCCCACATGGTGGGCAGGTGCGTAAGTACTTTGACCATCTTCTGCTTTTGCAGGCCATTAGCAGAAACTAGATCGGAAGTGGAGCAGCTGAGGCACAAACTGTGCCCTTATGGGATGTCAATGTCGTAGGTGGCTTTGCCCATCACGCCACAATACCAGCCCCCCAAGCGTTGTTTTTTCCTATGCATTCTCCATGAATTTTTGGAAGACCCTGGTGTGTGAAAGCCAGCATGAAAGTGACAGCAAGGCTGGTAGGGAGAGAAAATGTTGGTTTGTTGCTGGAGGATAGGAGCTCCCTGCAATGTTTTTCTGTCTGCTGGCCAAATAATTATCATCCATGGGAAGCTATTGCAAATGTCATTGGTGAGCAGGAATTTTATAGTTTCTATGAGTCACTCTTATTAAATGAAATTTGACTTTGTTCCCAGCATGTGCTTTATTTTATCAAAGTGGCTATAAGCGAAATGCTTTGGTTATGATGACTCTTACATGTGTTGTGCCTTGCTATTTTGAAATTAGTTGAGTTGTATGCTACAGTGAAAGCTTTTCATGAATGGTTGGTATGTATGAGGCTCATGCACATGCTTTAGAAATGGAATCCCCTTTAATTTTCATCAGTGGGGCTGGCACTGTGATGCAGTAGGTTAAACTGCGGCCTGCGGTATCAGAATCCCATATGGGCGCTGGTTTGAATCCTGGCTGCTCCACTTCAGATCCAGCTCCCTGGGAAAGCAACAGAAGATGACCCAAGTCCTTGGGCCCCTGCACCCATGTTGCAGACCTGGAAGAAGCTTCTGGCTCCTGGCTTTAGCCTGGTATAGCCCCAGCCATTGTGGCCATTTGGGAAGTGAACCAGCGGATAGAAGATCTCTCTCTCTCTGTCTCTCCCCCGATAAAAGATCTCTCTTTCTGTCTCTCCCTCTCTCTCCATAACTTTGACTTTCAATAAATAAGTATTTAAAAAATATTTTCACAACCTCCTCACTCCATCCTTAGCCTCTGTTTGCAGAGAGGAAGCTGAGGCACAGGGACTTTGTTACTTGCCAGACCACACAGCTAGGAGGTGGTGGAGTTGAAAGTTCCCAGGATATCGCTATTGTTAACTTGTAATACTTTCTCTCTACAATTTTGACACATTTGTGTTTATAGGATGTGCCCCCCCCCGCCCCCGAGAGTGGACAGTGAGACAGAGAAAGGTCTTCCTCTTTCCATTGGTTCACCCTCCAATGGCCACTGTGGCCGGTGCGCTTTGCCCAGCGCACCATGCTGATCTGAAGCCAGGAGCCAGGTGCTTCTCCTGGTCTCCCATGGGGTGCAGGGCCCAAGCACTTGGGCCATCCTCCACTGCATAGGATGTGCTTTTTTAAAAAATAAAACTCTCAAGGCCCCAGAAGATGAAATGCTGTTTCCTACCACTTTGAGCTTCCTCCTTTTTTATGCCTCATATTGGCTGCAGCTTCATTTGCAGCAATCAAAATCCAGAAATAAGCTAAATGCCCATGGACAGATGAATGGGTAAAGACATGAGGCATCCATAGAAAATTATAATGGGCAATACATCCATTCATATAAACATCTTCAAAACATTTCAAAGTAATTATATGTCATGACTGATATCAGAAAAAAAAAGAGAACAAACCTTCTGTGGTTCCCATCATGTAAAATTCTAGAGAATACACACTAACCTGTTACAAATGAAAGTAAATTCGCACTGCAAGGGGGGTGATGAGAAAAGAGCTTGAAGTGCATTGTTGGTGACTGGTGTGTTTGTTACAGTAATTGAGGGTTTTTTTTGCTAGGTTTGGGAGGCCCATATTAACTACATCTTTCGTGATGATCCCGGAGAGCCAGCCTTGTCTTGGTGGCAGTAAATATTGTTTCCACACAAAATGATGACTAGATCACAAAGCTACCAGGACTAAGGGATCTCCCTCCTCTCTATGCCTGTTTTCCTGGAACAGTCCAAAAAAGTGTGCTACTATACATAAAACTTAGGAGCTTCTTAATTTGATATATCTACAATTAATTGTCTCTGTGCTTAGAAATGATCTCTGATCTTTGTCGTATTTAATGCATAATGAGTGTTACAAATTATTTACTTTTCTTGGAAAACTTTACATTTTTAAAACTTGAGAGAGAGAGAGGAAGAGAGCGCACACGTGTGCATACAAGCTTCCATCTACTGGCCCATTCCCCTGATGCCCACAGTGGCCAGGACAGGACCAGGCCGAAGCTGGGAGCTGGGGACTAAATCCAGGGTTTCCACATGAGTGTCAGGGATGCATCTGCTGGAGCCAACGCTTCCTGCTTTTCAGGAGTTGCATTAGCAGGAAGCTGGAATTGGGAGGGCAGCTGAGACTTGGACCCAGGCACAATGATATGGGATGTGGGTATATTAATTGCTAGGCTAAATACCTCCCCCTTCCCCCCACTTTTTTTTTTTAAAGATTTATTTTATTTATTTGAAAGAGAGTTACAGAGAGCGGTTCACTCTCCAAATGGCCCCAGTGGCCGGGGATGAGCCGATCTGAAACCAGGAGCCAGGAGCTTATTCTGGATCTCCCACATGGGTGCAGGAACCCAAGGACTAGGGCCACTCTTCACTGTTTTCCCAGGTACACCAGCAGGGAACTGGATTGGAGGTGGAGCGGCAGGGACTTGAACCGTTGTCCATATCGGATGCTGGTGCTGCAAGCCAGAGCTTTAACCCACTGCACCACAGTGCTGTCCCCAACCCACACCCCCCATCATGATTAAAATTAGGTAAATACAGTATTATGAATTTATGTTGGTGAATAGGTCTCTTTGGTGGAACAGTGCAATTCTTTCTTGGTTTTGTCTTATATTTAAAGGAAGTTGAGTGTAAATAAATTTTGACAGAACCTTAAATTGTTAAAAATTATTGAGTATCTTGGAAGGATACCTTCCAAGTATATGAAGAGAAATCTTATGTGCAGATAGCCTGGAAAATGGTTACTATACTATTCAGACACTTACACGTAGTTTTTCTCAAGGATTCATTCCAAATATATGTAGGGAATACATTATCACACTTTTGTAACACACCTTTGTCCTGAAATAACATTCCTGTGTTTCTTCATTGCTGTCTGTTGAGTCTATAGCATATCATTCTCAGCCATGTTGCTAGGTATTTTCACTTTTTCTGGTCAGTTTTAGTGCTTTTTTCTCAAGTTTTTTCTCATTCAATTTTCAAGAATTTGTCAAGATTAGTTAATATTTTAAGATCTATATGAAACATCTAATTGACATACTTGATACTTGGCTATCCATGATCCAGTGTTTGTTCAGTGCATCATGTATAGAGTGATTTGTCTTATCTGGGTTAGGAGGGCTGTGTGAACCTGCTTTTGTGTTTGTGTGTGCTTGTTAATAATGAAATGTTGCAGACTTCCCATGTCAGTCCTCTGAGTAAGAATGTGAGCATTAAGACCTTTAACCCCCCCTGCCCCGTCAGCACACGCAAGTGCAAATACATGGTTCCATCACTTCACAAATATTAGTACCACATTCCATGCCAGGTATTCTGCTGATTTCTAGATGAGCACTGAATGGATTTGGTTGTATTTATTTGTAGACTCATTTAGCTACAAATCTCTTAAAATAATTTTGTGCCTGTTACTATCAAAAGTGATTATGTTCTGGGGATGGCATTGGGACGCAGTGAGTTAAGCTGCAGCCTAAGTAAGTTGCTGGCATCCCATGTGAGCACTGATTTGAATCCAGAGTGCTCCACTTCCAATCCAGATCCCTGACTAATGCACCTGGGAAAGCAGCAGAAGATGGACCTCGTGCTTGGATCCCTGCCACCCACACGGGAAACTCAGATGGAGTTCCAGGCTTCTGGCTTCAGCCTGGCTCAGCCCCAGTTGTTGTGGCCATTTGGGGAGTGAAGATGGCTCTGTCATTCTGCCTTTCAAATAAATAAATAAATCTTAAAAAAAAGTGATGTTTTACCTTGAGCCCTCCTCCTTCAGTCAGTTATATGGAACCTTTCCTTTTATTTTCTTTACATATTTCCCTAATTATTTATTTGATCATTCATTAATTTCATTCAATAGTCTATTCAGTTCCCCTGTTAAATGCATTCTATGTGCTGAGGACCATGTGAGGCATATAGTAGCATCAGGTATAGAACCTGCTCCTGAAGTCAAAAAGGAAAAAACAAAACAGAAAAAAACCTTCATGGTTCCAAGTTGCTTTCTCTTTAGACAAATAAGCTTTAAAAATAAATTTATTTGACAACCAAAGAGAAACAGAGTGAACAAGCTCTCATCTGCTGGTTCACTCACCAAGTGCTCTCAACATTCTGACCTGGCCCAGGGCAGGAACCAGAAGCTAGGACTTCATGGGGGCACACTTAAGGGGGGCAGGGACCCAAGTACTTGCCCTGTTACCTGCTGTCTCCTAGATTGCACAGCAGCAGGAAGCTGGACTTGGGATCCAGAATCAGCCATCTAATCCATGCATTCCCGTGTGAGCTATAGACATCCTAATTGAAGTCTTAACCTCTAAACCAAATGCCTGCCCATGCTTGTTTTCTTAATTTTAATTCTATTTTAATGTTGATCTCATATCTCACTTTATTCTGTCTCAGTGCCTAAAAGACAATAAACATGCAGTAATTGTTAGGAAAATCACAGGGAATTAAATGTTACATAATTGCTAGCATGTATTTCCAACTTTTCCCCCCCTGCTTACTGTTGCTTCTTTAAAAAAAAAAAATTAGTTTTTTTCTGCTTCCTGTAATCTCAATGCTACTTTGTTTTCTTCATTTTCACCATATTTACTTACTGTTTGTAGCCTATGATGGATTGAATGTGTCTTCCAGAGGTTGTATGTTGGAAACTCAATCCTCAATCCCCAGCAGAGTGTTGTTGAGCGGTGAGGCTTTTTTTTCTTTTTTTTTTTTGACAGCTAGAGTTATAGACAGTGAGAGAGACAGAGAGAAAGGTCTTCCTTCCCTTGGTTCACTCCCCAAATGGCCGCTACAGCCAGTGCTGCGCCAATCCGAAGCCAGGAGCCAGGAGCTTCTTGCTGGTCTCCCACATGGGTGCAGAGACCCAAGCACTTGGGTCATCCTCCACTGCCTTCCTGGGCCACAGCAGAGAGCTGGACTGGAAGAGGAGCAACTGGGACTAGAACCCGGCGCCCATATGGGATGCTGGCGCTGCAGGCAGAGGATTAACCAAGTGAGCCACGGCACCAGCCCTGAGTGGTGAGGCTTTTAAGAGGTGGCCTTTAAGAAGGAGTGAGTTTGGGCCGGCGCCGTGGCTCAACAGGCTAATCCTCCGCCTTGCGGTGCTGGCACATTGGGTTCTAGTCCTGGTCACCCCTCTTCCAGGCCAGCCCTCTGCTGTGGCCCAGGAGTGCAGTGGAGGATGGCCCAAGTGCTTGGGCCCTGCACCCCATGGGAGACCAGGAAAAAAAGCACCTAGCACCTGGCTCCTGCCATAGGATGAGCGCGGTGCGCTGGCCGCAGTGCGCCGGTGGCGGCAGCCATTGGAGGGTGAACCAACGGCAAAGGAAGACCTTTCTCTCTGTCTCTCTATCTCTCTCACTGTCCACTCTGCCTGTCAAAAAAAAAAAAAAGGAGTGAGTTTGTCACAAGATTGGGCTCTTGATACAAGGATGAGTCTCTGCCTCCCTGTATGTACATGCCTGGGTGCTCTCTTGCTCTTCTGCCTTCTAGCATGGGATGATGCAGCAAGAGGCATCCTCTCCTGGACTTTCCAGCTGCCAGAACCAGGAGCTGAGAGAATCTCTGTGCGTTACAGATGACCAGCCTGTGGTGTTTTGTCATAGCCACAGAAAACAGGCAAGACACAGTCACTCCATCTTAGCTGTTGAAGTGAAGGTGCCAGCCCTCATGAATTTCACATCATCTGCTTCTGGCATTGTCCCCGGAGCATCTTGCTTTCTTTCTTGCTTGCCCACCTGCCTGGTGCCCGCTGGCTTTCTGCAAGTCCATGCAGGTGGTTTCTGGAGTGGGAGGCACTAAGGAGAAACGGCGGGGCAGAGACGATGATGAAATGTGACTCGTCCCCACTTCTGGGCCCTTCAGGAACTGATGGGTAGAGCTCTGTGACAGCATTGTGGGAGATTGGAGGAGACAGGTGATGGGAAGGAAGATGCGTTGGATTTTACCTTGTGCACGTTACCCAGGGACAGCTGTCGTGAGCTGCTCGATTCTGTGATGGAGAGAAGCTTACCTTTTCTGCACAGATGAGAACCTATCTCATTTGCTAAAAAAAAGATCTTCAGGGTTGTCATCATTTTGACCAGATTATAACTTCTTCTTTAAATTTAGAAAGTATTAATGATAATCTATCTGTGAGACTTTATGTCCTGAAAAAGTTACAATAATGTGGCTATTTTAACTTCAGTTTTTCAGTTCTGAATTTTGATGTCTGTTTTGTCCTAAGTCTGTATCCTATAGCTCTAAGTTATTTTCAAGGCAAGGTGACCTAGCGTACATATTCTGTGCTCAATCAACCATCATATGCAAGGCTTCATAAAAGCTACTAAAAAACCAAGGGTTACCTTGTATTTTTCTGGATAAGGTTTCTATGTTTGGGGAGGGAAGGTATAAATAGGCCCATGATTCTTTATTTGAAAATTCTAAGGCTGGGTGTGTTTTGTAATTCATACTTTTTATCTTTAATTTAAAACGATTGTATGGGGCATATCCTGTATAGCGTATGAGGGTACTGCAAAAACTCTCCCCCTCCCCTTCCCCCTCCCCCTCTTCTTTCCCCTCCTCCCCTCCCATCTTTTTAAAAAGATAAATTTATTTAGGTGCCCCCAATTTTTGAAATCTATGCATGCTTTTTCATAATAAACATTTCCCAAACATTTCTGAAGACACTTCATGTGCATGGATTTCTGAGTTTTCACTAAAATAAACATCTTTAAGTTCCATTTTCCACAAACTTTTTGAAGTACTTATGTATGACATCTCTACAGATTTGCTATGGGAAATTCCTTTCCGCAAGGTGAGATACACATTCACATTGAGTGGCAAAAATCAAGACTTAACTAAGCTGATGTCAGCTGGCATTCAGTCTTCCGGGGAATTCTGATGAAGAGATCGTGGGCTTGTTTCAAAGTGTAATCAAGTGTTCAACTGCATGGACTTACTTGTTTAGTAAAGGGAGATGTTGCCACAGGCTGGGGACAGAAAAGGTGGGGCTTGCAAAGTTTCAGTGCTGAGTCTTGGGCAGCTGGAACAGCACCTGGCACATATGTGATGAGCAGCTATGTGACAGGCGAGTCCATTTGTGATGACAAGAGGAAGAACGTTCCTGTCAGGGGACACCTCAGCCTGAACATCCTCACGGAGCATGGCAGGGATGTGGTCGTTGGTGGGTGACAGTCGGCATTCTGCTCTGAGTTGAGTATGCAGCAACAGCTCCAGGTAGACAAGGTGGGGCCCTGACAGGTGTGTGTGTGTTATGCGTCATGCACTTGTGAAGGCTGGGAAATGTGCACTTGATATGATGCCCCCCCCCCCCCCGCATTGATTGATCGATTTGAGAGAGAGAGAGAGGGAGAGATAGAGAAAGACAGATCTTGGGGCTGGCGCCATGGTGTAGCGGGTAAAGCCACTGCCTACATTGTCGGCATCCCATATGGGCACTGGTTCAAATCCCAGCTGCTCCACTTCCAATCCAGCTCCCTGCTAATGTGCCTAGGAAAGCAGCAGAGGATGACCCAAGCCCTTGGGCCCCTGCACCCATGTGAGAGACCCAGAGGAAGGTCCAGGCCCCTGGCTGGCTCAGCTCTGGCCATTGCTGCTATTTGGGGAGTGAACCAGCAGATGGAGAACCTTTCTCTCTCTCTCTCTGTCTCTTCCTCTTCCTCTCTGTAACTCTGCCTTTCAGATAAATTTAAAAACAAAAAAACAACAAAAAAAGAGATTTTCCATTCACTGTTTCATTCCCCAGATGGCCACATCAGGAGCTGGGCCAGGCTGAATGAGAAGCCTGGAACTGAATTCTGGTCTCCCACATGGGTGGCTGGGCCTAAGTACTTGGGTCATCTGCCACTGCTTTCCTAGGCACGTTACCAGGGAGCTGGAGAGGAAGTGCAGCAGCCAAGACTCAACTTGAATGAAGCACCTTCTTCTTTTTTTTCTTTTTTTAAAAGATTTACTTATTGGCCGATGCTGTGGCTCACTTGGCTAATCCTCTGCCTGTGGTGCTGGCACCCCGAGTTCTAGTCCCAGTTGGGGCATCAGGTACTAGTCCCAGTTGTCCCTCTTCTAGTCCAGCTCTCTGCTGTGGCCCAGGAGGGCAGTGGAGGATGGCCCAAGTGCTTGGGCTCTGCACCCATATGGGAGACCAGGAGGAAGCATCTGGTTCCTGGCTTCAGATCGGCACAGCGCTTGCCGTAGTGGCAATTTGGGGGATGAGCCAACGTAAGAAGACCTTTCTCTCTGTCTCTCTCACACTAACTCTGTCCAAAAAAAAAAAAAGATTTACTTATTTATTTATTTGAAGGCAGAGTTACAGAGAGACTGAAAGACAGAGGGATGGAGAGGGAGAGGGAGAAGGAGAGGGAGAAGGAGAGAGAGGTCTTCCATCCTCTGGTTCATTCCCAGATGGCCACAGTGGCTGGAGCTCTGCCAGTTAGGACCATGGAGCTTCCTCCGGGTCTCCCACATGGGTACAGGGGCCCAAGGACTTGGGTCATCTTCCACTGCTTTCTCAGGCCACAGCAGAGAGCTGGATCAGAAGTGGAGCAGGAGGGACTTCAACCGGCACCCATATGGGATGCAGCACTGCAGGTGGCACCTTTACCCACTATGCCACAGCGCTGGCCCTGAAGCACCTTCTTAACCCATCCCCTTTCTCCTTTGCTTGGTGCCTCCTGTCTATCTCTTTGTTTCTTCTTCCTCCTCTCTTTCTCCTTTCCTTTTGTTCCTCCCTTTTTTCTTTTTCTCCTACCTCTCTGCTCTCTTCCTTTCTTAGTTAATATAAATTAAAACATACCTTTTTTTCAAAAGAAGTTTTATTTAGCAGAAAGAAATATTTCCATTTTGTAAGTCGTTGTGAGTATTATTATTGAACAGTAAAGTGCTGCTCAGTTTTCAGTAAAATTCTTAAGCTGAGTGTTATGGATTAGGTACAGAGCTTATATTTGTGGGTCACTAACATAGCCCGTGTGAGAGCCAGGAGTTACTGCTGCTGTTGCTTGAGTTCTGAATGTAGGGGTGACAGGTACTGCTTTTCTTTATTTATGTTTTTAAAAGGTTTATTTTATTTACTTGAAAGGCAGAGTTTACAGAGAGAGAGAGAGACAGACTGCTAGATCTTCCATCCTCTGATTCATACCCCAAATGGCCACAGTGGCTGGGACTGGGCCTGGGCTGATTGGAAACCAGAAGCTTCTTCCTGGTCTCCCACATGGGTAGCAGAGCCCTAAAGACTTGGGCCATCTTCTGCTGCTTTCCCAGGTGCATCACCAGGGAGCTGAATTGGAGGTATAGCAGCTGGGACTTCAGCCAGCGCCCAGATGGGATGTTGGCATCAAAGGTGGCTGCTAACCTGCTGTTCCACAATGTTGGCCCCAAAGAGTACTGCTTTACTTGGTTTCCTTTGTAAAACAAGAATTGCCTTTGATTAGGGTACACAACTATGCCATGTAATCATAGGGAAGCACCTACATTAGCTTCACCTGCGGTACCACAATGCCAGCCACTGATATGATGGCTTGTTCTAACATGGGGATGGAGAAACCTTAGGTAAGAGAAGTGGTTAGAAAGTAAAAAGAGAAAATAAACATGATGATGTTCAGAATAGATTATGGTTGTGTGTGTGTCTGTGTAGGGATTCCTTCATAAATGTGTGTGCATAAACTTCAAGACTGTTGCGAAGGCAGAGATTGGTCTGAAGTTTGCATCAAGAGTAGACACAGACCTGTTGAATTTAAAAAGTGACAGGGAAAAGTCAAAGATAACTATGAATTTCTAATACTTGGTGATTAGAAAGGGAGATTTGACAGACTGGAGAAGATATAAGCCTAGTAAGATGACTTGGCATGTTACTTGGTGTGTATTCTCTAAATATGTTGGATTTCTTTTGTATAAATGAAAACAATTCCTAGAAACAAAGCATGTTCCAATTCTCATTGCGTTAGTCCAGAGCCTTTATGAATAGTGTGACAAGAAACATAATCCTACACGACTTGAGTATCTCACATGCTGTTTCCAAGATGCTTTTGTAGGAGGTTTATTTAAATGGCATTAAAAAAAAAGAAAAACTGTTGAGTGGCTTTAATTCCCCCCTGCACCTTTTATTATGCATTAGCAATTAACTCTTCCTCTCAGGTTGATGAATTTGAACTTGATCAATTATCTGATAGTAATTACCGGCAGCTCAGAGTGATGATTATTGCTGAAAATATACGCATTTCATCTCTCCACGTATTTCAGGCACTTTTCCATAGTGGCATGTTTGTTTGATTGTAGAATATGACTTGCCCTTTTGGTTTGAACACTGAGGTCAGATTATTCTAGGTTTCTTAAATAAGAGGAGTGCTGCAAAAAAAAAAAAAAAAAAAATCCTCTGGCGTATTACACTCTCTGGACACGGCCTTCCGACCTCTAGGACGTGGAAGGGATGAGACTCAGTGTTTTCTCCTGGAGAAGGTGCACACGGGCTTTGCTTTTTCCCCACACGTGGCAGGACGGTGCTGCGTCTTGCCCCCCCCCCACTAGGAGTTGGGGAGCTTCCCATCAGGAAGGTGCGTCTCTGCTGCTGTGATGCATTGGTGTTCTGCGTGGATTTATGAGACTGAAAGGCTGGGTCTTTGAGTGCTAGTGAGATAACTGAGAGTGTGGGTGGACAGCTTGCTGAGGTGCCATGGTGGAGCATCATGCTGGGCCGCAGAAGCAGCAGAAACGCATTTTCTACAGTTTCCAAGGCCTGCAGTCCAGCTTTAAGGTCCTGGCAGGGTCTTTGTTTCACAGCCAGCTGGGGGCTTCCAGTGACTTCACACAGTCTTCCTTTTGTACAAGTCTGTGTACAAGCCTTATAAGGGAGCTAGGCATATCATATTAGGGCACACCCTGATGACCCTGTTTTAAATCGCTTACTTCCTTCATTGGCCTTATTTCTAGATACAAGGGGTCTTTAATTCATGGAAAATGTGTATTAGGAAAAACTTACAGATTTTGAAAATTTTTGTACTAAGAGAAAAATCTTTTTACTTACTTTTTTTTTTGGTTTTGTTTTGAAAGAGAAGGAGAGAGACAGAGCTAGCGAGGGAGAAATCTCCCATCCGCTAGTTCACTGCACCAATGCCCACAACAGCTTAGACTGGAGTAGGCCAAAATCAGGAGCTTGGTCTCCTATGTGCATGGCAGAGACCCAAGCACTTGAGCCATCACCTGCTACCTCCCAGGGGTGCACAGTAGCAGGAAGCTAGAATTGAAAGTATAGCCGAGCCTTGAACCCAGGCACTCTAACATGGGCTGCAGGCATCCCCAAGAGGCATATTAACTGCTGCACCAGACGCCCACACAAACTCATTTTTTAACTTGTACTTTCTGTGAACTTTTTGAAATACCCTTATACAGTCAAATTCTGAGGTCCTGGAGTGTGTGTGTGTGTACGTGTGTGTGTGGTCATGATGTGGACCATAACCCAGGGAAGGATAGGACACTTAAGAAGCTTCAAGAAGCTTCAAAAATGTGCTGTACATTGTGAATTAATACTATAACTAGTTCTCCAACAGTATTTTTCACTTTGTGTTGCTATGTGAGGGCAAACGGTTGAAATCTTTACTTAATATGTACTAAACTGATCTTCTTTTTTTTTTTTTTTTTTTTGTATTTTTGACAGGCAGAGTGGACAGTGAGAGAGAGAGACAGAGAGAAAGGTCTTCCTTTGCCGTTGGTTCACCCTCCAATGGCCGCCGCGGACGGCGCGCTGTGGCCGGCGCACCGCGCTCATCCGATGGCAGGAGCCAGGTGCTAGGTGCTTTTTCCTGGTCTCCCATGGGGTGCAGGGCCCAAGCACTTGGGCCATCCTCCACTGCACTCCTGGGCCACAGCAGAGAGCTGGCCTGGAAGAGGGGCAACCGGGACAGAATCCGGTGCCCCGACTGGGACTAGAACCCGGTGTGCCGGCGCCGCAAGGCGGAGGATTAGCCTGTTGAGCCACGGCGCCGGCCTAAACTGATCTTCTATATATAAAAAGAATTGAAAATGAATCTTGATGTGAATGAAAGGGGAGAGGGAGCGGGAAAAGGGGGAGGGTTGCGGATGGGAGGGAAGTTATGGGGGGGGGAAGCCATTGTAATCCATAAGCTGTACTTTGGAAATTTATATTCTAAATAAAAGTTAAAAAAATGAGTTAAGGAGTAAAAAAAAAAATGCAAAAAGGAGAAGAAAGAAGAACACTGGAAGGGAGGCAGTTTTAACGTGTTCAACGTGGTATAACACGGATAGCGTACGTTAGTGTTGTCTTGTTCTCTGCCAGCACAGCACAAGGCGTAAGACATGGGCCTTCATGTCAATTGTGTCATCCAGATGGATGCACACACAGCTGTCTCCTCACTTACTCTGCAGTGCTTGAGCTGGACTCATCCCATTCTTTTTGAGTCTAGTATTCTTTGTGTCACCCTTTGCAGGGGGGCCAAGAGAAAGTGAACCCCCTGGGGCACATCCCATGGGCCTTTGGTTCTGTGTGTTCTTTTGTTGTGGAAACGCGGAGACTAGCGGCCTCCTCTCCTCCTCAGCCACCTGTGTCCTTCCTGGCTGTAGCATTCCTGGTGCTGAAAAGAAACATGCAGCCAGAAAGCCGCAAGTCTTTTGAAGTCAAGATAATGAATCACGTGTTTGGAAATCATTTTTGTACGATGAACATGTTTAAGTGTAAAATAGTACAGAGATTGATATAGTGAACTTACATATTATCGCCTCAAGTGAGAAAGATTTTGCCACAATTGCTTTCATCTATCCCTTTTTCCCACTTAAGGCAAATCCAAGTAAAAGGCAAAAATGGAGAAAAAAAGCAGCAGTGCGGATTTTGGCGAGGAAGAATGACAGTATGCAACTTAGAAAGGGGACTTTTTTATTTTAATTTTTCTATAACCTTACTGCCACTCAGTGTCCTGCTTCCAAGATGTCCTTTCCAATTGGCTTATGCAGCCCAAAAGCCAAAGAAGGACATTGGTTCAGCATCTGACAGTGCGTTTTCTGGCCTTTATTTCTCTTTTTTTTTTTTTTTTGACAGGCAGAGTGGACAGTGAGAGAGAGAGACAGAGAGAAAGGTCTTCCTTTGCCATTGGTTCACCCTCCAATGGCCGCCGTGGTTGGCGCGCTGCGGCTGGCATACCGCGCTCATCCGATGGCAGGAGCCAGGTGCCAGGTGCTTTTCCTGGTCTCCCCTGGGGTGCAGGGCCCAAGCATTTGGGCCATCCTCCACTGCCTTCCTGGGCCACAGCAGAGAGCTGGCCTGGAAGAGGGGCAACCGGGACAGAATCCGGTGCCCCAACCGGGACTAGAACCCGGTGTGCCTTCGCCGCAAGGCAGAGGATTAGCCTGTTGAGCCACGGCGCCGGCCTTGGCCTTTATTTCTCTATTGTGCTCAGGGCCACTTAGTCTTGGGTGTCTGCAGAGAGAGGATGCATTGACTTGGTATTTTGCTGTTGAGTTTGTAGGGATCTTTCTTCAATGTTTCAGAGCTCCTCACTGGGGAGAGCCTAGAACAACTTTGCATTTATATTGTACATACAGTGTTTTGGGTGAGTTTCCATGGTATTCAGGAATCATCCATGATTTCTTTTTATGTACTAATGATCAGTGTATTATTTTTTAAAGCTGAAACTTTTCAAGAAAAATGCAAACAAGTTGACACAGTAAAGATAAAAGTTGTGAGACATCTTTACAAATTGTCTGGGTATACGTCTCAGTGTAGCCCTGATTCTTGACTCTCTTATTTCATTAAGGTTCACTTGCTACGTTTTTCTTGACATGGAATATTGTTTTATGAGAGATTGCTTTCCAGCCGCCACTCATGAATACAAAGTTGGTAAAACAAGCTAGTAAACATTCGCTTTTTTCAAATGTTATTTTTATAATCAACAGGAATCCTGGGAGTGCGAGTTAGCAAAGATTCTGAATTCGAATGTCTGATAACTGCTCTTTAAATATGGTCGTCTTGTATTTTGCTAACATTTTGTCTCTTTCAATAGGTATAAATGACCAAGGATTGTACAGAGTTGTGGGGGTGAGTTCAAAGGTCCAGAGACTTCTCAGTATGTTAATGGGTATGCCTCTTTTCTAATCATTTTCTATGCATTATTTGTTCATGTGCATTGATTTCACAACTTAATATGTTGTAGTAACTTATGGTATACTTGTGAATCCATACTTTTCTGCTGCCTAGATGAAGATGAAGTTGTCTCCTGGGCAGAGGCAGTTGGCTCAGAGAAGTGGTTTAGTATTTGCATCAGCATAGATACCTACTACCTCTTTACTTACTAGGAAGTGAGAGAAAAAAAAGAATGCCGATCATGGGCAGCGTCTTCCCTGTGCTTGCCTCTCACAGGGCTCTGTGGTTTGCCTGGCTACCAAATTGCCTGTCCAGAATTTTGACAGTAGCATTGGGTTGGACAAGGCCGCTGGGATTCGCTCATTTTTACTGCACTTTCAAAACTGTGGTTTGACAGTGAGGGTCTGATTCTCGGGGCTTCATTGCTATTCACAGTGGCTTGTTTGTAGTTCGCACCAGGCTCTCCTCCAGATCCATGCATGCTCCATCTGTGCTGATAACACAGTGTTCTTTGGCACCGCAGACTAGAGGAAGCCAGAAAGTGAATTCATTTCATTACCCCAGACATTATGAGAATGACAAAGCGCTTTTGCATTGCACACTGCTGGCAGCGCAGTGCCACCTGTAAGACGCCCCACTTCTCCACTCCCCAGAGCTGGCCGCCTTGGGAGCAGTGGTGATCACTCATCAGGCTTTAGGGCCTGCATATCAAACCAGTGTGTCATTCTGGCCTTGCTACATGTTAATTTATCTGATATCTCATTTTAATTAATATTCACAGTGCCCTCAGGTGTGCTGTGAATGCATTGAAACCCGTGCATCGTAAAGCACTGTAGCAAAGACTCATTTTTAGGAAGCATAAAGCAAGAGGAATAAAATCAGCGGACATGTAATGGATGGGATTGCTTGTTGGCTGTATTTGAACTAAGGATTTGATAAGCAGCAACCTGTTTTTTTTTAAGCTATTAACCACAGGAAAAATTGCCCGTCATCAGTTGGAGAGCCTTATAAGAATACATGGGCTTTCATGAACTGTTTTCATTTTCTGCCTCTCCAGTTTAACTTGGGTGTGCAGTTTTGGCAGTCAGATTTTCCTTCTTACCATTAGTGGTCTCCAAATTAAATAGACTCAGGTTGCCAGTGGTTCAGTAGCAGCTGGAAGAGTTTAATGGGACGACGGCATCTGTTTTTACTTAATTTTAAAATTAGAAACACTTCTCTCATTTCCAAGATGGTGTTATAATGAACAGACCTGGAAGCCTCTGCTGGTATCGGAGCCGGAGATTTGGGCCAGCAGGCACATTTTGGTGGTGGATTGGTTAGAAGGACCTGGCATTATTTTTATTATCTTCTTGTTCATGTTCAAAGCAGGTTTGATCGAGAGTGTTTTTTGTGGTCACCTCCAAGTGTGAATCTGTCTCAAAATTTGTTCTTAATCTCACAAAATCAGCCTTGCTGAACTAGATGGTAGTTTGATCTGCTTGTGGGAAGAGTCCCAAGATAGTCCTTCACTTACTAGGTGTTTTTAAATACCTGAACACACAAAGATTCATGACCTGGAACACTGCTTTCACTTGCCATGAGCCTCAGAGCAGACAAGTCCAGGACACAGTGAGCCCCAACTTCATTCTGTTTACGGGCAGGGAAATGGGATGTTTTTGGTAATAATGCAAGTAGAAGAAGTTAGAGAATATTTGTTACTTATTAAGTTATTCACTTAGGAAGACTACACAAAGTAACTTTGTTTTTCTTTGATCTCAAATAAGTGTTCAAATGATAATAGTTTCATACTTCTTCCAACAAAAAAGTTTTAGAGTTTTGAAAAATAGTTAATTTACGGGAGTATTTCCAAAAGTTTATGGAAATGCTTATTGTAAAAAAAAAAAAAAAAAAAAGGCCAGCGCCGTGGCTCAACAGGCTAATCCTCCGCCTTGCGGCGCCGGCACACCGGGTTCTAGTCCCGGTCGGAGCACCGGATCCTGTCCCGGTTGCCCCTCTTCCAGGCCAGCCCTCTGCTGTGGCCCAGGAGTGCAGTGGAGGATGGCCCAGGTGCTTGGGCCCTGCACCCCATGGGGAGACCAGGAAAAGCACCTGGCCTCTGGCTCCTGCCATCGGAGGAGCGCGGTGCGCCGGCCGCAGCGCGCCGGCCGCAGCGCGCCGACCGCAGCGGCCATTGGAGGGTGAACCAACGGCAAAAGGAATACCTTTCTCTCTGTCTCTCTCTCTCACTGTCCACTCTGCCTGTAAAAAAAAAAAAAAAAATCTATGCATGATTTTAAAAATGTTTTTTGCACCAAAACAATTTAATTCTATTTTCCATGAACTTTTTGAAATACCCTCATACTGCACCATAGATACTTTGTCTCCAACTTTTCCCAACTCTTTATGTTGCTTTAAGGTTATATCCTAAAGAGAAGAAAAAAAATTGTGCCTGCCACATTTCTAACTTTGTATTTTTAAACCAGTATATGAAGAAGATTACTGAAAGTAATGTTTATTTCAAGTTTGACATTTTTGAAGGTATAATTTGTTTGTAATGCATGTTTCTTGTAGAAATGAAACGATCTAATTTTTATGTATCTGAGAAAAAGTTCCAAGCCACTTTATATATATTTTTAGGAGAGCTGCCATTTACTTGGTTCCCTGTAGTTCCTGAGAGCTGATTATTTAATTTCAGATGATTTTGATAGGTATTTTTGCATCAAATGTTGTATATTTAAAATATTTTAAGTGTTCTTTAAATACTTAGGTGTATGTTTGGTGCATATTTCTTGTTTTTTCCTGGTGTGTGTGTCACCTTCATACTTGATATTTAAGTAGAGGAAAATGTTTCTGTCCATTCTCCTCCCCTTGTCTTCCTCTCCCCTTTCTTCTTCCTCTCCCTTCTCCTCCCACCTCCCCTTCTTCTCTTGGTCCCACCAACCTGAAGTAGCGATGGCCACTGACCATAGAGAACTCTCCCAGTGGCGGAGTGACCCTTGGTGCTCGGCCAGGCCTGCTGAAGGAGTTGGCAGCTCCTTTGCCACTTGGTGGTGAGAGTTTGTCTTCTGGGCCATGTTCCACCTTGGGAGCAGAAAGGCAAGGGTCTCTGTGTCTGCAGCAGTGCCTGTGCCTTGCTCTGGACCAAGCTTCTGGGTTTCTGCAAACAAAAAATGCCCAAGTGAGCAGTTAGTTGCCTGCCTTCCACTTGCATGTCATTTCCTTTACTTTCCCTTTGCTGTCGTTAAGACAGGACCTGCCAGGCTGATGAAAGTTTTGTGATTTTTTTTTTTAATAGGATTGTGCACCGTTTGGAGAAGGCAGAAATACCAGGATGAGGTGTTTTTGCAGGGGGTTCATAGTGTTTAGGCAAATGGGGTAGGAGTGTAAAAGATGAATTATGGTGGCTCTGAGTAGATCAGAACTAGAGTGATTAGAACTATTGTGTGTTCTTTCTTCTTCCTCTCTTTGTAATGAGAGCTTCAGAGCAGAGGATTGGGGACAGAGAAAATAGTAATAGCTTGTACGGCCTGGTCACTTCGGTGGTTATTTCTGAACTTGAAAAGACTGGATGATGGTATTTATTTGACAGTACTGTAGAAAACAAGAAATAAAAATAAGGTACATGAATGTTCTTGTAAAAATAGTAACTATTTGTTAAAGATCAGCTTTGTCACGTGGATTGGAGGGGAAAGTAAACTAAAGCCATTCTGATTTTTGACTATAAAGCATAGTTTTGAAACCCATCCAGGCCCGTTCTTCTTCAGGCATCGTACTTCTTCAGGCACTGTAGAATGGGCCCCGGGTCAGTGAGGAGCAGAGTGGAACCAGCTGTGTGAAACGGCACTTTGCACTCAGGCTGGGCTGCAAGTTTCCAGTTCCACAGAAATGATCAAGGGTTCTATAAATAGCAAGCATTCATCCAAATAAAAAGTCAAGTCTTTGTACCTGTGCATATTCGTGTAGATTTTTAACTGATCCATGAGGTCTTCCAGCTTGATCAGAAAGGAAGCAGCAATCTTACCTTGTTTCTGGTAAAACATATATTCTGCCTGGAGACACCAAAAATACTTTTATATCTGAGTTCCAGAGAAGTTGTTCACGAGGTCTGCCTCATCCCAGGACATCCACTGGTTATAAAGGCCTGCTGGGGATGACTGAGTTATTTGGAAACAGCGAACATTTAATGGAGGATTAATAACGTAGACACTGTGTAGTCATTAGCGTCTGACGTGACAGCTGCTTTTTAGTCCATGAATTTAGGAGGGTGGCTTATTTTTCCATAGAGAGAATATGATTTTCAAAATACAGAATGATGTTTTGGTAGAAAGTTGGAAATACAAGATTTCCTTTAAAAGCCTCTTGGATTTTAAAATGGTGATTTGCTGGTAGCAGGTTGATTGAAAATGTTATTTGACTTGTATGTTAAAATGAGATTTAAATAATTGATTTAATGAGAGACAGAATATTCAGTTACAGAAGTAATTGGTTGGCAAAGCCTTTAGAACAGAATTATTTAGTCCTAGTTATAAAGGATTGCATCTTTAATCAGGGTGTTTAATTTGATTTCTTGAATGTATCTGTGGCTTGTCTGACAAGCTCAGTAACAAATGAGTTCTGAATTGTAGGACCTGATCAAAATGTAATCAGTGTCAATTGCCATTGTTGTAGTTTATTGCATATTGCTGTCAGTTGCTGTAATCAAGAAATGTTGAAGGGCTTTAAAATGTCTCCAGACCTTTGAGTAATTGATTTCATATGTGTGGTGTTATGCCTGGGAAATAACCATCATTTCCTGTTTCACTCTATTTTCAAAAAGTTTGAGGCCCATATTGAGTTGTCATCCATCCTTCATCAAGCTCAAGCCTCAGACTTTGCAAGCATGACTTCATGGTCCCAACTTGACAGGTTTTTCTTTTTAAAAAGGAAATACTAACAAGATGTTTTCTTCCCTATGTAGACAACTACAGTGTAAGAGAGGAAAAAATCTCCCCAAACGAATTTTTTTTTTTTAAACCTTAATTCAGACATCATTCTGGAGTAAGGGAGAAAGGGTCTTTTCCATGAAACTCTGATTTTTTTCCTTTTGCATGATAGGAGTGTAGAAAAAACAGGCACGTTTATACTGATGACTCAGTATCGACTGTCATAGCCCATTCACACCTGCTTCCTTCGGGCAGGTACCACTGCTGAATGCATTTGGTTTTGAGTGACTCAGCTGTGGTAATAACCTGCGCTCTCTAATGATTGATGCAAATCTGTGTACACTCTCAGTTTGCTGTGATGCTCTCAGTTTTCTGGGAGCGCATTTATACCATCGGCCTTGTGCAGATGAGGACTTGAAGCTGCGTAAGTGTGAGACTTATTGCTTGGGGTGCCGTGCCTGGGCTGGGCCAGTGCAGGTCTCAGGTCAGATTTGTGATGCTGGCGCTGCCCTCCTCCTCCCCGCTGTCTGTCAGGCCACTGCTGAGTGTCCTCGCCCAGAGTCACAGGGATCCCAGATGCCATGACACTCAAGAGTGCCTTTGCTACCATCCTTCCATTTCATTTCATTGGACTTTTTCTTCTCTGTAATTTACTAACTTCCCACCTCCTTTTGTTTTATTTATTTATTTTTTGCATGCTGCCTGCCTTTCATTGAGAACTGCCCTGCTGTTTGGAAGGGCGTGTGGAAGCAATGCACCTGTAGCATCTTTAGGTCACAGAAAACCATTTTAGTTTAGAATGACTGTCAGGAGTGTCACCCAGGCTTCCATTGAATATTTCCTGGATGAGTGCATACGTTGTCATGTTAATGTAAGAGATGACCCATGCTGACTTTATCAGTTTATGTGCCATAGTTCTGTTGTGGTTGATCCTGCATTCATCTTTAGGAAGGTGATACAATCAATACATAACTCGGAAGTGGGGACCCAAGGTTATCACCCTTTCTCCTGTGGACCTGTTGCCATTCTGAGAGTCATTTTGCCATTTATGGTGCCAGCCTTTGTTTCCTGTCATAAAGTGATGTGATAGCAACACGTACCCTTGAAACAAGGGAAACTTCACGCTATCACCTGACCTTGCTGCATACTCTAAGCTAGGGGCACAGATGAGTTCCTTCAGCAGTGCTGCGATAGGTGCTTGCTTGACCTGGTGGGTGGTTACGGTGCTGGTTAGGATGCCCACTTTCCACACTGGAGTGCCTGGGTTTGGTCCCCAGCTCTGGCTCTGGATTCCAGCTTCCTGGCTAATGCAGACCCTGGGAGGCAACAGTAATGGCTCAAGTAATTGGGTCCCTGGCACCTATGTGGGAGCCCTGGATTGAATTAGCAGCTTTGGCCCTGGCCTGCCCTGCCATTGTGGGAACTTGGGGATTGAACCAGCTAATGGGATTGTGCTATCACTTTTTCTCTCTCACTCAAATATGATGATAATAGTGATAGTAATGAAGACTATGATAGCTATATGTGAATTGTAACTGTGGATGCTGAGTTACTGTACCATGCCTAATTCTTACTCTCATTCTTGTCTTTATCCTTTTGCTTTGATCTCTACAGCAGATTTCTGAAAGTGCTAGAGGTGTCTAGAACTAGAGCATGACTTACAACATTATGAAGAAACTGTATAATGTTTTTATAGGAAACCATATGATTAAATATATGTGGTTTGGCTATTTAAAAATGGAAGCTTTGTGAGCTAGTCAAGAGGGTCTTTGAATGTTTGGTTTTAATTATTGTTTTCTTTCTTGCATGCTTACTAGATGCAAAAACGTGCAATGAGTTGGACCTGGAGAATTCTGTAGACTGGGAAGTAAAAACAATAACCAGTGCCTTGAAACAGTATTTGAGGTAAGCACCTCTCTGTGAAGGAGGGAAGAATGGACTCTTCAGATACGAGACAAACAGATACCCACTGCGTGTATAAACATCAATAGTCAAGTTCAGCCTTATTAAAAAGGTGCCTAATAATGTCCCAGGCAGTGAGTTGAGTAGTAGACAGCCATCAGCTGATAAGTAAATTGCAACAGAGCAGAATTGGAATTAACTTGAGTTTTGAAATAGAAGTCTGTTGTAGATGTGAGTTTTAGGAATTCAACACCATGAAAAAAATGAAAATGAAGGCCATTTATTGAAATCTTTGAGTCTTTTATTTGTATTTTAGGAGAAAATGAGGATTTTTAATTATTTTTTATGAGAAAAAAATTAGGTATTTAACAAAATAAATTTCCCCAAATACTTAGATGTTGATTACAAACAAATTTGTTTTGCAAAATTCTTCTGATGGTTAAATTAAAGCACAATCTCTGGAAACTTTCATAGCTGTTTTAAACATGCAGAACTGAAGACACACGAAGTATGTCAATGATTAACAAATTCTTACATTTATAGTGAATTAACAACCATAATGCAAATTGCATGATTTCTGTTTTTTATTGTCTCTGTTCGCATTCTCATATTTATTGTGATTCTTATTGCTAATCTTATTTCTGTTTTTATTCTAATTTTTATTACTATTTTTACTCCTATGCTTAATTTGGTTCCTTCTTGGAATTCTTTTTTTTTAAACTTTGATTTAATAATATAAATTTCGAAAGTACAACTTTTGGTTTATAGTGGTTTTTCCCCCCATAACCTCCCTCCCACACGAAACCATCTCATCTCCTACTCCCTCTCCCATCCCATTCTTCATTAAGATTCATTTTTAATTATTTTTATATTCAAAAGATCAACTTAGTATATACTAAGTAAAGATTTCAACAGTTTGCACCCACACAGATACACAAAGTATAAAGTACTGTTTGAATACTAGTTTTAACGTTAATTCACATAGTACAACACATTAAGGACAGAGATCCTACATGGGGAGTAAGTGCACAAGGATTCCCATTGTTGATTTAACAACTGACACTCTTATTTATGATGTCAGTATTCTCCCGAGGCTCTTGTCATGAGCTGCCAAGGCTATGGAAGCCTCTTGAGATCACAAACTCTGACTTATTTAGACAAGGCCATAGTCAAAGTAGAAGTTCTCTCCTCCCTTCAGAGAAAGTTACCTCCTTCTTGATGGCCCGTTCTTTGTGCTGGGATCTCACTCACAGAGATCTTTGATTTACATCATTTTTTTGCTAGAGTTCTTGGCTTTCCATGCCTGAGAAATTCTCATGGTCTTTTTAGTGTGATCTGAATGCCTTAAGGGCTGATTCTGAGGCCAGAGTGCTGTTTAGTGCTACCTCTTGTAGATAAAGGGGTAAGATCAAGGTAAATATATGTTTTTACATCCAAATTACCACTCATAGTGCCAAACTGTGGTTTAGATGAAGATTATGGTAAAAACGAATCTTGTCAGTCCCTTTCTAGGATTGGAATGGAAGCCCAGTGAAGATAGGCATGGTACAGCTCACCCATTGTGGTGTCTCCAGCAGCTAGAGCTGTGCCTGTTACTGAGATAGGAAAACACTGATGCTCAACCTGGCATGGTCTTGCCCTGCTGCCTCAGGCAGTGTCTGCAGAGTTTGGTTGTTGTGGTTGCTGGAAGAGTGCTATTGACATCTCATGGGCTGAGGCTAGTGCTGCAGTGCGCACAAGACGACCCACTGTTTCTCCCAAAGAACCGTTTCTTCCAAATATTAGTCATGCTGTGGCCGAGGGAGCCTGTGTTCATGGATAATGGAAAGAATGTGAGAGCAACACAAATGTAGTGATTTGTGTGTTAGTTTGACCAGCAGAGGATACTGCTTTAGGAGTAGGAGGTAGCTTTAAAGCCATTTTCTTGGGGAAGGGGTTTCTCCTAGCATCGAAGACTCCTCATTTCCCATTCTTGTCCTTGCTCTGCTCCTGATTCCAACTTCCTGCTAATGCAGACCCTGGGAGGCAGTGATGATAGTCCAAGTGGTTAGGTCCCTGCCACTCACATAGGGAACCTGGACTGAGTTCCTGGCTCCCAGCTTTGGCTTGGTGCAGTCCTAGCTGTTGTAGACATTTGGGGACTGAACCAGTGGATGGAAACTTTTTCCTTCTGTCTCTTTACCTCTCAAATTAAAACATGAAAATCATTTTACTATTTGGTAAACTTACAACCAGTACAGGTAGAGGTTGACCAAGGTGACTCAGCTGTTAGAGGGGATCTGATAAACATCAGTTTATTTTTTTGTAGTAAATTATGGCTTTTTTTTTTTCCTCTGCTATATATAGTTTTCTTTTCCCTCAGGAGAGGAATTAGTTGCTAAAGCATCTGTTTATTCAGTTCATATTGTTTCTCTTTGGATGTTGGTGTTCTCTGAAGCTAGTTCCATGTTGCCTCTGGTCTTGTGTTTATTTTTCTGCTTTCTCCTCTCATTACACTGCTTCTTCCTATTGAATTCCACTTTGAGGCATACATTGCCTGCAGGATGACATTAGATCTATTATTATAGAACTTCATTCTTAACAGTATCTACATTCTGCCTGTATGTGATAAAGTGATTATCATAAGCTGGCAGATGCCTGGGGAGATTGCAAAGTTAGGTTGCTGTCCCCGCCCCATGCTATTTTTATCAATGGGAAATGCAGGAATTAGGATTTAATTGATCCTTTTTCTGGTGATGCATCAAATGGAAGAACACTGAATTTCTCCTTCCAGTTTGACTCCAGGATCATGACCCAAGCAAGTATATTACAAGAGCTCGAGGTCTGTGGTCAGCCAGCCTATAGGGTAGGAATCCCAGCTCTGTCCCTTACCAAACTATGGCATGGAGCAGGACATTGCTTTTCCCACCAGAAGAGCTCTTGCCTTTGACTTCTCCTTGCAGATAAGCTGGACAGTTGGGGGAAAAAAGAGGGAAACTAAATTTCGAAAGCCCTAAACTAAAGCAAGAAGCAAAACCTCCAGGGGCTCAACAGGAGGCTAAAAATGAGCAGTAGACCCATCAATGCTGTCTTCCTTTTTCATCTGCTGACTTGGGGCAAATGTTTTTACTCCCAGTGCTTTAGAAGGCTGGGTTCCAGCCTCTTGAGTGGTTTCTCATCTATGCAGATTGTAATTTGAGTTTTCAGCAATGTGTTCCTACTACAGTTTCCCATTGCAGAGGGGGAAAAATGAGCACTTGAGTGCTGTTTTGAGTACAATGATTTTACCTGGAGGAAACTTCTTTTAAGCCTGGAGATTGGAATGGGACTTTTTGGGAAGGAACTGCCAGCTTAGGTAAATGTTATGATTTATATCACCCAACAGATCCCAACGGGTGGCGAAGAGAGGTGGCTTAGAAGCATGTTGGGTGAGAGGCTGAGCGATGTGGTGACTCAGTCTAATAAATTTTGTATGGGGAACTTGTCATTTTTATTACTGCTTCCCTAACATTAGTGATATTTATTTTTCATGCTGCATCGCCTGGCTAGACATATGGCAATGATATAAGTAGCCTGTAGAAGATATTTAGACACAAATTCATTTTTATTGGAAAAGAAATGCTCTCTGTGGTTTCTCCTAAGTGAGCTCATTTCTCCACCTTTTCTGTTTGGCACCCTCTAATTCCCTCTTCCTGCCAGGTAACTGTTTTCCTTCTTTGCTGAAGACTTCCTGCTTGTCTAAATTAGCACACTTCAAAGAGTTCATGGAAAGATGGAACTAAATGATAAGTTTGTTTAGGGACACAAATTTTTCAAATTCTACACATAGTTTTTTAAAAAAATAATACCATTTTCCATGAGGGTTTCAAGACTCCTCATATGCATGGATTTCAAAATTTGTTTACCTCGAGAATGACGTTATCTTCTAGTTCCATGTTCCATGAACTCTCTGAAGTATACCCTGCACTTTGAAACAAAAACCTGTAAAGGATTCTGGGTAATCTGTCCTTCCTTCTCCTGATTTAGGTTGGGTGAAAGTGATTTTTTTCTGCTTTAAATGGGAGCCTAGAGGAAGAAGATAGGGAGAGGGGAAGAGGAATAGCTTCTCCTCACTCATGCTTTAAGTCTTAGTTTTGTCTCTGGTTGTCATGTGTATGCATCATTAATTATATTTAAGGAACATACCTGTAAGTATACTTCTGCATCTAGCTTTGTTTTTATAACAGAATTATTCAAGTGTAATTGACACCAACCTATGCGTATTTATTGTATACATTTTGATGTTTATATATGTGTATACTTGTGAAGCCGTCACCGTAGTCCAGACACACTATCATCCCCTAAAGCCTGCTCCTGTCATTTGAAATGCCTCATGCTCATCTTTCCTTTCAACTGCAGAGGCTCATCTGTAGGTGACTGCCTCTGCTTCCTGTCATACATTGCTTTGTATTTTCTGTAGTTTCATATAAATTGAATTATACAGTGTGTAAAATTTCTTTTAATCTGGATTCCCTCACTCAGCATAATTGGTTTGCACTGGCCATTGTCGCAGCATTTACTGGAATTGTGTTGAAAGTGGAGCAGCTGGGACATGAACTATATGGGATGCTGGTTTCACAAGTGAAAGCTTTACCTGCCTTGCTACAACACTCGGCCCCTTTAATTCAACTTTTATTGTGATAGAGATACATACCCAGAGTAACTTGAATCCTTTTTATTTAACTGAGCTTTGTTTGATGGCCCAGAATGTGGTTTATCGTGAGAGGAAGTGGCCCATGTGCACCAGCAATGTATGTTCTATTACTTTTTGGTGGAGAGTCATTTAGGTGGAGGACATGCTGATTAGGTGGAATTGATGGATAATTTGTTCCAATCTTCTGTATCCCAACTCATGTGCTGTCTACTTGTGTTACTAGTTACATAGAGAGGTATTTAAATCTGACTGTATTGTGAATTTATTTCTCCTTGCTGTTTTAGCAGTTTTTGTCATTTATTTTGAAGCTCTGTTATTAGATCTATTGATGTTTAGTATTGTTATGTTATCCTTTTATCAATATGAAATGATTTTTATGTCCAGGGCTTTTGCATGTCCCTAGATATTTTTTTAGTCTTTGAAGTTTTTGGAAATGTTGGAAGAACTATTTTTAGGTTATACAATTTCAGCCTTTTAAAAGTTTTTGATTTCTTGCCAGATTACTCTTAAGAAAGATAGTACAGATGGATACTCATCTAAACGTTCTTTAAGTGTTTGTACAGTTAGGAGGTGTGTTCTTTTAAAGTTGAGGATACATAGCAAATTTCATTGAAATAAAACATCCCATTGCTCACAAGATAAAAGATACTGCCATTCATGTAGTTTGTTTTGTAGAAGATTAAAATGCTCCGTACATTTTTGAGGTGGTCATCAGTTTTATTTAATATGCACAAATATAGTAGATATGTTTAAGAGGAAAAGATTTAAGTTAAATGTTTTCTGTGTAATTTTTGTTGGATCTTCAGCTGTACCTTAGAGATGACTCAAAATTACATGCTTACATTTAGATAGAATGGTTGACTTTAAATATACTAATTCATAGAAGGAAGTTTTTATACATAAAATCAGATGTTTATCAAGATAGTTTCCACAATTAGATAGGAATTAACTGTATACTTAGATCTGATAGGGAGTTTTTAAAAGATTTTTTTATTTTTTAAAAATTTTATTAAAGTTATACAAATTTCTTGTATTTCATATATATACAGGTTCAGGAACATAGTGATACTTTCCACCCCACCCTCCTTCCCATCCATGAACCACACTTCTTCTTCCTCCCTCTCTTATTCCCATTCTTATTATTTAAAAAGATATGTTTTCAGTTAACTTTATCCTCATGATTAACCCCATACTAAGAGTTCAACAAGTCGCATGAAGAAAAAAAAATTCCTCAGCAGTCAAGACAAAGGCTGTTAAAACCATCACATCTCAAAGTGTCTGTTTCACTCTATAGATTATCTTTTAGGTACTCTATTAGTACCAGAGATCAGGGAGAACATATAACATTTGTCTCTTTGGGATTGGCTTATTTCATTAGTATATTTGTTTCCAGGTGCATCCATTTTGTTGCAAAAAACAGGATTTCTTTTTTAACCGCCATGTGGTATTCCATATTGTATATTTACCAGAATTTCTATATCCAGTCTTCAACTGATAGACATTTGGGTTGATTCCATACCCTAGCTATTGTGAATTGAGCCACAGTAACCATTCTGATAGGGATTTGTAACTGTTTATTGAGCTTCAATAGTGCCTCGTGAAAGTATCAGTTAATAAAGTGATCCATTTGATTGATGTATTTTTCGTGTGTTTGCAAAGATATCCCTAGGGATGTTTTACATGAGAACCAATAAATGCACAATATATTTAACAGCCTTTTACAAAACACAAGCTCCGAGGGAGGTGTGCTCTTCAGATCCGTGCAGTAATTCTGAGCTGTCCTTTTCACTCAGGAGTCTCCCGGAACCCCTCATGACTTACGAGTTACACGGAGATTTCATCGTCCCAGCCAGTAAGTATCAGAGATGTGGAGAACCAGTTTTCAGCTTGAGGATGTGTCTAATTTCCATGTGAAAATTCAGCTTACTATTATTGCAATCTGTGTTAAAAATCAGAAATCACTTTAGATGATGTTGGGTTTTCCTTTTTGGAAAAGTTGGAAGAAAGGGCAGATGTATTTATTGGTTCATTCATAGACATTAGTTATGGCCTATTGTGGGTTAGTCAGTGGTGGATGCTGGTTGAATGTGGTACAACAACAGGTTAGGAGCCAATCCTATAGCAAGTATTTGGGATGCACACCTCTCATAAGGCCATAAATTATATACTCATGCATGAGAAAAATGCAGTGAGAGACACAAAATATTTAGCTTGCAAAAGGTTGGGGTGAGCAGTAGATTTGAAGAGAATAGTAGACTGGGGATGGCTTCATAAAGAAAGATACTTTAGATGGAAATTATAGACAAAATGAATAGGATGAGGTAATTCCAGAAGCCCAGACAATATTTGATAGTGAATTACATGTGATAAAATGTTACATGAAAAAGGCCTACAGTTGGTAGAACTTAAATTTGTGATTACATTTTTTTGTGAGTCATACTCAGTTGAGGCTTTCTTGTTTTTTCTCAATTATCATATAGCTCACTTTTTACATTCAACACATGCTGTTTAATCATCACAGCCATCTGAAGTATACTGGTGTTAAGTATTTAATAGTTAAGGAAATGTAGGTTGAGACATATTAAATGACTTGCCAGATTATAGAGAGCCTTATTTAAAATTCAAAACCCCAGTTCCCCTGGCTAAAACCTGCAGTATTGGTTTTCACAGGTGCACTGACAGTAGCTGTAATGGTATTTTCATTTCCTTTTATTTTTTCCCCCTAGGATGTGTTCCATAGTTTAATTTCTTGAAAACACTCAGCACAGTCCCTATGGGTCCTGTGCTACTGCTGCCCAAATGCTGCTTTCTGTGTTCCCTTCTTGTGAGGTCTCTGCTGCAGCCTGTGTGAAAGTCCCTGGTCTGCTGCAGAGAGAAGCAATGGATAGGCCCAGTTACACTCCCAGGATGAAGTAGGCTTTCTGAAGATGCGAAAAACAGCCTTCTATTCTCTTGTGTTTGTACGTGCAAGTGGATTTTTTTTTTTTTTTTTTGAAATGAGAATTTGTATGATCAAGAAAGTCAGGGAAAGTTTTCTTGGCAGAAACTCAAGCAAATGCTAAGTTGTTTTGATTTCTTCCCTGTGGCATTTTTGGCAAACAGGGGAAAGAGAAATTAAACTTAGTTGGAGGACAATTGTTTCACGTTGTTTGCCTTAGAGACTGGAAAAAGCAGAAGAGTGCCAATTTTAATCTAGAATCCTTTGAGAATTGGAGAGAGATAAAGTGATTATAGGATAAGGTTTTAAATTCCCACAAATTAGTGTCATTAGTATTGCCATCACTAAAGGCAGTCTGTTTGAAATTCTAATACCCGTGTATTTTACCAGAAGATGTTCCGAAGTGGTAGCAACTTACTTCCCAAGAGGCAGTCCAGCCCGTGGTGCAGGAAGTGAGTTGGTATCCACGCAGAGGTATCATCACCTGTTGGGCCAGTACCCTGTGTTTTGCTTCCTCATTTTGCAGAGATGCTGTAAGTAAGGCTTAGCAGTGATTTGAACAGCAGGTCTGTTGCAAAGAAACACTGTAGCTCAGTCATTGCTGGTGTGGATTTGCACCAAGTGCAGCTGTGGTTGGAAGGGGACCTGTGGTGATCTTACTCAGTGAGAAAAAGCACATGCATTGAATGGATGCATTTCTACGGGCCAACGCTGTCAGTGTAGACTTTTACATTTTCGTTTTAATCTCTTGTGAGTACCCTTCTCAGTATATGCTCTCTCGCCAAGGAGAGAGAAAGAGCAGATCCTGTAATCCTGTACATATGTACTTTTCAGAGCTGAATGAAGCAGTTACAGAGGTCAGGAGGCCGAAATTAGTCTCCCTTTTTGAATGTTGTTGGAAAATGGGGATTGTGGCTAAGCTATCGTTTTCCATGAACAATGTCACAGCTTACCTTGTTATTCTCGAGTGTCTTGTTAGCTGAGCTGACTGCTAAGTTACCAAATGCTGTGTGCCCGCCTCTCAAACCAGCATGGACAATGTGTTTTTTTTTTTTTTTTTAATATTTATTTATTTGAAAAGCAGGGTTACAGAGAAGCAGCAGAGGCAGGGAGAGAGAGAAAGGGTTGTGGGGAGGTCGGTCTTCTATCTGCTGGTTCACTCCCTAGATGACCACAATGGCTGGAGCTGCACCCATCAGGAGCCAGGAGCTTCTTCTGGGTTTCCCATGCAGGCGCAGGGGCCCAAGGACTTGGTGCTTTCCAAAGTGCATTAGCAGGGAGCTGGATCAGAAGTGGAGCAGCCGGGAATTGAACTGGTGCTCATATGGGATGCCAGCACTGCAGGTGCTGGCTTTACCCCCTATGCCACAGAGCCAGCCCTGACACTGGTTTTCTTTTCTTTCTTTCTTTTTTTTATTTTTTTATTTTTGACAGGCAGAGTGGACAGTGAGAGAGAGAGAGAGAAAGGTCTTCCTTTGCCATTGGTTCACCCTCCAATGGCTGCTGCGGTTGGCGTGCTGTGGCCGGCGCACCGCGCTCATCTGATGGCAGGAGCCAGGTGCCAGGTGCTTTTCCTGGTCTCCCCTGGGGTGCAGGGCCCAAGCACTTGGGCCATCCTCCACTGCACTCCCAAGCCACAGCAGAGAGCTGGCCTGGAAGAGGGGCAACCGGGACAGAATCCGGCACCCCAACCAGGACTAGAACCCGGTGTGCCGGCGCCGCAAGGCAGAGGATTAGCCTGTTGAGCAACGGCGCCGGCCCCTGACACTGGTTTTCATCCTTGTCAGTTGTGTGTGCTGGCTTCCGTGTGTTCCACGGAGCTTTAATGGTCTCTTCTGCCTTCCCTGCTGGTAGTTCTGAGGGTTTCCCCTGGACCCCTTCGCTTTCTCTCCTCAGTCTCTCCTGCACTTCTCTGTTAAAAACCTCTAAGTTCATTTCTGGAGATCAAGATAGAAATATTTGAATTTTATTTCAAGTTGTTACCACAAAAAGGGAAGTTTCTTAGTTCTAAAAAAGAAAATGGACTGACTTGCTGTTCAACATGAAGTACATTGGAAACATTTGTTTCCTTTGATTTAAATCCCTCCATAAACTGAGTTAACTAAAATTGCTAGTAGGAGCTAGAGATCATCCTCTATGTGACGGATTGTAATGGGCTTTGGAATAGAAATTCCTGAGACAAAAATGCCGTTCTCTTGGTCTGTGCAGCAGGGAAGCAGCATGTCAGCACTGCAAGGCTGCCGGGCACCTACCTGGATGCATTTTCTGCATGACAATCATTGCTTTTGAGCATGCCATAGTCCATGCTCTGGGTGTCAGCCTTTCAGACTTAGAGTCCTTGCAGTATTGTGTTGGTCAGAGTGGACCCAGCCTTCAGAGTTGGGCTCATCTTAAACTCAGGAAGAGAATGACAAGTGGAGCCTGGGTGATGGTTGCATCACACCAGCAACCTCTTAACCATCAGCCAATCCACACAACACCCAAGTTGCTATGTTCATTCAAGTTTCTTCCTCTGGTCACATTCCCTGGGAAGCAAAACCATAACTGCAAAGTTCTTTAGTCATACCAGAGGAGAAGTGGGACTATTCCAGCACCCAGGGCATTGGTTCTGTTTAACCAAGCTGGTCCCTCCTGATTGGAGGAGGTAAACCTGATTACCTGGTTACCTGATTGGTAAACCTGCATATGGAGCAGGATAAAAAAATCCTGTGCGTCTTGGTGGGGAAGGACTCAGAAACGTGGACGTGAAAGGCATCCAGTGTTGGTTGGTAGCTATCTCTAGCCTGATGTACTCATTCCACAGTAGTTGGGATGCCCACAGACAACAAGAACACCTGCTGTGTGTTCACTGAAGCCGCTTGTCTCTGGGGAAGTACTTGCGTGGTTTCTGCCAGTGCCATCCTAAAGTTACACTATTTATTGGCATTTCAATATGAAAATAATTTAACATCTGCCTGTGTGTCTGATCGGCACCAGTAAACTCTGATCCTACCTTTTCAGTCCCCGTTGGTTGGCACAGCACTGTAAGCAGATATACATTAAGAGTGCAGTGGCTGCCGATTTAAAGTTTCACAGTTAAAATGCTTTTCCTGTTCTAGTGCACTCCTAATTTCCTGGCATTATTTCAGGAATTTGATGTAATGATGAATTCAGTATCCAAGATTAAAAAAAAGAGGTTAGGATTTTCATTCTTTGTCAAAATTAATGTCAATTAAAATGTAATACAGGTGGGCATTTGGCGTAGTGGTTGAGGTGCCAACGAAAGTACCACATCATGTATTGGAGAGCCTGGGTTCGAGTCCTGTTAATTTCCTGCTCTAGCTTCCTGGTAATGCACACCCTGCAAGGTGGCAAGTGATGGCTCAGGTGCTTGGGGCCCTGACATCCACTTGGGAGACCCGGATTGTGCTCTGGGTTCCTGGCTTCAGCCTAGCCCAGCCTTGGCTGTTGTGGGCATTTGTGGAGTGAAAATCAGATGGGGTTTTGATTTCTCTCTCTCTTTCTCTCTGTCTGTGCCTTTCAAATAAAAAAAAGAAATAAAAATTTTTAAAGATTTTATTTATTTGAAAGGCAGAGTTAGGGAGGGAGGGAGGAAGGGAGAGGAGAGATCTTCATCCACTGAATCACTCCCCAAATGGCTGCAACAGTAGGAGCTGTGCCGATCTGAAGCCAGGAGCTTCTTCCAGGTCTCTCACATGGGTGCAGAGACCCAAGCACTTGAGCCATCTTCCACTGCTTTTCCAGGTGCATTATCAGGGAGTTGGATTGAAAATGGAGCAGCTGGGACTCGAACCGGCATTCATATGGGGTGCCAGCACTGCAGGTGGCTGCATTACCCTCTATACTATAGTGTGGACCCCATAAATACACATTTTAAACATTTTATTAAAAAACATTAAACTTTTCACCGCTTTGAAACACCAGATGCCCCTTTCTGGTTCTGCTTTATCTCCTTGTCCATTATCTTTAGTTTTTCACTTTTTGAAGAATGGTCTGAAATCCCACTCTTGCCTCCTGTCCAGCAGCTTGCTCTTTGGTCTCCCATTGTGGTGAAAAGGGGAGTCTGTGTTGATGAGGTTAGTGTGTCCAGGGTCCCTTCTCCCAGTCTCTCCATCCGTCAGTTGCTCCTTGTCTGTTGATACTGCTGCCCATGCCCAGTCTCTGCAGGATTCTTCTTCCCTGTCTTCCTGATGACTGGGTGTTCTCTGGTCCTTGCTTCTCCCACTCCTGTCTCCTTGGTTTGCTTTGCTTGGCCTTCAACTTGGCGTCTTCCCCCATACCTGTAAGAAGCTGTGTTCCCCACAGCACTTTCAGTTTGCATTCTGAGTGGTCGAGCAGCTCTGTCCATGTGCTGGGACATGGACAACTTAGAACTGTGATGTCTTTCCCCAGCCACCTGCTGGGTACCGTGACCTCCACCATCATCTTCCTCCTTAAACTGGCTTTACCATCTGCACTGCTGTCAGTGGAACTGACCATGCCATCAGACAACCTGAACTCAAACACTGGTCATCTCTGTTGCTCCTGACCCACCACCAGCCTGCCGTTCAATCATGTCAAATCCTGTCACACGACAGTAGCACGGGTGGCTGTAATAATGGCCGGCAGGAACTGAGTGCTGCTCTGGGCTGGCCACGACAGCTAGATGCTTACCTGCTTACTGCACCAGACCTGTCCTGTGCTATCGTCATCATCCTTTTGCAGGTGGAGAAACAGGCACCGAGTGCTCAGAGCTCAGGTAGTTTGCTCAAGCCCGCAGCTGTCAATCAGAGGCAGTGACTCCAGGCTTCTGGGCATGACCCCGCCGGAGTTCCGGCCCTCTACATGGGTCTGGCCCAGCCCAGGCTATGGTGGGTATTTCTAGGGCATGAGCCAGCAGATGGATGATCTCAGTCTCTCTCTGTCTCTACCTCTGTTTTTTTTTTTTCTGTCTCTCCGCCTTTCAAATGAAATGACAATAAATAAATAAAAATAGAAAGATGCGCCTCAGATATTCTTTCTCACGCGGGTCCCTTTCCGAGATTCCCCTGCCTGCTTGGTGTGGAAAACAAAGCAAAGTAGAAACTCTGCTTTCTGTTCAAGAAAAACGGGTGCCCAGTTCTCATCAGGCACTTGTCTGACACCCCTGAAAACTTTGGCCTCATCTCCAGGAACAAGCATCGTGTTCACGTGCTTGATCATTTCCCAGGAAGGACACGGGGAAGGGAGTTCAGGTCCAGTGTTACCAAGAGCCATGGCTAATAAGGAATACCGCAGTTCAAGGGTCAGTGGCAGGGGTGAGTTGCCCAGGGCTGCTGTAACCAAACCAAGTGCGAACCAAGTTGCTGAGAGAAGCTGGTGTGGCCACAGTTCTGGAGGCTGGAAGTCTCCAGTGGCCCTGTCAGTAGGGCCCTGTGGTGGGGTGGTGGGGTGGTGGGGGCTCTGTCCTTGCCCCTTCCAGCTTCTGGGAATGTTCTTTGCTTGCAGCTGCTTCTCTCCGGGCTCTGTTGCAGGGGCCACAGGACACTGTCCCCGTTGCTGTCCTCCCTTGGCCTCTCTGTTTTCTGCAGTGGACACAGGTTTCGCTGGAGGACGGGACCCAGCTCCCGCAGTCTGAATTTGGCTTAGCCGACCTCTGCGACAACCAGGAGGCTTCTTCCCAGGGAGGTCGCCTCGCCGTGCTGCGTGTACCTTTTCCTCCCGATGCTTTGACTCCTGCAGCTCTCAGGGCTGGCCGATCCCAGAGACTGTAAACCTGGCTCCCTTTCTAAATGCAGGCTGTCTGGTATAGCGGCCACTGGCCCTCCCTGGCAGCCTCCTCTGCTGAGGTCTCTCACTCCAGTTGGGTCATCGCCAGCAGGCATCACCCAGGTCCCTGGGACCACAGAAGGAATTCCACCTGGTCAGCACCAGGCCAGCTTGCCCTTCCTCACCCAGTGTTGCCTGTGCAAAGCACAATGCAGGCTCCGGCCCTTCCCTTGCTTCTTCCTAACCCTGGTACTGCACACTCTGCCCTGTGTAGCCTGTCATGCCTTCTGTTTTCAGGCCTCTGTGCGTGTGGACTTGAATCTGGACAGTGTTCTCTGTGTCACAGTTTTCCCTGTTTGAAATAAATCCTTGAGAGCACTTGCTTTCTGGGAGACAAGGTGTTGCAGTTTCTGTTGAGGGGCTGCAATTTGACCCAAACCAGAGAACAGCCTGTTCAAGGAGATTTTACTTAGATTCCTTTGGGGGGCAGTTACCCAGTGGCTGAGTGCTGTCATGTTAGCTGTGAGCTGACTTGAAGTGCCATGTGCCAGCAGGGGGAGGTTCGGGCAGCCATGTGGGCACTTCACAAAGCTCATGGAGTAGGGGGGCGTTTGGCTCAGTGTTTAACATGCTATTTGGGGTGCCTTCATCCCATACTCAGAGTACCTGGGTTTGAGTCCTGGCTCTGCTTCTAATTATAGCTTTCCTGGGAAAATAGAATTAAAATATAACTTTATTTTGGTGCCCCAAAGTATTGAGGTCCATGCATAATTTTTCTTTTAGATTGATTTATTTGAAAGTCAGAGAATGAGAGGCAGAGAGAGAGAGAGGTCTTCCATCACTGGTTCACTCCCCAGTTGGCTGCGATGGCTGGAGCTGCACCAGTCTGAAGCCAGGAACCAGGAGCTTCTTCTGGGTCTCCCATATGGGTGCAGGGGCCCAAGGACTTGGGCCACCTTTACTGCTTTCCCAGGCCATAACAGAGAGCTGGATTGGAAGTAGAGCAGCTGGGACTTGAACCAGCGCCCATTTTGGATGCCTACACTGCAGGCGGCAGCACTCATAATTTTTAATAATAAGTGTTCTACATAAACTATTTGAAGACCCTTTGTTCATGCATATAAACAGAGGAGAAGGCCTTAACTGTAGGCACACAGGAATTACCTTAAAAAGGAGGTGTTAGAGGATTAATAATGAGAAAAAGATTTTTTTTATAGGTGGAAAAATATTTAATTCACTGTACTTGAAATCTTGAACAGATTAACTCTTCTAATTGTTTTTTGGGGGGAACAGATCAGATTCTGGGTGCTCTACTAACTGGGTTCTTTTTTTCTTTTTTTTTTTTTTAAGAAAGTGGGAGCCCAGAATCTCGAGTCAATGCCATCCATTTCTTGGTACACAAACTGCCAGAGAAAAATAAAGAAATGCTGGATATTTTGGTGAAGCACCTAACGAAGTAAGCCTCTTCTGCCTTTCTGTTTCTGCTTCTGCTCTGGGGCCGTGTGGTGTTTGTGGATTTGGAACTGTTGGAACTGGGGCTGGATACACAATTCCAGGGACCACACCTGGAAGGGCAAGCTGGCTGTCGGACTCATTGTGCATGTCTTGGACAAGAGTATTGAAATATGATGCTTTCATGAAATTGGATAATTATTTGCTTAACATCCTTGCCAGCAACTCAGGGTTTGATCTGAAGTGAAACAAGAAAGTATTACACTTTGCCCCACACACAGATTCTGGAAATGTGATTATAGGTCTCTTAGCAAATTAAGTTTGGTTTCACACCTCCCCAACTCCAAGTTTGAACATGTCTTTTAAGTTTGTTTAAGCCACAAATGGGTAGTTATTCCATAAGATCTGTTCTTTTTTTCTTCTCTCTTTAAAAAGCAAGCAAAATCTAATAATTTAGTAGAGAAATTAGCACTTTGTTCCAATAAGATTCTCAGATCACTCTAACTGGAGGGTTTTAAAAGTGCGAGGAAGCTGAGAAACACTCTGAGAACTTTGATTTTGCACGAGAAGAAAGCGGAAGCCAGGACTGTGCTAGCAGCCAGGCCACGGGTGTGGTAGTGACCCGGCCATTCACTGGTTTCGTCAATGAATCTTCAGCGAGTGCCTTTTCTAGGTGCTAGTGGATATGCAGTTGAACAGGACTGACCCAGGCTGTCTCATGAAGCTTGCTTTTTTAGGGGAGAAAAGACAGACTAGGGAAAACATACAGAATCGTTTCAGGTTTAAGTGGCAAAAACCCCGAGGAAGGGACAAAGGTTGTACGTTGAGTCTGAGGCTCTGAGAAGGTTGTTACGGAAGGTCTCGCTAAGGATGAGTCCTCGAGTTGAGACCTGAATGAAGTGGCCAGGCCGCTGAGGACAGTGGTGCGAGTTGTTCACTGCACAGGGGTGCTGTGTGGAAGGACGGGTCGGGGTCCTTTGATGCAGCTCTGCCTGCTTGTGAAGCCAGTTCCTACAAAGGAGCCATGCAGGCTGGCGAGTGTCCCGTGATCCGGGGAAACAGAGCAGGTGCTTTAGATGGAGGGGACTAGTGAAAGAAAGCTAGTACAGAACACAAGCTTCGCCTAGACCTGGAATTACTAAGAAAGTGGTCGTGGTGAGAGCAGAGTGTCAAAGAGCAATGGAGGGGGCCGGCACTGCGGCTCACTTGGCTAGTCCTCCGCCTGCGGCGCCAGTACCCCAGGTTCTAGTCCCAGTTGGGGTACCGGGTTCTAGTCCTAGTTGCTCCTCTTCCAGAACAGATCTCTGCTGTGGCCCGGGAGGGCAGTGGAGGATGGTCCAAGTGCTTTGGCCCTGCACCTGGATGGGAGACCAGGAGGAAGCACCTGGCTCCTGGCTTTGGATCAGTGTAACTCCAGCTGTAGTGGCCATTTTGGGGGGTGAACCAATGGAAGGAAGACCTTTCTCTCTGTCTCTCTCACTGTCTAACTCTGTCAAATAAATTAAAAAAAAAAAAAAAGAGCAGTGGAAAGGTTAGGGGCCTCAGGAGCTGGGTGTTGTTGGAGCTCGATAGCTCTGAGGGGGGCAGGACACTGAGCTTCTGCCTTTTGGCTACTTAGGGAACACAGTGCAGGATACAGTCCATTCCACAATCATTGCCCTCTGGTTAAACACCGCCTTTTTTCTCCCCCCTCCTGTTTGTGTCAATGTTAGTGTTTCCAATCACTCCAAGCAGAATCTAATGACCGTGGCCAATCTAGGAGTGGTGTTTGGACCAACTCTGATGAGGCCGCAGGAAGAAACTGTCGCTGCCATCATGGACTTGAAGTTCCAGAACATCGTCGTGGAGATCTTGATTGAAAACCACGAAAAGGTAGTGCTGCCTTTTTTTTCTTTTTTTCTTTAAGAGAATTCCTGGTTTTGGCTTGTTGGCACATTATGTGGTAACGTCACATCCTCTTAGAGTTTTTCTGTTGTTCCTGCTGTGATGCACCTGTGTCTGAGAAGCAGTCCTCAAACTTCTGATGCAGTGCTGTGGATCTCAACCTTGCCTGCTCCAGTTACCTCTCTGGTTTAATGAAGAAACAGTGAATCCAAACACAAATGAGTCTTAGCAATGTCATTGTGAACTATTGGATTTTCGGTTGCTTTTGTGGCTGTCCTGGGATTTCTCACCGAGATGCTCTGAATGGCAGCACTCCTTGAACTTTTGCTGATGTTGGGGATTTGCAGCTTAGATAAAGAAAGCTGAAAGGCAGTGAGATGGAGTCAGAGGACCTGGGCGTCACTGAGAGGGAGGGTTGATGGGCAGAGCTCCTTCTGGGCTGCTGGCCAAAGCACCTGTTGGATCTGCTGTGAAAATAGTTGCCATGCTTTGCACAGGCCCTTGTACCTGCTTTTGTGAATGGCAAGGAAAGGAGAGGTTGGGGCAAAGCCAACCTTGGCCCTTGCCATATACCTGGACAGAGGGGACAGGCATAGGGCATACATTCCTGGGGCTTCGAGGATGGAATTGAACTTGTTTGAATTAGGAGATCATGCAGGGTTGAGCAGAACTGCTGTTAATACACCACTCTTCCATCCCACCATACCGCCTTTGACATTTTAAACAGTAGACATGCGTACTGTTTGTTATTGTCACCTGGTGATCTTTTTCCTAGATGACTGTTACGTTCTCCCCAATCACATCCTGTCTGTGGCTACTGTCATGATCCGACACAGAGCTGAGGAGTCAGAACAGAGAGCAGATAACCACACGGCAGACATGCACACTGCCCATCCCTTCACGGGAAGTGCTTGCTGTCGTTGCTATAGGCCAGTCATTTTCAACCCCAGCAAATCATCAGACTTGCCCTGATGGTTTGAAATGACTACATTGCCACGTGCAGTCTGTGGTTAGACTTGTGCCTTGGAAAGAACTAACCGTTTGCAACTATTTGCTGACCTGGGGCGGGGGTGCCTCCTCTGTCTCGCTTGTGAGCGTCTGTGAGAGCTTCAAGGTTCTGCTGCTATTTGAGAGGTTTTTGGTCCTAACAGTTAGAGGAAAGCCCAAGCCTGATTCCTGCTGGGCAGAGGTCTGAGCACCAGCAGTTTGGACTCCGAATGGGGAGGAGCCAGATGTGCAGGTGAATTATTGCTGTGGCCTTCACTGATGAATGGGGTGAGAGGCTGTGGGGAGACCTTCTGGAAAATGCTTGACTTGGAGGATCACCTGTTACCTGCCTCTCTCTACTTCTAACCCCCTCAGAATGAAGTTTGGCAGGCAAAGATGCTGACTCGGGATTGAAAGTGGATCTTTCCCTGTGACAGACACATTAGTTTTGTTTTGTTATTTATTTTATTTTTAAAGATGTATTTATTTGATAGAGTTACAGACAGAGGCAGAGACAGAAAAAGAGAAAGAGAGAGGTCTTCTGTTTGATGGTTCACTCTCCAAATGGCCACAACTGCCAGAGCTGCACCGATCCGAAGTCAGGAGCTTCTTCTGGGTCTCCCATGGGGGTGCAGGAGCCCAAGGACTTGGACCATCTTTTACTGATTTCCCAGGCCATAGCAGAGAGCTGGATTGGAAGAGGAACAGCTGGGACTTGACCCTGCACCCCTATGGGATGCCAGCACTGCAGGTGGTGACTTCACCCTCTACCCCACAGCAGTGGCCACACTGTTTTGTATTTTAAGCATATTCTTCAAGGGAGTGCTGCTTAATTTGTTTGGAATCACAGACCTCTGATAGGCTGGCACAAGTAAGTACCAGATAAAGACTCTTTCCTCCCCTGCCCCCCTCAGTCATGCTCACAGCCTCAGGGGTTCACAGGCGTTCCTGTGTGCACTCTCACTTGAGAATCTCTGGTTTAAGATGATTGGTCTCTGGAGTGAGCACATGGCACAGTGGATAAGATGCCTCATGGGATGCCTGAATTCTTTATCCAGTGCTTGAGTCCAAGTCTGGCTCTCAATTCCAGCTTCCTGGTGATGAGCCCTTGGGAGGCAGCAGGTGATGGCTCAAGTCCTTGAGTCCCTGCCGCCCACACAGAAGACCTGAATTGAGTTTCGGGCTCCTGGCTCCTGCCTAGTCCAGTCATAGTAGTTGTGGGCATGTGGGGAGCAAACCAGCCTGTGGGAGATACCTCTCTCCCTCTGTGGATCTTTCTCTCTCTATCTAAAAATTAAAAATAAAGCAATCTCTTAAGTGACCTGTCTTGTTACTTCTTCTTCATAATAAGGGAATACATGATGCTTAAAAGTACTTTAGACTCCTTGAAGAACTTAAAAAAAATGTTTTTTCCACTTTTCTACTGTAGATGAGCACTTTGGTAATAGCTTTCCTCCCATCTGCCTCTAAGGTATGGCGTCTGCAAACTGTGAAAATGCTTAGTCACTCTGTTTATTCAAAGAGCTTTCAGCGTTGGGATTGCATTGTGCGCCAGGCGTGCAGGGGGAGCTGGGATGTGCAGATGAGTGCTTAGCCCCTGCTGGAAAGCAAAGTCTGAGGCTGGAAGCTGTGCTTGGGGACTTGTGTCCCATAATACTTATCCCCATCTATCATTCTGCATCCCTGACTTATTTCATGTGTTCTTGTCTCTTTCTTCCTCCTAGATTCTTAAGGGTAGAGATCTTTGTCTATACTCCAAATACTGGATCACGTTAGGTGCTAAGTTAGGAAGGATCCTTTATGTATGTTGAGGCATGTTGGAGGAGTTAGAGGCAGGCACCTGGAGGTGCAGTTCTTTGATAAAGCATTGCAGAAGGAGCCTCTCCTGGGTGCTGCATTTGCAGCCTGTGGGGCAGTTCCAGGCTGTCTTGGGTACTGCTTCCCACTGCGAAGTTAAACTTGAACCCTGCTTTGGAGGTTTTCTTTACCAGGGTGGTAAAAAGTAGCTCATGTGAGAGTACTTCAGCAAGTTGGAGGACAATAGAATTTTTTTTAAAGATTTTTATTTATTTGAGAGGTAGAGTTGCAGACAGTGTGAGGGAGAGACAGAGAGAAAAGTCTTCCATCCATTGGTTCACTCCCCAAATGGCTGCAACGGCCGGAACAGCGCCAATCCGAAGCCAGGAGCCAGGTGTTTCTTCTGGGTCTCCCATGCAGGTACAGGGGCCCAAGCACTTGGGCCATCTTCTACTGCTTTCCCAGGCCACAGCAGAGAGCTGGATCGGAAGAGGAACAGCCGGGACTAGAACCGGCGCCCATATGGGATGCCATCACCTCAGATGGAGGATTAAAGATAAGTTTATTTTAGTGCTAAACAAAATTAAAATCCCTGAATAGGCAAGGCTTTCAAAAAGTTCATGGAAAATGTATGCTTTGAAAAAACCATGCATGGATTGCCAGCATTGTTTTATAGCAAAATAAACTTAGCTTTTAGTTCTATTTTTCCATGAACTTCATAAATTCCCTCCTATCTGAGTGTAAGTTTTATTTATTTATTTTTGGGTAGCCAGTGGGGTGAGTGTGTGGGCCCCTTGTGCTCCTCTCCCATTGCCTTTAAGCCTCATTAGTGTGCAATAAGCCCTTAGACGACTCAAGGGAGGGGGGCTACTCTTCATTTTTGGGAGAAATAATTAGACTCCAGGCTTTGGAACAACATTATGGTAGCTCAGCTATCATTCGATTAAATCCTAATTAGGGGACTTTCATGCAATTTATTTCCAAACAGACTGGTTCTGGGTCCTGCCCTTGGATAAAACGCTCTCATTTCATGCTGCGCCTCCCCGTTTTCTTCCCTCATTTGAAGCTGAGGAGATAAGTGCCCGATTTTTCTGCTGGGAAGTGCTGCTTTCACCTTGTTAACACATCTCACGGGAGCTTCCAAGTGGCATTGGTGCGCCATTGTATTAGTTACAGCAGGTGAAAATCCCCCCCCCCCCGCCTGAGCTGCTTTGTTGGAGTCTCTTAGTGCTAGGAATACTCACGTGATTTCAGCGGAAGTGCTGAGGTTTCCTGTTGAGAGAGGAGCTGGTGCACATCAAGTGTCAGGGTCTTCATAGTGTGCCTGGGGTCAACAGGTGCACAAAGCTGTCCCGGTTTGCAGATGGCTGGTAGCAGGAGGGTAGGGACCACAGTGTCAGCTTTGATTGGTGAACGATTTTGAGACCTGCTTTCCCCATTGCCTCTTCCGGCGTCTGGTTGCATCCCCGTGCACTCCCTCTCACACCTGCGCTTTGTTCCTGCTCGGATGGACCTCCCCTGTGAGTTCAGGTCCTGCGGGCAGGTGAGGTTGTGCGGGCACACCTCCCATGGACGTGTGTCTGCGTTTGCTGCAGCTGTCCCCAAACTGCCCCATGTGTGGTGCCCAGAGGATGTAACGTTTGAGTCAGAAGTGCTGAGGGAGAGAAGTCTCTGAACAAAGATAGCTGTGGGATAGGAAAGGTTGGGAAGAGTGGCTTGGTGAGAGAGAAAGTAATGGATAGGGAGACAAAAAAGGTGGGGGAACCCGAACGGGGAAAGCCGAGGCCTTGTTAGTGTGGGTGAAGGAGAGCAGCGACAGAGATGGGTCTGCTCGGTTCCTGAGTTTCCCTCTTCGGAATGTGAAGAGAGTTGATTCCAGAAAGCAGGAGAGCAGAAGAGGAAACGCTGGCTTCCAGTTAAAGCAGAACGCTGCATGAATTTTGGACCCAAAGACCCCTGCTTCATCTGCTTTGGGGATCATAGTTGCTCTGAGCCTCTTTGCTTTTTTTTTTTTTTTTTTTAAATAAAATCCATATGTACTTTGTAGGAAACTTGGTCCATATGTGTTGGCTTCATTTACACATCATACATTAAGATTTTTTTTTAAAGCATTCATGGGCCAAAAATATTTATTGAGCTCTTTCTTCTCTCTCAAAGCAAAAAAAGAAAAAGAAAAAGAAAATAAGTGTTTCCTGGGTAGAACAGGGTCCTGGGAACTTCACAAGGATGTTCAGATTGGAGCTGTGCCTTAGACCCTCTGAGTTCTGTGTAAGTTTTGTTCTTAACAATGTATACTTGTTAGGCTCTGATACAGATTCAGCGCAACAATGTATACTTGTTAGGCTCTGATACAGATTCAGCGCATTTTTTTCCTTGAGTATTTGCCATGAGTCAGACATGTGGTGTGAGGTTTGGGGTAACTACAGACAGAATCCAGTAGGCAAAGGAGAAAGGTCTCAGAGTAGCTGCACATATGCTGGAGAATATAAGCTGTCAGAGAGACACAGGGAACATGACGGAGACCTTGGAGGAGAGCTGCCGTCCCCCTGTGCGGAGTCTGAACCATTTCTCTGAGTAAGTGGTTTGAGTATGTTTTGGAGTTGAGTGTGAACAGGTGGAGTTGTGTTAAGAGGACACTTTGGGTATGGGGGATCAGGGAATCAGAGGCACACAGAGAGGAATGTAGCTCATCATTTTTTTTTTTAAGATTTATTTATTTGAGAGGCAGAGGTACAGACAGAAGGAGGGAGAGAGATCTTCCATCTGCTGGTTCTACTCCCCAAATGGCTTCAAATGCTGGAGCTGGGCTGATCTGCAGCCAGGAGCCAGGAGTTTCTTCCTGGTCTTCCACATGGGCACAGAGGCCCAAGCACACAGGCCATCGTCTGCTGCTTTCCCGAGCACGTCAGTAGGGAACTGGATGGAAAGTGGAGCAGCCGGGACATGAGCTGGTGCCTCTATGGGATGCTGGAGTCCCAGGTTGACGGCTTTACCAGCTACATCACGGCAGCAGCCCCAGCAATGCAGCTCTTATTGGAGCATGTGAATGGCACGTGTGAGATTGGGAAGAGATTAGGGCCAGGAGTGGGGAGGTGGAGGGTGCTGCAAGAGGACTTTGGTGTTTGATTTTTTGTTGGTGCTGGCGGCTACTCATGACTTTCAACTAAACTGCTTCTGACAGCAGGATTTACTATAGAAAGTAGAGGAAGAAAAGACCAGGAGAGAGGTTAAGGAAGGGGAAGAGAGAATGAGCAACTCTAGGATGCACAGCATCATGGGAGGTGGGATTAGGCCAAGTCCAGGGTCAGGATGTATGGGAGTTCTCAGAGGAAGGTGTTGGAAAGATTCAACCCTGGGAAAATACTGGTGCCTTTAATCAAAGGAAGGCGAAAGCTGCATAAGGAATAACATTAGTTCGGGTCGTAACTTGGTGTTAGTTGTAGTCTGGGTGTCTTGCAGGTAAGCCCAGTAGACAGTTGGAGATGTGACATTCAAGCTTGTGAGAGAATTCAGAAGTGAAGTGCATGGGCTGGCGCTGTGACATAGCAGGCAAAGCTGCTGCCTGCAGCGCTGGCATCCTATATGATCCCCTCCTCTCCTCCAATGAGACAGTGCCTGGGTGCTAGCCCCAGTGGGTACAATATTCATCCCCGCTGCCAGAAGAACCACACAAGAGGATTTGTGCAATCCTCAGTGTTCTGCAGCAGTGACCCTCACCAGGGAATCAGGGAGCCCCCTGAGTGTGTGGAGCCACCCACAGTGACTACCCAAAGACCCAGCTGCGGCCGGTGTCCTCCCACGCAGCCACAGTGTTTTCACAGACCCAGCAACAAGGCTCCCATAGACACAAGCTCCCAGCTGCTTGTCAGTTCTCCCAGCCAGACTCAGGTGTCTTTTCTCAGCTGGTGCAGCTGTTATGGATGTCCAAAAAGGCACCTGCTCGCTCTCGGCTAGTTACAGGACACCATTGCTGGAGAGAGAAATGTGTCCCATTTTTTTTTTCCCACTACATTGGCAGATACGTTGTCACCCCCAGGGCTCCAAGCCAGGCTCATGCCAGGCTCTTCCCACAGCTTTATTGCCAGTGGCTTGCGCTGTTGCAGCCTGGTCTCACTTTACTCCAGAGCTGGTGGTGAGGCTCTCGGCTGCTCGGGTCCTGATTTGTGCTCATCCACACCCTCCACGTGGGCCCACAGTGTCCCTCTAATTTGCTTGGAGTTCCTCTGCAGTTTTCTCCCTAACTCTTCCCTGAGATTGCAGTTTCTCCACTTTTTTTTTTTAAACTATCTTCCCCTAGACTAGAGCAGTAAGCTCACTCCCTATTCTGCCATCTTGGTTCTTCTCAATGAAACATTGCTTCCCTGATGGCCTGAGGTCCTGCATTTGTAATGTAAACTTCCAGTTATCATAATTTCTATGGACCACAGTGTGCCAAGCAACAATTGCATTTTTCTTACAGAAAGCTTTTCCATTAACTTTTTACAAAAATCTATTTATTTATTTGGAAGGCAGAGTTACCGAGAGGGAGAGGCTAAGAGAGACAGAGAGATAGATCTTCCTTCTGCTACTTCACTCCCAAAGTGGCCATAGCAGCTGAGGCTGGACCAGAGTGAAGCCAGGAGCTTCTTCTGGGTCTCCCATGTGGGTGCAGGGGCCCAAGCACTTGGACCATCTTCTACTGCTTTCATAGGCACAGTAGCAGGGAGCTGGATCAGAAGTGGAGCAGCCGTGACTCCAGTTGGCAGCCAAATGGGATGCTGGTGCTTTAGGTGGCTGCTTTACCACTGCGCCATAGTAATGGCCCCATATTTTAACTTCTGAAATGGGGAGCTTGGTGGTCTGTGGCATTTTTCTCTTTGGGACAATGGAGGCCATTTGTAACCATTAGACTTTGTGGAAAAAGTATGTTTGTGAACTGCTCAGAGCTTTCTTCAGTACCCACACTATGATTTATACTTGTTGGTCACATGTGTTACCAAGTCCTGGAGTAGCTGGTATCCCTCAGTCATAGAAGAATCTAGAAAAAGTACAGGTGAGAAGGATGTACAGTTAGCCTCTGTGCCCACAGATTGAGTGGTTGAAATTATTTTGGGGTAAGTAATTATTCCTGCACTGGACATGAAGACTTTTTTTTTTTAATGAGCAGTAGAACATAACAGCTATTTGTTACATCACATTAGGCGTTGTAACTAATTGTGAGTGTACATGTGTGTAGGTTTTATGCAAATAACTGTGGAAGCTGGGCCAAGTGTGCATCTTGAAAATATCCATGGGTGTTCTGGAACCAAGAGATACAGAGGGATGACTGTATGTTTCTCATCAGAAATCCAGTGTGATCACCAGGATATAAAATTACACACACACACACTCACACACTGCATGACTCCTGTTAGCCTTGCACCAGCCCTGTGACCCACGTCTGCTTGTCTTTGCCCAAGTCTAGAAGCATGCATCCCCGCTGCTAGGTTCAGAGGTGGAGTAGATTTCCTAGTCAGTCACGTCTTGCTGCCATCCTACCAGTGACCACACGTGAACTGTTCTTGACCTTGGGGCGGTCCGTGGCTCCATTCCCATTGCAACAGAAGCAGTGTACATCCCAGTCCCTTCTGCGGCTGGTCCTTGTCCTCCTTTAATGTGAATGAATGAGTGGAATGCAAATCATTTTCCATCAAGTGCAAGGAATCCTCCAGACTTAGAGAATGCTTGTTATTGAATGAGAACTGTCTTTTATTTAAAAAAACAACAGCAACAACAAACCAACCGCCAGTCTGAAATGCATCTTGATTTAGCTTTATTGGCACTGGGTTGCTAGGCAGCAACAGTTTCATATAAGAGAAAAATAAATGTCTTACAACAACAACAACTACAAAACTCCCAAGTTTCTAAAAGCTTTATTTGTGCCTGGGTGTAGTGACTGTACAGTGTAGAAGTCAGAACTCTACAGCAAGCATATTTGACAAATTTTCAGCTGGTTCAGTCCCCCCAGTTTTAACAGATGTTGACCTCTTTGGGTTGCCATGAAAGCTTTATTGTTACTTTTTTTTCTCAACAGGGGCTTACATTTTGGGTGAGTGTTTATAAAGAAGCTTTAGAAGCAGAGGGAACATGCTTATTGTCCTTTTAAGGAGAGAAGGAAAACAGTGTGACATTGTCTTCCTGGTTCCACTGTCTGTTTGCTGCTGTGTAGGCAGCCTTGGCTTCGCGCAGTAATGTAGCTCTGTAGACGGTTGGTGAGATTTTCCCACTGGACTGGCTGGTTTGATCACAGAAAACTTAGGAGATCCAAGACTTTCTGCAGCATTTTAGTGCCTAGTATAGACACAACAATGGGGCAAGGGGAGGTGTTGTGGCTCAGTTGCCCTGCTGGCATCAATCATCAGAGTGCTGGTTTGAGTCCCCGCTGCTCCACCTCTGATCCAGCTCCCTGCTAAAGTGTCTGAGAAAGCAATGAAGATGACCCAAGGGCCCCTGCTGCCCATGTGGGAGACCAGGATGGAGTTCCAGGCTTCTGGCTTCCATCTGCCCCAGCACTGGCTGTCGCAACTGTTTGGGGAGTGAACTAGAGGGTAAAAGATCTCACTTTCTGTCGTCCTGTCTTTCTGGCAGTCTGCTTTTCAGTAAATAAGTCTTTAGAAAAAAAACAAAGCACTGGGGAGTCTCCAGAAAATGAAAAATCTGCAGGATAGTGAAGAATTTTTAACTCTTTGTTGTCTGAGAAAGCGTACTCAGTGCAAATGGGCGGAACTTGTCAGAAGGCGAGTTTGATTCCATAGAAGGAATATCTGTATTTAAAGATTATATCCATATCCATATCCATATATATATAAGATTTGTTTATTTGAAAGAGTTGCAAAGAGAGAAGTAGAGATAGAGAATTTATTTTCCATACTCTCGTTCCCTCCCCAGATAGCTGCAGTGGGCAAGGGTGAGGCTATTCCACAGGCAGGAGCCAGGAGTTTCTCCCAGGTCTCCGATGTGGGTGGCAGAGACCTAAGTACTTGGGCCATCTTCTGCTCCTTTTCCTATGCCATTAGCAGGGAGCTGGATTGGAAGTGGTGCAGCTGGGACACGAATGGGCACCCATATGTGATGCTGGCTTCACAGGTGGCAGCTTTACTTGTTAGGCCATAACACCGGCGCCATACAGTATTTTTAATGAGAATGCATTTGTGTTCAAGATGGGATTGAGGAGTTGGAGTCATGCTAGCAGACCTCTGAGATCCTGCCTGTTCTGAACTTCTCAGCCAGAGTTGAAGAACGTAGTCCTTTCCTTCATCTTCTTTTGAGGTTGTTTGTATTCCCAGCAAGCTCAATAGCACATGGAAAGGAAAATCAGAATTAAAAAGTGTGGGTTTGAGTGTTGGGGCTTCAGTGGGCTCCAGTGAAGGGCCAACACATGCCTTTCTTGGAGGGGAGCGAGTAGAGCGAGGGTTCTGTAGGCTTTGAGTAGAGCGAGGGTTCTCTAGGTCTGGTTGGACCTGGGGCTCACACTTTTATTGCGTGTGAAGCAGCTTTCAGAGTTGTCTCTTCTGTGTCTCTCAAGACAAAACTAGGAACAGTTAGAGGTGTAATAGTTCATGAGTGCGGTGCCCAGCAGGACTCATACCTGTGTCTGAGGTGCACTTTCTCCAATAAACAGTGCTGGCAAAGCTGGTTGTGTGTACGTGGAAGAGTGAGATTATATTCCCTGCTGTCCACCATATATTTCCTGCTAATTCCTTTTAATAAGCTTTCTTTACTTGTTTTAGCCTTGCAAAGCTTTGGTTGCAACCAAATCATCCTTTGGACAGGATGAGAAAACACAAGCATGCATGGTACCTCTATATAGTTCTGAAACTATTATATTAGGCCCCACTTTGAAAATATAATGCAAGCATTGGGTTTTATTCCTAAGAAATTGTCTTTTATACACACATGAAAGAAATGTATATATAATTTTGGGAATTCCAGAGGCTCCCAGGGGAACCAAGAGCTGGAGTGCAATCCATGAGAAGTTGGGGTAACTATACAGCATTCCTTTAGACTCACCGTTCTTGTCTTCTGCTGTTGACTTATTTCCCATCCTTCCATACAAAAGCACTGGGGAGATGGGGAAGTAAGGATGTCACTCATCTCAGCTTCTTTTTCTGGCCCACTGGTAACATACCAAAGAAACCTTTTATTAAAATAATAATTGCTCAGTTTAGTTGTAGATGGTTTGAGGCCACACTGAGACATAGTTTGCCTAAAATACTAAAATACAGCCAAATTTTGCATTATTTTGAGCTAAGTGGATATTCACCCTCTGTGTGAGCGGGCAGGAGGGAGGACAGTGACTCAGGGACAGATTGTAGAAGGCATCTCGGATCAGGTCTGGTCTTCACAATGTAAATGCATGGCCTCATTTGGATTCTTCTGAATTCCTTCCATGTGGAAAGCATTCTGAATTTCTATTCCTGCAGGTTGTCAGTGATACCTGAGAACTGGCAATATGCTAGTTTCTCAGGTCTCCCATCTTCAGAATGGCAGGCACTAATGTCCTACCTCATTACACCTTTTGGCCATTGAATGTCAATCAGGAAATGGCTCTACTAAGGGTTGACAGTCTTAGCTTGGGACATTGGGGCATATCAGTTCTAATTCTGCTAAACTTCCACTAATCCACCTGTGTCCACTGTCACCAGTGTCGGAATGGACAGTAGCTGACGAAGCAGGCTTTTATAGGGTGCCCCCCACATAGTCTTCCCAGTACGTCTAGAGCCTGCTCTCTGGTTGCGTCAGCAGAGTCCTCAAGACCACACCCATGATAGGAGATCTGCTGGAAGGACTCGGGAGACTCCGCATACAGCTGTACTCACAGCTGGATTTATCATAGCCACATAGTGCAAGTACACAACCGCCTCGCACGAGAGGACAACACAGTTGCAGCCTGAGGAATCTAAATGCTGGTGTCCTACGCTGCTGTCCCTCTGGAGAGGTAACAGCAGTCTCTGCCCCAAGCACTGAAATGCAATAATGTGTGAGTGATGTTTCTGTTAGAGTTTGGATAGGATTTGGTTCTAGATCTTTAAACGCCCAAGTCAGAGGTTAATGGTACCAACACAGTAGAAACGTACTCCATGTACGGGCTTTTGGAAAGTGATTAGATGGGATTAAGTCATTAGGGCGAGCCCCCTAGTAACTTTGTAAGAGACCAGATAAGTATTTAGATATGTGCTTTCTGTCGTTTGTCTTGTGGTGCTTTCTGCTGCATCAGGAGCGAGGTAAGACCTCTAGACATTACACCTGCAAATCATGAGCCGAGATAAACTCCTTTATTCATAAAGTTGGCCTGCTTCTGGTATTTCATCATGGTGATGAAAAACTAATACAGTTTCTGTCCAGAGAAGCCGGTTCAAAACTCGGGGCACAGATTGTTTGTTGCAAAGTAGTCACATGGACATCCTTTGCCTAAGTATGCGCCAGACTTCCAGAATCGCAGAAGGCAAGCAGGTATTATCAAGCAAAACACCTGTACATGCACATTTTTGTCCAGTTTGGACACAGTGGGGCATCCTGTTTCGGGAATATTTTATATCAGTTTAAAGAACCGTTCACCATCCAAGCTACTAGGTCCCAACCAAGGTCCAGCCTTGCAGTTTGAGGTCTGCACACTCATTGCAGCCACAGGGAGGAACCTGAGGGGCGTGGGGTGAAGACGAGGTCCTGCTCCTCCTGCGAGGATGTTCTCATAGCCTTTCCATGTGCTTTGAAAGTGTCTCTCCCTTCTCCAGGGGAGGTCCATGTTGTTCACCACATGAAAAAGTGTGTGGTTGACTTTCCTGAGGTGCATGGGATTCTGGAAGATGTGGTCAGTACAGGTTAAGTCAGTTACTAGCCGTGCAGTCAGTGGGTTAGTCAGGCACAAGATGGAAAGTCCTCGAAGCTTGCCTGTCTTACCTTTCTAATTGGTTAATTCTTCCTCGAGAATGACCTTGCAGGCAGCACTCAGGGTTTGTTCATTTTTTTTTTTTTTTTAAGATCTGTTTATTTGAAAAGCAGAGTAACAGGAAGGGTGGGAGAGAGGAAGGGGCAGGTGCAGGAGGGAGGGATCTTCCATTAGCTGGTTCACTCCAAATGCCTGCAGCAGCTGAGGCTGCACCAGGGAGAAGCCAGCGGCTAGGAGCTCTGTCCAAGTCTCTAACACGAGTGGCAGGAACCCAAGTACTTGGGCCGTCACCTGGTGCCTTATAGGATTCTGCAGTGCCGGCAGAGTAGCCAGGACTTGAAGCAGGTTCTCATATAGAGAATGTGGGCATCCTAAGTGGTGGTTTAACCTTGCCCCAGATACGAGTTTTGTTAGCTTTATTTGTGTTTTCGTCCTTACGCTCCTTTGACTGCTGTCCACTCCATTGAGTTGCCTGTGCTCAGAAACCAGGAGCTGCCATGTCTGTGGAGCCCTCACTCCTCCCGGAACTCCCCTCCTTCTCAGCCTGGGCTTGGTAGAGTCTGCGTCACATTGAGACCCTCTCCCCTACCAAGAGCGTTCCTCCCTCTATTTGTCTTCTGAATATCTCTGTCTCTTAAAATATTTGTTTATTTGAAAGGCAGAGTTACAGAGAGAGAGAAGGAGAGAGACACAGGATCAGTCTCACATCTGCTGGTTCATCTCCAAATGGCACAATGACTGGAGCTAGTCCAGAAGGACGCTAGGAGCCAGGAGCTTCTTCCGAGTCTCCCACATGGGTACAGGGGCCCCAGGACTTGGGCCATCTTCCACTGCTTTCCCAGGACTTAGCAGAGAGCTGGATTGGAAGTGGAGCAGCTGGGACTTGAACTGGTGCTCATTTGGATTGCCAGCAGCACTTCAGGTGGTGGCTTTACCCACTGCACCACACTGCTGGCCCCTGGATTTTTTTCTTAAAATCCTTTTTGTAAAAAGGTTTAAACACCATTGCTTTCTGCCTTGTTCTCTGCAGGTGAGCTTGCCATCCAGTATCTTTACCACCTTCCTCCTCCCGTGAGTTGTGTCAAGGTCATTCTTTCCTTCTCTACAGATATTTGTGGAATCATCATCCTTAGTGATTTGGGGGCAGGATTTGTTTTTTACTTCTGTTTATATTACGGGTGCTCTCTTGAGAAACAAGTTCTTGACCAGAGAGTGATGAATTCTGTAAGTTATTATGCAGTGAGCCTTCTCACTGAAAACAATTCCCTGTCACTGTAGCGTTACCTAGAATCCTAGAGTAGGGTCAGATCTCATCACCTCAAGCTTCCTGATGATCTGTAGTTAGTCTGGAATTGGATGCCGAATGATCTTAAGAGTGGGAGTATGGATGAGCTAGGATTGGTCAGGGGTTAGTAATTGTTGGGAGCTAAGTGATATTTACATAGGAGTTCATTTACTTGTATAGATATAGACCTGAAATTATGCACAATAATAGTAAAATGGTCTGTTTGTAACTTCACTCCCCCAATGGCTGCAACTGCTGGAGCTGTGCTGATCTGAAGCCAGGCGCCAGGAGCTTACTCCGAGTCTCTCACATGGATGCAGGGACCTAGGGACTCAGGCGGTCCTCTGTTACCTTCCCAGGTGCGTCAGCAGGAGCTAGATTGGAAGTGGAGCAGCTGGGACTCGAACTGGCACCCACATGGGATGCTGGTGCTGCAGGCTATGGTTTAACGTACTGCACCACAACACCATTCCCTCAAAAGATTTTAAAATAAACTTTATCTTTGTGGAAGTCCACTGCTGAGTGAGACAGCAGTGCAACTGTGATGCAGTAGAGGCCTAGCACCATTGTGTGTTTGATGGTGTGTTTGACTTTGGATCTCCAAGAAGCCTGCCTCTATCCTTGTCCAAAGTCAGGTGAAGACCACTTCCACACTTGGAAGACTGGATGTGCTAGACACCCCTTTGTTGGTCCACGTTGGTATTTGTTCAGAGATGTTTACCTGTTCCATTCACAGCAGTGAGCTAGGCTTGCAGGGGTATAACAGAATTATAAAATTCAAGCCAGCTTTTCCTAAGCATGTTGTCTGCGATGGAAGAGGTGAGGCACTAAATGCTAACTGAGCACCTGGTGCTGCAGACCCTGACAAGATCTGGGTCCTACAGACCACAAATCAACCAGCCAACCCTGCAGAGGTCTGTAGTATTGGTTTGTGTGCAGTTCATAGATAAATGCAAGATGCTGAAGGTTGGAGGGTTGAAATTAACTCACCCCAGGTCACATAGCTTGCTTTACTCATTTATAGCCCATCTTGTTCCAAAAGGGATTTCAGGCAGTTGAGCCACACAGAAAGTTCCTCGCAGTCTTTTCTACTGTCCCAAGAAAAACAAGACTGTATTTTTTTCTTTTTAAGCTTAAATGGTGCATAGTATTTCAGTCAATATTACTACGTGGATGGCTCCAAGTCTAAATGGCACAAAAGTGCTTATGTACGTCTCTGTTGGAATGTGTGAGAATAAGGAAAAAAATCCCTGTATTTGATTTTGTAAAGTCGTGAGCTTTTCATCGCCCAAGCCACACATGCCGGGGCAGGTTGTGTGCACAGGGAAGTTCTGACTAGTCACTGCCCGCCTGCAGATTTGTTTGTCAATGTTACTTATTCCTAATTACTGAAAGTGCACAGGCGTTAGGGACTGGAGATCTTGCCAAACCGAATGTGTAAAGTGGTTGGGGTCACAGGTTATGAGAAAGATTTATAATCCTTTATAAACGGTAGTACTTCCGTATATGTGCACGTAGAGAAACAGTGCACGTCAGAATCACAAAATCTGGATCATGATCGCAAGTGTGTTATTTTCTATCCGTCTGCTGTTCTCTCTGATAAGTTGTTGAATCAACTTTGCTTCATCTGCACATTAAAAATGCCAGTGTATTTGGGGGCTACCCCTGCCTCTTTTTTATGTAATTGTCTTTCCTTTAGCCAAAAGTAAAAGTTGAGACATTCTCCCAGGGAAAGCTTCCAACACTGGATTTCTTTGGGATGTCCTTTCTATTTAGGTGGAAATGAGGGGAAATGACCACTATGAGGATTAGTCATTTAAACATTTAATGAAGAAATGGGTCATTTGTGCTTAATGTGCTAATCAGCACAGCGTAAGCTGTACTCACTGATGGACTGATGGGGAAGGTCCTCCGAGTGAGGATTACGTGGTGTGATTTTTATTCTGTGGTTTCTGCAAAGTTATGTTTCAGCGGCCACAGACATACCCACAGTCCAGCTTCTCTGTGTGTCCTGCTGTGCTTTGATCTGAATTCCATGTAACTTAAAGAAACTCTTTTCCTTGACTTTATGATTACCCAGATGAATCCAAACTATTGTGCATTCTTTGCCATTGTCCGTGGGGCCCTGTTCTTGGCGGTCCTCCCATTTGCTGCTCTAGGTCAGTAATTCTTAAGCAGTTTTTATATATCATACCATACCCCTTTGAGGATTTAATAAAAAATAACAGTCTCATTTTCTGAAAAAATAACAATGTATATATATTATTTACATATTAGGACACGTAGTAACTCTAAAAACTACAAATAGCGGTTGGTTAGGAATCCGTGCTCTAGGTAAAATAAGCTAGGGTAACATCAAAATACTTTAATATAAGCATGTGGTCCATTTACACAATGTGGAGGGGGGGTGAAATGAAGCTTATGAGGTTACGTTTCCATGTTATACCATATTGCTTTTTACTTATAGATTTACAAGTGTAGTTAGTTTATTGCCAACTTACTATCTAAACCAGATATCTCAGATGCATGTTTTTAAATGGCAGAATAAAACAGATCTCAGAATTTTACAATATAAACCAAAAGTAGATTTAAAAAGAAAAAAACAAAACCAAAAAAACCCCTGGTATCAGACAGCAAATGAAGTCCATCCTCCCTCCCTTCCTCTCTCTCCCTCCCTCTCCCTCCCTCTCCCTCCCTCTCCCTCCCTCTCCCTCCTTCTCCCTCCCCCTCCCTCCCTCTCCCTCCTTCTCCCTCCCTCCTCCTCCCTCTCCCCCTCCCCCTCCCCCTCCCTCTTCCTCTCCCTCTCTTTCTCCCCCCCCCTTCTCCCTTTCTCTCTTTCTCTCTTTCACAGAGAGGCAGACACAGAGAAGTCTTCCATCTGGTGGTTCACTGCCCAAATGACCACACTGGCCAGAGTTATGCCAATGCGAACCCAGGAGCTTCTTCTGGGTCTCCCATGCGGGTGCAAGGGCCTAAGGAATTGGGCCATCTTTCACTGCTTTCCCAGGCTATAGCAGAGAGCTGGATAGGAAGTGGAGCAGCTGGGACTCGAACCTGTTCCCATATGGGATGCCGGCACTGCAGGTGCTGGCTTTACTGTCTGCGCCACAGTGCTGTGCTGGCCCCACAAAGGGAGTTTCTAAAAAGATACAGAAAAAACAGATGGAGTTTTTAAAAATTTGCATGATTCTTCTCTTTTATTCCCAACTTGACCATCCACAGAAGTGATATAGGAGAGATACGTGAGGGAGCTTCAAAACTTTCATGGAAAAATGGAATTAAAAGATAAGTTTATTTTGGCACAGAAAAAATGTGAAATCTATATATATGAAGGGTCTTGAAAAATACATCTTATTAAAATAAACACAGATTGCAACTTTTTGCTGCATCAAAATAAGCTAATCTTCCATGAACTCTTAAAAGTATTTGTGTATGTGCAAAATTCTCAAAAATCTGTCCTTTGAGTCTGATGTAGGAGCTGGTTTGGGCCCCTTTGGGAAAAGCTGCTCCTGGTCAAACTCTTCTATTCCCAGAGAAAGGGACAAGCTGGGGTATGGTGTTTTGGGTAGTCCCTGCCATATACACCCTGTAAACAGTGGTTTCCAACAGTAAACAGAGAGGCAGTGGGAAAGAGAATGCAGACACCAAAACTAAACACAGAGTCTCTGCAAGAGGGGAAGGTGAGAAAGATAGATGAACGGGGCGGGGAGGGGGAACGTTCATTTCCTACTGTGGTGATTGCCAGTGTGAGCATCTGCAAGTGACCATCTCATACCTCATTCACCTTGTGCTTCAACAAGTTCCACCTGGAACTGAGACCTGCTTCCCCAGCCTCTGCCCGGTGCCCTTCTGCTGAACAGGCGCGGCCCCACAGTGGGAGTGGACAGACAAGAGTGCCATGGCGAAACCACAGAGATGAGGACAGTGACCAGGCTGCACAGAGGCTGCTTGAATCTTTGTCCCACCTGAAGCCATTTGTTAGGAACTGGATCGTGTCTCTTTAGATTCGTATACTGAAGCCCTGGCCCCTAATGTGTTGTGTTTGAAGATAGAGGTGTAGGGGAGTAATTGAGGTTAAGTGAGATCACATGGAGAGGAGGAGACCCCAGGGCTGCACGTGTACAGAGAGGGCCATGCAGGAAAGATGGCCATCCACAAGCCAAGAAGAAAGGCTTCAGCCCACTTGGGCTTGGAATTCTGGCTTCGCGACCTGATTGAGTGACCTATCTGGGGTTCTGGTGAGCAACCCCGGCAGACCAATGCACAGTTCTCTTGGGTTGTAGAACCTCAGGCCAAACTCTAGTGCAAAGAAGAAGAAACCAACATCCAAGGCATGGGCAGAGAGTCAGAGAGATGTTGCCCAGTGTGTGTTGGTGTGAACAGCAAGTGTTGACAGAACAGCCCGTGTGAAACATTAGTGTAATTGAAGGCAGCCAACCAGCCAAAAATAGCCAGTGTGCAGTCTGGGCAAATGTATGGTGGCCACAGGAGGGGAAGTGTAAACTCGAGACCAGGAATGTTTTGGAAGAGACACTGATCGGAGGGAGGGGAAGAAATGAGCTTACTGACAATTTCCCTACAAGAACTAAATATTTATCCAGTAAAATGGGACTTCAAAAAAAAAAGGCGATGCAACAGGATCTGTAAAGGAACTTGCTGAGCTACGAAAACAGACTGACACCTCAAACGACTTTTCAAGACACACAAACTAATTAAAAATGGAAATGAATAGAATCAAAAGTTACAAAACAAATCACTGTCACTGTTGAAACAGTCACATTCAATGGAATGAGAAAGACTTATGAAAAAAAGCACAGAAAATGGTGGATGTGTCACGGGAGTGCAGAACCAAAGACATGGAATAGAAAGAATTTTAATGAAAGAAGTGGATGTTTTTCAGAGTCAAAGGGACAACTTAATCTGTCCAAAAAGTCCACAGAATTTCAGGAAACATCAATTGTGAATTCTGTATCATTCAGAATTATTTATATGAGAGACATAATGTGGTTCTGTTACTGGGGGGGGGGGGGGGAGGTGGGTGATTTTGACAAAAAGAAGCATCCATTGATGGACGCAGTCCCTTGCGTCCTCTTGGCCTACAGCAGTTTAGAAGGTGGTGGAACAATGTTGAGAGGGCTTAAGTATCCATTTTGGCCACAAAGAAAAATCCGCAATTTTTAATATTTATTTGAAAGATAGAACGAGGGAGGGAGATACGGAAATGGATCTCTGTTTCCCTAGTTCATTCCTCAAGCAGCTTCAATGAGTGAGGATAGTTCAGGTTGAAGGCAGGAGCCAGGGACTCCATCTGGGTTTCCCATGTGGGTAGCAAGAATGGAAGTACTTGGACCATTCTCTGCTGCTTTCCCAGATGCATTAGCAGGGAGCTGGATTTGAATTGGAACAGCTGGGGCTTGAACTGGCACTCAGATGGGATGCCGAGGCCTCAGGCCATGGCTTAACCTACTGTGCCACAATGCCAGCTCCAAAATCCCCAATTTCAAAAGGCAGAAATAGTATGCATTCCCTCTTTTGATCTGTAATGCACATTCTAAATTTAATGAAGAGTAGTAACAATAATAATATAGATGAAAAAATAAACTCATCATTTGAAAATTTAAACTTTGTTGATTCATGGATCAGAGCAGAAACTTTTAAAAATTATAGAAAAGCAGGAAAAATATGAAGACTAGTGTATAAAAATTATATTCTGAGAAATTTATAATCTGAAGTAATCTGGGAAGAATAAAATATGCATCCACCCACCCACTCACCAAATTAGAAAATAATAAATATAAAAGCAAAAATTGATGAGTTAAAAAAGAAAAAGGGGCCCGTTTTGTGGTGTAGCAGGTCAAGCCGCTGCCTGTGACTTTGGCATCCCATGTGGGCACTGGTTTGCACCCTAGCTGCTCCACTTCTGACGCAGATCCTAGCTAATAGTCTAGGAAAAGCAGCAAAGATGGCCCAGGTGTTTGGGCTCCTGCCATCCATGTGGGAGACCTAGAAGAAGCTCCTGGCTTCAGCCTGGCCCAGTGCTGGCTGTTGAAACCATCAGGGGAGTGAACCAAAGGATAGAAGGTAATCTAACTCTGACTTTAAAATAATTCTTCTTAAAAAAAAAAAAAAAAGGTAGTGCTTATAAATGCCTCTTACATCTTGGGAGGTGATTGGGAATCATAAAAGAAAACAGGTTAACTATGGGCTTGGCTGGTAACAAAAACAGACCAGAAGCCAGGGGCAGAAGAGGAGGCTTGCACATAGGACTAGAGATAAACATGGGTATGCCTGGATGCACAGAGCATAGGGTTTTGAAAATCTAAAGGATGTCAGTGAAATAATAGTGGCAGATACTGAGAAAATTATCAAAAAGCAGCTGTCCATTCCCCAAAAAACACTTTGTACATTTTGACATTTTGCACAGCTGAATTCTTTGGATTGTGGAAGAAACAGTTAAATCTGTTGGTAGTGAAACTGGTTCGTTACACAGTGAAGGAGAGGTTCAAGTTCTTTTTGTGCTGACAGAAGAACACTGATTGTAAAAGCTGGAAAGATATGAATAGTATACAGAGGTGAATTAAATAACATGTCAGCAAATGACAGAGGGACGTTAACCGTATAATACTTGGTTTGAGTTGGGTTTATCCCTGAGGGGATTGATACAGAGCCACAGAGTTGCCTTGCTGTTGAGAAATAAATCAATGCGATGCACTGTGTTAAGTCAGAGGAGAAAGTCTTTCAGCATACCCTTCAAAGCATTTGACAAAATCTACTTTGATTTCCAATGCAATACTTGAATGAAGCTGAAATCGTGGATTTTTCCTAATAGTTGAAAGTAGGTAGTTTAACACTTAATTTCATATTCTCTTTAATTGTTGAAATCCTTAAACTATTGAAAGCGTGACTCACTATTGTGTGCTTATTAACTAATGCCCTAGAAGTACTAGAAAAGAAAAAAGTAAAAGGTAAGAGATGTGAAGTCTGGAAGAGGGAGGTGGGCATTTGTCCTCGAGGTCAGGGCACGGGTTGGGATGCTCATCTCCCAGAGTGTCTGGGGTTGACATGAGACTCTGGATCCTGACTCCAGCTTCCTGCTTCTGTGCACCCTGTGAGGCAGCAGGTGGTGGCTCAAGGGGTTGGATTCCTACCACCCATGTGGGAGACCTCCACTGAGTTATTGCCTCCCTGCCTCTGCCACTGGATGTTGTGGGCATTTGGGAAATGAGCCACTGGATGGAAGGCCCCTCCCTTCCCCTCCCCTCCCCTCCTCTCCCCTCCTCTCCCCTCCTCTCCGCCTCTCAAATACATAAATGAAAAACAACTGAAAGTGGAAAAATGTACCATTTGCAGGTATGATTGTGTGCATGGATAGCCCCAGAGGGCAAATGGAATAACTATTAGTTACGCTAACATGATTCCTGAGGGTAGAGGGTTAAAAGTGATTATCAGAATCAGAAAATACAATGGGAGTATGAATGTCAAAGAGAGATCAGACTCCTCTAGGAAGGAGGAAGGTTTAAAGTTACTCTAAGAGACATGACAAGTCTTTTTTTAAAAGATTTATTTATTATTTATTTGAAAGAGTTATGGAGAAACAGGGAAGGAGAGAGAGAGAGAGATCTTTCATCTGCTGGTTCACTCCCCAAATGGCCACAATGGCTGGGGCTGTGCTAGGCGGAAGCCAGGAGCTTCTTCCAGGTCTCCCACGTGAGTTCAGGGACCCAAACACTTGGGCCATCCTCAGCTGCTTTCCCAGGCACATTAGTGGGGAGCTGGATGGGAAGTGGAGTGACCAGGACGCGATATGCCCATATGGGATAGTGGCATTGCAGGTGGCAGATTAACCCAGTACACCACAGCGCCGGCCCCCAAGAATTCTTTTTGAGGGGAGGAAATAAGTGGTTTCATAAGCTGCTGGTGACAGTGTGGATTCTCCAGTTCATCTTTTCTGAGACATTTTTCAGTATCCCTATGCGGTTTGATCTGTACTTGAGCTTGGAAGGCAGTCTCTGCTTCCAGTCTCGTGCAAAGATTTGCTGAAGATTTTGTAGGAGCGTAGACCATGTTCACTGCTACAGTGGCTCTTAGTGCACAAATGAGAAACACATAGCCATCCAATGGAGAGGAGCACTAAATAAATGATGCCGTAGCTTTAGTAAGAGTCACCATGAGCCCATTGAAAAGACTGAGGTGTCTTTGTGAATACAGTGTTGGTGGCAGACACATCATTGGGTGACCCCTGATGATCCAGGCCCTTGTGTGTTTAGGGGAGGGTGGGTGGTAACTTGATAAAGACTTGGAGGCAACAGTGTGCCCAGCAAGTTCTAGGAATACCAACGAATGTGACTGCAGTGTGATGAGGAAGGTGTGATTGGGAAGTCGGGTTCGTCGATGGCTTGCGATAGCACTGAATTCAGAATGAGACAGCGTGCCAGTGGCTCGGAGGTTGTTCAGCCTGAGAATTTTTTCAGTATCCCACAAAGTTTGGTCTGCAGTTGGACTTTGAATATAACCTATCTGCCAGAGTCCTTTTCAGATATGGCAGAGGGGATTCTCTTGTAGAAGACTCTGTCTTAGCAGACTGGAGAGACAAATGTTCCAGCTGGTCTAGAATAAGTAACTGAGTTGCTGCTGAAACTGCTCAGAGACAGGCAGTGCCAAGCCCAAAGCCAGAACCCTCAGATCTCCACATGCAGGGACTGATTCTGCTATGACCTGAATGACCTTGGAGCAGATTCATCCCAAGTCCAGCTTGCAGGCGATAGCCTGCATGAGGGCATCCTTAGCCACGCTATTGCTGGACTGACCCATAGAAACTGGCATCTTTGACAGCTTCCTTATATATGGGACTAAAAATGGCAGCAACAATAAATGTGTTGATTTTACCTCTTGGATTTTTAAAAAAGATTTGAAAGGCAGAGTTATGGAGAGAGAAAGAGATACAGATATCTTCTATTCGCTGGTTCACTTGCCAGATGGCTGCAGTGACCAGAAGTGGTTCAGGATGAGCGCTGGAGCCTGGAACTCCATCCAGGTCTCCCATGTGGGTGGCAAGGACCCAAGCACTTGGGCCATTTTTAGCTGCTTTCCCAGGTACATTAGCAGGGAGCTGAATTGCAAACAGAGCAGCTGGGACTCAAAATGGTGCCTGTGTGGGATGCCAGTGTTGCATGTAGCTTAACTTGCTGCACCATAGCCCCAGCCCCAAGTCCATCACCCACAGGGTTTATGATAATTTGTTACACAGCATTGGAATACTAGTGTACTGAAATCGATCTTTGTGATCCTGGCCTCTTGTCTCATTCTGAGTTAAATAAAATCTCATGCCATCTACTGATTCGACTTTGCATTCTGAAGTTCACTCATCACACTCTTTGTATTCCTAGAACATGCTAGCCACATTGTGCCTCAGGGTCTCTGCACTTACTCATTTGTTCCCAGCTTAGAATACTGCATGTCCCCTGGGGGTTAGTTAATATGTGAATGAATACTTAAACAGTTAGACATGCAAGTGTGTCTGTCTTGTGATCCCTTGTGTGGTAATATGCCTGTTTAGAAATTAAACATATATGGAGGCATGTGCTTAGGCAACTTTGTCAATTTTTTATTTTCTTGAGAGGAATCAAAGCAGCTGTTGACAGAGGTTGTCTGCAAGGAGGAAGGACCCAGCAGTGGGAAAAAGTAGGCTTGCGTGAATGGATTTTCCAATACTCTGCATGTATCTGTGTCATCCTGAATAGGGTTACAAGGATGAGGATATTGTGGTCCATTTATGATTTCCTTCACTGGCCTAATGTCAGCCACTGCATATTTATATTACAGAAGAAACAAGTGTCCTAGCTCTGTGTCTCTGAGTATGAAAGTCCTGTCAGTTTGCTCCATCTGTTGAATAACACTGGAAATGACCAGAGACCAGGTGTCAGCTGGAGAAACAGTGGACAGCAGGTCTGCTTCCTTCTGGGTTTGAGCTCCTTACATTGTTCCATGTCCTTCTTCCCTGATGAGTGAAGTTTTGTGTGGCTCTCTTGTACTTGGGTGACAAAAACTCAAACCACTGGTGACAGAAGTACTGAGCATATGGTCTCTCGCTCTCTCTTTTTTTTTAAATTTATTTTATTTATTAGAAAGATTTACAGACATGGAGGAAGGTCTTCCATCTGCTGATTCACTTCCCAGATGGCCACAGCGGCCAGAGCTGATCTGACCTGAAGCCAGGAGCCAGGTGCTTCTTCTGGGTCTCCCATGCAGATGCAGGGGCCCAAGCTCTTGGGCCATCTTCCACTGCTTTTCCAGGCCATAGCAGAGAGCTGGATTGGAAGTGGAGCAGCTGGGACTCGAATTAATGCCCTTATGGGATGCCAGTGCTGTAGGCCAAAGCTTTAACCCGCTGTGCCACAGCACTAGCTCCTTATGTATGGTCTCTCTAATACACTCTGTTTACCATGAGGCTTTTTTTTTTGTCTTGAAGTTACTTCTGGAGTGGTTGTTTTGCTCACATCCAAATTATCCTCTGGTTATACCCGTGGCAGTCTATATGAGAAAGCGTCGGTATGTGGATCTCTTTGTGGCTGGGTGAAGGTGGCCACAGAGTCTTCATACTCTTCCCTTCGAGAGATGGGAGCCTGTGTCTCCTCCTCCTAGGCCTGGGTGCACCCTGAGGTTGCTCTGGTGAGCACATGACTCCCAGCTATGGCCGGAAGAGACTGGCGGCATCCATATCCTTCCTCTTAGAGTGCTCTTTTTTTCTTTTTTTAAAAATATTTATTTATTTATTTGAAAGTCAGAGTTACACAGAGCGGAGAGGGAGGGAGAGGGAGAGAGAGGTCTTCTATCCGATAGTTCATTCCCTAATTGATCACAACAGCTGGAGCTGCGCTGATCTGGAGCCAGGAGCTTCCTCTGGGTCTCCCACGAGGGTACAGGGGCCCAAGGACTTGCACCATCTTCCATTTCTTTCCCAGGCCATAGCAGAGAGCTGGATTGGAAGTGGAGCAGCCAGGTCTCAAACCGGTGCCCATATGGGATGCCAGTGCTTCAGGCCAGGGTGTTAACCCGCTGCATCACAGTGCCGGCCCCTGGAGTGCTCTTTCTTGAGGAAGCCAGCTGCTGTTTAAGAAGTCCAGTTGTGTTGAGACTGCCCAGCGGTGAGAAGGCCCATGCAGAGGGGCTGGAGGGAGAGTTTCCCTGCCAGCCCCAGCTGCTCAGGCTTTCCCCTGCAAGGCATCAGGCGCATGGGAAAGCACCTTGGTCTTCCCAGACGTCCGCATTCATGGTGTGGAGGGAAGTGAGGAACCTGGCTGATCCCAGAGTAGACTCATGTCGCTGTGCCCCAACCATCTCCAGGATTCGGCGGACCCCTCTGAAGGCTGAGTGTTCCTGCTGGGCCGTGTCCAGGTTAAGAGCATAGTACAGTGGTGGTGGTATGACATGGAGTGCAACCTGGAGAGACCTGCTCTGCAGAAGTAAACAAGATGTCCCACTCGGGCTAAATCTGGATTCTACCTTCCTGTTGACTTCTAGAGGAAAAGGGATTCATATCTATATCTATATATCTAAATTTATACACACACTAGTCTTTTTTAAATTTTGTTTTAAAATTTATGTATTTGGGAGACAGACAAGAGATCTCCCATCTGCTGGTTCTCTCCCCACATGCCTGCAATAAGCCAGGGCAGGGCTAAGCCAAATCTGGGAGCCAGGAACTCAGTCTGAGTCTCCCATATCGGTGGCAGGGATCCAACTACTTGAGCCATTACCTACTGCTTACTAAGATGTGCATTAGCAGAGAGCTTGAATTGGGACTCAAATCCAGGTGCTCGATAACGGGATGTGGGCAGCCAAAGCTGTGTCTTGGCTGCTACGCTGAGCACGTGTCTCAGAAAAAGGAGTGCTTTTGAAGGTTGTGTATTTAAAGTGTAGTCCTGTAATCTGCATTTCTCCATACAGTGATGTTTGTGACAGTGTAAATACAGTGCAGGGTCTGACAGGTCATTAATTATCCTCTCGTATCGTTCTCACTGCTGCATAGCATTTTGAGAGCTCTAACTACCTGGCTGAAGCTTCTAGCTGCCCTGCCCTCTTCCTCCTCGGCCTTCCCCAACATACACACCTAGGCGTGGAACTTTCTGGCCTTTTTCTAAAGAGGACTCAATAGTACTCTAGTACCTGTGCAGTTTTTATTGGTTTATTTATTTTTGCATAAGGCGTTGTAGGAAAATAAATTTCCGACGCCTGCAAGTGCTGTGGGACTTCGTAAGCTTGAAGAAGAATAAAACTGTGATGGTCTTGGATAAACTGTCTCTCCACGTCTGTGGATGAGGCCACCCCGTAAAGGTGACGTTGTGTAGAAAGATCATGTTTATGACATGGTTGTGGCTTAGAAGAGCTTTTTGTGTACTTGCAGTTATCTGAGATGTTTCTCTTTTGGAAAGAGAAAACCAGAATAAACAGAACACTAAGATGAGGTTACTTACTGCAGGCAGGTGCTCCCACAGGCAGGACCACCCCTGGGCATGTTAACACTGTTCAGTATGATGTGATCAGGTAGATAAGAAGGATCGGATTCCAGCATGGTGCCGAGGTGCATCTCAGATGCGGTGGAATGGGAGCCGGGGCTAACCTGTGCTGCGTGGGGTGACAGGTGAACTCGGTAGGACTGCTGTTGCTGAGAGGAGTGAGTCGCTGGGCTCCAGGAACTTGGTAGGTGAATGCGTGGGCCATGGGTGTGCATGTTTGTGCTCGCAGGGTCATGGGTCAACTACTGAAACCCCGCACAAAGCCTGGGCACCTCTTTAAAGCTCCCAGTCTCACCTTGTCAACCTTCCATGATGTAGAACTCACTGTCTCCCCAATTAACCTGCCCGGGAATGATCTCACTTCAGCAATTCAGAAGGATTCCCAGCTGCCCCCTCCACATTCAGCTGACATACACTGGTTTATATTCTCAGCCTGTGGGACCAAATACAAGGTTAGTCCCTCTTCCACGTGATAGCTTTTTTGGAGTTTGGGAATTGGTTCTGTGGGTTTTGAATGTCCTGCCTTTCTGGTTATAGTTGATGGAGACTCTGCTGTTGCCCAGTGGCTGTCTCATTGCAGAGCTGCATGGCCAGCCCGCGCGTGCTCAGTGAGTCCAGAGTGCTATGTGCCTGTTCATCCGGAAGATCAGTGTTCCAGTCAGACACTGAGTGGTCTTACTCTGCCCTCGCTGAGTTTCTCGTGGCTGCTGGGGAGGCACATGCTCTCCAGACTGTTCTTGTGCCGCTGCTTTTATCAAACGTTCCCAGGCTTTTTCTGTTGCATCTTGTATGCGTCTTGCCTCATTGTTTCCAACCTGTTGAAAACTTCTTGGATGCACTTCTTGCTCAGGAAATTATTCAGTACCTCTCCTGGTTTCCTGCCATCTGCTAATGACAACCAAGCTCTTTGCCCAATCTGGGACTAAGTGTCCATTCTATGCTGGACACATTTCTTTTGGGTAAGGACTGTGGTCGCAACACCAGTCTCAGCTGTGACCAACTTTTCTCCCAGAGGGATGGTTGGCAGTGTCTGGAGACAGTTTTGATCTTCACGACTGGGCATGGGGCTGCTACTGATACCTAGCATGGAAGAAGCCAGGGACAGTGCCCAACCTCTTAGAACTCCCAGGACATTCTCTGCAACAGAGAATTTTCAGGTACAAGATGTTAGTAGTACTGAGATTAAGAGGCCTTCTTACAGCTCACCCTGTGGGCCCTGATTAACCAGTGGGACCAAGTTCAAGGTTAATCCCTCTTCCATGTGATAGCATTTTTAGAGATTGAGAATTGTTCCTGTGGCCTCTGATGCCTTCCCAGCTCCTTCAGTGTAATTACTTAATTTTGAATTCCCCACCTTCTTCTCCCCGACTCCTACCACACACTGTCCGTTCAGTGTGGTACTCTCACTCAGACTGAAATCAATGTCTAGGACTGGAGTTCACAAAGTGAACAAGGTGTGGTCCCCAGAGATCAAATGTAGTCTCTTGGCACTTGCCTTTGTCACTCAGTCATATCCTCTATTTATTTGAAAGGTGGGTGAGGGGGAAGGAGAGAAAGAATCTTGTATGTCAAGATTCACCCCTTCCCCCCCATTGCCTGCAGCTGGCCAGGCTGAAGCAAGGATTCTGGAACTCAGTTTGGGTCTCCTGCTTGGGTGGCAAGACACTGGCAAAAACAACCTCAATGAAAGATCCTGGTGAACAAGACCCCAGCAGAAAGAACGGGCCATCAAAGAAGGAGGCACCCTTCTCTGAAGGGAGGAAGGGACCTCCACTGTGATATGGCCTTGACTAAACAAGTTCAGAGTTGGTGAACGCAAGGGGCCTCCTCGACAGCTCATGGCAGGAGCCTCGGGTGATTGCTGACATCATAAATAAGAGTGTCAATTGTTAAATCAACCACGGGAGTCACTGGGCACCTGCTCCCCATGTAGGATCTCTGTCCTTAATGTGTTTTACTAGGAGAGTTAACAACAACACTACTAGTCAAACAGTACTCTATGTCTTGTGCGGGTGTGTGGGCGCAGTCTGTTGAAATCTTTGCTTAGTATGTACTAAGTTGATCTTCTGTATATAAAGATAATTGAAAATGAATCTTGATGTGAATGGAATGGGAGAGGGAGCAGGAGATGGGAGGGCTGCGGGAGGGAGGGAGGTTGGGGGGGAGCCACAACAATGTAAAAGTTGCACTTTGGAAATTCACATTTATTAAATAAAAACAAATTACTGTGGCCCCCAAACGACCTTCGTTGGTGTTGATTCTATGTATTGATACTGACGATGTAAGAAATTAAAAACAAATGTTTGAGATTTTAAAAATATGTGTTGTTGATGAAACATAATAAAACCATTACATATTGACATGTTTTATGGGGGGAGAAAGAACTACATTTGTTCTTTTTAAAATATTTATTTATTTATTTGAAAAGCAGAGTTATAGAGAGGCGGTGGGGGGAGGGTCTTCCATCTACTGGTTCACTCTCCCAAATGGACACAATGGCCAGAACTGAGCCGATCCAAAGGCAGGAGCCTGGAGCTTCTTCCAGGTCTCCCATGTGGGTGCAGGGGCCCAGGGACTTGATTCATCTTGCACTGTTTTCCCAGGCCATAGCAGACAGCTGGATCGGAGCAGCCAAGTCTCTAACCAGTGCCCATATGGGAAGCTGGCACTGCAGGTGGTGACCTTACCTGCTACCCACAGCGCCAGCCCTATCACAGTCCTTTTTTTTAAGAGTTCAGAGAGATCCTGAGATGAAATTTGTGAAAACCCTCTGGTCCAGGCTGTATTCTGTCTTTACAGGGGATCCCATTCCTTGAGTGATCAGTCGGAAACTCAACCCCCATCACGGGTGTGAACCACAGGTGGGATCTCCCTGTAGCTGGAAGGATCTCCTCCGCCCCCACTCTCCTTCTCCACGCACGTGTGTTCTTTTCTGCTGTGGTTAGGATTAACTTTGAGAATGTCTTTGCCCCTTTGAGCCAGCTTTTCCTCGCGGGTCATCACATGTGGAAAGCACCTGCAGCTTCCCGCAGACTATTGTGAAGTTGACTTTCTGGAAACCTCCATTTCTGCTCTCCGAGTAAGGGACAGTGCTGTTTCTTAGAGTAGGTGGCCTGCTCCCTGAGTGTTTCCGGTGCTGGGGAAGACATTTCCATAGTTAATTTAGACTTCATGGGTGTCTGTAATTTGGTTGCCGTCATAAGGATACAGGGTTTTTTTTGTTTGTTTTGTTTTGTTTTGTTTTTTGACAGAGTGGACAGTGAGAGAGACAGAGAGAAAGGTCTTCCTTTTGCTGTTGGTTCACCCTCCAATGGCTGCCGCAGCTGGCGCACCGTGCTGATCCAAAGGCAGGAGCCAGGTGCTTCTCCTGGTCTTCCATGGGGTGCAGGGCCCAAGCACTTGGGCCATCCTCCACTGCACTCCCTGGCCCCTGGAAGAGGGGCAACCGGGACAGAATCCAGCGCCCTGACCGGGACTAGAACCTGGTGTGCTGGTACTGCAAGGCGGAGGATTAGCCTATTGAGCCACAGTTTTTGAGGCTTGTTTGCCTTCTGCTTTCGTTCTGCCACTAGGCTGGAGGGGAGTAAAGTGCAGTTCTGGAGTTTGTGAGGACTGTAGTGATCTACAGTGGAGATGAGTTAATGCTGTAATGTGTCAGACTCCAGGTGCTATCTCTGGTGCCGCCGTGTAGCCAAATCTGGAAACTGAGGCCAGGAGAAGTTACTCTCCCAGGGCCATGATGCGTTTTTCTTGTAAAGATTTATTTATTTCAAAGGCAGAGTTACAGAGAGAGGGGGAAGGAGGGAGGGGGAGAGACAGAGAGAGTGAAATCTTCCATGCTCTGGTTCACTCCCCAAATGGCCACAATAGCCTGAGCTGAGCCGATTTGAAGCCAGGAGCCAGGAACTTCTTTTTGAGCCTCCCATGCAAGTTCAGGGGCCCACCCACTTGGACCATCTTCCACTGCTTTCTCGGGGCACAAGCAGAGAGCTGGATTGGAAGAGGAGCAGCCGGGACATGAACTGGTGCCTACATGGGATGTCAGGGCTGTAGATGGAGGCTTAACCTGCTGTGCCACAGCACCATGAAATCTTTTTTTTGCCCCTACAGGCAGAGTTAGACAGTGAGAGAGAGACAGAGAGAAAGGTCTTCCTTCCGTTGGTTCACCCCCCCCCCCCAAAATGGCTGCTACCACCAGCACTGGGCCAATCCAAAGCCAGGAGCCAGGTGCTTCTCCTGGTCTCCCATGGGGTGCAGGGGCCCAAGCACTTGGGCCATCCTCCACTGCCCTCCTGGGCCACAGTAGAGAGCTGGACTGGAAGAGGAGCAACCGAGACAGAATCTGGCACCCCAACTGGGACTAGAACCTGGGGTGCTGGTGCTGCAGCTGGAGGATTAGCCTAGTGAGCCACGGCGCTGGCGGAATATAGTTTTATTATTGCTCATGCTGTTGCACCATTTGAATCTAAGTAACATTACATTGTGACCCCTTGTCTCTAAATATCTGAGCAGCTATCTCCCAAAAACAAGAACATATTCAGGACGATTAGACACTGATGTGGTATCAATCTCTCTCGATCATGACTCTCTTTGTGGGCAATAGTCCAGCATGTTGACAAGAACTGGGAATGCCTCAGAAATGGGAGGAAGGGCCTGTCATTATGTTCTTAGAATTGCATCTATAACCTGTATTGAATCCATTAAAAACCAGTTAAAAGTTAAAATTAAAAGATTAACAAAAAAAGAACTGAAGACTCTTGGACCGTATTCCCGGCCTCCTGAGTTGAAACCTGCATTTCGTAAATAAGACTCCAGGTGATTTGGGTGTGGGTACGTGCTTGGGAAGTGCTGTTCCAGTGGGAAGTTCATATTCATGATGCACCTGGCATCAGATAGTATTTTCTAAAGGAAAATTCTCAATCTTGGGTCCAACCCAGCATCATGTTTAATCATTGTCATGACTGTTCAGTCTCCTTTTAGAATAGTTTCTCTTTGTCTTTCATGTTATTAGCACTTTTGAAGGGTACAGGGCAGTTTGCATGTACATTGGGCTTTAATTTGATTCCTCGTGATTTGATTCAGGCTGTGTTTTTTTGAAAGGACATATGTGATGCCGAGTCTTCTAAGCACATCAGGTCAGGAGGTGGGCATATGGTATCCGGTTGTTGCATTGTTGATGGGGTTTCTTAGATCACTTGGTCAAGGTGATATTCTGGTTATTTTTCATATTAGGGTCAAGAAACATAAGATTTACTGTTACAAAGTGACAATTTTATTATTTTCACGATTATGTAGACATAACTCCAGAGAGCACAAGGTGAGGTTGGCTTGTCTCTGCTCTCTGAGGTCTGGGGCCTCAGCTCAGGAAACATGGAATGACTGTGGAAGTCATCCTGGTGTGTGGACTGGGAGAGCCAGAGGCTGGGCTCCCCCAGGACGATAGAGTGGATCCCTGATATGTGACCACTTCACACAGCTTAGGCTTCCTTCAGATGTGGCAGCCCCTGGCTGTGAACATTGTAGAGACTCTGGGGCCTTTTCTGATCTAGCATCAGAGATCGTATCGTCGGCTTTTGTGTACACTAGTGATTGAAGCCATTGGGAGCCTACCCAGATTCAAGGGGTGTGGTGGGCGGGTATGCATGCTACGTCTTTTTTGAAAAGAGTGTCAGAATTTGTGGACTAGGTTTCAAACTGCTACAGGTGGTGGTGACTGCCAGGTTTTCTTGTTGTAATGAACAGTTACCCATCAGGAGATATCAAGGATATGTAAGAATCCTGTTCTTCAGCAAGCATTGAGTTTTTGCATGTTCCTTGGGATTTAAATTATGTGGAAATATTAATGTGCTAATCTTAAAATGTGACGGGTAAGGGAAGCAAGGAGGACCCTGTTTCACATTTCCCACAAGTGTCAAGCACTTAGTTGTCAAGGGTGTCCTCAGTGACGCAGTGGAGGATGTCCCTGCTGCTCGGTGCGAGGTCCTATGGCTGTCTTATCATCCTCTCTCCCTCAGTGAAAGGAATGCACCTAACTAAACATCACTGCACTGTTGCTTACAGTTGGAAACACTTGTTTCAAAGCTGGTCCTTTGATGGGAGATACATTGAGAGAAATCTTCTCCTTTGCCTGTTCTGCACAGCTACTGTGACTGAGAGGCCATGAGTTCCAGGGATCTAAGCTGTAGCCTTTATTCCTTTCCCAGTGCAGGAATTAGGTAAAGATGCTGTGTTGTCATATTTAAGACTTAATGAATTGTATGTTTCACGATCCAGTGAATGCCAGCATCTGGCTCCAGTATGTGTGACCGCCACAAAGACAGACTCAGTGTGGCAGGGTTGGGGTTGGAACAGTGCCGTGTTTTGATTGGTTTGATTTGAAAGGCAGAGTGACGATGAGAGAGACAGAGAGAGAGAGAATCGATCGATCGATCAACTGATCTTGTATCTGCTGGCTGACTTCCCAAATGGCTACTATAGTTGGGGCTGGACCAGACTGAAGCCAGAAACCTGGAATTCCATTCAGATCTTCCACATAGGTGACAAGGACCCAGGTACATGAGTCATCACCTGCTGCCTTCTGGTATCTGAATTAACAAGTAGCAGGATTGGAAGTGGAGGTGGGACTTGAATCTAGACACTCTGATGTGGGATGCACACATCCCTAGCAGCAGCTTAACTACTGTGCCATGATACCTCCTCTGCATTGTGCCATGGTTCGTAAATGTATTCATGAATATTTTCTGAACCCCTGATTACAAACATTTTGATTGGAGGGTAAAATCTGTGTCCTAATTTGTTTATTTTTTATAAACTTTTTAATTTATTTATTTGAAAGGTAGATTTATAGACAGTGAAAGAGAGAGAGACAAAGGTCTTCCTTACGTTGGCTCATCTGCCAAATGGGCGCTACGGCCGGCACTGTGCTGATCCGAAGCCTCCTGGTCTCCCATGCGGATGCAGGGGCCCAAGGACTTGGGCCATCCTCCACTGCCTTCTCGGGCCACAGTAGAGAGCTGGAGTGGAAGAGGAGCAACCAGGACGAGAACCCGGCGCCCATATGGATGCTGGCACCGCAGGTGGAAGATTAACCAAGTGAGCCAAGGCGCTGGCCTCTCAAATTTGTTTAGAAATTGAGTGTTGCAAAGCTCAGACTTAAAATACATATATAGCAGAGACTACATCTCATACTTAACTAGGGACTTGACACTGGTAAATTCTCAGTGTCTGAGATCCATATATGTTCTTACTGAATGTATTAATTGAAAACCCTGCAGGGCAATCATCAAAAAATTTTTTTTTTTTTTAAGATTTATTTATTTGCTTGAAAGGCAGAGTTACAGAGTCAGAGGGAGAAATAGAGAGTGAGATCTTCCGTCTGCTGGTTCACTCCCTAAATGGCCACAATGGCTGGAGCTATTCACAGCCAGGAGCTTCTTCTGTCTCCCACGTGGATGCAGGGGCCCAAGGACTTGGGCCTTCCTCTGCTGCCTTCTCAGGCCATTAGCAGGGAGCTGGATCAGAAGTGGAGCTGCTGGGACTTGCCCCAGTGCCCATTTGGGATGCTGGCACTGCAAGCAGAATTTGACCTGCTACCACACAGTGCTGGCCCAATCGTCAGTATTTTAGCAACAGAGTTTCTATTGGGAGGGGGATAAAGGTGATTTTTATCTTTTTTAAAGGGCATTTTCTGTGTGTGTGTTTAATCAACATTTCCAAAAAGACAAGTAATGTGTATTATCACCTTGGAACATGAATAAATTTGGAAGCAGAGTTTATCAATAGAAACAGAAAAGCCAACTATTCCCATACATTTTAGGAGCAGTGATTAAATGTGAATGCTGATAATATCGTACCCCTGTGCAGCTCCTCACAAAGCACTGCTACTGACCACATGGTTTTGCTTTAGGCATTTTATTTTTTATTAGGTCTAAAATGAGGGAGAAAATGTCTTGCACTATCTCTTAAATATGTAGGCCATGCCTGCAGGCATACATAATCAGAAAAACAGTCCAGTGATTCTGATGAAAATATATATATATACTTTCAAGAGATGTTTTCTGCACTGTGGTGAAAATTCGCAATTTCCTTTTGGAAAATTGATAGATCCATCCCTTTATTATTTTAGAGAAATGGTTATTCCGGCCTACCCAGATGACTAGGGCCTATGCTTGCATCTCCTTGTAAATTTCATGAGACGATGGGTCTGTGTTGCATTGAAAGTTTCACAAGTGACCGCTGAGAGAGGATCCTTTATCATCAGGCCTTGTGCTAACCCACGGTGGGGAGTCTTCTTGGGGCTCCCCGCATCTTCATGACAGCATGTGGTGGACATTCTATTCTGCTGTTGGGACCAAGTGATGCCTTGGGAGGCTTGAGACCCAGAAACAGAAGAGTAGGGGAAAAAAGAGAAAAGAAAATGAACCTGAAAACAAATTGTCATCAGGACTGGAGGAGGAGGAAGAGAGAAAAAGGACCCTCAGGTGTGGAGTGTGCCTTACAGCTGATGTGGAATACGTTTCGTGAGTGCTATTCTAGGCTTTTATTGCTGAAATGAAAACTTCTAGTTTATGCGAGCAGACATGTTAAAACCAATTCTCGTGAGGCCTTGGCCTTCTACTCAGTGAAGAACATGTGTAGATGTTTGGGTTATAAAAGTCAGAGTTACATCTGTGTTTGAGAAAGTGTTTTTCTTCTGATTTTGGAAACTGTGCGCTGCACTTCTCAAATGTTTGCAGGTGCAAATTGATAAAATTGCACCTGGAGTGTTTCTAAAGGTTTGTAAACCAGAAAACAACATTTTCTACATGGAAATGTATGTTCACACCGTGAATCTAAGAGTGATGCTGCTTTGCCATGATCAGGAAAGGTTTACCTTATAGAGTATAGATTGGGAGAAAGTTACTTAGTGTACATTTAAAAATTCTTGAATGCCATTTGGTTTTCAACATACTATCAAAGTTACTATTGTGATTGCTTCTGTTATCTTTGCTGAACTCTGGGGGAAGCAGGGCACTGATGTTGCATCCACAGTTAATGTCAGTGAAAACACCCGTGATTAGAACCTAGTTCTGGGCATATATTCCACTGTTACTAGGGTAGGGGAACCTTTTTTCTGCCAAGGGCCATTTGGATATTTATAGCATCATTCACAGGCCATACAAAATTACCAACTTAAAAATTAGCCTGCTGTAGATTTATTGAATTTCAAGTCCGGCCTGTGGTTACCTTGGCAGGGCAGACCAAGTGATATTGCAGGCTTTATATAGCCCACACCCAGATGTTCCCTACCCCTGCTCTGTTAGTTTTCTGTTACTGTAATGAGATACCTGAGACTCAATATTTTATGAAGAAAAAGAGGTTTATTTAACTCACGCAGTGGAAACTCCAGATGCATGCTGCTGGCTCTGGTGAGGCTCCCTCGGCTGCATCACATCCTGGCTGATGATACCATGGCAGGAGTGCCTGTGGGAGGAAGACAGGATGCTGATAACAGCCCTCTCATGAGCACTAACTGGAGTCCCCCAAGAACTACCTGATCCTGGCTGAAGGTGATGATCTTTAAGTACAGGAGATCTTGGGGGTCCATACTCAAATCATATTTGAGCCAGAGCACTTCTACTTTGTGAGGTCTGATTGATAATTTGTTCTTCACTAAAGCCTCGTAAGACACTCAAAGTTATGTTTCCCTCTATTTACCATATAGATTGCTACAGAGTCAGTACTAGGACTTGGGAATCCAAAAATGTTTCCTGAAATGAAATCTAAAAGTTTAGAAAGGAAACAGGAGCACTTCTAATTTGATGTATTCAAAAAAAGCTCTCATTTCTTTCTATTCTTCTTTATTTTTAAAAGTTTGTTTATTTATTTGAAAGGGAGAGGGAGAGGGAGGAAGAGAGAGAAAGAGAGATATGAATATCTCTATCCTCTGGCACACGCCCCGATTTTTTTTAAAGGTTGATGTATTGGAAAAACAGAGGGAGAGACACAGAGAAGTCTTCCATCTGCTGGTTAACTCACTAAGTGGCTGCAATAGATGGGGCTGGACCAAAAAGCTTGAGCTAAGAGCCTGAAACTCCATCCGGGTCTCTCACGTGGGTGGCAGGGACTCAAGTACTTAGATTATCTTCCACTGCCTTCCCAGGTGCATTAGCAGGAAGTTGGACTGGAAGCAGAGGAGTTAGCACTTGAGCTGGCACTCTGATATGGGATGTGGTCATCCCAAGCAATAGGTTAACCCACCATGCCTTAGCCTACCCTCTTGCCCCAACAACTTCAACAGTTGAGCAGAATCTTCCCAGAATGGAAAACACTGCCATCTTGCGTTGGTACCTTTGGGGGATTGGTGCCAGGACCCCAATGGTACTAACATGTGCAGCAGCTCTAGTCCCACTTAATGTTTTCATACAATCCATGCACATTTCCTGTATACTTTAAATCATCTCTTGAGGACTTATAATACTGAATGTAGCATAAATGCTGTGTAGATAATTGTCGTGCTTGATTGTTCAGAAAATAATCACAAGAAACTAACAAGCAGGATGTTATAATTTTTCCCCTGAATTCTGTAGTTTGGATTTGGTTGGTTGAATCCAAAGCTGTGGAACCCAAAGATATGGAATGCCACCTGTACATGCTAAAAGGATACTTCGTTGGAGAGAAAGGGTGAGAGGCAGCAGCATGGAAAACAGCAGTTGGCATTGAGACTCTGGGAGTAAGGTCTGAGTCTGCCTTTGACGAGTGTGCATATGAGAAAATCCTCAGCCATGGAGCCTCCGTTTGCTCCACAGTGAAATAAAGGGGCTGGCCTGTGGGTTAACTAGGATACTTCTCCACTCTGAGATTCTGAGTTTTAATGAACCAGAAGCAACTGAAGCCTTAGACTATTTCCAGCCTCAAACCTGAACTCAGTTATTTCACTGTCAGTCTGAATTATCAATTCTAGTTCAACGTTGTAGAAAAGACCCATATTTAGTCATGGACTGGTGCTGGAAAAATGTTCTCGGTGCTCTCTGTGTAGTGTTCACACGGTTTCTAAACTCGGAAGTGAAGGCATGGGTGGCAGTTCAAGTTACCCTGAAGGCACCTAAAACACCCCAGGATCATGAGTGCTTGTGGAAACACTACAGACCCGGGAGCTGAAAACAATCTTTGGCTATTTTGTCATTATGCTATTTTAGAAAGAAGATTGGATAATTCATTTTTGTCCTTTTCTGTGTTAGATGTTGACTTCAAAGTGTGTGTATTGATTTCCACTGCCTTCTGGGTATACCTCTGTCTGCTTACGGATGGAGGTACACATCCGTGAGATAAGACATCAAAAAAGAGCATATAAGATGGATAGGGAATATCATTATATTCTTAGCATTGTATCTACAAGTCACATCGACTTTGTTAAAAACTAATTTTAAAATTTTTCTTTAAAAAGTGAATATGGCTCGGCCAGCGCCGTGGCTCAACAGGCTAATCCTCTGCCTTGCAGCGCCGGCACACCGGGTTCTAGTCCCGGTCGGGGCGCCGGATTCTGTCCCGGTTGCCCCTCTTCCAGGCCAGCCCTCTGCTGTGGCCCAGGAGTGCAGTGGAGGATGGCCCAGGTGCTTGGGCCCTGCACCCCATGGGAGACCAGGAAAAGCACCTGGCTCCTGGCTCCTGCCATCGGACGAGCGCGGTGCGCCGGCCACAGCGCACCAGCCGCGGCGGCCATTGGAGGGTGAACCAACGGCAAAAGGAAGACCTTTCTCTCTGTCTCTCTCTTTCACTGTCCACTCTGCCTGTCAAAAAAAAAAAAAAAAGTGAATATGGCTTAGGATAATTGGGTAGTGTTGAAGCAGTAGAACATGGGGACCAGGACACACACACTGCAGGCATGGTATCTGTTTGAAAGCTGAGCCCTTGCTAGAGTATCGATGGACTGCAAGTACCCAGGAGTTGTAACCATTGTTAGATGATGGAGGATATGAACATGCTGACTTTCTGTCACGATAAAGACCAGTAAGCTCTTGTGCAAAGCATCCTTTAAAAAATGAATGATCGCATCCACGTAATTCCTTTACCCATGGTATTTATTAATTCAGTTGACTCAAATGCTGCAAGTTTGACCATCTTGCTTTAAAGTTTTCCTGTGCCACTTCCACATGTGGCCCGTGGTAGCAGAGCGTGAGGACTTGAGTGTCTGTGTGTGGCTAAGTCCCATGGGCGTGAACACCCCCTTTGTTGCGTCTGAGGCACCTGTGACTCCAAGCGGTGGTGCCAGACTTCTGTTTGTGCTGGCACTCTCAGGAGACCTGAAAAAGCAAGCCTGCCTTACCTGACAGCGAGCGGAGTTGTGTTTTTTGTCATTGGATTGTCTGGTTTGAGTTTTTCTTATGTTGCAAATACGTAGGTGCAGCAAAGAAATTTTTATCCTGGAAGAGAAAGTTTTGAGTAGACTTGAACTCTTGATTCTGAGTATTGCTTAGGATGAGTTCATCTACTGTACAACAAAGACAGTGTGAGGTATAGTGTGCCAGGAAGGCTAGGGAAGTCGGAAGACCTTGGAAAGAGAACTGAGCAGTAAGAGGAATTTGTATTCTAGAACTGGAAAATCAGTGATGTTTATCTTGACAGTGCAGAGCAAGATGAGCTAAATTGTAACTTCTACAATCAGGTTGCTAAAGAACAGGTCAAAATGCTCATTTTACTATTATATCTTCTTGAGCTAAAAAGAATTCCTTTAAAATCATCCCTGGTGTTTCAAAGAGAAGCAAAAGAGGATGGTTTTGTGGCTTAAAAAAAAAAAAGAAAGAATTAAAACTGGTGTCAGTGCTTTTGAGACAAGGTAAACATATATGGAAAGTATTGTACTCTTTAAACTTCCAGGAGGGCCTTGCACAGTGATGCTGAGTTGAAGTGGCTAGTGCTCAGTTTTACTCCTTCCCAACAGTAACAGAAATGTGCTAGCTGGTGATAGAATGTGGCAGCAGCAGCTTTGGCATCAGGTGAGAGTTCAGATACCAGTTTTAAGTTATGGAGACTTCACTTTTGTTTATTGAGGGTGGGAAATGTCTAGCTCATATAAGGTCCATGAAATCATTTGGTAGACTCAAAATTCAATAAAGCTATAGTAGACTAATTTTTATGTGGATAGTTTTGTATAGCCTGCATATTGACAGAAAAAAACGGTCCCCCATTCCTGGTTTGGACCTTTTCTCATTTATAAAATGTGGAGGGGGGCTGGCACTGTGGCGCAGTGGGTTAAAGCCCTGGCCTGCAGTGCTGGCATCCCATATGGGTACTGGTTCAAGTCCAGGTGGCTCCACTTCCCATCCAGCACTGTGCTTTGGTCTGGGAAAGCAGTAGAAGATGGCCCAAGTCCTTGGGCCCCTGCATAGGGGACCCAGAAGAAGCTCCTGGCTTTGGATGGGCTCAACTCTGGCTGTTGTGGCCATTTGGGGAGTGAACCAGTAGATGGAAGACTCTCTCTCTCCCTCTCTCTCTCTCTCTCTCTCTCTCTGCGCCTCCTAAATAAGTAAATCTTTAAAAAAAAAAAAAAAGCATATGGAGAAACATGCTCAATTCAGAGGTTGTTGAGAACATTGGCATGCTTTTGAGAAAGCCTGCCACCTAGTAGGCATTTGTCAAATGTTAAATGTTTTAAGTGAGTGAGAGAGTAATTTAAATCTAAAATTTAGCCCTTTCTCAGTACACTTTAGAATGACTTTGTTCAGAGCACTGAATTTGTTGAGTATTTAAGACTTGATGAAGTTAGAGTCCTCTCATAACAGTGGGTTAGCAGAGTCACTGGGGTCTGAATTCATTTTGATCGCTATTTACCTCATGAGTATGTGATCATATTACAGAAACAAGTGGCTGCCATTCATTTCTAGTTACTATGTGCCAATCACAGTACTGAGCACTTTATGAGCATTATCTCTTTTAATCCCTATGGTAACTTGAGACGAAGGTGTCACAACCCTCATTATATACGTGAGAATTTTAGATAAACTGTTCTAAGAACTACATCAAAGGTTCCATAGCTGCTAAAATGTGGACGCTGTCTCGGGTTAGCACCTGTGCTTGGGTACCTTTTCTAATCTGGATCATAGCTGAGCTCTTTGAAATGCTGATAGAACATAACCTAGAGCTTATCAAGGAGGGGAAAGCGTTTAGGATCTTTGCAACATTGTATGTCTAATTAGGACTTGAGAACTTCCACTGGATGGATTCTCTGTGTCCAGTATCAGTTTGTTTCACGTGTTGATTGTGACTTTGGTCCATCCAAGACAGGTGTAGAATATTGTGGAGCAGCCATTGACATCAGCCTTTGCTTCCCTTGGCTACAAAAAGGAATCCCTGGGAAGATTTAAGATGTAAGTCAAATCAAAGAAACATAGCCACCATGAGCTAGATAATGCCTTAACCCTTTTTTTCTGGGCTAGCCCTAGGATCTGGACTAAGGTTTTGGGAAGGACTCAGATCAGCACCTTGGTTACATTGAAGTCATACTTGTGGGTCCCAGCTGGCTTGGTGGTCTGGCTTTGCAGACCAGGGCTGCCTCCACACCTCACTCCTCTCACTCTTAAATACCCTCAGCGGACGAGTAGGAGAGGTAGTTTTCAGTGCTTATGCAATTCTAGTCAGTGTGATCTTCCCAGGGGGTGGGGGTGGGGGTGCTGGGAATGCCAGCATCTATCTGGGGCCAGGCTCGGGTTATGATTTGTCTTTGCTTGCTTATGCTTTCAATGTTCTGGACCTGGGTGTTGTTGGGCCTCCTCTTCTGGAAACATCCCAGAAGCACCTGCCAGATTTGTAAAAATCAAATAGAGAAGTCAAGGAGCTGTTCCCAGTGGTGCCATTTTCCTTCCATGGAATTAACATTTCTATCTTTTCTTCTCTTTTTCCCTGTCTCATGCCCTTCTTAATCTAACCACTCTCCTCTTCCCACCACTCCACCACCGTCTTTAGTTTGAAAAGTGACAGACGGCAGTAAATCCAGCTGTGGACCAAAGTGTAGGCAACAGCAGACTCTGAACACAGATAAGTCGTTTGCTATTTGCCAGGGCGCCCTGTTGGAGCACAGATTCTGTGGAAATCTGGTGCTCACAGGTTACCAGTTGGAGCAGTAAATTAAATTTTCCCTAGCAAATATTTGTCCACTGTAATCTAAGTCATTTTTTTTATTCCATTTACACATGAGGGGGCAGTATGGTACTATAAAGCAAATGCTGTGTTGAAATTGCTTGTTTTTATTGGTATATAATAGTTTTTAGGTGAGAACTTTTAGATTGTGCAATTAAGATACCAACATCATTGTTAGTTATTAAATGTGATACCCTTATGGAAGTGATGTCTCTAGTTGTATCACAGGTCATGTGGCTGTTTTGATTTCGATGAATAATAATTTCCTTACAACTGTGGGACATGCAGGCAGTGTATTTGATTGTGCATTTTACATGTGGGTTTTGTTTAAAACTAGCTGGGTTTCTCTTTTCAGCTTCCACTTGAGGAACATAGACCCTTTAGATATTTGGTGTCTGTTGGGTTGATACGCTACTATATTTTATTTTATGGCTTTATTGAGGGCTGAGGGTCTCCAGTGTGGCTGGGAGGGCAGCCTCTGAGCTGAGGGCTTGGCAGCTGTGGCCGATGTTTTATAAATCACCTGTGTATGAATTGCTTCTCTCCATGGCGCAGGTAGTTTTACTCAGTAGAAAAAAAGGCTGGCAGAGTAGCAGCCCCTTTTAATTAACATTATTATTGCTGATATATGAATGGCACTGTCGGGACATGAAGGGCTCCTAGTCTAGGTTCCACAAAGGGAAAGAGAAATTACAAAGGGAAGTCAGAGGGTATTATGAACTGATAAAATCTTCAAGACGTTTTATGAAAAATGTAAATGGAAATCTGGAAAGGTAATTTCATGAGCACAGGCTATTTTTAAACGTGTGAAAATATTTGCAGTCATATGTTTCTGTTTATGTAGTTTGGAAAAGAAAATTGAGACCAGCATTTTGGCATAAATATAACCCTCTGTGAAATTTAATGGGATACTTGTGTTTAATGTTTTATCCTGGCTACCTCTTTGGGGATGAAGAGCTGTGGTACTGTCTATACCTAGTAAAGGTAATTATGCTTGTTTAGCTTCGTAATGAACTCTGGGAAATAACAATGATTTGATATTGCTTTTACTTAATTTGAGAAATTTTAAATTTGAAATCTTATTCTGTAAACAGGATTGAATAACTTTTGGCTCTGGTTTATCTTGAATGAACTCCAAACCCAAGGTTGTTTGTGTTGGTGTAAACAGCATCCTTTATACTTTGGTGGCAGATTTTTCGGACCCCGCCCGATTCCACCTTCCCTGAGCCCATCTGCCTGTCAGCATCGCCCCCAAATGCTCCCCCAAGGCAATCGAAGAGACAAGGCCAGAGGACAAAGAGACCCGTAGCTGTGTACAATCTCTGTCTGGAGCTGGAGGATGGTAAGATGTTAATTATATTTTTCTGCTTGGCAGCCTGTTGAGAGTATAGCATACCATATGCCCTCGGGGCAGGCCAGGGTTTCCTATCCTCTCTGTTTTAGTCTCCTCTTCCTTTAAGATTATAATTTTCCAGAGTAACAGGGAGGGTGAAGCTTTGTGTCAGGGAGAAGATGCAAGTTTCAGTTTTGTGTTTGTCTTTGTTATGCATGCTTTTTTTTTTTTTTTCCAAAGGCAGCTTACATTTCTTTTTTGGGAGACTTGTGTGACCTCCTGTGAGGTTACATAACACTGAGACAAATGGAGGGGGAACTAAAATTAAAGCAGGTCTCTTAGGAGCAGAGCTGATAGAGTCTAATGTTAAATGAATCTAGATTAAAGGCACAGCTCTCGACTGCCCCAGGGTTTCTGGCTCCTGGGCCTCACCGGCCTCCGTTTTATGGCTTTCTCATAAGGCAGAACACTTCATCACAAAACGGCAGCCGTGGCAAACGGACCTGCCCGCCAAGGCCGGGCTCAGCGAACTGGGCAGCAGAGGGACTGCAGCAATGGGAAGTTCTGGAGCCCATCCACGCTGATTTTACCCCGTGACTACATTGTGTCAGGATGGCCAGCTTGCCTCGGTTTTAAAGAGAGCTTGGAAATCTGAATTTTCAACACACAAAACAAGGGAGCCTTTTAGAGGCCACCGAGGGCCGATTTGCGGTCAAGGGGTCCGTGGTATGGAGAGAAAGGTGATACTGGCCTCAAAGCCGGCCTCTCCTGTGTGCCCTCTGGAACTGTGACTTGTGGGGCTCCCCTGCCTACTGAGACCATTTCCTGAAATAGAGTTGAGTTTCCATTCTGCTTCCTCTTTTCATCCTCCTTATTCTTGAATAGCTTTCGTTTATTTTCCTTTTGAACGACTGAGGTTATATTGGTTTGTAGGTGTGAGATGCTTGTCAAAGGGAGAGGGAAGGATGAGGGAGGGAAACACATGCAATACTTTGAGTGTGGTCAGCTACATGTTCAAATGGCAGCCGGACGGTCAAGCAGTGAGAATGCAAAGACCATGCAAAGAATGGACAGCTGTCCTCAGCTGGCTCTGAGGTGTCTGCAGGAAGACAGAGCCCCCTGAAAAATGCTGGGGCCCGAGACTTCCTGGCACTCTTAAATGGCCTCAATCATATACACATATGAGACAAGTATTGGTTTTATTTATTTATTTGTTTTAAAACCTCATCCCAAGACCTGAACCAATTCTTCTTCTTCTTCTTCTCTTTTTAAATTTATTTATCTGAAAGGCAGAGTTACAAAGAGGTAGAGGCGGGGGAGGGGGAGGAGAATGAATCAATCCCCTATCTACTGGTTCACTCTCCAGATGGCTGCACCGGACAGAGCTGCTGCAATCCGAAGCCAGGAGCCAGGAGCTTCTTCTGGGTCTTCCATATGGGTACAGGGGCCCAAGAACTTGGACCGTCTTTCACTGTTTCCCCAGGCCATGGCAGAGAACTGGATCAGAAGTGGAGCAGCCAGGACTTCAACCAGCACCCATATGGATGCTGGCATTGCAGGCAGTGGCCCTGCCTGCTATGCCACAGTGCTGGCCCCAGTATTGGTTTACTGTTCTTGTTTTTCAGAGTAAGGTTTACATTGTCAAAGTCAGTTTGGCATCTCAGAACTTACTTTTTATAAACATTACTTGCAACTTCTAATCCCAGTTAACTTTTTAATTCTTTTTATCACTTTCACTCTTTCTCAACAGAGCTGCTAAAAAGGAGTAAAACTGACTGGTTTGAATTGCACCTTCTCTTACATCTCACTTGTCCTCTTGTTGAAGTGGTAATAAATAGTGAAACGAGCAGGTGTTGGGAGCTAGGAGAGGGAGAAAGAAATCAAGAATAATACCTAACACGGCTCATTGTCCTTTGAGTAAAATGGAATTGACTACATCTTATGAAGGAGATATGAAGTATAATCACATGGATTTTTTTGGTATTCTTAGCAGTAGAATCTGATCAGATTTTTGTGTGAGTGATTGTTAGTGGATAAGGAGTTTCTATAATCATATTCAGTGCATATTTTATATGAAAACTCAAGTGGTGTGAAATCATAGCTTTCCTAATTTCTAAGAGATACAATCTTAAAAAAAAATTGATTTGAGCGACACTGTGCATAGAACGTTAAGTCTTTGCCTGCAGTGCCATCATCCCGTATGAGTACCGATTCAATTCCCAGCTGTTCTGCTTCCAATCTAGCTCCCTCCTAATGTGCCACATCTCCCATGTGGGAGATCTGGCAGAAGCTCCTGGCTCCTGGCTCCTGGCTTCAAACCGGCTCAGCTCTGGCTCTTGCAGCCATTTGGGGAGTGAACCAGCAGGTAGAAGACCTGTTTCTGTCTCTCCCTCTCTGGGTCTTTTTTATTTATTTATTTATTTATTTATTTTTAAAAGGTTTATTTATTTATTTGAGAGTTGGGGAGAGAAAGAGAGACAAAGAGAGGTGGAGAAAGATCTTCCATCCATTAGATCACTCTGTAAGTGGCTGCAATGGCTGCTGCTGGGCCAATCTGAATCCAGGAGCTAGGAGCTCCTTCCAGGTCTTACATGCTGGTGCAGGGGCCCAAGCACTTGGGCCATCTTCTGCTGTTTCCCAGACCATTTGCAGAGAGGTGATCAGAAGTAGAGCTGCTGGGACATGAACTGGTACCTGTATGGGATGCTGGTATTGCAGGTGGTGTCTGAATCTGCTATACCACAATGCCAACCCTAGTATAATAATTTTTTAAAATTAAATAATTTTAGGAGAAAAAAAATCGTCAGATGTTGAGCTCACTTATTTTTTAAGAAAAAGTTTATTCTCGGCTGGTGCCACGGCTCAATAGGCTAATCCTCTGTCTGCGGCGCCGGCACACCGGGTTCTAGTCCCAGTTGCTCCTCTTCTAGGCCATCTCTCTGCTGTGGCCCGGAAATGCAGTGGAGGATGGCCCAAGTGCTTGTTCCCTGCACCTGCATGGGAGACCAGGAGAAGCACCTGGCTCCTGGCTTTGGATCAGCGCAATGTGCCAGCTGCGGTGGCCTTTGGAGGGTGAACCAACAGCAAAGGAAGACCTTTCTCTCTGTCTCTTTCTCTCACTGTCCACTCTGCCTGTCCAAAAAAAAAAAAAAAAAAAGAAAAAGCTTATTCTCATGAAATGAGATGTGATCAGGTTTTATTTTTTTTTTGCAGACATAATTTTGATCTACTGTGTACTCACAGCCTTAATTCACTGCTAACCTTAAAATTCGACAAGTAAAAAGTAGGAGAATTACAGTTCCACAGGAATATAAACAAGGGCTAAAATCGATAATCATATCACAAAATATCTGTTTCATTCCTATATTTTTTTTGTATTCTATATTAACTGCCACTATCAGAAAAAACATAATATTTATCTTTTTGAGCCTGTGATATATTATTCTACATCTTAGGTTTTGTGAAGTATTGTTTTGAACATTTATTTGAAAGGCAGAATTGTAGGGAGGGAGAGGGAGATGAGCGGCGGGGGAGCTATCTATTGTCCCATCTTCTGTTTGCTGGTTCACCTCCCTAGTAGCTGGGACAGCCAGGGCTGGGCCAGGCTGAAGCCAGGGGCTCCATGTGGGTCTCCCATATGGGTGCAGGGGCCCAAGCATTTGGGCCATTTGCTGCTGCTTTCCTGGGTCCATTAGCTTAAAGCTGGATTGGAAGTAGAACAGCCAGGACTCAGACCAGTGCAATGTATGAAATGCAGGCAGTACAGGTGGCAGCTTAACCTGTTGTACCATAACTGCTGCCCTTATGAAGTATTTTATGACTTTACGTTATTCCTTCTTGATTGTAGCCTTGAGTTTGCTTTTGAGCACTTGTCAGAATCAGGAAAACCTGCAAATTTGGTCATTGTAGTGATTTTGTTTTACCTTAGAGGACATCAGATAACAGAAAGCAGTTGAAAACTGTTACCTCCACTCCCTGCCCAGTGCTACGAATTATTTGTAACTAAGCTTTAGAGAAACTCAAGTTGTGTGTGGAAAATAAAAAAGCTATTTCAGGGAGAATATAGTAAGGTCTGTATTTTATCATTGGCTTAAGTTAGATATCATATTTTTTATCCAAAAATTGGGAAATACATGGAGAGGTGGTAAATATGCTTTTTATTTTCTTTTTTTTATTTATTATTTTTATTTTTTATTTTTTGACAGGCAGAGTGGACAGTGAGAGAGAGAGACAGAGAGAAAGGTCTTCCTTTGCCGTTGGTTCACCCTCCAATGGCTGCCGCGGCCGGCGCGCTGCGGCTGGCGCACCGCGCTCATCCGATGGCAGGAGCCAGGTGCTAGGTGCTTTTTCCTGGTCTCCCATGGGGTGCAGGGCCCAAGCACCTGGGCTATCCTCCACTGCACTCCCGGATCACAGCAGAGAGCTGGCCTGGAAGAGGAGCAACTGGGACAGAATCCAGTGCCCCGACCGGGACTAGAACCCGGGGTGCCGGCGCAGCAAGGCAGAGGATTAGCCTGTTGAGCCACGGCGCCGGCCGTAAATATGCTTTTTCAAAGGGAAAGGATACTAAAAAGCTATTCATGTTTCTGAAAGTAACTTAGCATATTTAATTCTACCCCTCCAAAAATACACATATTTAAGATTTATTTATTAGAGAGAGAGAGAGAGAGAATCTTCTATCTTTCTATCTGCTAGTTCACTCTCCAAATGATCACAACAATCAGGGCTGGGCCAGACTGAAGCCAGGAGCCTGGAACTCCATTTGGGTTTCCCACATGGGTGACAGGTGACAGGGGCCTATCTTCTAGGAAGGAGCTGGATTGGAAATCGAGCAGCTGGGACATGATCGTTGCTCTAATGGGATGCTGCTGTCACAGGCTCTCTCTCTCCCTCCCTTCCTCTTTTTATGGTTATAATAGCCTTGCTCACCTAATTGTCAACAGTATTTGAACATTTCAAAAAGTTGAATCTGTTTTGGGTACCTTTTCTTATTGAGATTAGTAAAGTCTTTGCCATAGTTATCTAGTATGGGTTAAAAATGCGCGCTATAGACAACTTTGGTTGGCTATTTTGATTTTAATTTTCTGGTTTAAATGAGTCCAATAGGAGCTTTCAGTGGAAATATCTTCTTTCTCCCTGCCTTTTACTCATTGCCGTATAAGTTACATTTCACTTAATGAAATCTCAGGACAAATATTTTTTGCTTAAGAGCTAGGCGAAGTGTCTGCCAAGATTCGAGGAACCGGATTGGATGGCTGGAGAGTTTCCTCAGCTGTGTGATTTGGTTACAAATTTGGTATTTGTGTGAAGTGGTTTGTGGTATGCTATTTGTTCTATATTGAGTATGAAACTGTGTGATAGACCAAATAGCCAGTCTTGGAAAATGCCCAGAATGGGTTTCAGTTCAACATCAAGGAGATCAGAAAGTCCTGAGCCCGCAGTCAGCGAGCCCATTAGCATTCTCTCTCTGGAAGTAGAGAATCCCAGCCTGTGTGCAACAGGAGTGAAGTCTGCTGCTGCTACCCGTGGTTCTTCCTGTGCCCTCCTCCAGTTGAGAGAAGTTTATCTACAGACACATCCTGTCTTCGCTTTGATAAAGCCTTAAGTTGGTATTTGCACATTTAGCAGTTTTTTTGAATTACAGCAACTTTTAAATCTTTACCGAGATTCTCATTTCTTTATTATTTTGTTGAAGCCACATTGTTCATTTTCCTATAGCATTTAATAATCTCATGGACTTCAAAGCGGAGTGGATTTGGCTCAGTTTGGAAAGAGCAAAATATGAGTTAGGCTGCTAAGTGTTAAAAAGATTAAAAATCAAAGATTTGCTTTCATTTCATTCTCAAGTTTTCCTGTGTTTTTATTTCCTTGAAGATAGTAGTAAAGTAACTTGAACAGTGTTAAGTCTATGTTGAATTTTTTCCTGCCCACCCCAAATTTTTGTCCTTACTGGCTCTTATATAAAGACGGCTGTCTGTCTATTGTGGTTGCTCCAAATGCAAGAGAAGATCCTGAACCTCTGTGATATGCAGCTAATAACCTTTGTTGTTTTTCATTCAAGGTGAAGGTGTGGCTAGTTGGGAGAAGTGGGTTGTCATCTGAATTTTGACTAAGCTCTCTGTTCCTCTGTTAGCTCTAATTTTAAACAGCACTAGACATTTATAGGACTAGTTTTTATATGTCTTATTGTATAATTTTGTGCCTGTCTTCTTTTGCACATAACATAGCAGTTTGCTTATTTAGACAACTTAAAAATACGATTTATCGTGAATTGGAAACAAAATCATCTTGTAAGCTCATTGGCAGGATTTTGTATTATTGTCGTGTTGGCTTTACGTGGGGATTATTTAGTATGCGCTTTAACGTTTGGATCAGTGATGTGCTGCAGGCAACACATTTGGTTACACACGCGTTCCTTAGTCCTGCAGTGTGCACACAGAGCCCTATAAGCAAAACATGAAAATCTTCACGACTGTTAAGGGGGAGGTGGGTAAACAGTGCAGCATCTCTGTCTTTTCTAAGTGGCAGCCCGAGCCGATTATGTCAGTCTCTAAGGGCAGAATAGAGCGGACTGCTCATGTGACCCAGGTCCCTTCACCTGAATAATTTGGAGTTAGAACTTTGAATAACTACCTAGAATTTAAATGTCTCCTGTCAGTGACAGTAATGTTGAAGATATAAACTAGCCACCTGAGGTAGGTTGAAGGAGTTTGGTTCAGTTCTGAGGCATGAGCAAGAGAATAGAAAACTGTATGTGGGGCCAGTGCTGTAGTGCAGTGGGTTAAAGCCACCGTTTGCAGTGCCGACATCCCATATGGCCGCTGGTTCGAGAACCGGCTACTCCACTTCTGATCCAGATCTCTGCTATGGCCTGGGAAAGTAGTTGAAGATGGCTCAAGTCCTTAGGCTCCTGTTCCCACATGGGAGACCCAGAAGAGGCTCCTGGTTCCTGGCTTTGGATTGGCCTGCCTACGGCTGTTGTGGCCATTTGGAGAGTGAACTCACAGATGGAAGATCTCTCTGTGTGTCTAAACCTCTCTCTGTAACTCTGTCTTTCAATAAATAAAATAAATCTTTTTTTTTTTTTTAAAGCTATTTACGCCAGCGCCTCGGCTCAAAAGGCTAATCCTCCGCCTTGCGGCGCCGGCACACTGGGTTCTAGTTCCAGTTGAGGCGCCAGATTCTGTCCCGGTTGCCCTTCTTCCAGGCCAGCTCTATGCTGTGGCCTGGGAGTGCAGTGGAGGATGGCCCAAGTGCTTGGGCCCTGCACCCCATGGGAGACCAGGAGAAGCACCTGGCTCCTGGCTTCAGATTAGCGCGGTGTGCCAGCTGCAGCGGCCATTGGAGGGTGAACCAACGGTAAAGGAAGACCTTTCTCTCTGTCTCTGTTTCTCTCTCTCTCACTGTCCACTCTGCTTGTCAAAAAGAAAAAAAAAAGCTATTTACAGGTCAGTGTGAGGGGTTTGTGAATGTGGATTTTTAATTCTCAAATATGGAATACTGTTAGCCGTTTGCAGTTTTTCTGCCTCTGTTACGAGTGATTCTTATGCCTGTCTGTTAACTTTTAGGAAGCTCTGAATTCTGCCCACACAGTTTCTACTTCCCATCCTGTTCAGTGCCCAGTGAATGAGTGCCAGGTAATGGACCACAGGCTGTGAGAACTCTGAGGATGGGAACTCCAGGGCTGTGGAATGCAGGGAAGATTTTTTTTTTTTTTTTGACAGGCAGAGTGGACAGTGAGAGAGAGAGAGACAGAAAGGTCTTTCTTTTGCCGTTGGTTCACCCTCCAATGGCCGCCGCGGCCGGCGCACCTCGCTGATCTGATGGCAGGAGCCAGGAGCCAGGTGCTTCTCCTGGTCTCCCACATGGGTGCAGGGCCCAAGCACTTGGGCCATCCTCCACTGCACTCCCGGGCCACAGCAGAGAGCTGGCCTGGAAGAAGGGAAGATTTTAAGCGTGTGCGGAGCTGAGCTCTTTCGGGGTCTGAGTGGCGTGGGGTTTCAGTGAGGAGACCGGCATGTCTGCAGGTGTGCCCGCAGCAGAGAGCCAGAGCCGGTGTGAGAGTGCGGAGGCAGCCACCTGATTAGAAGTCGGCAGGGCTGACAGCATCATTGATGACAGGTGGGCCAGATGTGGTTCTGCCAGGCCTGGGCAAGGGCAGCCTAAGCAAGGAGAGGCTCGTAGAAGTCTGGCCCGGGGAAGATCTATTCTCATTCTGTGTTCATGGGAAAATTGCTTATGCCTCCAAAATCCCTACAAAAGCAGGGTAATGATAGTCTCTCTCTCGGTGAAGGAGGTTGAAAAGGATAAGGTGATTAGCGTGTTTAGCACAGTGTGTGGCACACGGTAAGTGCCCGAGTGCCAGCTGCGGCTGCTCAGTATCCTGGCAGCCAAGAAAAGGGTGCCATATGTTTAAAAGGCTGAGAGGAGCCACTGAATATTTTCCGGCAAGGGAGAAGTAGCAATTTGGAAATAGTATTTAAGGAAATGTAATCTGACTTAATCGGCCAGTTGGCATCAGGAAGGCTGTGGTAAAAAGCTGGTGAAGTAATCGAGGCTTAGGTTGAGGTGAGCTTGAATTAACAGTAGGGAGGGAAAATAGAATGGGTGTTTGGGAGAGACTTGAAAGCAAGTTGTTAGGGCTTCTGGGAGATGAAGGCTGACAGTCCAAACAGGTCATTAGCCACCGCCGAGGCTCAGAGGTGACTGTGTCATTGCGTTGATGTCTTTCGTTTCGGCCGTGAGCTTTGTTTTCTGGCAGTTGTAAACTGCGTAAACCACCTTCCCATCAAAAAGAAGCAGATGTCATTCTGATGGTGTGTGTGATACTTCCTGTAGGTAGCTGCTTTGGAAAATAGATTTGGTAAAAGTAAGCATGTGGTGTGCTGATAGAAGTTGTGTAGTGGACGGTCAGTGGAGAGGAACACTAGACAGGTGCCGAAATGCATTGTCTTCTTGGAGAAAGAGTACTCTCTTAATCATGGACGAAGCTGTGTGCATGTTTCTCTTACTTGGTCACACAGACATATCCACGTACAGACTCATTCTTAAGGGAGGGAGGCTGCCTCTGTCCTAGGGGACCATATCTGGGTAGAGGTCAAGGTTAGCTTGCTTATGCGAGGTCTCTAATCTCAGTGCCCAAGAGAGCATCTTAAGAACACTTCTTCATGAAAAGTTGCTTCTGGAAGTCAGTGGTGGTTACCCTGTCCTACCCCAGCTGTGAGCAGGACACCTCCCCTAAGTGGGACATGGAGATCCATGTGGGCATGGGTTTTCAGTGACATTCTGCAGTCGTGGATGTTTCCTGATAGACATATCTGATGAACCCGACCGAAGAATTATAATCAGCCCAGTAACTGCACAAGGCAGATCTTTGTCTTCAGATTCAGCTTTGCAGTCTTTCTCCTCTCCATTCCTACTTTTTTTTTTTTTGCATGATATTTCATGGGTGGCCTTTGGATCATACCTTCCTGAGTGTGGAGGCCTCTGGCCATGTCCTCAGGCAGGACTGTGAATCCTTGACATGAAATGATTGTGTTGTGAAGTTAAATCTAAGACCGGGCTGGAATCCATGACGGCGTATGTAGATGGATTATTTCATAACTCACTTTTACAGTGGTGAGATCAATGGGTTGGAAAAGGCTGCCGCAGGTCCTAGGGCTGTCACTGCGTTGCGGCGTGCCTGGGAGTCGGGCCCAATGCCTCCACACAGGTGTCGCCCCCAGAATGCTCATGGAGCTCAGCCCCCCTGGCGCTGGTGACAAAGCACACGGCAGCTTCTGCTAGGACTTCCTCTGCAGTGTTAACTCGGCTTCTGTGTGGGCTGCACGTTTCCCCTTTCTCTGGAGGAGAAAAGGGGCTTACTTAATGCCTTTCAAAAAGTACATAGCTGCTTCTGTGGTGAAAATAAGTTCATGGCAGGTAACTGGAATGTACAGAAGAGAGGAAAATTCTTTAAAGCCTGTCTCCCTGTGGAGTGGTGTTTTTTTTTTTTCCTTCTTCACTTCTAATAGCTTTTATTTTAATTTCTAGTTCTGAATTCAAGCAGCTGTCACTCTCTTTATAGCCGTCTTTGAAACTCTTAGCGCGTGGGAGGTAGCCAGGCTGTCTAAGAAACATCCTTTCAAACCAACCGAAGTATTGTTTATCCTGAATGAAATAGAATTTTTAAGGCTGTCAGAAGTGACTGATTTGAAACATTTTCTTTGGTAGCCAAGAAGATGAGCAGAAATCTTAAAGAAGTTCTTATCTTGGGGTAGTCAGTTCCAAGTGACTTCTCAGAAGACCAGTGGTACAAACTGCCACGAAACCAGGGTGTTGTCTACAATTAATGGAATGAAACAAACGGATGGTCAGGCCATGGTTACTTAAGGAAGCTTTAACAGCTTTTGAGGAAAAAAAGTAGCAGTCTAAGGTTGAGTCATCGTGAATACTCCTACTAAGTGTTGATCGTGGGTTATCTCTGGTTGGCTTTTATTAGCTCTGGGGAGCAACCTTGCAGCCTAGCTCTCTCCAGCTAAGAGTACAGTGGCATCTTTGGTTGAAAAAAGAATTGTCGAGCTCACTAAAAATGAGTCATTGAGTGGCATTTTGGATCAGCTAGTACTGTAAAAATCAGCTTGAAATGTGCATATGGGCATGATTTTATTGTTCTCTTTGGGTCAGAATAGAAATAGCAGTTATTTCTGTTGCTTGTCTTAGGTTTGTGCGTGTTAAATATCTACTGTTTTTCTTCAGTTTAATAGTGAATGTAAGAACATGATACAGAATTCAGAGAGAATCGTGAACAATTATAAGTTAACTTATCATGTGATGGGTTTGTGTTCTTATCTATATTAAACTTGGATGAGCCTCAGACAGTTGTATCAGTCGGGTCTCATCCTCTGTGCAGGAAACTGAGGCACAGAGTTGGTGAGTAATTCATCCAAATCTCACAGCTGGTCAGGAGCAACGTCGGGATTGCACCCATGCTTTGTACCATGATTCTGGAATCTGGTTCCTTACCATATTGCTAAACACAGGTGCTGCGGTCCATAATCCTCCCCTTCCTGGAGTTCGTGGACATCTGTTTTCTCATGAGTCCCTTGAGAAATACTTCTGCTCATTTAGAACAGTATCTATGTTGATTTATTCTTGTATTTTAAGCATGATCCTTAGTATCTCTGTTTAAAACAGTAGTTTATATTTTTTTTGTGCAAGGATCAAACTGTGGTCTGGATACAGGGAGCTGAAGAAGGAACAGCTGAGATGACAGTGGCTTTGAACCTGGGACACTGTTGCAAACATGGGGCCTCCAGTGGAAAGGCAGGTGCTTGCGTTTTTGGGAGAAGCGGGTGGGAAGCGTGCTCTTTACTTCAGTGGTACCCAGTGCTGCGGAAGTTTATCAGGATTCATGCAACCTCTGCCTCAGTGAAGACGTCTGGTCTTGGGGTAGCTGCTGTGGGGATGCCTGCAGCACCTGATGTTCAACAGGTTGTTGGGATTGGAGAGTACACACGGTCAGGAATTTGATGTTGCCCAAATATGTCAGATTCTGTTGTTCATTTTCTTTTTTCTCCCTTTCCTTCCCTATTCCTCCATTTTTATTCTCCTTTTTTAAAAAAGTTAAGGTCGATAATGCATGCCTAGGTTTGAATATCAAAAACTACAAAAGGGCATAATAGTAGAAAGACTGCATTCCATTCCATCCACTCAGTCCTTACCTCTGCAAAGGAGATCTGTATCCATTGATATTAACATGGGAGTACTTTATCAAGTTTGTGAAAAATGGAATCAAAAATAAGTTGATTTTGTTATAAAAATGTTTGAAACCCATGCATATTTTTTTCATAATATGAATTTTCCATGGCTTTTTTAAAAGACTCCTTATTTGCATGGATTTAACAATTGTTTTGCAGCAAAATAAACCATTCATTTGAGGGAGGGGAGAAAGAAGCGAAGGGAGGGAGGGTTTGAGCTCCCACTCACTGCTTCACTCTGCAAGTGTTCTCAACAGCTAGGGCTGGGCTGGGGCTGTGGGCTGGAGCCAGGAGCCGGGAACTCAATCCAGGTCTCCCGATGGGTGGCAGGGACCCAACTACTTGAGCCCTCATCTGCTGCCTTCCAAGGTCTTTGTTAGCAGGGAGCTGGAATCAGGAGCTGGGAATTGGATGTCTGAAGAAGCTAGGCCAAATGCCTGCTTCTTAAAAGTTACTTTCATTTTCCATAGACTTTTCGAAGTGCTCTCATAGGCTGAGCTACATCAGATTTTCATATCTGAGGGCTAAAATTTTCTAACATCAACAATTTTAAAAAATGTGTTTTTCATTTTGTATGTCAAAAATGTAAATCAGGGCCAGTGTTGTGGTGCAGCAGGTTAGGCATCCACCTGTGGGGCTGGTATCCCGTTTGAGCACTTGTTCTTGTCCCTGCTGCTCCACTTCCACCCATCTAGCTCCCGACCAATGTGCCTGGGAAAGCAGCAGAAGATGCCCCAAGTGCTTGGGCCCCTGCACCGATGTGGGAGACTCAGATGAAACTCCTGACTCCTGGTTCCAGCCTGACCCAGCCCTGGTCATTTTGGCTAATCTGGGGAGTGAAGCAATAGAAGATTTTTTTTTCTCTCTGTCTCATCCTCTCTCTAACTCTGCCTTTTGAATAAATATATAAATCATTAAAAAAATACTAAATCATTGAGGATTTCATGTAGTTCACCCTCTAGTTTCTGAAATCCTTGCAGAGATGAGATTCCAGCTGTAGGGAGAATCGCTGTTGTTATTACGACTGTGGAACTGCTGTCTGTATGTCAAAAATAATGGAATATCAGCAATTTCGTCCGGTTTAACTTACAGTTTCTGATCTGTCCTTCCAGAAGTCCTTATGTTTGTAAAAGCAGATTTGAACATGGATCCTTATTTACTCCTCGTGCACCAAAGAGCCAGTAGTGTGCCTTCATTTATGTTTAAAAATTTTATCACAGAGGTGAAGCTCCCCCTTTGCTTTGTACACTGCTGTATAGTATCCTGTGCATCCTGTTGTATGAATGTATGCAGAAGAGGACCTTGGTCCTGCAGCCACCAAGAATCACATGATGCAGATCCTTTCCTGACCACACGCAGGCTTCTAGCCTTCCAGCAATGATAAAAATCCTATCTATGATAGAAATCCTATCTATGGTAGGTTTTCAAATGAAGAAAGCACATTATAAAACACTGGAAATAACTTTACTTTTCAAGCAAATGCAGTATAAATACATATATGGGATAGAAAGAAATCCAGAAAAAAATAATACAAGAATCATTCTGTAGAAACCATGCTTCAGGTTTTGTCTGGTTCCCTGGGCTGGCAACGTACAGTGTGATCCCCTTTCCTGATGCTTTCCCCCTTTCAGAAATTGATAGCCTGGTTGCTATGGCAACCCATCATCTAGCAATTGATTGTGGTCCAGTGCTGCACACCTTCCAGAGGCCCGTGTGCTGTCAGTTGTGTACATTAATGGTGAGGACCCACACAGCCATTGTGTTTCTCGCTTCCTGTGTGGTATTCGATCAATTCCATGAGATAGTCATTGCTTCATTCTCAAATAAGCTTTGTGTTTGGTGATTTTGCCCTACTGTAGGATAACGTAAGTGCCCTAAGCCTGGTTAAGGTCAGCCAGGCTAAGCTAGGATATTCAGTAGCTTAGTTACATTAAATAAGCTTTCCACTTAGCAATACTTTGAGCTTTTGATGGATGTATTGGGAAGGTATCCCCATCATAAGTCGAGGAGTGTCTGTAATTAGTTACGACAAGTAGTTATCCCCAGGGGATTGAGAATGGTGATTTTCTCTATATGTCATTGCATTTCCTACCTTTTTATATAGTGTATTTTTACACAGAGATGTACACACATATGGTAAAAATACACACACAACATGCGTGTATCTATGTGTGATTTACAAAAGTTTAAGCTGAACTCCAGAGCCACCTGTATTTGTTCTTGGTGTGTGGGGTGTAAGTTTTTTATCTTGAAGCAGAAGGAATGAAAAACAGCCATAGAAAAAAGGACTGTGGAGCCCCTTAGGTTACATTGAGATCTTTTGAACCAGTTGAGAATGATGACCTGTTAGTGCTTAGTATTTTCCTGTTAGACTTAATGTATCTTTCACCTTTTACTTGGGCTGTTCTCTGAGTCAAATTGTCCTAGCATTTTGATCGCTATTAGTGGAAATACTTAGGTGGCAAAGAATTTTATTGCATGGTAGACATGTTTGTGGTTAAATTTGGATTTAAACTAACCTGGATCTAAATCCCTGTTCTCCTCCTGATGACTTTTATGGTCTCAGCAAATCCCTCGCTAAGCCTCACGAATTTGGGCAATAAAACTTTGACATGGTTTTTGCCAAGAACAACTGAATTAATGGATGTAAACTGCCCAATAAGCAGTAAATACCCAAGAATCTTAGCTTATATTTTCTTGAAGGCCTATTGTATGAAATAAGAGGGCTTCGAATACATTTTCTTTGGTATGCTTTCTATGAAAATGTAAAAAAATCTTACTTTGGGTTATTTTTGTCCAGCAAACTGCATGGGCTTATTAGTTGGTTGTTAGTGTCTTATTCTGGCAATGATAATAATGAACATTCTTTAGGTGACAGGAATAGCTAAGAGAGGATGGCAGATAAATATCTAGGAGTTTGGCTGCTCTTGCGCTCTTTAGTTGGGCTACAGTTTGTGTTGTGAGTACAGTGTTCTCAATTTCCTGAGCTGTCCAAGTGGCAGGCTTCCCCAGAAGTTTATGGAAGACAGTTTGATTCGGTATCTGATAACTTTTTAGTTCCAAAGGATAATAGTACGGGATATTTTTTCCTTGCTTATATACATAGAAATCTCACTGTCTAAATAATGGCAGAGGACTGAGGTTATGTTATAAAAATGCCTTTTGCTACACACAGCAAAGCCATTTGCTTTGACTTCTGTTGACATTGCTACTGGACTGGTTTGACTTGTTTCCTAATTGAATTGCTACTGAATTTTCTGGACCTTTGCAGGTAGTAGAGGTGATTCTGAAGGTTTAGCCTAACACCCATTCAACTGCTGCTTTAACTTCCTAAAGGGTCTGTGCTTTTGTTGTGTGATTGATTATAACACAGCTGATTATCTCATCAGCTTTTCCTAGCATACAAATTTGCATAGTCTAAACATCCAGTGGCTTTTTAAGGCGAGCATTATGCTTACCTTTTAAAATCTGGGCAATAAAAAAATTTAAATCTACTTCCTAAGTTTGTGGCACTTTCATTACATCGTTTTATACCTTGATGTGACATTTTAATTTATGGTTCAGGAGTTGCCTTTTCTCTTAGTTTGTGGATCTATGTGCAGTTTTGTTTTTGTGCTTTTGGGTTGTATTACCTGAGTGAATTATTCCCGTGTAGCTACTGACTTTTGTTAGTCTGTGTGTTCTTCAGCTTCAGTATGGTTTCCAATGCGATTTGCCTGATTTCATGAGAACAGACAGAATGAAGTGAGAGGAAAGGGAACGTTTTGCCTCCTGCTCAGGATATCTTGACTTGAACTTCACCGTGACTGAGAATTGGGGGGGGCGGGACTTCAGGAACCTCCCCCTCCTTTTGGCAATTATAAACTGTGTCTCAGTGCACCACCACCTGCCGAAAAACTCAATGAGCTTGCTTGCTTCAGTGGTCAGTTGGGAGGGTCAATGCTGTCAGTTGCCTCCTGTTTTTCTCCACCTTAAAATTGAAGGAAGATTTTGTGATCAGAGAATTGCTCCAGTTTTCTGGTGGTAATCACTTGCCACCTTCTACTCTTTGGACAGTAAAGAAGAATTTACTTTGAATGATAAGGTTGGATTTGCTATTGGAAGACAAGGTATCCATTATATTCATAATTTAAAAAATTTAATTTTGAAGTCAAACTTGGAGTTCCATAGTGTATCTTTAATTTGTTCTCTAAAAAAACTGTATATGTGTGTGCGTGGTCATGTTCATGTCTCTACAGGTATTTATTCCAATTAAGCTAAACCAATGTGTAAGATAGCAAGATGTAATCCTCTGGCATAGGTTCCAAGAATGCAAGAAACTATTTGGCCTGAAGAATCTGAGAAATATTCAACCTTAATTTTTGTCTTGCTTTGCACTATCTCTTTCTAAGAGATCTTACCTGTCTGATTTCACCATTAGTGGTGTTTCCTTAGCAAGATTCTCTCCCTCAGTTCTTTGGCTGTTTTACTTCAGGTTGTCCATGGAAAGATGTTAAATGAAATGCCAGATTTTCTGTGGCTGATTGGGGGGTCATTAAGTTTTGTATCTGACTACGCCTCTTTCAGCCATGCAGAGATTTTCTGTGCACCTGTCATTCCATTTGTATATTGTAGCTTCTAGTTAGAGAAGATCCTAGAATCCCATGAAATTCTGGCCCAGGGGAGTATCAGAATGTGTTATGAAAATAAAGCCTGTATATATTTTTTTGCACACCCAAGAAATGGGCTATTTGGAGGATTTCAGTCTTAGATCATCAGGTAGATAAGACAGGTGGTTCTGTGTTGCTTGAGTGCGGCCTTCTCCCGTTTTCTTCAGTCTGGTATCTGACTGCTGCAGTTTCTGAAAGGCAGTAATTATTGGAATGCTGCTGCTAGGACAGGGTGCAAAAGCAAAACACTAGGCAAAGTCCTGAGCCCTCATTTTAGAGCAGTAGTGAGTGTGGACTGTTCTGGACATGAGTCCTTCATTGAATTGGAGGTTCTGAGTGTTCCACTGGCCATGGTTTCACCGAGTATCATGAAAGCAAGCAGATGAGACTCTTCAAAAAACTCAGGGAAAATGAGATTGAAAGATAACTTTATTTTGGCTGGTGCCACGGCTCACTAGGCTAATCTTCCACCTGCAGTGCCGGTACACCGGGTTCTAGTCCCGGTTAGGGTGCCAGATTCTGTCCTGGTTGCCCCTCTTCCAGGCCAGCTCTCTGCTGTGGCCCGGGAAGGCAGTAGAGGATGGCCCAGGTGCTTGGGCCCTGCACCCCATGGGAGACCAGGAGAAGCACCTGGCTCCTGGCTCCTGCCATCGGACGAGCGCGGTGCACCGGCCGCAGCGCGCCGACCGCGGCAGCCATTGGAGGGTGAACCAACGGCTTTAGGAAGACCTTTCTCTCTGTCTCTCTCTCTCACTGTCCACTCTGCCTGTAAAAAAAAAAAAATCAAATAAATAACTTGATTTTGATGAGAAAAAGTTCTGAAATCCATACATTTAGGAGATCCTTCAAAGGCTCGAGACACATACGTATTGTGAAAAGACCTAAGCGTGGGTTCCAAAGTTATTTTGCTCCAAAGTAAATTTATCTTTTAATTCCATTTTCCAAGAACTTTTTGAAGTATCGTGCTTCTGAGATTTAGGGAGGATGGATTGGGCTTATAGACACCTACAGCGTCCTAGGATGTCCTGGTTAAAAGCAGAATTTCATACCGGAAGGGCTGTTTTGTGACCTAATATGACACTTCTCTGATGTTTCATTTCTTGTGAGTCCAGTAGTAAACTTTGATCCATATTAACCATATTTTAGGTTACAGCAGTGTTTGGTGCACCCTATTCCTTTTATGTACTGGATCACTGAGGAGTGGGGGGTGCTTTGTCCTTTGATTTCTGTTAGTCTTAAAATTTGGTTGTTGCTTCCTGTCCCATCTATTGTGTTGGCCAGAGCTTCTCACCGACTCCTAGACGGATTTCACTTTATTTATATTAGGGTCTTTTTATTTATATTAGGTTTCATTTTATTTTATGTTAAGAGCTTGGAGAGGGAAAAAATACATTTTGGCTTATTTTGGTTTACATTGATCATTGTAGCACTAGGCACTGTTTCAAAAGATTATTTTATTTTGTTGAGCGTGAGGTGGAGCAAGATATCGAGATCTTCCATCTACTGGTTTACTCCAAATGCCGGCAACAGCTTGGGTCAGGTCAGGCTGAAACTCAGAACAGGAACTCAATCCAGATCTCCTATGTGCAGGGCAGGGAACTAACTACCTGGCCACCACCTGCTGCCTTCCAGGGTTCTCATTATCAGAAAGCTGGAGTATGGATCAAAGTGGGACTCAAATCAGGCACTCTGATAGGGGATGCGGGTGTCCCAAGTGTCATCTTAAATGCTATACCAAACACCTCCAAGGCTCAGTTTCCCCTCCCCTCCCCTCCCCTCCCCTCCCCTCCCCTCCCCTCCTGTCTGTCTGTCTGTCTATCTATCTATCTAAACTTATAGCCATGGAGACTTGGTTTTAGTAAAGCTGGAATTATGTTGGAATGTGTATGAATGTGTTCGATGGATCTGTTCCTGATCACTGTTCTCCTTTTCAGTGCCCCCACTCCCCTGGGTAGCATTGGGGCGAAAGGCCATTGTGGTTAGAAGATTTTATTGTGGTCATAATACCTGCCACCTGCCACATGGTGGAAAGTAGGGCATGCCTCTCTCCTGCTTTGTTCAAAGGTTGTGCTTTAAACAGACGTATGTAAGTCAGCACAAACCAGCAGCTCTCTTAGAGAGAGTCTCCGGTTTGAGTCTCCTTCCATTGACTCAGTGCCAGAGTTGTTGGTCTTTCTGCCACTGTGGCTTCTACTGGAGATGTGCTTCTCCCAGGATTTCCCTTCTCTCTTCCCCAACTCCTGAGGCCTCTTCATATTTGCAAACAGAGCCTAAATTCTTGGTGCTTTATGCCTCCTTGGTGACAACGTCACTGTCACAGATACATCTATTGGTCTAAGAAGCTGAACCATTCTAAGCAGGGAATGATATGTTGTGATTGTGTAGTCCTAAGTAACAACATTGTAATCGACATATAAAATTGTACATATGTGTGGAATACCAATTTTGGTTTTGATCCATGTATACATTGTGCAATATTTAAATTGGAGAAAGCATGTTTTTCTCCTTAAATGTTTGTCATTTCTATTTGGTGAAAACACTAAATATCCTTTCTTTCGGCTATTTTGAAATGCACAGTGCGTTATCCTTATCTGAAGTTGCCCCACTGTGCAGGACACCAGAACTTATTGCTGGTATCCGACTGTAACTTGGTACCCACTGAGCAGCCTTTGTAAAACAAGATTCAGGGTAACAGAGAGACGAATCCAGGCTCCTGGGAGAGGGACACGTGGTAGACATCAACCCCAATAGCTTTGCTTGTCCCCCTCTGTTGAAAAAGTACCCCAAATTTTGGTTAAACCCATCCTCAAAAGTAAAATAGATGTTACTTAGCCTGGGAATTTATTTCACTGCTTTTAGAGTGAGTTTCAATATGTAAGATTACATTTTCTCTTTGAAGGCCACAGTGATCTTGGAGGGTTTTTTTTTTTTTTTTTAATCCTAGAAACTCTTACATACCAGTAATTGTGAATAATTAAAGTAACAGGTGAGAGTATTAGCTTTTCACTGTATGGGGTACATAGCTTGTGTGCAGTAATTACAGTATAAGAGTTAATCTTTGTTGAGTGAGTACATTAAAATAAATAAAAGATATCAAGTGTATTTCAGTAAATTCTAAGTTAATTGAGACTGCACACTGAAATTTCATTTGAATATTTTAGCACTTGTGATGACTATTCTTTGACAATCAAAATTGTCTGTTTGAATTTGGCATGAAAGTATTCTGGACGTTTTTGTTGCCTGATATTTTAAAGTCATTCAGTTCTCTTTTGTGTATTTTTTGCTGTCTGACAAATTATGATATGAAATTTTTTTAATCATTGTTCTATTTCTCAGTTTTTTATTAGGATTTTCTTTGTAATCATACTTGGCTTGTTAATAAATGGAAAACATAAAACATTCTTTTGTTCATTGACTAGTAATTATTCTGAGGTTTTGATCTGAAAATTTGCATATATTCATGTTTTAGAATTTTTTAAAGATTTATTTGAGGGAGAGAGTGAGGGAGGGGGGAGAGAGAGAGAGAGAGAGAGAGAGAATGAGAGAATGAGAATGAGATATCTTCCATCTGCTGTGTCACTCCCCAAGTGGTTGCAATGGCCAGGATTGAGCCAGGTACTTCACTTGGGTCTCCCACATGGATTCAGGCCATCTTCTGCTATTTTCCAAGACCATGAAGAAGCAGGGAGCTGGATCAGAAATGGAACAGCCAAGACATGAAATGGCACCCATGTGGGATGCAGGAGTTGCAGCTTAACCTGCTATGTCATGATGCTGGTCCCACGCTTTGGAATTTTTAAACATTTTATGGTCTTCCTTAAAAAATATATGTTCTTGGGTTTAGACATTTAGCCTGCTTAAGATGCTTGGGTCTCACATCACAGACCTGGGTTTGATTCCTGACTTTGACTCCTGACTGCAGCTTCTTGCTAATATAGACACTGGGAGGTAGTGTGGATGGTTCCAGAGTTTGGGTTCCTAGGGCCGGCACTGTGCCGCAGTAGGTTAAAGCCCCAGCCTGCAGCACCAGCATCCCATATGGGCTGCGGTTTGAGTCCCGGCTTGCTCCTCTTGTGATCCAGCTCTATGCTATGGCCTGGGAAAGCGGTAGAAGATGGCCCAACTCCTTGGGCCACTGCCCCTGCATGGGAGATCAGGAGGAAGCTCCTAGCTCCTGGCTTTGGATCAGCTCAGCTCTGGCCATTGCGGTCATTTAGGGAGTGAACCAGAGGAATGGAAGATCTCTCTTTCTCTGCCTCTCTCTGCCTCTCCTCTCTCTGTGTAACTCTTTCAAATAAATAAATCTTAAAAAAAAAAAAAAAAGAGTTTGGGTTTGGGTTCCTGCCACCCAATGGATGAACTAGCTGATGGGTATTTGTGTTCTCTCTCTCTCTCTCTCTCTCTCTCTCTCTCTCTCTCTACGATTAATTAGATACTTATGTGCTTGTTCAATTGTCTTGTCCTTTTGTTAGTATAAAATGATCCTCATATGAATTAATGGTGAAGCTACTACTCAAACAGTGATCTGTACTTTGTGTGTCTTTGTGGGTGCAGTCTGTTGAAATCTTTATTGAGTATATACTAAGTTGATCTTCTGTATATAAAGATAATTAAAAATGAATTGTGATGAAGAATGGGATGAGAGAGGGAGTGGGAGATGGGATGGTTGATGGATGGGAGGGAGGTTATGGGGGGGAAAGCTGCTATAATTTAAAAGTTGTACTTTGGAAATTTATATTTATTAAATAAAAGTTGAGAAATATAGTTTATTAGGATATAGTTTATTAGGATAATTAATTATCCTTCTTTTGGTTTATATTTACCTAGTATATCCATAATTTATTCTTTTATTTCTCAACTTTTCTGTGTCTTTTGTAGCCAACATATTACTGGATTTAAAAATACCTCTGGAGAGTCATTGTCTTTAATTGGTAAACTTAATCCATTTTACAATGTGTTATGATTACCATCATGTCAGGACTTCTGCCTGCTTGTATTATTCATTTAATGAATTTTGAAACTTTTCCCATTTTTTTCTCCTTCCTCTTCAAAAAAGGCTGTCTTCTTTTGGTCCCAATAATACATATTCTGTTTTTTGTTTCTAAAATGGTTACTTCATTTCAAGTCTTAGAGTCTTACTTACCTTTTGGTTCTTTAATTGTATTTTCTCCTCAAGCCCCAATAAGACAAATCATTTAATGAACTCAACTTTCTCTGGTCTCCTCCTTTACTTTCATATTGGTATTTTCTAGAGTGTTGATTCTGGATTATCTTGATTAATTTTTTCCTTTTGTCCTATATGTTCTTATTTAAGCCAACAGTACACATACCAAGTTGGCTGGACATGCTGTGCTACTGCTTTTATTTAAGTACTGGAGGACTGTCTCTAAGAGCATTGTGAGCGTAGTTCTTTGGATGGCAGACCTTGGGGGTTTCATGTCTGATATTTTTGTTATTCCTTCACATTTGAATGGTGGCTTGAATATGCTGCTCTCTCCTTTGATATATAAAAGCAAATTACTTCAGTATATTTTGCACTTAGTGTTGTTGAGAAGCCTAATATTTTTCTGGGTCTTTTTCCTTTTTATGTGGTCTGTTCTATCTGAATGCTTTTTTCCCCTTTGTATTATATATATTGTGTATATATATATGTATAATGTATATATATACACATATATATAATATATATTTGTATACCTATATATTTATATAGATTATATATATACCTATTTCTATGCCTATGTACATCTTTATATATATGGATGTATTATCTTTAAAGGTAGATAGAATGAGAGCTCTGCTGGTTCACTCCCCAAATTCACAATAGCTGTTCATTCAACAACAGCTGGGTCTGGGTGGGGGCCGAACCTGTGAGCTCAGGTTCCAGTCCAAGTTTCCTGTACAGGTGGCAGAACCAGATTACTCAAGTCATCCCCACTGCCTCCCAGGATCTTCATCAGCAAGAGAGAAGGTGGAGTCAGGAGTTGGAGCTGGGTATTGAACCCAGGCACTCTGGTATGGGATGCAGGTGTCCTAACCCACGTGCGAACCACACTCTGTAAAGGCCCGCTCCTGCGCTGGATGTTGTCGGGGGATGCAGTAATGTGTCTTACGTGCAGAATGTTCCTTACCCTTCTCTTTAGCATTCAAGTCCTTTAGACTGGAGCATTAGAAATTGCTTTAATTTTGTGGAGTAGGTCGCTATTTCCAGTGCACCTGGTGAGTGGGATATTTGGCCATCGATTTTTTTTGCTCTGTTTAGGGTGGAGAGGCTCTCCTAAGCACATAGACAGCCTGGTTCAGCCACCTGCCCCAGGCCTAGGAACCCCCCAGTATTTACGTGTCTGGCTGGTTCTGTAGGTTTCCACTGATCTTAGACTCCTTAGCCTCTGCCTTGTGTTCCTACTGGCTTCTGTGTGTTCCCTTTCTGTTTCTGTTCCCCAGACTGTTTGAGTGCAGTTCTACTTACTTAGTTGTCAAATGTTATTTTATCAGCTTTGGTCATTGTTGTTGGGCATTTGTGGGAGGAGGAGAGGGTTTCCACTTAAAATCGCATTGCCAGCTTGACTGGAAATTTCCCGAGTGGACTTTACATGGGCTCGTGACTGTGCTGGTGTAAGCGCAGCTACTTTGCTCTCAGTACAGCTTGCTTTGATCCTGGTGGTGAAGTGTTTGATCAGGAGCAGCATTGAAGACTTCTCTGACAGGAAGTGCATTTGTGTACCCAGGGAGCCGGCAGTCGCAGCCTGCAGCTCTCTTCCAGACAGCCAACCCCGTAACTTTGAAACTTGCTGGAAGGCAGTCCAGCTAGTACATTAGACCTTTTCTTTCCAAGCCTTTTTCTTGCCTCTTCTCCTTTTCTTCCGTACTCTGCAAATGCGTAAGCCAGATGTTTCAGAACGGAGAGCAGGGGATGATCTTGCTGCTACCCATAGCAGTAGGGTAGGCTGTCTGTGGTTTCCCCTGCCACACAGTGTAGGCTGAGGGGAACGGCAGGGAGGTGGGTCCAAGGCAACCATCTTTGGCTTCTTAACTGTTAGGAAATATATGTAAGAGGGAGAGAAAGAAGAAATGAGATGGAAAGGAAACTCAAAGCTTTGTTCCTTCCAACAGTGCAAAGGAAGTTCAGTTTAAATGAAATACCCAAGAACAGCTTGTCAGCATCAGAGCAACAAAACGTTTAGACTAAAAGCTCATCAGAGTGGATTCAAATTAAGGATATATCTGTCCTCTGTGTTCTTATATATGGTGAGGTGATCAGACTTTTGTTTCTTCTTCTTGCTCGAATTTTTTTGCAACCTGTGAAGATCGTTTCACCTGTCATGCCCAGTCTTCAAAAACCAAACCAAGTAGTGAAGCCCAGTAGCTGTTTTGGAATCCATGTATTCTTCTTATGTGCCTTTGCCTTTCTGTCCACTCTGGATGGGAGCCTGAGAGTCAGCTTTAGTTTCTTTCTCACGCTTCACCGTTATTCACTGTTTTAATGACTGTAATATCCGAATCTGTGTTGACTCTATTGTCTGGATGGAATTACCCAGCTGTTGAATCCCTGCAGTAACCTCCTTGTGCCTGCAGAATATGCCTCAGTGTTACACGCACGACTCTTTACCCTACATGAGACACCGGCTTTGTGCCTTCCACCCTGCCCTCCAGCCAAATCCAGTTACCTGAGGCTCTGTTTCTAGTCTGGTATTGTCTCTGCCAGGGGTTCTTTCCTTGAAAGGCTGGCTACCATGTCTTCCTATTCTTGTTGCCTGACTCCTGCACGTCCTTCACACCTGCTTTTTCTGCCTCTCAGAGCTCCTTGATACAGTCATCAAATACCACCTTATGCTGTGTCTGCACCTGTTTCTGTATCCTACTGTGAGCCCCTTCAGGTCAGGGACTGTGTGTTCACCCCTGTGACTTAGTGTCGGTGATGTGCCTGGTGTACAAGTGGAAGCTCAGGAAATACCAGTTGAGTGAGTCAAAGAGGGTTAGAGGTGCTTGTGGCTTGGAAAGTGGGGATGGGAGAGGGTGAGCACTGGAAGCTGTTTGCAGACTTGGGCTGAGTTTCTGGAGGTTTGTATATATTTTCTGTTCCTTCTTCATTTCTAGAAGCAGTGGCTTTCCATATTCTTGCTATTTTTGTGGTGAGGAATCCACAGTCTTACCTAAAGACACTGATGTCCTGACACTGCAGTGTGTCCCTTGAGGGTTTCCGAGTTTGAGACATGGTCGTTACACTTAGAAAATCTGTAACGGAGTGAAGGAACTGAGTTGGGTTGGGCCAACATTGTGTGACTGTGCAGTACAAAATTAATTGCTACTTAGAGTGGGGAGAAGGGAGAGCAGAGGCAGGAAGGGTGGTTTGGCAGGTGTTTCATGGAAAAGGTTAGGGTAAAGCTTTGAGACAACAGTAGTTTATTTTCTTTTTTTTAAAAAAAGATTTGTTTATTTGAAAGGTAGAGTGTGTGTGGGTGGGTGGGTGGGTGAGAGAGAGAGAGAGAGAGAGAGAATCTTCCATCTGCTGATTCACTCCCCCAAAAGACTGTATGGCTCGTGGGGCTTGGCCAAGCCAAAGCCAAGAGCTTGGAACTTTGTCTGGGTCTCCCATGTGAATAGCAGGGGCCCAAACACTTGTTGCTTTCTCAGGTGCATTAGTAGAGAGCTGGATTGGAAGTGGAGCATCCTGGACTCAGAAACTGTGTCCATATGGGATGCCAGCGTCACAGGCGGAGGCTTAACCCACTGTGCTACAAGACCAACCCGGTGGCAGTTCATTTCTGATAGGTTTCCCATCTTGGAACCTCTCCGTATTGGAAGTGCATCGCCACGATGTTCACCTGCCACAACAGCCTTTTATCTGTTGGTAGATGCCCGGTAAAGGCTAACACGTGAGGGAAGTGGTGAGCCCACACAAAAGAAAGGACGGGGGCAAATGAGTGTCTGACTTTAATTCTCAATTGCAAATGAATTTCATAGGATTCACAATCTTTATTCCCAACATTATTGAACCTAGGGCAATTTTAAAATGTTTTATTGTGTTTATGCCAGTTCAAATGCGGTAATTTGACTTTGGGTGAGCTGAAGTTTCAGAAATGGCTTTAAATACTTAATGCATATGCACACCATGGCTATAGTCATTGCTGTTACTTGAATTCAGTGATCCTATCGGGTAGACGTGCTCATTCCTGAACTGAGAAGGAGACAAGAACCTTGCGCAGCTGAGAAGTCAGGAGACACCTTTTCATTGGGTCACTCTGTGTAAACATATTCCCTTCTGCTGGTGTTCTTTTCGCTTGAGGGTTCGGATTGCCACAGTTTGGCAGACAAGAAGAGTGAATTCTCTTAATAGAATATGATTTAATATGTTGAGTGACAGTTGGTGCCGTGTCAGTCTGCTTGGGAAGAGGATTAGTGGTGGCGAAAATGAGCTGTACCTGGTTGTGACAACATTGTAGGCAGCTTTGAAAGGTAACTTTAGCCCCTTGGTCTCCAGTGCTTCTCATTGACGGGTTTCTCCTGGTTGGAATGAGTCAGGGAGTAGGCTGGGCCCAGACTTTTCAAGTCACTGCTTTTGCCCTGTCATGCATACCCCGCCTTGCAGTCAGGGAGGACCACCCTGAGAAACTGAGGCCTGGGATCTAGGCTCTTACAGCCGGGACGGGCTGGCATCTGACTCACTGCCAGAGTGATCCTGCTCTGCTTCAACACAGACAGCGTCTTGCTGCTTCTAGGCCAAGCCCTGGGTTGGCAGCTGTCCTGCAGGTCGCTGCGCAGGGTCTGCTCTCTCAGGCTCCTTGCTGGGGTCCCGTGGGGGACCCCTTGCCTTTGAAGGGAGTCTTGTTCGGGAGGACTGAGGGACCCTGCAAGGGGCCTGGGAAAGGCAGAGCCCCAGCATCTCCATGCCCACTCGCGGGTTCTTTTGCAGAAAAGAAGTGGATGGAGTTGAGCTTTCCAGGCGCAAGGGAAGAAGCAGCCTTTGTTCCAATGTGGACTGTATCCCAGAATGAAAATAAATCAAAAGGAAATCATAGCCATGGTCTAACTGTGGGTTTTGGTTCATTTGCCTGGAAATTGGCCCTTGTATTGGGGCTTAGTTTCTCCAATTAGCTACAGGCTTTTGTGGCGAAGGGCTGTGGAAAAAGTGACTTCACGCAGGAGCAGCCGTCCACTATCCCAGGCCGTGCATCTGTGGACCCGGACGGCATGAGGCTCACAGGGAGGCTCAGCCCAGGGAGAAGAGCTTGCCTGTAGGGGGTGGGGTTTCTCTCTTGCTCCACCAGGTCCCCCTCACTTCCCTGCAGTGCACTTGAAATAAAGAACTCAGAAACCCCTTCTGCACCAGAAGCTTCCACACAGAGCCGCCCCGGTGTTTCCCCCTGGATGCACCCATAAGCAATTCCTTCTCTGAGCCATCACCTCCTTCCTAGATTCTAGCTTCTCTGGATCTCCATTTCCGATTGTGAACTGAGTCTCGAATAAAGAAGAGCTATTTTTACAGTGACTTTTCTAGGTTAGCACCCCGGGATCCTGCTCAGTCCGAGCCTGGACTTTGTCTTGTTCTTCATTTTTCGGAGAACTGAAACCCATCTGAGATGTCTTCTGAGGGAAAGTTCTTTGCTGCTCCTGGTGTGTTCATGTGTATTCTGTTTCTCGCCGAGGGCACAGGAAGGGTCAATCAGCCAGAAGCTGGTGGTGGCTGCGGTTGTGGGGCTCTGTTGTGTTACCCTTTGCCTCTGTAGCAGGTTTTTGACCAACTGTTGTGATCCATCACCTATAAGATCAAGGCCTGCCCCGGCAAGGCATGCTGGAGGAGTTAGTATTTAATGGGCACCATGGGTTTGGCTAAAGACTAAGCGCTGATGGGTGCAGTTCAGGTGCATTTTATGGTGGCTGGGAGTGCCATGAAAGCAAGAGGACGGGCTGGGGAAACAGTTGCTCTTGTGAGCTCTCTCTGCAGCCTTCCTTGTTTTCTACATGAGCCTATCATGTGTACAAATACTAAACATATCGTTGTCCTCTTTGAATGCGCAAATCATGCAACTTGTTTAGGAAATGCCTTTTCGCTCTGGTTTGAATTCATTGTCTACGGTCACTGTGGGGGCCTCTCATATAACTTCCTCCCTAATGTTCACATGGAACATGAAGGTTTTCTTTGGTAAGGGTTTTGCTAAATTGTATTGTTAGCAATTGTGATTCCAGGAGCTGGCACTGTGGCACAGTGCGTTAATCTGCCATCTGTGACACCGGCATTCCCTCTGGGTGCTGGTTGGAGTCCTGGCTGCTCCACTTCTGGGGCAGCTCCCCGCTAATACGCCTGAGAAAGCAGCAGAACATGGCCCAAGAGTTTGGGACCCTGCCACGCCTGTGGGAGACCCTGATGGAGTTCCGTGCTCCTGGTTTCCACTTACCTCAGCTTCAGCTGTTGCAGCTGTTTGGGGAATGAACCAGCAGGTGGAAGGACTCCCCCCCCCCCCCCCCCCCGCCCCGTGCCCCGTCTCTGTCCTTGTCTCTCTCTGACTCAAATAAAATAAATCTTTGAAAGAAAGAGAAAGAGATTGTAATTCCGGGATGCCAGCTTAGAAGACAGGGTCTGTTTCATGTTTCTTTAGCCGATTGCGCATTCTGTGGTGAGTGAGGAGGGCTTAAAGAACCAGCAGAGGGGACCAGCTCCACGGTGCAGTAGATTAATTCTCCGCCTGCAGCGCTGGCATCCCATATGGATGCCAGTTCTAGCCCTGGCTGCCCCTCTTCCAATCCAGCTCTCTGCTATGGCCTGGGAAAGCAGTGCTTGGGCCCCTGTACCCATGTGGGAGACCAGGAAGAAGCTCCTGGCTCCTGGCTTTGGATCAGCGCACCTCCGGCGGTTGTGGCCATTTGGGGAGTAAACCTTTCTCTCTATCCCTCCTTCTCACCGTCTTTAACTCTACACACAAATAAATAAAATCTTTTAAAAAATTAAAAAACCAGCAGGGACTGGAAATTGAGAGCTAGGTCCCTGCTCTGAGCCGTTCTTGATGCTGTCATCAGTTCATACTTGGGCCCCTCATAAATTAGAAGGTCATTGTTGCTACCATTAAGACTTTGCCTTCCATTTGATCTGATTTTGATCATTATATTTCTTTGTGGGGAAAACATCATTAATATCTATGGTTTATTTTAAGCATCTTTGGTTTTTGTTGTTGTGGTTTTTTTTTTTTTTTAATCAAACTTTTAAAGACAGGACGCCCAAATACTCTCAGGCTGAATTGTAAATGTAATTTTGAGTATAAAAGGATTGACTAATCATAGCTCCATGTAATGATAAGTGGAGTTTTTTTTTTTTTTTCTTCTCTGAGTACTTGTTTGACATTCGCTGCTTTCCACCATAGGTGACAGTCCTAACCCTCCTAAGGATGAGGCCCCTACCGGCACTGTGGACTCGCTTTCCTCCCCATCTCCCACCTCAGCAGCTGTGCCTGGGCCTCCTACACCAGACAAAAACCACCTCCTGGCAGATGGAGGGAGCTGTGCGGACTGGACACCCCCTACGTAAGTAACCCTGCTTCTGTCTGGTGCGAGAGAAGGCGGCTCTTGCCTGTGGTCATTTTGAAGTGGACATGGCAGCAGGCACTGGAGCCCTTAGATGTGGGGACCCTTGCTCTCCCACCAGCGGAGGTGCCCTAGGGACAAGGATTCATAGGCAGAGCCTCTCTTGAATGGCATCCCTGTGCACCCAGTTTGGAAGGGGTGAGTGGATGCTACCTCAGCTCCATGCTGAGTCCAGCCTGCAACCGTGGTGGGCTGTGCAGAGGAAGTGTGTTACTGTCTCACTGCGGGTGTTCTCTCCCTGGTTCTGCAAGCTTTTGGAGATTTGAGAACACATACACTGGATGTGATGGTCAGACCCTAGGAACTGTCTGCGGAGTGGTGTTTGGGTTGTGTAAATCTCGGGTAATGTTATGCTAGCATGCTGCTCTGCTTTACTCTGGAGCTTCCTGCATAGTGCATGCTTGGTGGGTGGTGGACCCATTTTATCTTCTCAGTTTGGCGTCATGCCAGGCATGTGCAGGTCAACTCAGGTACATTAGGACAGCTAATTCTGATACACTCCCAGTGTCTTGTACTGGCTGTGACTACCTAAGGATTTGTCTTGCTGTGCTGAGTGAGACTGCGGAGTAAATGTGGAAGGGGTGGTGTGGGGCTTCAGAAGGGCATTGAATTTCAAACAAATGCTCAGAGGAGAGAGAAAAACAACTTCACTGTTAATTACAAGGCATTACTTGATTAGTCAATCAAATTACATCCAGAAATACATTTATAATTTACCCAGAGGGTAATAAATTTTTTTTTAAATTGGAGTTGCTGAAAATAAATTATAGATAATGATGTCATCTGACCCTAGCTGGGCATTCTTGGGACTTTAAATGGATTGGAAAGTGTTCCTCACATTACTTTGCTTTTTATAGTTACGGCTGGATTCACATGAAATCATTATGAAGTTATTAAGTATTAAGAGAGGCTGGGAAAAAATTGGCATGCAAAAATTTTGGGGTGACCTGAAGACTTTAAAAAGCTAATCAAAAATCAGAGTGAAACTCCATGTATGGAAACACATTCTCCAGATGAGATTTTTTTCCTCTAAGTTTATCATATGTGGGTACTTCAGAAAGTTCATGGAAAAAAAAACATAATTAAAACATAATCATTTTTCCTCTAATATTCATTTTCCATGAATTTTTTGAAGATCTTTCATGTTTGTTTAATACGCTGAAGATTCTGGGTTATGGATTTAAATTACATGTAACTCAGATACGCCATGTGGGTGCCAGGGACCCAACCACTTGAGCCATCACTGCTGCCTCCCAGGGTCTGCTTTGGCGAGCAGGTGGCTTCCTTTCCCAAGTCCCCCTGAGGGCCAGAGGTTGGACCAGGGCTTAGGCTGTGCAACCAGATGGTCTGTATATAGTGGGTCAAGATTAAGCTGGAGTCAGGAGCTGAATGTGGATATTGAACCTAGGTGCTGTGAAATGTGACACAGGCATTTTAGCCATCATCATAACTGCTGGGCCAAACACCTGCCCCCCAAGGTCTCTTTGAACTGATGTGATGTTGCTATGGGGCCATCAAAACTGTACTTGGGGTGTTACAAAGGAGGCACTGTCTGGGATAATGCCGCAGTCCACAGAGAACAATTGAGTCAGTCATCTTTCTTCCATAGTGGCTCTCATGGAAAGTGACATTATGAGCCAGGCTATAGCCGGTGTTCAATTCACAACACGTCCAGGCCGGAAACAAGAAGTCTTGATATTTTTGGTAATAAATCACATGAGGAGTGAATTCTCCAGCTTCCTATTCATACACATTTTAAAATGTCATGAAAAGCACTCTAACCTTGAGAGGCCAAAAAGGGAGGGAAGGTGTGGAAAGTAGTTGAAACAAGCCTGGAAGGATTTTTGTTGTAATGTGGACTTTCTCCTACTTCTAGAACGTGACATCTTAACCCATGCAATGGATGAAATACGTCTTTGTGCGTGCATTGTGTGTGTGTGTGTGTGTGTGTGTGTGTGTGTGTGAATCATCTCTAGGTCTTCTCTAAAACCCCATATGGGGCCTCACCTGAGTTTAGGATTAGATAGACCCAAGAAGGAGCCTGGACGTTGGCACTTCTCAGAGCTTCCCAGGTGATTGGCAAGATCCCTGTTGCAAAAAGATCCTTCCCTTCTCTGCGTAGTTCTGGGTATGTGTTGATCACCAACAGCTATCACTTACCTGCACACTCAGATTAGGAGAGTGATTTTGCTGCCTAAACACTGTTCTGGGGTGGTGTGTTTGCTGTCCTTCCAGGAGCCCTACTGTGTGTGCATACTCTGATTCCCTCTGCCTGCAAATAGCTCTGCTACTTTTTTGCTCAAGACAGTCCTGACCCATTTTCAGGGTCTAATTTAACCTTCACCTCCAGGAAATCTTCCGTGGTATCCTCTCGTCTTCAGGGAGTTTTTAAATAATACCTTTCTCTGCTGGTACTCGTTCTTTGGCATTCAGAAAATGTTGCCTTCAAGTATTCGTTTGTCTTCTGCTGTTACTGGATCTTTCTGTGGTGCATGTCCATCTGTGAGTCTACCTCATCTTTCCCTTACCCTTTACGGGATCACAGAAGTTTTTAAAAGAGATTTATTTATTTGCAAGTCAGAGTTACACAGAGAGAGGAGAGGCAGAGAAAGAGAGGAAGGGAGGGAGGGAGGGAGGGAGGAAGGGAGGGAGGGAGAGGTCTTTCATCCGATGATTAATTTCCCAATTGGCCACAACGGCCAGAGCTGTATCGATCTGAAGCCTGGAGTCAGGAGCTTCTTCTGGGTATCCCACGTGGGTTCAGGGGCCCAAGGATTTGGGCCATCTTCTACTGCTTTCCCAGGCCACAGCAGAGAGCTGGATTGGAAGTGGAGCTGCCGGGTCTCAAACCGGTACCCATATGGGATGCCAGCACTTCAAGCCAGGGCATTAACCCGCTGTGCCACAGCGCCGGCCTATCATAGAAGTTTTAACAATAGGGCTGGCGCCGCAGCTCAATAGGCTAATAATAATAATAGGCACACCGGGTTCTAGTCCTGGTTGGGGCGCCGGATTCTGTCCCGGTTGCCCCTCTTCCAGGCCAGCTCTCTGCTATGGCCCGGGAGTGCAGTGGAGGATGGCCCAAGTGTTTGGACCCTGCACCCCATGGGAGACCAGCATAAGCACCTGGCTCCTGCCTTTGGATCAGCGCGGTGCGCCGGCCGCAGCGCGCCAGCCACGGCGGCCATTGGAGGGTGAACCAACGGCAAAGGAAGACCTTTCTCTCTGTCTGTCTCTCTCTCACTGTCCACTCTGCCTGTAATAATAAAAAAAAAGAAGTTTTAACAATAGGAATTGGATCTTATACTCCGAACTTTTTGGTATGGTGTTTTCATGGTGAATAATAAATATTTAATTTCCTATTTTAATTATGTATTTATAAAAATCCTTACAGAAATCCCATTTCTTCCTGCATATCATGGAACATCTCATAGGCTGCTGGATTCGATTTCCAATCTGTCTTCCTTCTTCCTCACAAATGATGATTAAAGACTTTCTCCAGGAGTTCCATGGAATTCATCTCACTATTTTCACTTTACAGCACTTTTCTGTTTTCCTAACATTTGTAAGTTTAGCTTTCACTGTGTGTATGCACCCTCTTCTCCCCTGTCAGCTCTGCCCGCCAGCTGTACAGCACTGAATATGGAAGATTCTGGTCAATGTTGATTGAGCTCACCCTCACCTAAACATTATTTATTTAAAAGGCAGAGAGGAAGAGAGAGAGAGATCTCATCTGCCGAGGCTCAGTCTTGAGTCTCCTACATGGGTATCAGGGACTCAGCTACTGTAACCATCACCTGCTGCCTCCTAGTTGTACATTGGTGGGAGAGAACGGAGAGCAGAACTGGGACTTAAACCCTGGCATTCTGATATAGGATGTGGACATCCCGAGTGGCATCTTAACCAGGAGACCAAACACCCACCCAAGATCTCTTTTAACCAAAGTTGCTGTGGGGTCATTACAACTCAGCATTCTACAAAGGAGGTTCCTATCTACTGGTTCACTCCCTAGGTGCTTACGGTGATAGATGTTAGGCCCTGGGCCAGAGCTAGGAGCCAGGAAACTCAATCTGTGTGTTCTGCATAGGTGGCAGGAACCCAACCAAATACTTGAGCCATCACTGCCATCTCCCAGGCAGGTGCTGCCTAGTCTTCAACCACCATGACTGTGTTTCCAAAACTTAAGCTGGGCTTATCTTGGGTCCTGAGGCATGAAGTCTGAACACATGGGAATCTCCTAGGGCCCCTCTAGCTCTTGTGTACAGAAATGGCATAACCTCAGCCACCCAGCGATTTGCAGAGGAAACCCACAGTAGCTGTGGCTGTGATACAGGCAGTGGGTAAAGTCAGCTGTGGCCTCTGACAGATGGGAAGCAATGTGGCAGAATTGGGTCTCTGCTGATGTTTATGACTTGGCGGGTATTGCTTCTTGCAGTCAGTCAATCTGGAGCCATTACTTACCTGCACACTCAGTAAGGAGGTGGGTGACTTCATTGCCAGTGAAGAATTGCTAGCGCAGTCTCCTTGGAGGACATTACATCATAGGTCAAGGTGTTTCCAATGTTCCAAAGTCATTTTCCCTCCAACAAAACAGTTTTCTTTAAACAACTTTTCTTCAGTTGTAATTGATGGAACCAGGTCTTCGACAGGCAATTCTTTTAGGTGCCCTGCCCTCAAAGAGCCCAAAGAGAATCTCTTTTAAGGAATACCAGGCATTGGTCTCTGCTTCTGCTTCACATTTCAGATGGGGAGCCACACTGCCTTTTCTGCTGCACAAGCCCATGTTCCAGATGGCAGTGTCCTAGGGTAGTTCCTCCTTATTCTTACTCTGCGTATTGGTAACCTGCAGGGCATGTCACTCTGAACCCTGGTAGGCTAGCAGGACCACTGTATCCTCTCTCTGAGCCTCTGAGAGGTTTGGCTTTGTTTATCCTGAATATTGACTTTTTTTTTTTTTGACAGAGTTAGAGAGAGAGAGAGAGAGAGAGAGAGAGAGAGAGAAAGGTCTTCCTTGAGCCGGCGCCCTGGCTCAACAGGCTAATCCTTCCGCCTTGCGGCGCCGGCACACCGGGTTCTAGTCCCGGTCGGGGCACCGGATTCTGTCCCGGTTGTCCCTCTTCCAGGCCAGCCCTCTGCTGTGGCCCAGGAGTGCAGTGGAGGATGGCCCAGGTGCTTGGGCCCTGCACCCCATGGGGAGACCAGGAAAAAAGCACCTGGCTCCTGGCTCCTGCCATCGGACGAGCGCGGTGCGCCGGCCACAGCGCGCCGACTGCGGCGGCCATTGGAGGGTGAACCAACGGCAAAGGAAGACCTTTCTCTCTGTCTCTCTCTCTCACTGTCCACTCTGCCTGTCACAAAAAAAAAAAAAAAAGAAAGGTCTTCCTTTGCCGTTGGTTCACCCAAGTGGCCACTACTGCCAGTGCACTGTGCTGATCTGAAGCCAGGAGCCAGGTGCTTCTCCTGAATATTAGATGTTCCTAAAGCATCTGCCTCAAGCCACTGGGAGCCACAGAGATTCCTGCCTACCGGGACTTGATGTTGGTTATTTTAAAAACAACTTTTTTTAGAGGCAAAGAGACCGAGGGAGACAGAGCTCAGACCTATTGGTTCATCCCCCAGATGTTTACAGCGATAGATGTTAGATCCTGAGCCAGAGCCAGGAGCCAGGAAACTCAATCTGGGTATTCCGCATGGGTGGCAGGAACCCAACCAAATACTTGAGCCATCACTGCCGTCTCCCAGGGACTGTAATTGGCAGAGAGCTGGAATTGGGTGCTGCAGCCTGGAATCAACCCCAAGCACTCTGGTATAGGATGCGGGTCCCTTAACTGCTACCCTAAGCACGTGCCTCTGTGTTTGTTTCAAATCAGGAGATCGTTCACTTCTCCCATACACAGCCTTAGGCATGTCATTTATATATGAGATTCATTCAGAAAGTTCATGGAAGATGGAATTAAAATATAAATTTATTTTGGTGCAAAACAGCTTTCTAAAGTCCTTCCGTAGCTTTTTAAATTTTTTTTTTATTTGAGTGGTAGAGTTGCAGACAGAGGGAGAGACAGAAGGGTCTTCTCTCTGCTGGTTTGCTGGTTCACTCCCCAAATGGCCACAGTAGCTAGAACTGAGATGATCCAAAGCCTGGTGCCAGGAGCTTCTTCCAGGTCTCTCATGCTGGTGCAAGGGCCCAAGCACTTGGGCCATCTTCCACTTCCTTCCCAGGCCATAGCAGAGAGTGGGATCAGAAGAGGAACAGCCAGGACTTGAACCGGTGCCCAAATGGGATGCTGGCACCGCAGGTGGAAGCTTAGCCCACTATGCCACAGTGCCAGCCCCCATAGCTTTTCATAGTACAGATTTCCCGTGAACTTTGTGAAGATCCCTTATACTTTGTGTGTACCGTTTTTATTCCTGTCCAGGAAATAACTCACTTCCTTTAAATTGGACAAATAGTAATTCCTCATGGATAGCTACTTGGCATTTCAAATTACTGCCCTCTGAGTCCCGTGACTGCTTTTCAGCGAGTGGATGAATTTTGCTGCAAGGTACCAAAGTACCCCTTGACTGTGATTTATGGGGCTTAGTATACCACAATAAGCCATAACTAATCTGTCTAAAGCTCTGAAAAACAGTCATTTAAAACAGTTTTAGCAGTTTTCTATGACACATGGGGCATACCTGGAAGTCACAGCGTGGTCCTCACGGGCTGGCTTTTGTTTTCCTGTGGGGGAATGTTGATTGTCCATATAACTGTAAAGCCCCGTAATGAAAAATTTACCTTCTAAAAATAAAGACCCCTGTCTGAATGCTTTCCTGCTGCTCATGACTTTAAACATAATTAAGTCTTCTTGTGTATGTATTTTTTGTTGTTGTTGGGGTCAAAATTTTTTTATTGATGCCATCGTTGTAATTCAGTATTTGCTGTTTGTGAGTCATTGGTTGCATCTCACTGTCAAATTGAGGCAGCAGCCCTTAAGCTTTCTTGCTTAAGCGGGGAGACAGCTTGGGCTGAAGAAGTACTGGTTTTAGAGACACACAGGCCTGGCTTTGCATCCTCACTCTGCTTCTTAAAACCTTAGTGACCTTGTAGAAGTTATTTAAGCAAACCAAAGCTCAGTAGCAAGAAAATCTATAAGAGGGGATTCATCACATTTGCCCCCCAAGAAACCAATATCGGAAAACCCTGCCCTCCGGAGAGCTCTGGGTCGTCACCTGCTGGAAATTTCCTTTCCTTGCAGAACCTCATTTGATCTTCCTTTAACTTGACTCCAACTTCCTGGTTCATCGGTTACGTAATCTTCTCACTGAATAGCTCAGGGACATGACCTTCCTGGTATTGGAGGAGTTCTAGACATTGACCTGTTTTTGTGCTGTTGGTGGATCTGGGGTTATTCCGGGAGGCTCCTCTCCTAACCTCTCTGAGAACAGAAGCCTGGGTATCACATGATCAAGGCACGGGCACCCCCAGGGCCCTAGCCAACTCTGTCAATTATTCTGAGCAGTGTGGGTAGCTCACCTATCACGACCAGCAGCCCATCAGTCACCTCGATGAGTAACCAGAGGGATTTTCTTAGAGTAATTTTGTGCCTTTCTGGGCTGGCTTGGTTCAGTTGTGCCTATCCAGCCCTCAACATTGGGCGGCAGCTGTTTCTACACAAGAAATTGGTCCACTGCTTGGCTGAGTCCCACAGCTGAGCCTACAGTGCTGCAGACCACTGGCCTCCAGAACCTCGTGGCTTGCTGCAGGGAAGCCACAGTTCCTTATCTTTTCAGCAGGCAAGATCAAGTTCAGCCTTCTTGCCAGATTCCACAGTGGTCACCCGGAAGGAAGACTGTCACCAGTGGAAGACTGGTCAGAAGTTTAAGTCTCCAAGGGTTCTTTAGAGAAGAACCAAGAGTGTGCTTGTCCTGAGAGTGAACTCTTTTAAGCTGTCTGCTCTCTGGTCCGTGGGGTCCCTTCTTGTTAGCAGAGGATGTCCACGGGGTGCCTCAGTGCCCACCGGTGGAGGACTGGGTGTGCGACCTGGCTGTGCCCTCCTCCAGCAAGTTCCAGGGTTTTCTTCAGTGCCCTTCCTCTTCTTCTTCTCTGACCATATGCCTCCTGCAAAAGATTTGTTTTTCTCTACAAGATGAATAGGTTATTGCTTTCACATCTTGGCTGGCTGGGTTGAGCAGCTCACTCATGCATGATTGGTGATTGTGAGCAAAAGGAGAGAGCTCCTGGCCGGCGCCGTGGCTCAACAGGCTAATCCTACGCCTTGCGGCGCCGGCACACCGGGTTCTAGTCCCGGTTGGGGCACCGGATTCTGTCCCGGTTGCCCCTCTTCCAGGCCAGCCCTCTGCTGTGGCCCAGGAGTGCAGTGGAGGATGGCCCAGGTGCTTGGGCCCTGCACCCCATAGGGAGACCAGGAAAAGCACCTGGCTCCTGGCTCCTGCCATCGGACGAGCGCGGTGCGCCGGCCGCAGCGCGCCGACCGCGGCGGCCATTGGAGGGTGAACCAACGGCAAAGGAAGACCTTTCTCTCTGTCTCTCTCTCTCACTGTCCACTCTGCCTGTAAAAAAAAAAAAAAAAAAAGGAGAGAGCTCCTGGGATGATGTTGTAGCACGTGAATTGCTGTGATGCTGGCATCCCAGATTAGAGTGCTGGTTGGAGTCCCAGCTGCTCCACTTCCAGTCTGGCTCCCTGCTAATGTGTCTGGAAAGGAGGCAGAAGATGGCCCAAGTGATTGCGCCCCTGCCACTCACTTGGGAGACCAGGTTGGAGTTCTAGTTCCTGGTTTTGGCCTGGCCCACCCCTGGCTGTTAGTCATGTCAGGGAGTGAACTAGCTGGTGGAAGATCTCTTTCTCTTTTTGTCTGCCTTTCAATAAATAACTATTTTAAAAAATAGAGACCTTTTGCTTTTGAAAAGCACTGGGCATGGGCAGATCAGCTCCAGACCCCTAAGGAAGCCTTTGACCACAAACCCAGGGCAGAGGGGGAGGTAGGCGCATGGGTTTCTCAAGCCCTGGTATTTCACAGTTCCCAATGTTTCTGTCTCCCCTACTCCCCCCAAATGGATTCTTACCCAGTTCATTTAATCCAGGAGTGAGCAAACTATGGACCACTCCCATCTGTCTTTGTAAGGAAAGTTCTCTTGGGAACAAAGTCACACTGAGTGGATTTGTCTGTGGCCACTTTTGGCCTACATTGATGGTGGAGTTGTGGGCTCACTGGAGAGACCAAATGGCCTGCATAGCCAAAAGCATCTAGTGTCTGGTAAAGACACAGGGAGTTTACTGACTTTGCTCTATCTCATCTGTGAGAGGAACTTCAGAAAATTCCTGCAAGAATGACATAAAAGATAAGCTTTGTGGGGCTGGCGCTGTGCTGCAGTGGGTCAAGTTGCCGCTCGTGACGTGATGCCTGCTTCCTGCATTGGAGCGCTGGATCGAGTCCCTGCTGCTCCAGTCCTATCCAGATTGATCTCTGCTCATGTGCCTGGGAAAGCAGCAGAATACGGCCCAAGTCCTTAGAACTCTGCCACCCGTGTGGGAGACTCAGATTAAGTTCCTAGTTCCTGGCTTCTGCCTGCTCCAGCCCCAGCCAGTGTGGCCAGCTGGGGAGTGAACTAGTGGATGGAAGAGTCTTTCTCTCAATCTTTGTCTCTGCCTGTCTCTCCCTCTCTCTCTGATATGCTGCCTTTCAGATAAATAAATATCTTTTAGCAAAAAGATAAGCTTATTTGGGTACAGGCAAAATTGTGAAGATAACATCAGGATCTGAGTGAGATCCCTGTTTCTTATAACCCAGTTTCGAGAAGTGTGCTTAACCACTGAATGTTGTTAGATTGGTTGTACAGTTGATTTCTGAGTGTTGCTTTCATGCATCTTTTCTTGTTACTGGATCAACCCCAAATTTTCCTTATGGATTTTGGATGCCTTCAAGTATGTGATCCTGATTTCAAAAGGCCTCTAGTGTTTCAATGATTAAAAAGTCTACTTGAGATTGTCCCGTTTTTAATAACTCATTGCCTAACGTAAAATCTTTATTTTGGAATTGCTTCAGTTTTATAGAAAAGGTGCAGAGTTCCCTGTTGCCTTCGGGTTGACATCTTGTGTTAACGTGGTACCTTTGTTTAATAGAATTAGCATCACACAGAGCTCTTAACCAAGCTACAGGTGGCTATCCCCAGTTTTTCCACTAATGGTCTCTTTCTGTGCCAGGATCCAATCCGGGACACCGCATTGCACTCAACTTTATTTTTTTAAGTAGTGAGGTCCACTTAATACCTTTGTAATTTTTCTTCTTTGGTGTAGTTTAGTTGCCATCATTTCCAAAAGAAAAATGATGAGTGATGATGTAACTATGGAAACCAGAGGCAAAATCTGGCTCCGACATCAGAATTGTAATGAGGACTTTATTTGCTGAGTGTTTGCTGTGCTGTAGTTACTGCTATGTGCTTGGCTCCTGTTATGTCATTTAAATACTGCAGTGACTTGGCCTTTTAATAATTACTTTGTCTACTTGAGCTGAGGAAGCTGAGCCTGGAGAATTGAAGTTACCGGGCCGTGTTTCAGTTACAGATGGTAGTCAAGGGCAGGCCGATAGTGCTGGTGGTGTACCAGCCCTGGCAGGCACCTGCAGTCACTCACAGTGGCCTCTACAGAGTGAGTGGGATGCCTCCTATTATGTACTGAGAAAGGAGCTCCCCTGGGGAGGTTCAGAAACTGCAGATGGACAAGTAGCTTGCAAATGGCAGTGCTGGCTTCGGAGCCCTGGTCTCTGTAAAGTGGTGAGTTTCCTGCACTGGGAATTGTTATGAAAATCCTCCAGGAGCTGTTCCCTGCTCCCTGGGCGCCTCTGTGTCCTTCTTATATTCTGTCCCAGCCCGGCCACTTAGAAGCACTTGAGGCTATGAGCTTTGTGCTACCTAGTCAAGACAAGGTTGAAGGTGAATTGGTGTTTGAGAGCCGTGTGTAGCACGGTGCTGGACTATGGGTGTGGGGAGGTGATGATGACACTGACAACAGCAGCATCTGCTCAGTGTGAATACCACCTCCTCCAGAGAGCCTTCCAGGATGCCCTGGTGGTGGTTAGGTGCTCCCTGCATGTTCCCTGTGAGGGCCCGTTGGTACTCACCATGCCATATGGTGACTACTGGTTGGCCATTCCCCGCTTACTTGACTGGCTACCTAGGAGAGTAAGTGGGTCCTAGTACTTCGGGTGTGAATGAGTCCATTCCAGGCTTCCTAATGGACGTCGAAGGCCTCCTCACCCAGGGCCTGTGGGCTGAGGTTGTTTTCTTGTCGCACGCGTTTGATTGTCTCTGTTGCAGTTCCCCCTCCACCAGCTCTCTGGGAAGCAGCCCGTGTGCCTGCTGTGGCATCCTCCTTCTCTGGCACTTAAGGAACAGCCGTGGCATATATTTGAACAGACGCTTGCCCATAATATACAGATCTACAGCATTTCCAAGGCCCGTTGCCCAGGATGGCTGTTCTAGAATATGCTGCATGTTTCCCAGACTGGCATGAAAGATCATTTCACTTCCGCTCTGGGCCCTTGCAAACGAGGCTTTAGGGTCTTCCTGCACGATCGCATCCTTCCGATTTGATCCTGGTACCTTAGAGTCATGGTCAGATAGCTTGCTAGTTGGAGGAGTCTGTCCCTTGAGAGAAGCAGACGTTTCTCTTGGCCCTTGTTCTCTCCCTTCCGTACTGCTTGAGTTTTCAGTGACGCCCTGTGCTCCAGGAGCCTGGAATCGCGTTTGCACCAGCAGCACCGCCCACAGCTCTACCCCTCTGTGCCATACAGGCAAGGCGCGTTAGGTGCCGATGTTCCCTGGGACCAGTGCCGCTGGTGTCGGCTTTGAACAGTTGGGACCCTAACCCTCCTGCCGCCTTTCTGGATCCACTGGGCTCTTCAGCCGCCAGAAAGTTTTTAATATGCACGGAGCATCAAGTCTGGTGCTGGGCAAGACTGGGTCACAGTTTGAATCAGAAGCTGGTTTGTTGAATGGACTGCTGGTTTGTTTCATTGTATAAAAACCAACTCTAACAGGTACACAAAACGCATACATAGCCTCTGATTCTAATTTCATGTTTTGGAGGTTTTTTTTTCCCCCACTGCAAGACCTCTGGGCTCTTCCCCTGAAATGCAAGCCTGTTTGTCCAAAGCAAGAGTGCTGTTTGTGTAGCACAGCCGGTCGGTTTCCCCAGATCCTCCTCCGCCCCACCCTGATGGGGGAAGCTTCACTCAGCCTTAGGATTGTAGGCAAGCGGACGTTTGGTGTGTGTGTTTTCAGGCAGACACCCTTGTTTCTGGGTGTCCCCTTTCTTTGTGATGGAAACAGCCCCTCCTGCCCCCCAGAAAAGGGAAGGTTTAGATGCTGGTGCTTCTGCACTCAAAGTCTTGCCTTCAGAGAAAATTCTTTCAGCCGAGATGATAGTGAACCGATATTGCTAGTTCTCTTTATTTCTGGTTTGGTAAATGTGGTTTCTGAGCTCTTGGGGGCTGGGGGGGGGGAAGCTAATTTCTTCCCTCATTTTTGTAAACCACAACTTGGCTTTCAAGAAATTTGTGGCACTTGGGTTCTTTTTGTAATTCTTTTGTAATTGGTCAGTAGAATTGGTGGTTTATGTTCCCGCCAAACCTTACTAATCAAAAATCCATCATTAAAGGAGCAGCAGGAATGAGAAATTAAATGGGTTTTTACAGAGTTTAAATTTGGGAAGTGGCAGGGCAAGACACTTGGAATGTTTTAATAGGTCTTTTTTTAAGGGTTTATTTATTTATTTGAAAGTCAGAAAAAGAGATGTTCCATCTGGTGGTTCACTCTCTAAATGACCACAGTGGTCACAGCTGGGCCAGGCTGAAGCCAGGAGCCAGGAGCTTTTTCCGGATCTCCCATGTAGGTGCAGGGGCCCATGGATTTGGGCCATCTTCCACTGTTCTCTCAGGCACATTAGCAGGGAGCTGGATCAGAGGTGGAGCAGCCAGGACTCGAACCAGTGCCCATATGGGATGCCAGCACCATAGGAGGCAGCTTCTCCTGCTACCCCACAGTGCCAACTCCCCTGTGTCTCATTATGTTCTAGCATGCGGTGTACTTTTTGCTCTGACATCACCAATCAGTTGTGACCTTTGACCTAATGACTTTCTCAGCCCAGGTTATCCTCTGAACCACAGGGGACCCCCCCCCAAAAAAAAAAAAAAAAAGATCTGAGTGATTGTTTTCTCAGTTTTCCCAAGGATGAGGCTGTCAGGAACTGAGAAGGGTCTGAAAGTTTTCTTTGCTACCAAATGAGCCTGCCACAGCATCTTGAATGCTGGCAGAAGGCATGGGATTCCCATCAGAGCCGGAAGCTCTGCCAGTCAGCATGATGACAGTAGCCAAAGGATCACTGTTTTCTTGCACGACTCCCCTGTCATGGAACCTGGGCCGGCTGACACCTGTGTGTGGGGTGTGGTAGGAGAGGAAGTCAGGACTTAGATGGCCCACGTTCTCCAATGGGCAAGGCCTTTTCTTTGCTCCAGAGAAGCACACCCAGTCTCTGTCTTGCAAGGCTGTTTGCCCTCCAAATGACCTTGAAGAGCTGGTACAGAGCATAGGCCACCCGGGCCTCTTGCTTGCCGGATGGGCAGGAACATGAAAGGCCTGTAGGGGTTGTCTCCTACCAGATGTAGGCCCATTCTTCGTGCTTGGAGAAGATGGTTAATTTGTCATGTGCATGCATGCCTTGGGACTCAGCTCTCACTGGGAGCCCAGGTTTGGGAAAATCTCTCTTTGTTATGGGCTGCCCTGCCAGAGAGTCCAGTGTTTCTGTAGAATGCTGACAGTCAAAGAAGGGAGACTACCAGAAAATCTCTCTCTCTCTTCCTTTAAAGATCTGTTTATTTGGATGCCAGAGTGGGTGGAGACCCAAGTTCTTGGACTATCTTTTCTTGCCTTCCCAGGTGCATTAGCAGGAAGTTGGAGAGACTCACACTGGAGCTTGGCTATGGGATGCAGGCCTTGTAAGCAGCAGCTTATTGTGCTGTGCCACAGTGACAGCTCCAGAAAGTGTCTTATTAGCCTAATATTTTTCTCTATGGCTTTTAGAGAAAATATAGATATTAATTTTAAAAATTATCTGTTAAAAAGAATTGATTATTACACTCTCCAAAATTACCCTATTTCTGGAAAGTAGCAGTTATGTCATAAATCTCATATTTACATTTAATTTCCCTTCAATAAAGTATGGACAGTTTGCTTTGAGTCCGTGCATGTGAACCCTGGCATCCCCTGATCTCTGCTGGCGGGAGAAAGGGCTAGTTTTATGATTGCATTGCATTTATGTCCATGCTTCTGTCTACACGTAGGCACATGGCAGTCTCAGTGAGGTGGTTGAAAGGTGGTCATGGGGAACTGGTTCCAACGCTGGATGACATAGACACACAGATGTTGAGTAACAGCAAAAAGACCATAGAAAATGTATGGACAAAAGGGCTGATGTTGAGAACCTGATCCTGAGCGTTGTGCCGATCGAATTCCTTGTTTGGGGATAAAGTGGAGAAAGGTTGCGGCACAGACCCCTCGTGTCTTTCGCACCTGTTCTCCTTGCAGACCTTTTGCTTTCTAAAAACTAAGAGTATTTTCCCTTTGCAAGAATCCTGAGAGGTTTTTTTTTTTTTTTTTTTTTTTTTTTTTTTTTTTTTTTTTTTAAGAAGTGAAGGTTAAGCAGATAGTAGCTATAAAATGTGTGGTCTTTATTTTTATAGGGCCTCATAAATACAGCTACGTGAGTGCTTTGTCTTCCTGCCATGGCTGTCCTCCCCCTGCGCAGATGGACGGCCGTGATTGCACTGTGACTGTTGATGATTGGCAGGAGGGGAGGGGGTGTGGCGAAGCATCTCGCCGTCTGCAGCTACCACTGTCCGAGGCCCTTGGATCAGTGCCCGGAGATGAAATGGCACTTGTTTGGCTAACTGTGGCCTTAAATTCCCTGTCGGAGTTGTGCTCAGCCTTTCTCCCCTCTCCACTTCCTGATTAGTTAGGCACTATTACAGGCTCATTTTCTGCTAAAGAGTCTAGTAACTTGGGTGGCTAGTGATACAGATCACTTAGATTGGTAGGGTTCTTGGCTTCAGATCAGATAGGTTCTGTGACTCCCAAATGAATGGCCAGGTAGGGGGGTTGTAAATAAGTTCTCCGAAGAATAATTCGTTTAAATGACTCCCCTGGTTTTCTGACCATAGGAGAGGACTAAATATCTACTGAGTCAGCTGACTTATGGGATCTGATTGGAATTTTAGAACATCTAACAGGTGCTCAGCTGTGGGCCCTCCACCTGGCTTTGTGGGGTCTACAGAACAAGATTAAAGATCTGACCTCACCCCGATGCAAGAGAAATGTCTGCAGCCGCAAAACAACGGCTTGATCCCCACTAGCTCACCCATTTAAGAGGTCCACTAACACGTCTGCGGTTTGGGCTGGTGACTAGTGTTGAGATTGCTGGGATCTGTAGTTGAGGCTGTAGTCCTGGGAAGGTACTGAGAAGACTCAGGCCCGCCGGGTAGGAGAGAGAAAGAAGTTAACACCCTGGCCCTGTAGGATTTGGATGTACATTGTATATTGAGCTACCTTCATGCTATTAATCCTGTCCTTCCAACTTGCACCCGCAGCCCAAGCCAGACCCGGTCATCCATGGTCCAGTGGCTTAACCCACAGTCTCCGACCACTCCAAGCTCCAACCCAGCTGCTACTCCTCCTTCATCCCTGTCATCACCCTTTGCCCTCTCCCACGTGACCACTGCAGTGGACAAGCCTCCTGAAAGGTATGTGGGGAATGACATGGATGGAGTACGATGGCTGCACAGCAGTGGCGCTGGGTAAGCAGATTCCTGTGATCCCTGCTGGAGGAGACCTGCTCAGCTCCCACCCAGTGGGGAACACGCCTTGCCTGGAAGAGACTGCTCAGCTACCCACCGCCCCACCCCTGTCGGGGAAGGCACCTTGCCTGGGAGCTGCTGGGAACTGTGGAGTCTTTTTGGTGCTGGTGGTGCCTTAATGAAACTGCTTAATCTGGAAGCTGTTCTTGTACAGGAATATAAAGCACATCCCTTACCTTCTCTGTGTTAAAGTAAGGCACATGGGTGCTGGGAACGTGGGCACCGTTTAATGGCCGGTTCCCTAGAGCACAGAGGGGCCGGTCCTCAGCAGGCCCCTCTGCCTGTGGCCCGGCTGAAATAGCTCTCATCTCAGTGGCTTCCCCCATCTGGTGACGTGGGACACTTCCCTCTGCTGGGTTCTAGAACTGTCTAGAAGCATAGCTTCCCTGCTTCCCCAGGGTGCTCTTCCCAAGATGGTACTGATGATTTAAAAAAAAAAAAAAAGAAAAGGATTTGTTTTATTCATTTGAAAGGCAGAATTACAGAAGCTGGGGAAGAAATATACGGAGAGAGGTCTTCCATCTGCTGGTTCACTCTCCAAACGGCTGCAATGGCCAGGGCTGGGCCAGACTGAAGCCAGAGGCAGTCCAGAATCTCCTCCAGGTCTTCCGTGCACACTGTGTTCCCAGGCCATAGCAGGGAGCTGGATTGGAAGTGGAGCAGCTGGGAATCTAACCAGCGCCCATGTGGGATGCTGGCACTGCAGGCAGTGTCTTTACCCGCTATGCCACCGCCCCTGATAACGATTTTACAGATGATAGGAAGCTGAGCCTCATGTGTCTTTCTCAGGCTCGGGGCAAGGGGCTGTACTAAAGGAGGCCCGAGTCAGAGGCGCACACCCCTTCCAGAGGGGTGTGGGGAGGAGGTGGTCATCGTAGATGGACTGGGGTCAGCACCTCTGTCTCTACATGCTGGTGCGTCTCCTCCCGGGTGACCAAAGCGCTAAGAGCATGGCGGTGTGTGGCTGTGACAGTGCCGATTGAGGGGGCAGGGCATCTTACCAGGCAGGGAGGAGGATTAAGTGAAGTGGTTCAGTGGCAGCTCCTTGAGGTTTCCCCGAGGAAAGGGTTCCACTCGAAACCTGTCACTTACTTGCAAATCAAGTGCTGAGGCTCTGCCTGGTGTTCACTTCCCAGTTAATTTCTTCTGGGGGAGGAGCTGCCCCACCGGTGACTTAGAAATGAGCTTGGGGAAGTGGCAGGTGGGGTGCAGGAGGGCCGCCTCTCTCGGTGGTTTCTCACATCCCTGTTTGTGCCTCTGGTGTTCCCTCCCCAGCATTATCAGTCGGAAGGCGCGAGCGGTGTACCCGTGCGAGGCAGAGCACAGCTCGGAACTGTCTTTTGACATCGGAGCCATCTTTGAGGACGGTAAGTGCTGGGGGTGGGAGCCCCGTGGGTAGGCTTGTTCTGGGAGTCCAGCGTATCTCCAGCACAGGCTCACGGCCAGTCCTGGGTGGCATGGATGTCCCCTGACACTCTGGCCAGCAGAGAGCCCACCGTGTGGCTCCTGGGCAGGGAGTGCCAGGCTCCTGGGTGCTGATCTGAATTGTTTTGCAGCCTTTTCACTCCCATGCGATGCTCCTGGTGGAAAGTAGCCAGTGCCACTTGGGAGTAGGAAACATTGGTGGTTTGTACCCCAGTTTTTTTTTTTCCCTTCATTCCCCTAGGCTCCCTAACCCAGCTTCCTAACAGGCTTCAGGTTGGCCAAAGCTGAGTTATCAGAAAAGAGTACTGTGCTCGGGAAATTTTTGATTCTTACGTCCCTTGTGCTTTGTGGTTGTGCTGCTTTGAACAACATGTGATCTCCACATGGGGCACACTGGCTTTGCGTGTTGAGGCGGGGGTGTCGATTTTTATGTGAGTGTTGGCTCCTCACACACATCTAGGAGCTCTGCCTGGCATCAGATTCCCAATGTGTCTCCTGTGGCTCCACGAGAGTATTTTCCCCATACTCTTGATTTCTCCTCTCCTCAGTCCTGCTTGTAATGAAAGTCATTTGTTGCCATGGAAACAGTGATGCTGTGTGTGGGTGGAGCTCCCCGGAAGAGTTCTGGGGGAGCAGCGGGAACCTGAGATCCTTGCCATGACGCGGTGGGTTCACCAGCATGTTTGGGATGCAGGGAATACGTGACCACAGTGCGTGCTGGCTGTGTTGTTGGCAATGTAGCACTTGCTGACGAGTGTTCTGCATAAAGCAAGTTGCCCCATTTAGAATAGTTTCTGATATGCACGTGGTATGTGCTCTTGGGAGCCAGAGACTTTGCGGTGGCTTCAGAAAGCAGCAGCCACAAAACGCCACGTAGAAGAGAATGACACTTGGTGGAGAAGCACTGTTCTTGCAGTAGAAGCAAAGCCGCTGTCCTGTCACTGTACCTGTCCATTCACACGGTTTTGCCAGGAGAGCATGGTGCAGTAGCCACCCTCCTCCAGCCCGTTAGATGTCGGCGTGCCGTGCTGCGAGAGGGGGTGCGGAGGTAGCAGAATTGCAGCTGAGCCGCCTGAGAAGCGGTGATGAACACGCGCTTTGTGTGAATCGATTTGTCTGGGAGCCTCCGAGGTCCCCTGCTCGGTCTTGTTTGTGTGCTGGTTACCTTGGTTAGAAGGTACCTGCTAGGATGTCTTAGGCTGCAGGTAACAAACACTGACCCATGAGACTGCATTAGCTGACACAATCAGGAGCCGGGAAGGAGAGAACTCTAGAGTTGCTTAATTCATCTCAAAGATATCGTCAAAGGTCAAAGTTTTTCCATGTCTGTGCTCAGGGGTTCCTGGCTTGTACACTTAGGCTGATGGCTGGGTCCCCTGCGGGGCCAAAACGGCTGTCACTGTTCTGAGCATTGTGGCCACACACCAGACGGGGTATTTCATCCTTGTGTGGGAAAACTTTTCCAGAACTTTCTCCCTAGTTTCCCAGGCCTTGTGTCTCAGTAGCCAGAATTGGGTCAGAGCACTGCCTTTAGACCCATCACCAGCAAGGACGAAGACCAGGGAGAACCACAGTGGGCAGACACTCCTCCCTGGGCTCGGTGGTGTGGTGAGTGCCAGAGCCTGCACCAGAACACATCTTCCAGCGAGGAGAGGGTGGCAGAGCGTAGTCAGCATCTGACCAGGGAGAGTCAAGTTCTCCCGCTCTGCACACCCTGGATGCCTTGCAGGGGTCTTCCTAAGAGAGTATGTGTCTGTGTACACGTGCATACTGTCATACGGGGATGGACACACACACCAGTTCCTCACCGTGGTTTGGAAGAGGAGAGTGATGGGTAGCCACAGACAAAGGATTGCTATTGTTAGTTGCAATTATAAGAGGTCCTTAAGAAGTTCATGGACAGTGCATGTTATGAAAAAAAAACTGTGCATGGATTTGCACCAAAATAGTTATCTTAAATTCCACTTTCCAGAGACATTTTTATGTTCTTTACTGCCTTGTCGGTGATTAGACTCCTGCTTTTTCACTTCCTGAGTGACCCCGCACAGCTTCCTCTGGCGCCGTATCCTGGGATGTCTGCAGGATTTAGGGCAGGGGCCAGGATGACACTGGGAGCCACTGGAAGCCAGGGCTTTGAGTGCAGCAGCCTTGTGTGGAGGCTGTGGCTGACCGCGTGTCACCCTGGGTGCATGGGTGTATGCCATGGACATGTCTGCGTGTTCAGCCAAGTCATGTCTTCCTCGGATTCAGTGCCCTGGGGCGCTGGCATCCAGCTCTGTCTGGACTTGCTGGCTGGGGCACCCCGGGTGTCTCCACAGTCCCTCCCCAGAGGCCAGCTGCTCCGAAAACGCCTTGCGGATGTGTTGACACTGTCTCCCTGCCTGAGCGTGTGAGTGTCTGGTTTCATGGCAGCCGCTCATCTCGCAGGTACCTTGCCGATTGTGTTGCGGTGGTGCATGTAACTACCGCGGGAGGCAATCAGAATAGATGCCGTTGGACCTGCTGCCCTTAGGGGTGGTTCCTGCAAGTGAAGGCCCTTGCGTACGGCTCCGTCTTTTTCGTGCAGGTTCACACCTTCATTTCCGATGCATAGTTGATTTCTCAGCTGGTTGTGGCTTGGGCTTGCCCAGAACGTGGCCAGCGAGGCCCTTCCCCAGTGGCTGTGGGGTTTTCCTATCTTGATATCTGTGGGGGAGAGAGCAAGATGGGCTGGCCGGTCATCCACCCTCAGAGCCAGGCTCCGAGTGGCCACTGTTTACCACTCAGCCCGCAGGAGTGGCGCCAGGAACCAGCCACGCTCTGTGTTGTGAAACACCCAGGACGGTCTAGTCTCCCTGTGGTCGCTGACCCTGTCGGTATCTTCCAGGCTTCAGCAGCGCTCTCACACTGCAGGGTCTTTTCCTTCCTCTTCCAGGCAGCAAAGGAAATTGGTTTATGGCGTTCAGTGGCCTTTGGAAAAAACAAGCTCCAGGTCAGAGTGACCCCTGGGCCACACTCGTCAGGTGGCTTGGAATAGACACAGCCGCGAGAAATCCTACACCCGAGTGTGGGAGGGAAGGCGGCTTCACTGGTCAGGCTGCTTGGCAGCCGTCCCTTGCTCCTTCCGTGTGGCCTGGACTTGAGCTGCGAGTTCGGATTCTAGCCTGCGGATCGCCGTTGTTTGCCGATTGCACACATACTGTGTGTGTCCAGTCTCAGGGCAGCCGTGGCTCCTGTGAGTGACAGGGAACCTTTCCCTCTTCTCTGAGCCCCAGAAACGCCCCTCTCTTGTGGCCAGACTGTACTGCTCTATTTCCAGACAGACAGCCCTGCAGCTGTCCACCCTCCCCTGAGACGGGCAGAGCCGGCCCTTGCCAGGGCTGCCCGGCAGAGCTGGCGCACGCTGGGTTCCTGCTGCCCCAGGCTATTTGCTGACCTCCACTGTAGACACTGTCTGGTCTCTCCAGTGCTTGGGGAGCAGGTGTGGACAGATGACTCCTCACAAGCCTGCAGCAAGTAAACCTGAAAGGTCTTAACCAGAGACAGAATGATCCTTGGAAGACGATTTGGCATTATCGTGAGAAATGGATCGGGAATATACCCCCACAACCCAACAGTTTTGTTCCTAGATATTCCTGACATGGGGAAACCTTAAGAAAAAAAAAGCCGTTAAGTACAAAAATAAGTAGGAGATGACTGAATGTCATGGGATACTGGCTAAGCTCAGAAATCAGCAAGATAAATATCAGGGATGTGTACTTGCGGATAAAACTGTTTTAACCACAGTTGGTGAAAGAGAATGAGATACACTGAATTCTAGCCACTGAGGGTGAGGTGGAGAGGGGGCAGGGCCAGGACACAAGCCTCCCTACTGTCACACAGTAGTTCTTGAGTTGAGTGTGAGTTCCTGGTGTTCGCTGTATCATGATGATTTCAATGTTGTCTCACACACTGTTTACATTATACTCAAAAGCCTGCGTCTTACTTGGTTCTGACAGCTGGCTCCTCCCGGATGATCACTGTCACCAGCTCCAGTGTTTATGTGTTGTTAGGGGATGGCAGACCAGGATGACATGGTGGAACCACAGTGAGCCAGGGTCTCACCGCCATCAACGTGGCCAGGGTTGAGAAAACAGAAGACAACAAGTGTGTAGGCGAGGATGTGTGCCGAGGGCCCTCGCTGAGGGGAGGGAAGGGGGAAGCACTGGGGTGGGGGTGCAGAAGATGGTGCAGGGGGTCCTCAGACAGCTAATCTGAGAACTCCTGTAGGACCCAGCACTTGCATCTCTATGCAGAGAAATCGAGAGCCGGGTCTTGAGCAGACACCTGCAGACCCGTGTTCATTGTAGCCTCGCTCGCAGTGGCCAGCAGCAGCGACCCCAGAAATGTCCACCAGCAGATGAGTGGATAAGCGGAGTGTGGCATGAACATACAAAGCACCGTAGTTCAGCCATGACAGTAAGGAGAGTCTGAAACATGAGGCTGTGGGGGCAAACCTGGGCGTTAGGGGAGGTGGGATGAGCCTGCTACAGAAGAACAAGTTACGTGTGATTCTGCTTTTTTTTTTTTTTAATAACTTTTGAAAATTTATTTGGAAGGCAGAGTGACAGTGTGAGATTTTCCCTTTTGCTGGGAGCTTGAGGAGGGAGGAATCAGTACAGTCTCTGCAGAAGTTCTAGAAATGGATGGTGGTGGTGATTGCAGATTGTACATGTCCGTCATGCCACTGAAGATGGCATTGTGCTTTCAAATGCTATGCTTTATGTTATATACGCTTTACTACCACTAGCAACAGGCATGATCACAGGGGTGGTGGTCTAACCCTCCTCGGGTTTCCCCAGATTTGCAGCTGGCCCACAGCTGCGCGGTATGTAAGTGGCGGGGCAGGGTCTGTGGCTTGTGTCCTGCATGGTGCCTGGCTCAGAGGGAGTGCGCCTCAGTGCCTGCTCAGGGGCCGCTGCACTGTCTGCCTGTGTCCTGTGAGTGGTTCATGAGCAGCTGGCTCGCCACAGCCTCCTGGCGTGAGTGGTGCAGCTAGTGACCCGCCTGTCCCTGATGGCAGCCCAGCGGTAGGAGGAGAGGGGACTGTCTCTGATCTGCTTGCCCCATTCCTTCCCATGTCCACCTCCTCCCAGAGGAGGAGATCGGAAGCGCCCTTGAGCTCTCCATGCTTATGGCCCCTGGCTCCCCACCGAGCTGGCTCCATGTTCTGGTGTCTGAGGGAGAGCAGGGCCTCTGGGCTGAGGTCCCCATGTGCAGGATGCAGCCTATGGGGAAATGACAAACACGGATGCGGCCATGCCTGCTGGCCCTAGCAGTGAAAGGCAGAACCCTGCCATGCCCACAGACAGCCCGCTGGGGAGGAGGCCTTGCTCAAGCTTGGCCAGACCACGTGTGCCTGCCAGGACCCCTGCTGTCATTGCCACCCTGCCCTGGGATGGTGAGTTACTACATGTGTGAATGATGGACAGGCACTCCCGGAGTTTTCACCAGTGGACTATGGAGGTTTTTAGGCCCCATCTCAGCATTTGCTGTCCCATGAAGCCCTGTGTGGTGCCTACGATTGCAGGGAGTTTGAGGGGTTGAGTATCACTGTTCTCGGCCAGGCTGCTGGGCTGGGTGTGTCGCAGCAGCTTAGGACCCCACAGCCAGGGATTGGGCCCCCCAGAGGCCCCCCAGTCCAGCTCCTGGAAACCTAAGTGATGGCTGTCAAAATAGTGGTGCTTTCCGAAGCCTACCATAAACACAGCATGAATAACACTAGTCCTTCTCTCCTGGTCCTACCCTGTCCTGTCTTGTAGGACTCGCCAACGTTGTTTTTAAATGTTCAATTTTTTTAAAGTTTTTTTTTTTTTTTTAATTTATTTGAAAGGCAGAGTTAGAGAGGAAGAGACAGAGATCTTTTATCTGCTGGTTCACTCCCAAATGGCCACAACAGTCCAAGGCTGGGCCAGGCCTGAGCCTGTATTCTTCCAGGTCTCCCACGTGGTTATAGGGGACCAAACTTCGGCCGTCTTCCACTGCTTTCTCAGGCGTGTTAGCAGGAAGCTGGATTGAGAGTGGAGCAGCCGGATGTGAACTGGTGCCCATAGGGGATTCTGAAGCTGCAAGTGGTGGCTTTACCTGTGCTGCTAAAGCACTGGCCCCTACATATGTGTTTATTTTCATCTACTTGAAAGGCAGATTGATACACACACACACAGAGAGAGAGAGAGAGCGCGCTTCCACATACTGTTTTATTCCCCAAATACTTGCAACAACTGGGGCTAGGCCAGGCCATCGCCAAAAGCTGGGGACTGCATCCAGGTCTCCCACATGGGTGGCAGCAGCCCAAGCCTAGAGCATCATCTGAAGTCCCTCAGGATGCATTGGCAGGAAACTGGATCAGAAGCAGAGCAGGCAGGACTAGAACCGGCACTCAGGTATACCTCTGATACAGGATGTGGACACCCCCAGTGGCGGCCTCACCTCTGCACCACAGCACCCGCCCTGCATCCTCTTTGGGAGGTGCCTGGGTGCCCGGGGCCTCGGCCAGCCGCACTGAGAGAGGAGGAAGGGCACCATTAGCACCATTCGCTGTGGTCAGGGATGCTCTGGAAAGGCAGGGTCCACGGTGAGAACATGGGATTCTGGCCTCGTGACACAGTCCTGGGACGTCTTCAGAGAACACGACTGAGAGCCTCCAGCCCCCACGTGGCTTTGATCAGCTCCTTCCGGGGCCTCTCCACTCTCATCGGTTTCTGTGTATTCTGCAGCTTCCCAGCATGGCCATCAAGGTCTACAGTGCTTTGGGTTATCAGGACGGGTTGCTTTTGTTGCCTCGTGTGTTTATTAAATATCTCTTGAGTGCAGCAGCCTAATCATACGCCACACAGCTCTCAACTGGGAAACCAAATTTCACAGCAGCAGTGAAACCAAAATGAAGGCACCTTGTTTAGTCCACCTCCCAAGACTGTCTGTAGAGTGAGGCAAACAGGCCCAGGCAGATACAGAAAAGCCCTGGCCGAGGGGTGTGGGGTGGGGGCCTTGGACAGTGCAGTACAAGGGGCCCTGGAGTGGGACCATAAAGCCTGGCCAGCAGAAACAGCGTTTACAGGTTGAGAAGGTGACGGACGTGTTTTGCGTTTGCAGTAATAGAGTCACCATCATGAATGGGCGTGGACACGATGTGTCCCTGCCGTCCCCCTTGTTATAAAGGTGTCATTGTAATCTGCAGGATAGACCAGCAGGCTGGAGACCCAGGCAAGGCTCACAGCCAGAGTGCAAATGCAAGCGGACAGCTGGTGAAAGTCCTCCATCTTCCAGAGAGGCCCGTCTTTGTTTTGTTCACGCCTTCACCTGGTGGAATGAGGGCTGATATCCTTTACTCTTTGCTGATGCAGCTGTGAACCACATCACCGCATCTGGAGTCACCATGTCTTCACAGAGACACCTGGACTGGTGTGGGACCAAGTCTCTGGGTCCTGTGGCCTAGGCAGGTTGACATGTAGACGTAACCATCAGGCTGTCCCTGGAGGCGGCCGTTTGATAAGCCAAGTATAGAGAAGAGCCTAGCGTAGGTATTTTGGGCTGTGATGCTCCTGAGAGAGGTGAGCTCTCGAGGCAGGAGGCCATGCAGGTGCTCACCTGCAGCCTCTGTGTCTGGGGACTGCTGGCTGTCAGGACTCCGGACCCATTGCCAGTCTGGGCCACTTCTGGGCTCTTGGCCATTATATTCCATGGCCAGCTCCTGAGCTGACCTGCAGGGCGGGCCCATACCTGCTCTCATTTGCACTTGAGGCTCCCGGCCGTGGCTGGCAGCCTGTGCTGGGGCCTGTTATTAAATGCCCCTGCATTTGATTTCCACTTGCTGCTGATGGGGGCTTGGACCTTGCACCCTTTGCTGTCCAACCTGCAGCTGTTCTCTTCTGTGTGCATTGCGGGTGTCTGTGGACACCTGCAGAGTGCTGGGCACTGTGCCCTGACTGATAAGGACCAGGCCTGCCCTCTTGGGCTCCCACCCAGCCTGGGGTGCAGACCAGTGCTCAGCCAATGCCCACGCAGCCTGTAAGTGCTGAGAAGGGCCAAGGAGGACTCCTGGGGGGGGCGCAGCCCACCTGGCCTCCAGAGAGGGAGACTTGCTTGGTGAAGAAGCAGGGGAAGGCGTTCCTGGCAGAAGGTGCTGCACGTGTAGAAGCCTGGCGCCCAGCTGGGATTTCTCCAGCTCATTCCCTGCAGCTGATGCCAGTGACATACCATGGAGCAGGAGGGGCTCCAGAGAGGTGGGCAGGGCCCAGGGCCCAAGTGCATGTGGGCCAGACCACTGGGGAGCTTGGCTACGACTCTTGAGGGGAAGCTGACTGAACAGCTTTGTGCATGGTGGCTTGGAAGGGGCCCCTCCTAGATGCTGGGAGACCAGTCGGAGACGTGGAAGATGGGTGAGGACTGTGGTGGGAGCCCCATCGGAGCCTGTCCTCACACCTTCTGCAGGTGAGGCTGAACATCCCAGAAACGGGCCTCAGGCTCCGCCAGCCACCCCTGTGCTGAGCCTTCGGGATTCACAGTGGTTCAGCGAGCACTTGGAAGCCAGGACATGGGGGCATTTTGGTAAACAGTGATTTCTCTTCCTTTTCAGTACAAAGCTCCAGGGAGCCTGGCTGGCTGGAAGGGACTCTGAATGGCAAGAGGGGACTGATCCCACAGAATTACGTCAAGCTGCTGTAGTTCTGGCCCCGGAGCCCCCTGAGCCCCGGCTGATGCTGGCTCCCAAGCACCTTCCGGGGAGCAGCCCGCAACCACCTCCACGCTCTCCATCACCACCAGCACCCCAGGGCCTGGGGAGCGGGGCTGGATGCCACCACCCAGAACTGTAGATTTGTGGATCGGGAGAAGAGCGGCAAGATGAACAGGATGGACTTCTCATCTGTCAAGTGTCAGGATTTGGGATTCATAATCACCCACAGAACAGGAGGGAGGGCGGCCTTGTGGACCCACCTCCTGCCACTCCCACTGGTGATCACACTCACAGACCTGCAAAGGATCCCGCCCCCGCAGCGCACCTGCTGCTGAGACTGGACGAGGGACTGCACGCCTCACTCACAGTGTTAGGTTCGCAGGGTGCACGCTTGGCTCCGGTCGCTGTGGTGCGGTGAGGGCTGTCCCTGGTGCCGGGGACTTGGTCTTGACCCAGAGGAAGCAGAGATGCTCATTTCAAGCCTGCTCCTGCCTTGAGGGCCAGCGGCGGAGCCCACGCCCACTCCACCCACAGAGCACTCCGGCGTATTTATGACAGGCTTCGTGTTGGTGCTCCTCACCTGTGTGCTGTCTGCCCAGTGCCACCTTTCTGCCCCCAAGGTCTCTGTCCATGAAATAAAACGGAATTTGCTACGTGGTGTGTTCATCCCATGTAGGGAAGAGATCGCGGGGTTCACACCTCCTGTAACAATTCAGGGTTTGGTGGCAGCTTCTGGTGGGAAATGTGTTTTTCACTGACAGGGCTGCATGCTCTCAGGTATACCTTGGTGACGGGGCGCCTTGCTTGTCCACGGCAGGGTGAGTTCCTGGGGGCAGTGACCATGTCTGAAGTGTGGCGTCCCTCAGGCACCTCTTCCAGCCTTGCAGGGCACCTGGGCAGGGCTGGGCTTTATTCCCCGGGGGGTCTGGTTGGGGTGTGAGCTGTGTTGTGGGCCAGCCCTCCTGACAGCTTCCTTGTACAACTCTCCCCCAAACCCCCGATGCACCTCTCTCTTCCAGGCCTCAGCGCTCAGCTCTCCCTGTGGAGTGAGCCCCTCTGAAGGGCTGTGGGGACGGCACAGGTCTGCCTAGCACTCCAGAGGAACCTGTAAGCATGACCCGAGATGTGCCCCATGCCTGAGGCTGACGACTGTCCCCGGTGCGTGCAGCCCCTGACTCCCAGATGCAAGCTTGGCCAATGCCTCTGGGCGCACAGCGGACTTTCCCTGGGAGGGTGGAGCTCAGCCTCAGTGGCTGCGGCATCCTGAGGCCTGCCCTGCCCCAGCGGCTGCTGGGGGCCTGGCCTCTCTCGCTACAGGAGGCACCTGTAAGGAGGGTGTGCCTGTTGCCCCCTGCCTGGAAGAGCTGAACGATTCAAGAGCCCGCTGCTTTGCTGGTTACTGGCTCCCAGGAATTTGTGAGGGTGTTGAATTTGAGGTCGTCTGTGTAGCAGGGAATGTGCCTTTGGAAATAGCAATGACAAGTTCAGTGCAGCGTAATTTACAATACCGAACTGTGGCTCACTGGGGCACACGGAGACTGCTGAAGAGCCTAGCACCGCCCTATACCCAGCTGGCCCTGAGACCTAACCTTCAGTGCCCTGTCTTTTATTCCCTATCTTTATCCTGCTTAGGATCTCAGGAGTGTAGACGGGAAGTGTGGCGTGTCCCCCATCACCAAAGCCTGCAGAAAAGGGCACACCTGCTGGCATGTAGAATGGGTTTGGGCTGACATTGGGTGGTTAATACCTGAGTTACTTTCCTAATTGGCTTGGACTCACAGCACCAGGACATGATTGTCTTGCTTAGGGTCATTTTCCATTGTTTACAGTGAGGCGTGCCCAGTCAGCCGTCACCCCAGAAGTACTTCCCCCTACTTGGTGGAGGGAATCGCCGAGGCCGCACCCCTGGGAGACCTTGGCCAAGATAAATGGCCCGTGTTCTGTTCCTGCCTCCTTCCAAGGAAGGCATACCAGTGGGTTTGGAATTGAGACAGCCTAATAGGAGTAGCGTGCCCAGTATACAGTAGGTGCTCAGTTAGTGGAAACTGCCATGAATGTGGCTTGCATGTGTTGTCAGGGCCATCTGCTCTGCAAGATGCTAGTGTGATGGGAGTGCAGCCCCAGAACAGTGCTCTGGTAGCCCCCCGAGCCGCATACCACCCAGTGGTTATCTGGGGCATAACAGGGCAGTTTCAGGGAGAGCCTGGGGTTGTTTACCCCTGGGAATGTGACCCATAAGCATCAGTGGGGCCAGGCTTGCCAAAGCCTGTGGGCAGGGAGCTTCCCCCTGGGCTCGGCCCAATGTACACTTAGTGGGCTCGGGAGGGGTTCTGTTTTGCTGCAGGTCCTCCATGGTTTTCCTGGAAGAGATGCGGGGTGTGTGTTTTTGTGCCTGCTGGATGGGAGTGGCTGAGCCCTGTGCCCGTGTGCTCGGGCCTCACCTCTGCTCAGCTCCCGCAGCACCTTTGCCACCTGCGTTTGCTCAGAGGCTCGGCGTTGGTTTCAGGCAAAAGAGGGCACTTGGACTGCGTGGTTCTCGGTTTTAGTGGGGCTGCAGGGTACGTATCTGATGGTGCCACCTACGGGGCCATCCTTGCGGGCTTCTGTACCTGTAAAGACGATGCAGGGCAAGACCAGAGCCAAAGGCTTGTGGGCTGCAGCCTCCACCTACCTTTGTCCTAGCAGGAGCGTCTGCCGCTGGGGTGTGGGCAGGGATAGCGATGGGTGTCTGTGGCCGTGATGCAAGTTGGAAGTAGCCTGGGCAGCTCTGCCCTTGGAGGGCACAACCCTCTGACACCTCCAGAACCTTGGAGAGAGTACCTCGGAAAGAGAAGTATCTGTTTAAGCCACACAGTTTGTGGTTGGTTGTTATAGCGGCTCTAGGAAATTCATTAATGCAGTGGCTAGAAACTGCATTGTTTTCGGTTAGAAACAACATATTTGGCAGCTGATTTGCAGAGTTTTGCACCTTGGGGACCTCAAGAAAGTTACTTGGCCTCCTCATGCTGCTGTTTCATTCTGTGAGTAGAGAGGGCAGCACCATCGTCATTGGGATGCTGTGACAGGGACACAATCAGGAAGGTACAGTGCTTGAAGGAGGCTGGCCTGAGACGGAGCATGTAGGAGAAGGCAGGCTGCCTGCACCCTGTGCGGGTGGCGCTGAGTCTCCTCATCCCTTAGCTGCCCCTGTTTCTCCAGAAGCAGCACGCTGTGCTTGGGCTGTGCCCTGCATTGATGGCCTATCACTGCTTCCCCAGGGCGCTCTCCGCCCCTTTCATCTTGGCCTTGTCTGTGTTCCCCATTCACCCTGGGGCTGGGCACCTCGACCTGGCATCCACTGTCCGGTTTCTCTCAAAGCCGGTCCTGATGACTCCTGCCTTGGCCACAGGGTTTCTGTGACTTCTTGAACCTTCGTGAGCCACAATGTGTTCTTTCCTCTCCCACGTGTGAGGAAGTCACTGCGCCCAGGTGTCCTTAAGCAGCTCTTCTGCTCTTAGCTTTATGGAGTGTTCTCGGGTGCCCCTGCTGGCTGGGACAACCCGGCTCCTTCTCCTGCTTGAATGTCTGGCTAGAAGAACACACTGGGGATACTTTGTATCTGCAGATCACTTGACGGAAAGGAAGACTTTGGTTTCTTGGCAAAGAAGAGACCTGTACCCTCTACTTGGGCAGTGAATATGCCCGGGACTCATGTCCAGAAGCTTGGTGCTTGTGTTGGTGCTGGGTGTCTTCCTTGTAGGGTTTAGCGACGAAGGGGGCACAGGCAGAGCGGGAGAAGTATGATGAGACCTACTGAGATCAGCAGGCCTAGACCATGAAGATCCCTAGGGCCACAGAAATGGGGTCTTTAGGCCATGGAAATCTTGGAAAACCACTGTCCAGGCTACATGCACATTGTACAGAGTATCTGTGTAGCTGCTAATGCTACGTGGATTTAACCATCCCAGTCTTTGACTCCAGCCAGGACCCATGTGCGCCTGGGAGCTTAACCTTGCCACTCGCCGTGGCCAATGGGACAGGAGTAAACTTGATGCCATCAGAAGCTTGGCAACCATTAGCCCGTTCCAGTGTTTCCCAGAGTCCTGCCTCTGGTCTGCTGGAGGCCAGGAGGCCATGTGGAGCAAGGCTACTGTAGACCACACAGCTGCAGGCTGACCACAGAAGCATGAACAAGCCCCAGTTTAGCTGAGCCTGAAGAGTAAGAACTGGTTAGTCTAAGTCACCAAAGTGGAGGGTGGTTTGTCAGACAGCCGTAGCAGCAGCTGCCTGCCTGCTACTCTTTGCTTTGGCTGGCGTCTTGGGCCATGCTGAATGCTGAGATCTGACTTAATCTTCTCTTGTCCAATGCTATTTGCGACACAGCTTTCATTGTAAAAGAAAACTGCACTAGCAACTGGAGACTTGGAAGCAAAATGCCAGAGAGAACCTGTCATCATACGCAAACTGTAGTGAGGCCGGTGTTGTGATGCAACAGGTTAAACCACCACTTGGGAGGCTGCCATCCCATAGCAGAGTACTGGGTTTGAGGCCCAATTGGTCCACTTTGATTTCAGCTCCCTGCTAATGCACCTGGGAAAGCAGCAGATGATAGCAAGTACATGGGCCCCTGCCAACCATGTGGGAGTCCAGGAGTGGAGTTCTGGTCTCTGGGCTTCTGCCTGGTCCAGACTCTCCTGCTGTGGCCACTTGGGGAAAGAACCCATAGATGAAAGCTTGCTCTCTTTCCCTACCCCCCTACCCCCTGCACCATCTTTTGCTCTGCCCTTCAAATAAACAAAACAAACCTTAAAACTGTACACTTGCACAGTTCATCCAAAAGTATGTTAGGGCTGACTTACATGAAGGGACAGTGTTGTGTTTAATTTGCTTGGAGGCCTTCAACATGCAGCAGCAAACAGACTGCTAATTCTCCATACATCTCTGGGCATCGTTTTGGTGCTGTGGCATACACAGGCTGGCTGTCTCAGTGCCAGAGATTCAGTTCTTGGCTAATGATTCCTAAATGTGTGGTTGAAGTCTTTGGGCCTGAGAGCACTTTTAGAAATTCACGAAGTTACCCTTGACCCAAGAAGGAGCCTGCTCAGCTCAGAAAGGCCACCCACTTCAACCACGGGTACACATAGGGAGGGGCCTCCCTCCGCAGCCCAAGATAGCTTTTGTCTGAACGTAGGTTCTCTCTATGAAAAGCCCTGATTCCAAATAGGACCGACTTCTAACATTTTAATATAGAATACTGCCTTCATTTATAGTTGTTTTACCTAAAAAAAAAAGTTGTGACCCATACTCTTCCAGGGCTGTGTTCACTGGCTGAACTGTTTTCCAAAACTGAATTTACTGCATTAAAGCACAGTTCAATTTGTTAGCTATCAAACAGTCTCCATTTCCTGAAAGCAAGTAATTTGAACAAGCACCAAATTAAAAATATTCTTGAGTCTCTCTTACGGGAGATTAGTGTTTTCCATTTCAAAGTGAGCTGGTGCTCTCTTCTGTGGCCCACACGGACTGGAATCCAGGGGCGAATCCTCCAAGGAGGGGGAGAAGGAGCGGAGCAATGGGAAGCAGAGCCTGTTGACAGTCTCAGGGAAGTGGAGAGTGAGACCATGTGGAGGAGGAATGCTCCGGTTAGGCATCTTGGGTCCACTCAGGTAAGTCCCACAGTGTGTGGAATGAACACATGCTCGTGTGGCTATGGAGGTAAGTGAGCTGTGCACATGTGGTGTTGAGTAGCTTCATGATAGCCGCCATTGGTACTAACCCGTTACAGCGTATTTTACTGAATTAAACATTCGCATATGAATCCAGATCTGATGCCTCCCTGAAGAGGCGTTAACATGTGGCTAACACAGGGCTCTTACATGGGAAAAAAAGCCACCTGTTACTCCGTGTTGGAAGTAGCCAGAAGTGCTGATCGATATTTGGAAGGGCACAAAAATCCAGGTGTTATCTTTGGACCTTCAAATGAACTGTTACCAAAACAACAGGTGATTAAAGTAAAGGATTTATTGTAATCTGCTTACAGTCCTTTGCAAAGACAGACATATGTTTTTGCATAAAGATATAAATTGCTTCATTTTAAACTAATTTAGTGTTTTTTAATTATATGAAGAAGTTTTGGTGAATTATGAATTGTACCAAACCAAGATTTTTTTAAGAGCAATATGGTACAAAAATAAGAGCAGACAGACAGTTTGGACTTGGGACAGGCATTCAACAGTGAATTTAGAATATGGCTTTGCTGTTTAATCAAGCAAAGTTACCTGGAGACACACAAAGAGCCAGTAACTTTGTTAGTACGAAGCTGATGCAGACGTCTCCCTCCCAAACCTGCTTCCGCTCAGACCCCCTTTTCCTAAGAAAGGCTGAACGAGAAGCCGCTTTCCTGAGCCCCTGCCCTGCCAGGAAGCCCTGCCCCCGTCTGCATGTGGTATAGAGAACGCCTTCTGAGCGAGGCTTTCCTATTGCTGTGCGTGGTGAGTGGACCGTGGTTGAAGATCTGCCTAGAAATTAAATTCCTGAAATCACAAATGATGTAAGAAAAACTCCTCCCTCGCAGGGCAGCTTTCACAGGTTTCCCCTTGCCTAAGGCAGGTGTCTTTTGAAAGACAAGGTAATGTTGCCTGCACGGTGAACCCTGGAGAAAAGGGTGGATCCCCCATCGCTGCTTTCTCCTGGCTTTGGCCTTCTGCAGCTCCAGCTTCTAGGTTTTGGAAAAGAATGTGAGTATCACTGAGAACCTGATGATTATCATCACAGTTCAGAGATTAATTTGGCCTCTATTCGAAGTAGTTTCTTTAGTGCAATCATATTGTTAGTTTCCCCCAAAGACATATATATGTTTGTGATTTGGTGCAAGAGAAAAGCCATACATTGCATCAGTGCCAAACAGATTAATGAATTAAAAATTTTAGTGCCACTGTCTTGCTTATATGATCTGTAGTTTTTTTTTCTCCAAAACTGTTTTTAATGTATAAAATTTATTTTTAAAACCTACCTTTTAAAAATCTAAAAACCCTCTAATTATCTTCCTGTCTCCTCGCCATTCTGACTGCACCTTGCCCCCACAGGCCATCCAGTGTGTCCTGTTGTGATCTGTGTATTCCTGTGAGCGAGTCTGGGAGTGCAGAATCCCTTCCCCAGATCACAAGTGAGGATCTGACCTTTGACAGACAGAGTGCATGGAATTTTTTTTTCCCCAAAGGAGAAAATCAGACTTGACTTTCTAAAATGGGAGGAAATTTTTCTTTGAGTTTCCAGTCTCGCTCTGCCAGAGCTGATCGCTCCTGGAGGAAATGGGGAGAGAGAGAGAGGCAGCTCTCCTGCGGTTGCAGCGCTGCCCGAAAACCCTCTCCGCAATGGGCGCCCGCCGCCGGGGACACCTGCCCGGCGCCGCAGACGCCGCCGCAGTGTTGTTCCCTGACCGATCGATGGAAGTAGGATGAAGCAGAAGCCAAGAAAGATCAGACACCCAGGTGTCCCAGGGACACCCCCCAGCGGGAGACCAAGGACCAAACAGAAGACAGAAAAGGCAGAAAGGCTGCAGGACGACCGAAGAGGTTTCAGTGTGGTTATTTACAACAGAGACTGTAAAATGGTAAATTAGATATGAAGCTAAAAAAAGGCACAGCTTTCCCTTTCTTAAATACACTGTAAACGGTTCATTAGGCATGCAGAACATTTCACTTTACAAAAAAAAATTTACCTTGTTTGTTTAGACAAAGATAGTACTTAAATAGTCTCCAGCAAAATAGAATTCTTTCAAAAATACTTTCCCATTCATCCTATTAACCATTAAAGATTTTTTTTTGTATGTGTCTCATTTACAAAAGTTCCTCATACGTTATTTCAGGTCCTTCACAATTTATACATACAGTAATGTACAGCACAGCAAAAGACTGCAAAAAATTATCTGTAAAGCCAACACAATAGATACTAGAAATGGAAACCAAGGCATTTGTTTTAACATCTTATCCATTCTAATTAAATAATAAATGGACGCTAACGAGTGTGTATGCCGGTGGTGCAGCGGACCGGGCCCACAGGGGGCGCTAGTCTACGCCACAGGCTTTGTTTTCACACGACAGGAATCTGTATATATTTTTTCTTTTTTGTGTGTTTTTTAAATAACAAAAGAATATTAATGCCCCATATTGACTATACGTTTCTGTGCAAACCCAAGGGTGAACTTCAAAAAGTCTGTTAGTCCTTGAACCCTTTTAAAACAAGCAAAACGATACCAGGAACTACATGGCATAGTTAAAACTTCCATCTGTTAAAATATCAAAATCAGAGAGTTATTGACTAGATATGGCTTTTCATCCAGAGGAACAGGAACTGGTTTCCAAGCGCTGGGGATTGGAGAGGGAAGAATCCTTTTTTAGACTTCTCGGGTCTTGCCAAGTCCACGTCACACGGCTGTCCTGGCTCCAAACCCTCGACACGGTTTTAAACTTGAGACACTGCTGAGCGAGTGTGAATCGACCGTCACATGTGAGAAACATGGTTTCCTGGGTCCTTCATGGGTGTGAACTCACACGGGGAAACTTAAGGCAAAGTTCTTGTAAGACACCCTGGTCACTTCCTGTGGAAGTACAGGGCCTTGGCGTTCCCCGACTCCACCTTTGGCAGCTGGTCGCTGATGATCTCCACCAGCATGGCGGGGAACTCCACTTTCAGGGCCTGCGACTCTCGGAAGGTGTAGAAGCAAAATTCCAGCAGGTCGCTCACCAGCTGCAAGAGACACGGAGAGAGGGGGCGTGACATGGAGACCTCCAGCCCCAGCTCAAAGAGCAACACTCAGATTCCCACCAGGAAACAGCATCTCAGGTAACGCCAACTGAGTTATCCATCTGTCTCAGGGAGGGGAGAAGGGTGCTCGTGTCACGGGCCTTGAGCTCTGGAACTGCCGAGTGTCAGGTACGTCAGAGGCAGCAGGGATAGTAACAGTTCGTAGTGCCTGGGTCGCTGAATGGGTTCCGTGTGATTCTGTCCCTAATGGGGTGAACTGGCTGAGGCAGGCCCATATGTGCATCTTTGTCCTCATGTGTGTGGGCCAGGGGCCTTTCCGAGCTGTAAGGTAGGTAAGAGGTGGGACTGGCTCAGGGCCCGTGCACGGCCTATGCCCACGAGGTGAGGAGCAGGGCAGAGTCCCTCCCTGGCAGGTGCTACAACTGTGCAGCCCCTACCTTCAGCTTCCTGCCCTGAGATGGGGTTGCAGCTGAGGCTCTATAGCCACTTCCTCTTTGGGGCTGACTTTAAAGAGGACAAGCTGTGGGTTGTACCTCTAGCCCGTTTCCCCCACTCAGCCCATTCTCAATTCTGTAAGTTAAAAATAATCCCAAGCGCAGTCAGCAGCACTGGGTGCTCTTTCATTTCTAGGAAAATAATCTCGCGGTCAAAGCAACACACTCGAGTTTTCCTTGAATTAATTCCTTATCCCACTATGGGAAAAACAACTGCCAATCATTTTTAACATTGCGTGCCATCAAATACCTCTAATTTAAAGTGATTCTGGGAAAACTGCACCTGTAACTTCCTCATGAGGTTTTCAATGTTTTTACTCAATTAGCAGGCCTGACCTGAGGTGCAGGCCTTCTATGCAAACCAGGAGTCACAGAACTCTGCAGAGAGATGCCTCAATGCTCCTGTGTGTGCTGGCATCCCAGCCCAGAGTGTACACCTCCCTGAGCAGAGACTCAGCACCTGTCTGCACCCACACGATGCCGGGGACAGTCTGGGGCCCGTCCTCATGGCCATTCGCAAACCCTGGCCTCGTGAACGCTGTGCCTCAGTGTTCTCAGTGGCAGAATGTGGACAACAACAGCATCCGAGCCTCAGTGCTGTGACAGAGGATGGAGCGGGCACTCAGGTAGAGCACCTTGGGCCCCAGCCTGCATGCAGCAGGTGCTGACAGCGTGTCAGTGACGCTGAGTGGTCCTACTAGCACAAAGCCTCTTTTGGACTCCCCCAATCAGGAATCAGCATCTTCCTCTGGGGCACCATGCTGGAAGTGGGTCTCGGGTGCCCCTTCTAGAAAGTGACGTCTGGGACCTTGTTTTTTTTACTTGTCTTTCCAGAAGCAGTGATTCTTCCACCCCATTTCTACTGTATTTTTCTTTTGGGGTCAGGCTGGTGGCTGTCAAAGCTAAAGCTATTCTGAGTATGCTTCTCCAGATGTGGTGCAAACAACAACAGGTCAGCAGTGTTGGGCACGATGTCCTTCGGTCAGCCAGCAGAGCCCTGTGCACCTGCTGTGGTGCTGGGACCAAGTTCACCTTGATCTCCGCAGAGCTGACACCACTTCCCTTTGCAGTGTCCCAGCCTGAGGATAGACATCCAAGTTTCTAGCCAGTATCAACCTCCCCTAGGAGGACCCACCCTGGAGGTCACACCTTTGGCATCTCTGGGGTAGGGCCTTATTCTTGTCTGGAGATAAAGGCTCCAAGGAAAAAGAGAGCCAGGGTCCTTCATCATCCATCCAAGCTGCCAAGCACCTGCTGTGTGCCTGGCTCTCAGGGTGTTTTACTGAGTCAGCGCTGCCAGGGCTAGGAAGATGGCCTTGAAATGGGATCTGTTGGGGTAAGCCCTGGGGCCATAGGGGAACAGTGAGGAGGAGATAAGGAGAGTGGCTTGCAGCAGAAGGGCCCCTATCCTCAGCCTAGGAGACTCAGGGAAAACATGCCAGGAGGCAGAGCCCAGGGCCTTGATGCTCGCCCTGCAGGTTGGCTGGGGACAGGTGTCCCAGACAGTAGTCACTCACTATGCATATTAACCTTGGACAGCATTTCCCTCCCACCTCTGTTCCATGTTCCACAGAGAAAGTAGCCCATTCCCATGCATGAGCTGATACCCGTGGCCTCTGTTCACACCTTGATCTGCTGCAATAAGATAGAGGCTGCCTGGGGGATAAGGGGGCTGGCCTTTGACTCAGAGTTGCATCCTCTGAGGGCCAGGTGTCACCACCAACCACTCCTACTCCTTTGTGGTTGGGGCAGCCAGGATGCCCACAGGACCTCAGCAGTCACCACGAAGTGCTGGCTGACATGGAAGCATGCACAATCTATTCTGGGACAAGGCTAACAACCTCTCAAGGCCTCCACCCTGAGCCATGACTATAGCTAGTGAGGATGGAAGACAGGTACTCCCTGTGGCTGGGAGCCAGTCTGCTCTGAGCTGCAGGTTCTATCCCCAAGAGCAACAACCCTCCAGAGACTCCTCCTAGACTACCCAGTGTGTTGGGGAAGGGGGGCCTCAAGGACAGTGATTTAAAGTGTGGGCTCCGTGGTACAGGGCCCCAGCACCACTGGAAAAAAATAATAGGTACACAGAGCTTTAGGCAAGAGAAAGATTTAAAAGGTATCCAAATTGGGAAGGAAGAAGCCAATTTGTCACTGTTAGCTGGTGACATGACCTTGTATATAGAAAACCCAAATAGTCCATTTAAAAACTACTAGAACTAAAAAATCCAGCAAATGTGCAGGCTACCAAAAAAAGAAACCTATAAATAGAAAATGAAGAGGACACAAGAATTAGAAAGACATCCTATGTTCATGGATTTTAAGAATCAATATTGTTCAAATGTCCACAATATCCAAAGTGATAACAGATTCAGTATAATCCCTATGAAAATCCCAATGATATTTTTTAATGATACTAAAACCCAAATAGCCAAAACAGTCTTGAACAAAAAGAATAAAGCAGAAAACATCATGCTACTTGACTTCAGAGGATATTTTGAAGCTATAATAATTAAAAATGGCATGCTAAGGGGGTAAAAATAGGCACATAGTCCAGTGGAACAGGAGGGCCTACAAGTAAATTGTGCATCAATATCCAACTGAACTTCCAAAAGGTGCTAAGAAAACATAGAAGAAATGCTTTAGGATATTGGAATGGGCAAGGATTTCATGGATAAGAAACCAAAAGTACAGGGGACACCTGGGATTTCATCAAGCCACAGAGCTTCTGCACAGCAAAGCAAAGAGACAACCTAAGAATGGGAGGAAAATATGCAAACTGTACATCTGACTAGAGGTTAATAACCAAAATATATAAGGAACTCAATAGCAAAAACAAAAATACTCTGTTTATCTAGGTGGGCATTTTCCAAAGGAGGGCATACAAATGGATGACAGATACTGAAAAGTACTCAATCTCACTCATCATTAGGGAAATGCAAATCAAAACCACATCGAGATAGCACCTCACTCCAATTAGAATGGCTATTATAAAAAAGACAAAAGATAACAAGTGCCAGCAAGGATGTGGTGAGAATATAAATTAGAATAACCATTATGGCAATAATATGGAGGTCCCTCAAAAAAAACAGAAGTACATATGATCCAGCAATCCCACTGCTGGGTACATGTCCAAAGGAAGTGAAATCTATCTATTGAAGAGACATCTGCATTCCTATGTTTATCACTATTCATAAAAGCCAAGAAATGGAACACCCTAATTGTCCATCAGCTAATGAATGGTTAAAGAAAATATGGTGCATCTACACAATGGAATACATTAAGCCATACAAGAGGATGAAGTCTTGTCATTATGTTAAGTGAAATGACCCAGGCACAGGATCACATGATCTCCCTCAAACATGGAATCTAAACAAGCTGACTGCAGAGAAGGTGAGTAGAATAGTTGTTGTCAGAGGCTGGGGAGGGTTGGAGGAAGGGAGGGATGATTAACGGGCACTAGTTATAGTCAGAAGTTCTGGTGTTCAGCTGCAAAGTGTTACATCATTGTGACAGTGATATACCGTATATTTAAATTTTTTTTCAAAAAATCTAGGAAAATTTTGAAGGTTTTCACCAAAAGAGATAAGTGTTTGAGTAGATAATTCACCCTGATTTGAATCTTGCACAATGTACACAAGTATTGGGATATCACATGGCACCTTATAAACATGACTTCTATGTATCAATGTAAAGTAAAACAACAAAAAAGAGAAAGAGTCCCAGGTACATGAAGTAGGGAGTTGTGGTTGGTGAGATCTTCAGGTGATAGGGACAAGACCACAGGAGTGGGATGAGATTCACATGGAGTACTTGGGTCTGCACAGATGCAGACCAGCCAGAATGGACACTGCTGTATAATGACAAAGCATCACTCTGCACATTCCCATGGGTGTCTCCTGGGTGCCAACGTGGTGCAGTGCACGCTGAAGAATATAGCAGATCTCGTGCTTGCTGGAACCTACAGGAGCCAGGAACCTAGGATACAAACAGTACAAGGCATGTGTCCTCACTGGTTGATGTTCCTAACCCCTGTCAATGCAGGATTGGGCACTGCCCCAGATCCAGAGAGTAGACAGAGGCAGGGCAGGCTGAAGTCACCTTGGAGGTGACAGGGGGGAGTGAGGGAGCCAGAATGCAGCACTAGAGGGGCACAGGTGGTTGGGACTCAAACCACTCTTCCCACTTCAAAGCTTGCAACCATCAAGGAAGAGATCAGTTCCTTAGGCTGTATCACAGTTTTGGTTTGGGGGGAAAGCCAGACTCTGCCAAGGGCTACCTTTAAAAGCAAATCAGAGATGGAGTTCTTGGCTCCTGTCTTTGGCCTGGTCCAGCACTAGCTATTGAAGGCATTTGGAGAGTGAACCAGGAAAACAGAAGATTTCTTTCTGCCTTTCATTAAAAAAATTATTTTATGTGAAAGAATGACAGCGGTTCCAAGATGGTGGAATAGTGACAGGGCGGTCTGACCTAGGCTAAGTGAAATTAATAGAGCAAAAGTGGAGAAGGTCCATGCTCAGGAAACTGCAGTGGGAGGTCCTGGGAAAGCAGGAGAAATGGCCCAGACCTGCCTGGGTGGCAGGTGCAGACATGCAGCAACAAACAAGGAAATGACAAAGGACCTAGCAGCTTGGATGGGGAAGAAGCAGCCACCTCGGCACACCAGGTGAGGGCAGACTGCACGGCCCTCATCACGGCCGATTCAGCCGGAGAGAAAGCCTAGTGGACTGCAACATTGTCGAGTCTGGCCCCGATCCCTTGGGATAGTGGGGTGACTGCTCACCCAAAGCAGGGAGGGGGATATGTGATGTCCCCCCCGCCCCCATCAGAAACCTGCGGCAGGGCTGGTGCCATTTTTGAAATAAGCAGGGAGCAGCTGCTCCAGCTCTTGTGTATGCACCCAGCAGGGGCAACCACAGAAGTTCAAGAGCAACTGCTGGGGGCGCTCTCCACCTGGCCAGCTGCACCCACCTGGCAATGGGTGGGGAGGAGGAGCCATCCCCATGGAAGGGAAGTGGGGTCCTGTACATGCCCAGCAGAGCTGTGGCTTGCAAGTACTGCACATGCCTGTGATACAGAGATTCTACCAGCGAGAAATACCCGTGTTCCCCAGTGACTGAGTGTGGCCAGGAGGATCGGGCTCATCCAGCAGCGTGGAACACCTCAGCCTCCCCATGGACTGGATAGGCTGGTGACATGGAGTGGCCCCAATTGTACTCCTTGACTGAGTCCTGGGTGCTGAGACTGAGAATACTGTGGCAGCTGGGTTCCTGGGCAATCACTAGTGCTGCTGCACACTCTCATAGCAGAGAGAACTGTGCTCAAAGGAAGGACTGCACAGATCAGAGGTGACCATTCCTCTCCATCCTGTTAACCAGAGGAGAGCACCCTGGCCACACCTACCTCATGGTATTCGCTGAAAGTGCAGACATTCCACTAAGCCACAGAGACATAGCTCAGAGGTAAAAGCCATCAGAGGAAAAAAGATTCTACAGATGCCTAACAATACATACAGAAATTCAAAAAACAAGAATAAGGAAGACACCATACCCCCCCCCCCCGCCAAAGGAACACAACCTACATTTCCATATTAGAATGTGAAGATGAAGATATCTGAATTCCATTCCTGGCATTTCTTCAAAAAATAATCGTAGGATTATTCAAAAGCAATCAGAAGCAAATCCACAAACTAAAGAAAACCATACACGATATGAGTGAAAATTATTCCCAAGAAATTGAGATTTTAAATAGAAATCAAAATGCAATATTAAAAATGAATTCAGTAGATCAGATAAAAATGTAGTGGAAAGCCTTAACAACAGACTTGGTGAGGCAGAAGAATATGCTAGCTAGAAGACAAATCTCTGGAAATCAGACAAAAAAAGAAATCAGAACACTAAAAAACAGATCTATGGGATGCTATCAAATGACCTGCATTTGGGTCTTACGAGTTCCTGAAGCTGTAGAAAAAGAGAAGGTATTGTTTAATGAAATGATTACAGAAAACACCCATAATTTCAAAAAAGAAAGGAATGTCCAAGTACAGGAAGCACACAGAACTCCTAACAGATACAACCAGAAAAGATCTTCACCAGGACAGATTGTAGTCAAACTTTCCACAGTAAAGCATAAAGAAAGATTTTAAAATGTACACAAGAAAAATGACAATTACTTTCAGAGGATCTCTAGTTACTCACAGCTGACTTCTCATCAGCAATCCTACAGTAAGATAGTAAGATACAGTCCAAGTCTTAAGAGAAAAAAAGGCAACCCAGGATACTGTAACCTACAAGGATCTCATTTATGAATAAAGGTGAAGACCTTCCACAACCAACAGAAATTCAAAGAGTTTGTCATCACTTGTCTGTCCATACCAAAGATGCTGAAGAATGTGTGACATAAAAAGAAAGCCATCACCATGAAATAATGTGAAGGCAGAAAACCCCCAGTAAAAGTACAAAAGAAATCCAAAGTAAATGGCGAGTATTCATAGAAAAATGGTAGGGCCAAGTAGGAACTTATCAATAGTCACTTTGAATGTATATGGCCTCAGCTCTCTAGAGTTAAAAGATACAGAATAGGGGCCAGCTCTGTGGCTCACTTGGTTGACCCTCCACTTGCGGTGCCGGCATCCCAAATGGGTGCTGGGTTCTAGTCCCGGTTGCTCCTCTTGCAGTCCAGCTCTCTGCTGTGGCCTGGGCAAGCAGTAGAAGATGGCCAAAGTGCTTGGGCCCCTGCACCGGCGTGGGAGACAAGGAGGAAGCACCTGGCATCTGATTGGTGCAGTGCCGGCCATGGTGGCCATTTGGGGAGTGAACCACTGGAAGGAAGACCTTCCTCTCTGTCTCTCTCTCACTGTCTAAACTCTACCTGTCAGATAAAAAAAAAGATACAGAATGGCCAAATGAATTAAAAAGCAAGACCCATCTATTTGCTGCTTACAAGAATCACATCTCACCAACAAAGATACACATAGATGGAATGTGAAAGGATGGAAAAACATATTCCATGCTAATGGAAAAAAAGTGGGGGGGGGGCAGGCATAGCCATCCTAACATCAGATAAAACAGACTTGCACAGAAAATCTGTTAAAAGAGAGAGAAGGGCACTATGTAATGATTAAGGGATCAATTCAACAGGAAGACATGAGTATAATAAATGTATACGTACCCAATTACAGGGCATCTGGCTATTTAAAATAACTGTTAATTGATCTAAAGGGAAACACAGACTCCAACACAATGTAATGAGGAACTTCAACATTTCACTTCCATCAATGGACAGATCAACCAGACAGAAAATCAACAAAGAAACAACAGAGCTAATTGACACTGTGGACCAAATGGACCTAACTGATATCTACAGAACTTTTCACCCCACAGTTGCAGAATACATATTCTTCTCAGCTGTGTGTAGAATTTTTTTCTGGGATAGACCATATACTAGACCATAAAGCAAGTCTCAGCAAATTCAAAAAAATCAAAATCATACCATGCATGTTCTCTGATCACAATGGATGATTGAAGCTCAAAATCAACAACTCAAGAATGTCTAGAATATATGCAAACACATGGAGACTAACCAACATGCTCTTGAATGAACAGTGGGTCATAGAAGAAATCAAAAGAGAAATAAAAAGAATTCCTGGAAATATATGTCATATCAAAACATATAGGCTACAACAAAATCAGTGTAAGGGGCAAATTTATAGCAATTAGTGCCTACATCAAGAAACTGCAAAGTCACCAAATAAATGAGCTATCAATGCATCTCAAGGACCTAGAAAAAATACAACAAACCAAACCCCAAAATAGTAAGAGAAAAGAAATAAACAACACTGAAACAAAACAAAACAAAACAAAAAACCCAAAACAAAACAAAAAACCCTAAAGATTAATGAAATGAATAGCTGGTTTTTTGAAAAAATAGACAAAATTGACACACCATTAGCACAAAAAAATAAAGACAAATCAGTAAAATCAGTGATGAAAAAGGAAATGTAACAACAGATACAACAGAAATATCAAGAATTACTACAAAGAGCTGAATGCCAACATATCAGGAAACCAAGAAGCAATGGATAGATTTCATGGACACATACAATCTACCAAAATTGAGTCATGAAGCTACAGACCACCTGAACAGACCATTATCCAAGATGGAGACTGAATCAGTAAGAACAACCGTCCCAACAAAGAAAAGCCCAGGTCACAAAGGCTTCACTGCTGAATTCTACCAGACATTTAAAGAACTAATTCCAATTCTTCTTGAGCTATTCAAAACAATTGAAAGGGAGGTTATACTCCCAAACTTCTTCCATGAAGCCAGCATTACCTTAATTCCTAAACCAGAAAAAGAACAGAAAAAGAATTGTAGACCAAATTTCCCTGATGAACATAGATACAGAAATCCTCAACAAGTACTAGTTAATCAAATCCAACCACACATCAGAAAGATCATTCACTAGGACCAAATGGGATTTATCTCAGGTATGTAGGGATGGTTCAACATTTGCAAATTAACCAATGTGATACATCTCCTTAACAAACTGAAAAACAAAAACTATATGATTATCTCTATAGATGCAGAGAAAGCATTTGATAAAATTCAACATCCTTTTATGATGAAACCTTAATCAAACTGGGTATGGAAGGAAGATTCCTCAACATAATCAAAGCAATTTAAGATAAACCCACAGCCAAAATCCTATTGAATGGAGAAAAATTGCAGGCATTCCCAGTAAGATCTAAAATCAGACAAGGATGCCCACTCTCACCACTGCTATTTAATGTAGTCCTAGAAGTTTTAGCCAGAGCCATTAAGTAAGAAAAAGAAATCAAAGGGATACAAATTGAGAAGGAGAAAGTCGAATTATCCCTATTTGCAGATGGCATGATTCTAAATATAGGGGACCCTGCTTAGGAGAGAAAGTGTGAATAAAGTCCTAGACCTGAAACCTAGCAACAGCCAGGGACCCTCACTGCATCTACTACCCCATCCCCAACCTGCAGCAGATGGTGGTGCAAAACTGCAGCCAACATGGAGTAAGGCAGGAAAGTGAGCTCAGGGCTTTGCTTTCGAGCTCAGTGCCAGTCTCACTGCAGTGAGACCCAACACCAGGTTGAGTCCAGATTCATTAACCCCAGGCCAGTGCTTGTAGACTAAGCCTCTAGATCATGAGGAGGCCTGCAGCACTGAGAGCGTCTTGTGGACTTGCTGTGCATAGTCAAGACAAAGCATGGCCCACTGGCTGTGAGACCTCAGGTGCAACCTTAGCATCAGCCTGCCAACAGACTGCCTTCACCATCCCTCCTCCAACGAAGAACAAGACTTCAGGCACTGGGGAGCAGAGCACCAAATTGAGCTTCGGACTGTATCCTGGAACTCAGTGTTGGTGAAACCCAACACTGGACAGATCATAATGGTTCCTGTTCCTGGGTCAACGTCTGTACCTACAACTTCTGGACTTGCCCTGGTGCCAAGTGCAGACCCATGGCTTCGGTCAACTGGGCTTGTACTCAGTCCTGCATCTCCAGTGGCTGGTTTAGCAGCAGGCAGTAGCATGGCCCTTGACCCTATACTTAAGCCATACTGGTCTTGTAAGGTTGTGAGTTCTAGATATAACTGAGCATTGTGGAACAGCTTGCCACAGAACTCACTTCATTCCTCCTCCAAACCCAGGCAGCATAATGCAGAGGGGGTGATTATCTGCTTAGTTCGTATGTGCCCAGACACTGTATAGACATGGTGGTTGGTACTACAGGGAATGGTGTGACCTCCCTAAACTTCTGACCAGAATTGTTGAAATCCAAGCCATGCCCCTGCCACTATGAGGACCCAAACTACCTAAAGATACACACAGATTAAAAGTGAAACTGCAAAAAAACTGAAAACAAGAATAGCTAAACATGCCAGAAAAAATAGAATTTAAGACAAAAAAAGAGATAATAATGATCAATGCATCAATTAAATAAGAAAACATAATGATCATAAATTTAAATGTATCTAATGCTGGAACATCTAAGTTTATGAAACAAACATTAGATCTACAGAAAGAGGTCCCCATACAATAATGGGGGGGGACTTTAACACCCCACTTTTCATCAAAGGACATTTCATCCATATAAGAAATCAAAAGAGAAGCATTAGAATTAAGCCATGCCACAGAATGAATGAAACTAATAGGTGTGTACAGAACATTTCAGCAGTAGAACACACAGTCTTCATTAGCATGTGAACCATTCCCTAGGATAGACCATGTATTATGTCACTAAGTAAGTCTCAGCAAATTAAAAATATTGAAATCGTATCATGGATTTTTTCTGATTATAGTGGACTAAAATTAGAAATCAACAAAAGAAACTTTAGGAATTATAAAATTATATAGAGAGGTAGGCATCTGGCTTAGCAGTTAAGCCACGACTTCAGACGCCTGCATCCCAGATCACAGTGCCTGGCTTTGACTCCGGGCTCCACTGCTTATTTCAGTTTCCTGTCAATGCAACCCTTGGAAACAGAAGGTGATGGCTCAACTGGCTGGGTTACTGACACCCACATGAGAGACCTGGATTAAGTTTCAAACTCCCAGTTTGAGCTTGGACCAGCTTGGGCTATTGCTGGCATTTGGGAATTGAATGGTCATTCTCTCTGTCTCTTGAATAAAAAATAAAAATACATGAAGACCTAAAAATATGCTACTGAATGAACTGGTTCTAGAAAAAATGAAAAAGGTAAATTAAAAATTTTCTTGAGACAAAAATGGAAACATAGTATACCAAAGCATATGAGATGTAGCACAAGCAGTACTAGGAGGGAAGTTTATAACAGTAAGTACCTACATAAAAATGGAAAGATTTCAAATAAATGATACATCTCAAGGATCTAGGAAAGCAAGAACAAATCAAACCCAAAATTATCAGAAGTAAATAAAGACCTGAGCAGAAAAAAAAAAAAGAAATATAGATCAATGAAACAATGTAAAAGGTAGATGAAATAATTTGTTTTTTTAAAAAAGATCAACCTTTACATAGTCTAAGAAAAAAGGAGAGAAGACTCAAAATCATAGATAACACAGGAGATATTACAAGTGATACTAAAAAAATACAGAAGATTGGACTGTTAGGTACTGTAATATCAATCTAGAATAAATGGATTAATTTCTGGACACATATCCTACAAAAACTGAACCATGAAGACAGAAAACTTGCACATATCACTAATAAGTAATGAGATTAAATCAGTTATAAAATCTTCTAGCAGAAAAGTTCCAGCCTGGATGGTCTCACTAGTGAGTTTTACCCAACTTTTAAGGAAGAATTTACACGAATTCTTCTGAAACTATTAAAAAAACTGAAACATTGGGAATCCTTCTAAACTGATTCTTCAAAGCCAGATGCCAAAGTCAGATAAGGACCCAACAAAGAGAGAAAGCTATGGACCAATCTCCTTGGCAAACATAGATGTAAAAATTCTTGGTGGGGCTGGCGCCATGGCTTACTTGGTTAATCCTCCGCCTGTGGTGCTGGCATCCCATTTGGGCACTGGGTTCTAGTCCCAGTTGTTCCTCTTCCAGTCCAGCTCTCTGCTGTGGCCTGTGAAGGCAGTGGAGGATGGCCCAAGTGCTTGGGCCCGTGCACCCACGTGGGAGACCTGGAAGAAGCTCCTGGCTTCTGGCTTTGAATCAGCCCAGCTCCAGCCATTGTGGCCATTTGGGGAGTGAACCAATGGAAGGAAGACCTTTCTTTCTCTCTCTCTCTCTCTCCCTCCCTCCCTCCCTCCCTCTCTCTCTCTCTCTCTCTCTCTCTCTCTCTGTAACTCTACCTCTCTAAAAAAATAAAAAATTCTTGACAAAATCCTAGCAAATGGAGTCCAACAGCACATCAAAAAGATCATTCACCATGATCAAGTGGAATGCAAGGATGGCTCAACATCAACAGAATGAAGGATAAAAATTATATGCACATCTCAATAGGTACAGGAAAAGCATTCAATAAATTTCAATGTCCATTCATGATAAAACAATAAATCAGGTATAATAGATTCTTACCTCAAATAATAAAGGTATATGACATATGTACAGACAATATAGTGAATGAGAAAAGCTAAAAGCATTTCCTCCAATATAAACCAGACAAGAATGTCCACTCTCACCACACTTGTTCAATATTGTACCAGAAGTTTTAGCCAGAGCAATTGGGGAAGAGAAAAAAATAAGAGGCATACAAATAGGAAGAGAGGAAGTCAAAGTGTTCCTATTTGCAGATGACAGGATTCTTTAGAGAAACTATAAAGACTCCACCTAAAGGTTATTGGAATTGACAAACATGTGGTGTACAAAAATCAGCGTACAAAAATCAATAACATTTTTAAACACCAATAGTGAACTTACTGGAAAAGAAATCATAACAGTAGTCTCATGCACATTAGCTCTACAACAAACCAACAGACCTAGGAATAAACTTATGCAAAGATGTTAAAAATTTCTGTGAAGAAAACTATAAAGTATTGATGAAAGAAATTGAAGAAGGTACTCAAAAATTGGAAAGATCCAATTTCATGGATTAGAAAAATTAATTTGTTCATATCTATACTGCCCTAAACAAATTAGGGAGTCAATGAAATTACCATCATAACTCTTTAAAGAATCAGAAAAAAAATCCTAAAATTCTTATGAAAGGACAAAAGACCTTGCATAGCTAAAGAAAAAAGAACAAAGCAGGAGGCATCACAATACCATATTTCAAGATACACCACAGAGCTATAGAAACCACAACAGCCTGATAGCATCATAAAAACAGATACATAGGCCAGTGGGACAGAATAGAGATGGCAGAACAAGAGTCTCAGGTGATTATTGACGTCATAAATAAGAGTGTCAATTGTTAAATCAACAATGGGAGTCACTGTGCACTTACTCCCCATGTAGGATCTCTGCCTTAATGTGTTGTACTTGCGAATTAATGGTAAAACTAGTATTCAAACAGCACTTTATACTTTGTGTATCTATGTGGGTGCTAACTGTTGAAATCTTTACAGAGTTTATACTAGGTTGATTATCTGTATATAAAAATAATTAAAAATGAATCTTAATGAAGAATGGGATGGTTTGTGGGTGGGAGAGTGGTTATGGGGAGAAAAACTGCTATAATCCAAAAGTTGTACTTTCGAAACTTGTATTTATTAAATAAAATTTAAAAAAAGAGATGCCAGAAACAAATTCATGCATCTACACCCAAATAATTCTCTGTAAAAGTCCCAAAAACATATGCTGGAGCAAGAATGGTCTTCAAAAAATGGTGCCAGCAGAAATGTATGTCCATGTGAATAAGATTGAAACTTGACCTTCTCCTACTACCCACCGTACACAAAAACCAACACAAAATGGATCAAAAAACTTGTTGTGAGACCTGAAACTATGAAATTACTAAAGCAAAATACAGGGCAATGCTTCAAGACATCAGTGAAGGCAATGAATTTTTGAATAAGATCCCCAAAGTACAGGCAACAAATGCCAAGCAGACATGTGGACTTTTATCAGACTAAGGTGCTTCTGCACAGCAAAGGAAACATTCAAGTGTGAAGAGATGACTGACAGAAAGGGAGACAGTTTTTGCAAATCCTTCACCTGATAAAGAATTAATATCCGGGGGCTGGAGCTGTGGTGCAGCGGCCTAAAGCTCTGTCCTGCAGCACCGGCATCCCATATGGGTGCCAGTTCTAGTCCTGGCTGCTCCACTTCTGATCCAGCTCTCTGCTATGGCCTGGGAAAGCAGTAGAAGATGGCCCAAGTCCTTGGGCCCCTGCACCCACGTGGGAGACCAGGAAGGAGCTCCTGGCTCTGGCTTTGGATCAACGCAGTTCTGGCCATTGCAGCCAATTGGGGAGTGAACCATTGGATGGAAGACTCTCTCTCTCTCTCTCTGCCTCTCCTTACTCTCTGTAACTCTTTCAAGTAAAATAAATAAATCTTTTTAAAAAAGAATATTCAGAATAGATAAGAAACTCGATCCAATGAAGAAACACACAAAATATTTTGTGGTGAGCAATTGGCATACTAGTTAAGATGTCCACATTCATAAACTGGAGTGTCTGGGTTCAATTCTCAGCTCTGGCTCCCGTTTCCAGCTTCCTGCCAATGCACATCCTGGGCGGCAACAGGTGGTGGCTCAAGCAGTTGGGTACCTGACACCCAAGTGGGAGACCTGCACTGAGTTCCCCGCTCGTGACTTTGGGGATTGCAGGCTTCACAGAGTGAACCAGTGGACGGGAGATTTCTTTCTGCCTCCCAAATAAATAAAAAACAATTAGAAATTTAAAATATGGACAAAGAATCTGAACTGACATTTCTCTGAGGAAGAAATACAAATGGCTAACAAAGATATGAAAAAAATATCATTATCCATTAGGGAAATGCAAATCAAAACCAGAATTTTTAGTTAGAATGGATATTATCAAAAAAGTGACAAACGCTGGCAAGGATGTGGAAAAAGGGGAACTCTTAGACACTTTTGGTGTGGATGTAAATTAGTGCAACCACTGGGGAAAACGGTGTGGATATTTCTCTAAAAAACTAGAAATAGAGCTACCAAATGATCCGGCATGGGTATATACTCAAAAGACATAAACAGACTGTATCAAAGAGATACCTATACCACTATGTTTATAGCACTATTCATAATAGACAAAATAATAGCATCAACCAAGGTTTCCATTATCAGATGAATGGATAAAAAATGTATATATATATATATATATATATATATATATATATACAATGGAATACTCTTCAGCTATAAAAAAAAAAAGAAATCCTGTCATTTGCAGCAAAATGAATGGAACGGGAGGACATCATGTTTCATGAAATAAACTGGAAACAAAGACAAACACAGCATGTTTTCCCTTATATGTGGGAGCTAAAATTTAAACAATCAATCTGAACACAGAATTTTATTATAGAGGCCTGGAGGGATGTGAAGGAGAAAGGGTTTTGCATAAAAAATAGGGGAAGTTGGGTGTGGTTCATTAAATGTGACAAAATTACTAATATGTTAATGAGTGAGGGGTATATGGGAACTCCTTGTACTATCTCACAGTTCTTGGCTTGTAAATTTATTCTGAAATATTCACAAAAAAAATACATCATGAGAAATTGGGGTGAGGATGTAGAAAAAAGGGCATCCTTACAAACTGTGGGAATGCAAGTCTGTATAGCTGTTATGAAACCAGTGTGGAGGTTCTTCAAAAACCTACAAATAGGTCTACCATATAGCCCAGCTATCTCACTACTTTCTATACATCTGTATCTGAAGGTAACTAAATCATCATGTCGAAGAGCTCACTGTACCTCTGTTCACTGCCACACCAATCACAATAGCCCAGACAAGGAATCCACCTAGATCCTAGTTCATCAATGGATGAGTGGGTAAAGAAAATGTGGTATATTGCACAATGGAATATTATTCAGCCATTAGAAAGTCTAAAATCTTAACATGTAAAGGAAAATGGGTGGAACTAGAGGCCATTATGTTAAGCAAAATAAGCCAGACACAGCAAGACAAATACTCCATGGCCTTGTATGTGGGAGCTAAAAAAAATGTCGCTGTTAGAAAAGTGACTATGAGAGGCTGAGAAGGGCTGGGGGACAGGCGGTGGGGAAAGGAACCCAAACAAGTTAGAGGTGACAGGCTCTGGTGTTGGAGCAGAGTTCACAACAAGGTATTGCATACTGCAGGAAGACCTGGAAGAGAGCAGCTGGCAGGCTCCATAGGTTAAAAAAAGCAGCTAAGGAAATGGAAATGCTAATTGCCTGACTCGTCAGCTGATACTGTCTACATGTGTTGAAATATGGCACGGTACCCTGTACCAATGTATAAGTATTACATGTTAGCCTGTAAGTAGGACACACACACACACACACACACAGATTCTGCATGGTTGTACATAGCCATCTAGGAGAAAATCAAGCCATTTCCTTGGACATTCGCTGGATATGGATTTTTTTTGTACTGTCACTCTTGAGTGCTGAGAGCCTTTAGCTCCCCCAGCTTTTTTCCTGGGGGTCTTTCTTGCAACGATTCCCTGTCCCCACAGTCGCGTCTTCCCTGAGGAGGCCTTCCTGGGGCTCAGTCTGAGGGGACCCTTCCTCTTGTCTGACCTCACAGATTCCATGTTTTTAAAAAGACACAGACAGAACTGCTCCTGCATGTCCTGATTCACTCCTCAAACACCCACAAATGGCTGCAGCTAGGCCAAGGCTGAAGCCGGGAAGCAGGAACTCCATCCAGGGACTGACATCACCACAGCCTCCCAGGGTCTGTATCAGTATAAGGGTAGAATTAGGAGCTGGTGCCTGGCATCAGACCTAGGCACTGGGATGGGGACATGGGCATCTTTGTCTCTGGGACAATCACCTGTGTTTCCTTTCTGATTCCATTAACAACCCTGCAGCCCAGTGATAGCACGGTTCCTTTTGTCCTGGTGTTCACATCTCTTAGCATTTCAACTTTTCTTATGTTGCAGCTCCTTAAGCAGCCCACAAGGTCCTTGAAGGTCAGAACCACCTATCTTATCCTGTACCACAGTCGCTGGTGCACCCAGCAGAGGCCCCTGAATAAGAGGCCCCTGCTGTCACTGCTGTGCAGTGCAACCCTGGAGAGAACTACAGGGATCCCAAGTTGTTATGGTCTGGCTTCCTCTTTCTGGTTGTTCCTGGATCTCTCTCACTTATCCCAGCCTCTCAGGGCTTTGGAGTAACTCATTTCAGCAGTATTTTGGGGCATCATGTTGCTGGTTGTAATCAGTAAACCAGAACAAAGACCAGACCATTCAAGCGAGCGTCTTCATTTTCAGTGGTACTAAGCAATGCAAAGCACAATACGTGGAACTCATCTCCTTTCGTCCCTCCCTGGAACTCCAATCTCCCTCAGTGTGAGTGTACCAGGTTTGATTTTGCTTTGTATTACTTAACAGGTGAGCACACGTGCACACCTACTCCCCTCACTGCAACCCCAACACACAGATGGAGACAAAGACATAGAGACAGACATGGACAGCACTAGCTCCCATCTGCTGGGTTCTCTCCAAATGCCCACAACAACTGGGACTGGCCAGACTGAGGCTGGGTGGCAGGATCTCAATTTAGGTCTCCTGTGTGTCAGGAACCCAAGCACTTGAGCCAGCACCTGCTGTCTCCCAGGGTCCACATTAGGAGGAAGCTGGAATTGGGAGTGGTACTGGAACTTTAACCCAGGCACTAAGATATTAGATGAGGGTATCTTGCCTGCTAGGCCAAATGCATGCCAACGCTAGCTTTTTAATTTTTTTTTAAAGATTTATTTATTTGAAAGGTGGTGTTTTAGAAAGGCAGAGGCAGAGGCAGAGAGAGATCTTCCATCTGCTGGTTCAGTCCCCAAATGGCCACAATGGCTGGAGCTGAGCCAATCCAAAGCCAGGAGCCTGGAGCTTCTTCCAGGTCTTCCGCATGGGTGCAGGGGCCCAAGGACTTGGGCGACTTTCTACTACTTTCCCAGGCCATAGCAGAGAGCTGGATCAGAAGTGGAGCAGCTGGGTTTTGAACCGGCGTCCATATGGGATGCTGGCACTGCAGGCGGCAGTTTTACCTTCTACGCAACAGTGCCAGCCTCTGCTGGCTTTTTTTTTTAGTTTTTTTTTTTTTAAGATTTACTTTTATTTATTTGAAAGAGTTACAGAGAGAGGTAGAGACAGAAAGAGAGGTCTTCCATTTGCTGGATCACTTCCCAGATGGCTGCAATGGCCGGAGCTGCGTCAATCCAAAGCCAGGGGCTAGGAGTTTCTTCCAGGTCTCCCACATGGGTGCAGGGACCCAAGGACTTGAGCCATCTTCTACTGCTTTCCCAGGCCATAGCAGAGAGCTGGATTGGAAGTGGAGCAGCCAGGACTCGAACTAGCGCCCATATGGGATGCCGGCACTTCAGGCCATGGCTTTAACCCACTGTGCCACAGTGCCCCCCCCCCAGCTAGCTTTTACCATGACTTCATACACATGCCATGCCATGGGTGCTACGGATCACTGTGGTTATACGTGGAGTGAGGAATATGCTCACAGGAGACAAAGCCCTCCCCTGTTGAGCCATCAGCATAGATGCCTTTGTTGCAAGGAGACCAATGGCCTGGCCCAGGCTCTGGTCTTAATATTGCATTCCCTCTGGCCTTCCCTCACATATACCAGGCTGTACAGAGAGGCAAGAACCATAATTAGCAACAGGAGTCTTGCATTAATAGGAATCAGAGAAAAACTTGTGCAGTCACTTCTCATTCTGCACAAAATGTATCTGCTGGGACCATGCAAGTTTAGCAGGCACCCGGTAGGATTTTTCCAGCCTGATAGGCCCGGCTGCCAGGGCAGCAGAGGAGCCTGGCCAGGTCACAGGGTGTTTGATGGCACTGGGCTCGCTTTGCCGATGAGGCTATTGGGCAATATCCGTGCCTTTGTCCTACCGTCTTCAATGAGTCGCAGCCCATGGCAGGCTAGCAGCCACTCCATATGCCCTGTTCCCACCTCAAGCAAAGCTTCTCGAATGCCTTGCGGGGAGGGTCTCACTTCTATGACAGTTCTGGGGTCTGTGCTGCTGCTATGATGTCACTGGGCTGAGAGGACCCAGGTGGAAACAGTCTCTGTGACGCAGGTGTCCTGTGATCCCAGGAATGTGTTCATTCGTCGGATGGTACCTGCTGACTCCAGAGTGTTCACCTAATCAAGATCTAGCTTTTGGGTCCAGCATTGTGGTGTAGCAGGTAAAGCTGCCACCTGCCCTGTTGTTAGTGCATACAGATGCCGGTTGGAGTTCAGGCTGCTTCACTTCTGATTCAGCTCCATGCTATTGACCTGGGGAAAGCAGCACTGGATGGCTCAAGTGCTTGGGTCCCTGCCACCCATGTGGAAGACACGAATAAAGCTTATGGCTCCTGGTTTCAACCTGGCCCAGTGAACCAGCAGGTGGAAGATGTCTCTCTCTGTATCTCTTTCATATAAATAAATAAATCTTAAAAAAAAAATCCAGCTTTTTACCTGGAATGAACATTGAGAGAAATCTGAAGCTCTGTTTTTAAAGATTGGAATCTTGGCCAGCTCTACAGAAGGGGTTAGGGGAGAGTAAACAATCCAACTGTAAATTCTCTAATAGTTTCACTGGACATGTGTGGCTAGTTACTGTTCAGTCCAGGTGTTCCAGAAATAGCCTTGCAAATACTGGAAATGACCTGCAGTGATTATATAAGGAGTTTGGCTTTCAGTCAAGACAAAACAGGTTTAGGTTTATTTTTGGATATTACACCAAAAGCACAGACAACAAAGGGAAAAAATAGATAAATTGGATAACATTAAAATTAAAAACTTCCAGGCATGAAAGGGCACTCTTAAGAGCGAAAAGCAACCCATGGAATGGGAGGAAATATTTTCAAATCATAGATCTGAGAGGGCACTAATATTCAGAATATGTAAGGAACTCCAACAACAAAAAATCACACTAACAAATGGCCAAGGACTTGAACACCCATTTCTCAAAAAAAGACACACAAATGGCCAAAAAGCACATAACCAGAGAGATGATGCCTGACATCACCAGGCATCAGGAAAATGCAAATCAAAAAGAAAACCACATTGAGAGAGCACTTCCCATCCACTGGGAGGGCAGCTATTGGAGAAATGGGAAATTACAAGTGTTGGCAAGGATGTAGAACAGTCAGAATTCTTGTGCACTGTCACTGGGAATGCAAAATGGTGAAGCTCTATGGAAGACAGTTATGACAGAGCTTCAAAAAATGAAACAGAATTATGTGATTCAGGGGCAGGCACGGTAGCGCAGTGGGTTAACACCCTGGCCTGAAGAGCCGGCATCCTATATGGGCACCAGTTTGAGACCCGGCTGCTCCTCTTCCGATCCAGCTCTCTGCTATGACCTGGGATAGCAGTAGAAGATGGCCCAAGTCCTTGGGCCCCTGAACCCATATGGGAGACCCGGAAGAAACTCATGGTTCCTGGCTTCAGATTGGTGCAGCTCTGGCCATTGCAGCCAATTGGGGAGTGAACCAGTGGATGAAAGACCTCTCTCTCTCTCTGTCTCTACCTCTCTCTGTAACTCTGGCTTTCAAATAAATAAAATAAATAAAAAAAAAAGAATTATGCAATTCAAACCAGGGCCTGAATAGGTATTTGCATACCAATGTTCATAGCAGCATTATTCACAATAACCAAAAGGTGGAAATGTCCCAAGTGACCCTAGGAAATGAACGGATAAGAAAAACAGGGTAGGGGCCACCATTGTGATGCAGTAGGTTAAGCTGCTACCTGTGGTGCTGGCATCCCACATGGGTATCTGTTTGAGTCACAGATGCTCCACTTTTGATCCAGCTCCCTGCTAATCTGCCTGAGAAAACAGTGGAAAATGGCCCAAGTCCTTGGACCCCTGCATCCACATGGGAGACCTGGAAGAGGCTCCTGGCTTCTGGCAATGGCCTAGCCTGGCTCTGGGCTGTTGCAGCTATTTGGCAGTGAACCAGCAGATAGAAGATTCTCTCATTCCTTCTCTTTCTCTCTCCCCTCTCCGCCTCTCCCATAGCTCTGCCTTTCAAATAAAAGAAACCAGTCTTTAAAAAAGAAAAGAAACAGGGCCCGCGCCGTGGCTCAACAGACTAATCCTCCACCTTGCGGCGCCGGCACACCAGGTTCTAGTCCCGGTTGGGGCGCCGGATTCTGTCCCGGTTGCCCCTCTTCCAGGCCAGCCCTCTGCTGTGGCCCAGGAGTGCAGTGGAGGATGGCCCAGGTGCTTGGGCCCTGCACCCCATGGGAGACCAGGAAAAGCACCTGGCACCTGGCTCCTGCCATCGGATGAGCGTGGTGCGCCGGCCGCAGCGCGCCGACCGCGGCAGCCATTGGAGGGTGAACCAACGGCAAAGGAAGACCTTTCTCTCTGTCTCTCTCACTGTCCACTCTGCCTGTCAAAAATTAAAAAAAAAAAAAAGAAAAGAAAAGGAACACAGAGTATACACATATAAAGACTATCATTCAGCCTTCAAAAATCATGAAATTCTGATATATGCTACATCATGGATGAACCTCAAAGACAGTATACTAGGGTCTGGCCTTATGGCACAATGCATTAAGCTGCTATCTATGATGCTGGCATCCCATATGGGAGGGCCAGTTTGGGTCACTGCTACTCTGCTTCCAATCCAGCTCCTTCTAATGTGACTGGGAAAACAGTGGAAGATGGTTCAAGTGCTTGGGCTCCTGCCTTCAATGTGGGAGACCTGGATGGAGTTTCTGGGCTCTTGGCTTTGGCCTGGCCCAACCCTGGCCATTGCAGCCATTTGGGAAGTAAACCAACAGACTGGAAATTTCTTTCTCTCTGTCATTCTGCTTTTCAAATAAATAAATCTTAACACACACACACACACACACACACACACACACACAACATGATAGTATGAAATGAGCCAGACAGATAACTGCTACTGTGTGGCCCCCACTTACATATGAGGACAAGACGGTGGTCATATTCACAGAGACAGAAAGTAGAATAAAGGGTCCAGGGGGAAGGGGAACAGAGATTCCTGTTTAATGAGTGCAGTTTCTGACTAGGGTGATGGGTGGTGGCAATGATTGAACAGCAGTGTGAATGTATGCAATTACACAGTTAAAAGTGGTGAAAATAGTAAACTGTATGGCATGTGTATCCAGCCACAACAAATATAAATAATTTAACAAACCAGGTTCAATACCCCAACTTGCTCCTGTGCAGGCCATCAGGGAAGAGACCTATGTGGGCACAGGAAGAGACCCATGTGGTCATGTGGCTCTCCTTTGCTCTCATTGGTTGTAGATCAGTGAAATGTGACATGGTAACAAAAACCTCTCCTCCCTAATTTAGTAGTGGTTGCTTTCACCCCCTAAGCGAAAGTAACCCTTTTAAAAAACAATGGCATAGAAGATGGCTGAATAGGGACAGGGTGGTCTGATTTACATGGGGGTGAAATGAATATGAAAAAAGTAGAGGAAGTGCATGCTCAGGGTAAAGCTGCAGGAGAACCTGCAGTGGGACATCCAGTGAAGCAGTAGGAACCACCAGAATCTGGGTGGGAGAAGACACACAGCAAGGTGCAGCGAGAGCAAGCAACTTGGATCTGGGAAGGGGGGTGCCTGCCCGCCCTGGCAAACCCGGAGAGATCGGACCCCAGGGCCCACGTTGGAAAGACAAAGCTTGATGAACTGCACCCCTTCATCCATCTGGGATCCCTGGGGATCTCTCCTCCTACTCCCTCCTGCAACAGCAACTTGCAGCCAGTGGCGGGAGAGCTGGCACCATTCTTAGGCACATAGCAGCCACCCTAGATTTTGTGTACACACCCAGAATTTCTTGGGGTCACCCTGCACCCAGTCAGTGGGGGCACACACAGCAGTGCAGGAGCAACCCACTGAGGTGGCCTCTGTTGCACCAGCTGCACTCACCTGGCAGTGAGAGGGGAGGGGGAGCCATCCCTATAGAAGGGAGGCACAGCCTGCAGGACTCTCCCAAATGCCCAGGACAATTGCGAAGAGAACAGGTCTGTGGCTGGTGGGTATTGTAGGCCAGAGATCCAGAGATCTTGCCAGAGAAAAACCCACGTAGCCACTGGCACTGAATCTGGTTGAGAGGACAGGACTTGGTTTGGTGGACTGGAATACACAAAGACAGCGGGCCCTGGGAGCCCTGCAGCCCCCTGCTGTCAGGACGGGCTAGCTGGGTAGAGCGGCTCCAGTTATACTTCCTGACCCTGAGGGCCCTGGGTGCTGAGACTAAGAAAACACTGTGATTCCTTGAAAAGAGATAGGGTGTGGCTGGGTTCTGGGCCATTACAGAGTGCTGGGGCGCACTCACAGAGCTCCTTGGTGGCCTAGAGCAGCTCATAGCAGAGGGAACAGTGCTCACAGGAGGGGTAGCACAGATCATATATGCAGTTCATATGGTGGTGGGGATGCTGGTTGAGCACACTGGAAGCTAACACCTGGGCACCCCTCAGCATTGGAGGAGAAGGAGTGGTTGCAGCAACAGAGGCCACCATTCCTCTCCGTCCAGTTAACCAGAGGAAAGCTAGCACGCCCAACTTGGGTGTTACTCCCGATACTTGCCCCATCTTGGAGCACTGACCAAAACTCCCTGGCCACACGCATCACACACCTCTTGGTATTCACTGAAAGTGTAGACATTCCCCTATACTACACAGACATAGTTCAAAAATAAAAGCCATCAGAGGAAAGAAAAAAATATTTTACAAGTACTTAAAAATAAATTCAAGAAACAAGAATAAGGAAGACACTATGACCTCTGCAAAGGAGTACAACAACATTTTAATGTTAGAATGTGAAGCTACAAAAAAATTTAAATACCTTGGAGTAAATTTAACCAAGATGTCACAGATCTCTATGATGAGAATTACAAAACATTAAAAAAAGAAATAGAAATAGAAGACATAAAAAAGTGGAAAAATATTCCATGTTCATGGATTGGAAGAATCAACATCTTCAAAATGTCCATACTACTGGCAGCAATTTATAGATTCAATGTGATTCCAATCAAAATACTAAAAACATTCTTCTCAGATCTAGAAAAAAATGATGCTAAAATTCATATGGAAACCAAGCGACCCCAAAGAGCTAAAGCAATCTTAAATAGCAAAAACAAAGCCAGAGACATCACAATCCCAGACCTCAAGACATACTACAGGGCAGTTATAATTGAAACAGCCTAGTACTAGCACAAAAACTGATGTGTAGACCAATGGAGCAGAATAGAAACTCTGGAACTCAATCCATGCATCTATAACCAACTTATCTTTGACAAAGGAGCAAAAATCAATTTCTAGAGCCATGACAGTTTCTTCAACAAATGATGCTGAGAAAACTGGATTTCCACATGCAGAAGTATGACACAAGACCCCTACCTCACACCTTACAGAAAAATCCACTCAAAATAGACCAGAGACCTAAGTCTACAACATGAAACCATCAAATTACTAGAGAACACTGGGGAAACCCTACAAGATATTGGCATAGGTAAAAACTTCTTAGAAAAGACCCCAGAAGCACAGACAATCAAAGCCAAAATTAGCAAGTGGGACTACATCAAAAAAAATGAGAAGCTTCTGCACTGCAAAAGAACAGCTTGTTGGGTCCCTATGTGAGAAGTGTGCTGTGTTCCACCAGGAGCCAGCCACAGGACAGCTGGATTCAGGAGTGGCCCTGTGGCAGGAGACAGGCCTCTCTGCAGGGCTGCTTGCTCCCCATCTGATGGGAGTTTTGCTCTTAAATTCTAGGTATGGGAGCTCCCTATATGGGTGCCCAAGCCAGGCTCCAGGATGGGATGCAGCTACCTCCAGCACTATGTCAGAGGAGCCTGCCTGCCTGATGGAGTGATGGAGGCAGGCAGTCCCATGCACCTCCCAGGGCTGGTTTCAGTCTAGGCCGGCGTAGGCTCCGGCATCTGGGTCAGGCCATTGCCTCCTTTGGAGTGGGCTGGCTGCCCTGTGGGAAGCAGGTACTGCCTTGTGTTTCATTAAAAACCAAGTATGTTTCTCAAAACTCATCTGGATCCCCATGCATCAGCATTTGATTGTTCTCTACGGTTGTATTTTAATTTGTTCCCCATCACCGTGTGTATAATGAATTCAATAGCAGTCATGGATCTCTGGTCAGTGATGAATATTTAAATCTTCAAACTACATGGTCTGGATGCTGTGGTAAGCAAGATGAGCTCAGTTTCCTTCTAATTTTTTTGTACTTAAATTTATTTAATTTCCACTCTGTTTAAGTTTCCTTGCATTACAAGCCTTGTTCTAGATTGCAGCTACGCCTTCTCGTGAATAAGGTCTATTGTACATTTGAACAACACAAAGAAAAATGACACAATGGAAAGGAAGAAAGTAGGGCTTAAAGATAAAGGGATAATTAGAACATTGGCGAACAAAGGAGATCTAATGAAAGGGTTGTGTTTGAAATGCATTGGCATGTTACTGTATATAGAAGTATGAACTTTTCCTAATTTTGTTTTCAATATTTCCTAGATCTTTCTTGCAAATGTATACTATACTGAGCCAAGTGAAAAACTAAATCAACTCATGGGAATATGTTACCAACTTTAATTTCACATTAAATTTAGATTAAGTGGTTAAGTCCTTACCTCAGTCTGTGAAAACATAAAGAACTCTAACCCATAAGGGGAAGACCCATTGGAAGAAAGTCTTGGGAAAGGAGGAATGCTTGGGACCAAGGTGGCCTGTTTTCTTCTCTTGAATTTATGGTGCCAGTAAAGCCAACAGACTTTGACAAAAACCACAGCCTGCAGGCCAAATCTGGCCTAATGTTTTTCTGAAAAATGTTCATTAAAGAAATAGAAGAATGATACTTTGTGACATGTTAGGATTATTTGAAATGGTTTAACTAGAAAATGGCAACACACATCCCATTTATGTAGCTCAGGCTACGATGGCAGAGGTGAGTAGTCACAGCGAGTGCATGTGGCCTACAAAAACCTAAAAGAGTTTATGTGGCTCATTATAGAAAAGGGTTGCTGATCCAGGGGTTGGAAGGTGCCTCAGAGGTTTAATGACTTTCTGGAGAACAGTGTTGCTTGTTTGTTAAACTATGAGAGTACTTCAAAAAGTTTGTGAGAAATACAATTACAAGACAAGTTTATTTTGGTGCAAAAAAAGTCCGAGATTCAATGCCTCTTGTTTTCATAAGAAGCATTTTCCATGAACTTTTTGAAAACCCCATGTACATGTGGATTTCAAATTCTTTTGGTAACATTTGTAACAAAAAGAAACTCATCTCTTTTTAAAATTTAGTTTATTTACTTGAAAGGTAGAAAGAAAGAGAGAGAATCGTTTATTAGTTCCATTTCCTGAATGGCCACAATGGCTGTAGCTGGGCCAGGCTGAAGCCAGGACTCAGGAACTCCATCCAGGCCTCCCACATGGGTGGCAGGGGCCCAAGCAATTGGGTCACCTTCCACGATTTTTCCAGGCACATTAGTAGGGAGCTGGATCAGAAGCAGGGCGGCCAGGGTTTGCACTGGTGCTCTAAGATGGGATGTCGGTGCTGCAGGCTTTGGCTTAACTGCTGCACCACAACACAGGCCTCAGTAAACTTACCTTTTAATTCAATTTTCCATAAACTCTTTGAAGTACCCTTGTCTACAAATCAAGGATGCCTCCTGATTTCAGAATTACTGAAAAGAAGGGAAAAGTTCTCCAAATTAAGCAATACCGTGACAGCTACATCTGCTTTCCAATTATTACAGAGATTTTTCTAGCCTTTAGGACATACTTTAGAAAGAATCCTTCTACATCAAGGACTTGAGCTAGATAATAGAAGACACTGTCCAGCTTGAAGCTTCCAGAATTTGTTATTCTAATAGCTCACCTCCCTCCCTCCCTCCCTCCCATCGTCTATTTTTGGCTATTGCTTCGGGAGCTGTTTCACCCTGCGCCTGTAGTCCCTGAAGGTTACGCACAGTCACAGTGGCTGTGTGCTATACAGCAAGGCAAACACTGATCTAGTGAATGCTAAGGGAATGTTCCTAGGTGAGATCCACGGTTAGGTACCCAAACAATCAGCACATAACCTTGGTTTATTTGTGTTTAGGACACCAGCTTTAATATGCATTGCTGATTGCTGAGCATGGCACCCATGGCCTAAAGCACTATAACTTACTTGCACCTGACTGAAACTTCACCACGTGTTTCCTCCATAAGGCACACAGAGACGTCTTGTATTCAGGAACCTTAGACAGTGTTTGAGCTCTATGCTTGTGGCATCTCAACAGCCCGATTACCAACAAAACCCACAAAAATGTGGCAGGAAATGGATCTTGAAAAGGACACTCTTACACAGTATTTACACAGTATGGGAGCTGAAGCACCATGGCAGAGTCGCCTTGTTTGCCCTTGGCCAGGAACATGCACACTGGCCATCCATGTGTTTCACTGCTCTGCACAAGTCTGTCAGTGTCTGCGAAAGTCATGATTAGGGTCGCAAATAAATGTCAGTGACTTGCTGCATTCATAAATCTGAGAATAGTGAGGCTTGCCTCTATGTAATCAAACCATATACACTGTCTAGTCTCTGTAACTTAAACCTCATTGACCAATTGGCATACTCCTGGCCTTTTAAATACCATTTAAAGTCATCTCCTAGAGCAGAAATTTGTTTTTTTTTTATTTTTTATTTATTTTTTTGACAGGCAGAGAGAAAGGTCTTCCTTTGCCGTTGGTTCACCCTCCAATGGCCGCAGCAGCCATCGGTGCACCGCGCTCGTCCGATGGCAGGAGCCAGGTGCCAGGTGCTTTTCCTGGTCTCCCATGGGTTGCAGGGCCCAAGCACTTGGGCCATCCTCCACTGCACTCCCTGGCCACAGCAGGGAGCTGGCCTGGAAGAGGAGCAACTGGGACAGAATCCAGCGCCCCGACCGGGACTAGAACCCGGTGTGCCGGCGCAGCAAGGCGGAGGATTAGCCTGTTGAGCCACGGCACCGGCCCTAGAGCAGAAATTTGGCACAACAGCCATGCCACTCCTGGGACCCCCGCTTCCCATACAGGAGTGCCTGGGTCACATCGTGCTTCTGCTCAATTCCAGCATTAGCAATGCGCTCCTGGGAAGCAGCAGGTGATGGCTCACGGAGTTGGGTTCTTGCCACCCATGTGGGAGGTGTGGATTGAGTTCCAGGCTCTTGGGTTGCATGGGGTTCAACCCTGTGCTGCTGCAGACATTTAGGGGATGAATCAGTAGTTGTGAGTTCTCTTTCTGCCTTTCAGATAAATAAGATGTAAAAAAATTTTTTTTTAAGTTATTTCCACTAGTCTAAAATAGTGTTGATAATAAGCTCCTTTTAAAAATTGCTTAACTGCCGGCGCTGTGGCTCAACAGGCTAATCCTCCGCCTTGCGGCGCCGGCACACCGGGTTCTAGTCCCAGTTGGGGTGCCAGATTCTGTCCCGGTTGCCCCTCTTCCAGGCCAGCCCTCTGCTGTGGCCAGGGAGTGCAATGGAGGATGGCCCAAGTGCTTGGGCCCTGCAACCCATGGGAGACCAGGAAAAAGCACCTGGCACCTGGCTCCTGCCATCGGATGAGCGCGGTGCGCTGGCTGCAGTGCACTGGCCGCGGCGGCCATTGGAGGGTGAACCAACGGCAAAGGAAGACCTTTCTCTGCCTCTCTCTATCTCACTTTCCACTCTGCCTGTCAAAAATAAAAAAATAAAAAAAAATTGCTTAACTGTATCTCTCCTTAGGAATTCCCTTTCCATTTTCTTTTTGTATCAAATTAGGTTTTAGGTTTTAGATTCCTTTTCAGCATTTTGAGGAGTCTTTTGCTCCCATTCTGTGCACTGCTCCACCTATGTTTTGGTCTTTTGCAGCCCTACCACCTCCTCAGGTACACCTGCAGGGTGTACCACCCACTGCAAGTGGTTCTTCACTCCTCATCTCTTCAGATCTTAAGTAGGTCCTGTTATGCCCAGGACAGGCTGCATAACTTGTGCAATTTGTCCAGTTTGTTCAGAGCCTCAAGATGGCGGCAGCCAAACATGACACCAAGAGCTGGACGCTTCTGTGTGTCAGGCCCTGTGGGACTTCACAGACCACATGCCTGTGTTGCTGGCCCGGACTGTGCCCACTTTAGGGAGAAACCCTAGTGCCACCAGAGCTAAGCAGGTGGAGGGCTGGTCATGCCACTCCCAAGGGACATCTCCCTTTGGTGCTTCTCCCCTCCTGCATTCTTTCTGCTCCACCTCAGGTGCAAACCTGGGAAAATGCACTTCATTACTTTAATTCATTTTACTATAAAAATTGTAAAAAAAAAAACTGAGTAAATATTATTATTCTCTTTTTACAGAGAAGGGCACTAAGACATGATGATTAACTTTAAATAGTAATGTTTACTCATTCTCACCTCATGGAGACATCAGACAGGTTTAATGGCAGGACTTAGGGAGAAAGGCTCCGTGTAAATCCCACATATTACACAGCTATTATTCTACTGTAAGAAGAGAGATTTAGGCTGCATAAGGGGAGGGGTATTTACTGATACAGGTATTAGACAATGAGGTAGCCTTCCCAGCTCCTCCCTAGATACATTTCAGGTTAGGAAGAGAGTTGGAATGTTAGGCTCCACTTAGTTGTCAGCTCTAGAAGCTGGGAAAGAGTGGTGGTTATAGGAAGGAATACTTTTTTACTTCTTTTTAAATATACAGGGATCAGACACAGATTTTAATTTTGCCAGTAAAGGATTAAAATAACCAAACTATGGTCTGTTACAAGTTCAAAGAGAAAAAGGTTTTGACACCAAAAAATCCTAAAAACAGGAATCAGAGAAAATATCTGAAAATCATGTATCTGATAAGGGGTTACATCCAGAGTATATTAAGAGCTCCTACAACTCAACAACAACAAAAAACAATAAAAGTAATTTAAAAATGAGCCAAGAACTTAAAGTCGATTGTATGCTACAAAAGCTGTGGCGTCTACTGCCACCATCCAACACTGCAACAGTGGTTCAAGTCCTGGCTGCTCCACTTTTGATCCAGCTTCCTGCTAATGTGCCTGAAAAAGCAGTGGAGGATGGCCCAAGTGCTTGGGCCCCTGCCACCCATGTGGGATACCCAGATGGAGTTACAGCCATCTGGAAAGTGAACCAGTGAATGGAAGATCAATCACTCTCCCCCTCACTCCCCTGTAGCTCTACCTTTCAAGTAAGTAATTTTATAAACTAGGCCCTGGTCTTGAATGTACCTTTCTCCAAAGAAGATATACAAATGGCTAAAAAGTGCATGAAAAATGTTCAGTATCATGAATCATTAGGGTAATACAAATCCAAATCAGAATTACATACTGCCTCACATGCATTAGTATGGCTAAAATTAAAAAAAGCAGAAAATATCAAAGAGAATGTGGAGAAATTAGAATCCCTGTGCATGGTTGATGACAATATAAAATGGTTTAGCTGCTGTGAAAAACAGCAAAAAATGAATGATGGAAATATCACCTGTTCCAGTAATCCCATTTCTGAGTATGATTTTAAAGAGATATATGACAGATATTTCAAATTTCCTATATTGAAGGGTTTTTTCCCTTTCATTTCTCAAAAATCCAGTATAAGTACATCAGACAATGTGGCCTGGCTCCTGACAGTTAGTAAGCACTGTCATACACGGTCCAAGACTTAACCACTCAAACTACTTACATCTCAAATTAACCATTCCTGAAGAGGGAAGGAACTAACCCTGCCTTTGTGTTGTCAGCCACAGAAATCCATGGCCAAGCACAAAGGACTGAAGGAGAGAAAGGTTCTGTAAGAGCGAGTAGAAGTAGACTGTCCTTATCATCAGTGTGTTCGGTGGAAGTGATGGCTAAGGAAGAGGCGTAGACTACACCAGGGCTTGGAACGCAAGATCAGCACTGAACCATCCTGGCTGCCTCTGGTGGGAGGCCCTCTCCTGGTCATATACATGCCCGCCATACTCATTCATATTATAGATGTCAGAAATTCAGATATCCTTGGTCAAGGTCTGGAATAAAGTTTGTTTTAGGGCTATTTACATAGATAGGGTTTACTAAGCTACTGTGATTTCTTAGCCACACTCAAAGATAGCAACACAAAAATGTCCTCTCCGCCACACTAAAGATGTTCATTCACATACAACAGAAAGACTGGTTCCTCTCTTCCACAATTAGAGCAATTTTACCAGGGATCTGCATTGGACAACACTTTGAACATTCTTTTATTAAAATTCCTGGGTGTCCATTGGTGCCCTGTGGCTATGGGCAGGAGTTACTGGAAATCCCCTGAGCATTGACACAGTTGAGTCAACCTACCATCCCTCAAAACCCTCCTCGTTGCTATGTTGACTCAACAGTTTTCCCAGACTCTATGTTGACTGACCTTTCTGTAGCTCCTGCCCTTCTGGGCCGTCGCTGTGCAGTGGGGACACACTCTTTCCTGGCTTTTTTGTTCCCTGTCTTGCCCTCAAAAGGTCATTCCCAGACTCACTGCACCCACCTCCTGGTTTTTGGTCCATTTGGCCACTGTTTCCCCCTGGCTTCGCTTTTAGATCCTCTGTTCATTCTGCACCAACATCAGGCCAGTTCATGTCCACTCCCAGGCTTTGTTGGCCAACCTTATGCTGCCATTCCCCAAGTCTACACCAGCATCTTGCCTTCCTCATCTTCAGCTATAGTAGTGAGATCCTGATACTTCCCCTGAGAGGTCCCCTTTAGGACCTGACTTACAAATCCCCAAAGTCATCTTAGACCTACTCCCTCCATGCTCAAATTTTGCATCTTACTCATCACCAGGAGACATCTGCATCTACTCTACCACCTGAACAGCGCACCCTTCTACCTCTGCTCCAAGGTAGTCCCATCATGTCTCCCCTGACCCTTGCACCTGCACCCAGACTCTCCAGAGTCTGTTAGATAACATCATTTTGTACAACTTTCTGTGCTGCCACCAGCCCCCTGTGGCTACTGAGCACTTTCAATGTGGCCAGTGTGACCGGAAGACTCAACTTTAAATTTTGTTTTGTTTAGGGACAAGTGTTGTGGTGCAGTGGGTTAAGCCACCACCTGCAATGTTGGCATCCCACATTGGAGTGCCAGTTCTAGTCCTGGCTACTCCACTTTCCATCCAGCTCGTGGCTAATGTGCCTGGGAGAGCAGTGGAAGATGACTCAGGTGCTTGGGCCGCTGCCACCCACGTGGGACACCTGGATGGAGTTTCAGGCTCTTGGCTTCAGCATGACCCACCCCTGGCTGTTGTGGCCGTTTGAAGAGTGAACCAGCAGATAGAAGATATCTTTCCTTCTTTCTCTCTGTCAAATAAATAAATATTTAAAGAGAATATTTGTTTTAATTTAAATGTATGTAGCCCTACATGGCAGTGGCTACTGTGTCAGCCAGAGTAGCTTGTGATTCTCAACAGATGTAAGAAGACCCCAAGCAGCTTCCTTGACATGACAGAGAGGCACTTCCTTGTCTCCCTCCTCACTCTCTTTATTCTCATGCCTCTCTTGGACACAGTGAAATGTTCCATTTCTCACAATCACCTTGCTTCCCTCTCCTTTGGGATAGGAACTCCTCAGACTTAGAGTAGCTTCTGTCTGCATGTCAAACTCCAACTTGATCTTTGGGTCCTGGCTTTGCAGTGACTTCTCACACCTCATGCCATGGTCCCCTGTTGTGGTGGAATGAGGTGAAAAGATCATATCAGGTTGGCCGCTGAGGTGAAAAGGTCATGCCAAGATGGCTGTTGACAACAGAAACTGCCTGGCAACAGGCCATGATTAGATGGTTTCAGAAACTGCCTGGCGATAAGAGCCTGACTGGCAACAGGCTGTGATTGGATGGCTTTGGAAACTGCCTGGCAACAGGCTGTGATTGGTTGGGGCATAGACTGCCCCTTGACTGGATTGGCTGGTCTTGGCTATATAAGATGTTGTACCAACTGTAATAAACGAGTCTGCTGGCTGCTCGCCTCAAGCCTGCTTTCACCAGACTCCCGGGGTCTGTGTGTTGACTCCGCGCCTCTTGCCCCCACCATGCTCCTCCTCTCAGAAACTAATCCATTGCAACATTGTTGAGAAATCAACAGCAGCACCCTGTCACTTCCCCTTCCAGGTGCTACACTGTGGCCCTTACAGTTCAAATCATAGCACCTTTCACACTGGGGTTTCATCCCAGCTCAGTGCTCTATGCTCTGCATTAGATGTCAGGCTCCATGGGGGCAGACACCAGGGCTCTTTGGTTGCTGTTGCATCCTGAGCACCACCACAGTGCCTGGCGTGGCAGGGGCCCACATGTGAGCCTCTCCTGCAGGAGGGTGGGCTCAAAGTCCCAGGAGCATTGCACACACTCTCAAGAGCAGTGCCTTTGGCAGCTCTTCTTCTGCCTCTTCCCTCTTAAAGGCAGCTTAGGAAGGCGTAATTGTAATGGGGACAGCTCATTTCACAGTGTAAAGGACAACATGGCATTGAGAAATATCTTTTCTTCTGTAGTGCCCTGGCTATTAAAAGCTTCCGTCCAGTAGGTTTAGGAAGAACAGTAACTTAGCTATTGCACTGTCCATCACAATATGAACCAATTACAATGACGTACCTAACAGCAGCACTGACAGGCTCAGGGAGGGCCACTTATGGATTCGGCACTTAAACCATGAATGTGCTGTGCAAAGAAGGCAAGCACATCAGGACTCCCTTCCTAGCTCTGTGGGGAGTGGCATCTCCCCGCTGGGCTTCAGGTGCCAGCTGCCAGTATGAACACACACCCAGACCTCATCCAAAGTCATCAAGTCAATGTGTGTGCAGCATCCTGAAATCACAGAATATGCTGACCTATTATTTCCCACTTTCCCCTCATTTTTAAATTGATGGTTTTTTTTTCAGTTAAAGAAACAAACGTGCTTTAGGTGGAAATACGCATCCATTGGCACGATTCACCCAGGGCAGTGCATCGTGAACCATGCATTCTGCAGCCCATATCTAGTATGGAAATTCAGGAGATACTATAAACCTTTACTAATCACACCTGGTTTCAGTGAGACAGAGTCAACTCTTCCATGTCAGCTGCCCACTGAGTTTGAGATGCACAGAGAAGTGCATCTTTGTGGATCTGTGTCTTCCCACTCCACTGGTGCCTTGGAAGATAAGGCTTGGCTCACATAAGTTGACTATGGAATAAACAACTCTTCCTTTATTTAGTATCTTTCTTAGTCATGGTTTTGTCAAAGAAGAAGGCAATAAAACTCTTCTAAAATGATATAGAACGTGAGATAGAACATGGCTTTGAATCCTGATCTCCCTTACACATGTGCACACACACACATGCACGCGCACACACACGGTACTGCCAGCAGGGGACTTTATTAGAGATGCTGACTCAAAGAATCTCATTTGCTGTTACCCAAGCAACAGGACAAGATGGCAAACATTTGTGGGGTGCCTGTCACATGGTGCGTGCCTCTGGACCTGTGTTATTTCATTCACCTTCCCAAAGTCCTCTTTTAAGATGGGCATTATTCCCATTTTACAGTGGAAAAAAAGTAGGGGCCAAAAAGTGTAAGTAAAGCACTCAAGGCTACAGAGAGGAATGGTGATGGAGCACCCTAGACCACGCTCTTTCTCTCCGTGGTGGTCACATTTCTGAGGCAATCTCCTGTTTTGGCCTCAGAACTTCTCCCTAGGAGAAACGGATTTGAAAGACATGAGCTAGAACCCATTGTGGAAGGAGTCGGCTGCCCCAAGAAACAGGGGGAGGAGTCGATCTTGCGGCCTGCATTCTTCTGTACCCCGCAAGAGATGCTTAAAATAGGTTGGTGCCTATCTCAAAACCACCTAGAATGTGATCATGATGGAAATTAGCACTACCGCCACCCAGATGCAAAAGCACCCGTTAATTAAATGAGCAACGAGAATCTCAAAATAATTTGTGAATCGTCCTAGCTGCTTGCAGCAATCTCTCTCTTCCTGGTTATTGTGTTGCTGAAACTGATAGCTCTTCCCACCTCAAGAATGACACCTGGCTGCTGTGCATGGGTGGCATTTGCCGGATCACTGATTTCTGTTCCCCACCCTCCTGCAGAATGGAGAACTTAGCTCCTGGAGCCTGGCTAGAGGAAGACCTCTTAGTCGTCAAACATCCCCCTTGGAACCGCAGAGAACAGGTACCCAGCAAGAAGGTGCTTGGTCTTCTGGCCTGCAGGAAGGGCATCTGGGAGACACATGGCTATCAGCCTAGAGGCAGCTTCCCACGCAGGCCTAAGGACCACATGCAGGAACAAAGGCCTCCAAACCAAACCTGCACCGCTTCAGCTGCAACCTAAACGTTGCTGAACATGTATGACATCTTATAAATATAAAGCAGGTTATTGCTTTCAAGCCATAACCCTGCATCTCGAAAACCATGCTGTCCAGAAGATGTGGGGCTGGCTGGCTGCCTCCCTCCCTCCCTCTCTCCTTTCCTTCATTTGAAATGCAGAATTATGGGGCTGGGGGAGGGGGAGAGGGAGGGGGAGGGGGGGAGGGGGGGAGGGAGAGGGAGAGGGAGAGGGAGAGCGGGAATCTTCTATCTACTGGTTCACTTCCCAGATGGCTGTAATGCTCAGGGTTGGGCCCAGGCTGAAGCAGGAGCTTTATCTGGTCTCCCATGAGGGTGACAGGGGCCCAAGTGGTTGAGCCCAAATCTGCTGTCTTTCCAGGCGCCTTAGTAGGAAGGGAGTAGCTGGGCCTCGAACTGGCACCCATATGGGATACCAGCATTGCGGGCAGTAGCCCAACCTGCTCTGCCAAAAGGTAGGCCCCTATGTTACTCATCTGGGAGATTCAGCCCAGCCTAAAAACCAGTAGACACCATCATCCAGAAGCACAGGACCATCACCATGATGGCACCAGGAGCACTGAACAATGAGTTGGGGAGGTTCCAGCTGCTTCCAGCTACTGAGAACCCTAAGAAATCACGCTTTGGGCCTTTGTTCATCTTCCATTAAGAAAGGATTCTCTGACGCCCCCTTGGAAATCTCCTCACATCTCTTCTAGCACAGCTGGATCTTATGACTTCTCTATAAGTCTGGTACCAAGTTAAAACAAGTGTTAGTGAGACCACAACTCCTGGTGTGGTCGCCGAAGCAGGCAGCCCTTTGAACCACCAGATTCTGTTTGTCTGAACTACCTTTGAGTCTCTTCCCCTTAGTACACTACCTGGCACTTTGTTGCTATTATTCTAATTATTAATTTATTTGAGAGACAGATAGAGCTCCCATATATTGGTTTACTCCCCAAATGCCCCCAGTAGTCAGCACTGGGGCAGCACTGAAGCTGGGAACCTAGGACTCAAACCAGGTCTCCCACATGGGTATCAACAACCCAGTTTCTTGAGTCATTACTGCTGCCTCCCAGGGTTCCCATGAGTCAGCAGCAGGGTGCTCTGATGTAGGATGCAAGTGTCCTAACAAGTACCTTAACTGCTATGCAAAACACTTGCCCCTGCTAGACATGTTCAGGCACTCAAATCCTTGCTGAATGAGAGGCATAGCTTCTTCTACCACACAAGTGGGATTTCTAACAAGAGGCAATATGTTCACATTCATATTTTTGGTGCATGGTAGGGACTCATCAATGAATGAATGTACAAGTACACACATGCTCAAGAGTCCCATGGCCCAGGTGATCAACTTCAGCCCCTGATTCCCTTCTGCTTTGCATTAAGCTCCAGCTGTGTTTGCAGAATCTGAGCTAATCGATGGTGCAGGTTGTATCATTAGTGTATTTTACATTCTCTGTAGCATTTCCATACTGCAAAAACATGAACTATACTTTTGCTAAGTGTGTTTACCAAAATAAGATTGCAATTGTATCCTATTTAACAGCAAAAGAGCCATTTTGACCTCAAGGGATATTAATATCATCTTTAATATTTACTAACTGTTCTTTAGACTGACTATACCATAAACATCCCTTAATCTTTAGGGATGAATAGAAAGTAGCAATAAATTCATTATATATGTGTTTTTTCCACCCAGGGAAATTAATTGCTACCCCTGCAGTATCTAAAAAATGACTACTGTCAATTCTTTCGAGTAGAGTAAGGAATCTATATGCTTTGCATACGATACCCAAACATTTACAACACAAAATACATCTATTCCTAGGAGTCTTTCTGCTGCTTTCTTTGAAGCATATTTTTGGAGGAAAGATTGCTGTTGAGAGGGCTTATGATTCATTAAAGTTGTTGACTGATTCGAACACTTAACTGCCAACCTGTTCTTCCAGAGAGTGTTCTTTTCTCCCACCTTGGCACCATTCTGCCAATACACATGTGCACCATGTGGAAGAAGTGCATGTGTGTCCCGAGAGCTGGCATACTGTGTATGCTATTTAAATAGAACTTTGATCTCTATTCAAAGGGTTCTTTTTTGTGTGACCCTTAGAAACAAATGCTCTTGTTTTCCCCCACAAGGTGACCAGAACTAGGCTCTAAGTACAGAGCCAGCGTATTGTGTAGCTCTTTGTTTCCTTGAAGAAAATTCCACAAATGTTGATTCACTAATTTACTCTAATGAAAAAGCTGTAGGCAGTCTCAAGTCTGAGCAAGCGTGAATGTTAGAAAGGTCTCTCTAGACTTACAATGCGGTTTTCAATGTTCTGTCTGGAATGGGAATATAAATAGAGCACGCAAGATGCTTCTGTTAAGACACAGTTAAGATAGAACATTTTTGATACTTGAAAATAAAGGTTTTAGAACTAAAATGATTCCAGAAAGTGTGATCTTCTTCCAGTCAAGGTGGAGTAAGAGGAATCGAATTTACCCTTCTGAGACAACCAAAAATACAGAGGAAAAGGCATGAAAAAAATGACTTCCAAGAGACTAGAGATCAATGAAGGACAGTGATGCTCGAATTAAACACAGGAGCAAAGCTTTGTGATGACAGCTTAGACAAGGATTTCAGAGATGCAGTAGGGAAACCAGAATCTACAAAAGAAAACAACCAATGGACCATTCACATAAATAACTCCTGCTCTTCAAAGACTACTGTTAACAGAATGAAAAGATAAGTTATAAACTGAGAGAAAATATTTGCAAATCTTATGTATCACCTATTTGACAAAGAATCTGTTCGCAAAATATATAAAGAACTCTCAAAACTCAACAATTAGACAATAATTCAATTTAAAAAAAAATAAGCACAGGGGTTGCAGAGACACCTAATCAAAGACAACACTGGGATGGTAAATGAGCATGGGAAAAAAATTGCTCAACATCATTAATCATCAAGGAAATGCAAATTACAAGTCGCAATAGGATACTACCACATAGCTATGAGAATGGCTAAAGCTAAAATGATTTACCACGCTGCGGGTTAAACAGGATGTGGAGTAGTCTGACTTCTTATGTACTTGCTATGGTAATGTAAAATTGTAAACTACTTTGGAAAACACTTTTGCAGTTCCTGTTTTTTTTTTTTAAGATTTATTTTATTTATTTGAAAGACAGAGTTACAGAAAGGAGAGGCAGAGAGAGAGAGAGGTCGGTCTTCCATCCTCTAGTATACTCCCCAATTGATTGCTCCACTTCTGATCTAGCTCTCTGCTGTGGCCTGGGAAAGCAGTAGAAGATGGCCCAAGTCCTTAGGCCCCTGCACCCATTTGGGAGACCCAGAAGAAGCTCCTGGCTCTTTGCTTCAGATCCACAGAGCTCTGGCCACTGCAGTCATCTGGGGAGTGAACCAATAGATGGAAGTCCCCTCTGCCTCTCTCTCTCTGCCTCTGCCTCTCTGTAACTCTGCCTTTCAAATAAATAAATAAAACCTTTAAAATAAAAATTAAAAAAAAAGCAGGGGGAAACTCTTGGGGTGATAGGAATCTCTGTTATACTGATTGTGGTGACAATTTTATGGGTGTGTATGTATCTTAACACTTGTCACATTGTGCAATTTCAATTTATTCAGTTCGTGGCATATCAATTACTTGATTGCCTCTCCAAAACGCCAATATACTAACTTGCTCTGGGATATTGTACAGAAAATTAGCATTTATGCTACAACTACTTGACAACTACTCACTGAGCCCCTGTCTGGTGCCAGGCAGAGTAGGCTTTGACCTCTAGGCCACTGGGTGCAACCTCTTTGTGTTTCCACTGTGCTAGAAGGCTGAAGAATACATTTTACCATTTCTTGTTGGTCTCACTGCTTGCAAACTGCTTCAGAATGTGTCACCTGTATTATGTTTTGCGATGAGTTACACATGTGCTAATTTTGATACTGTTTTTTGCCTGCCTGTACAAGTAAGAGAATTCACTATGAAGGAACCACAAGATGGCAATTGGATCTCTACTGGAAGGCCTTTCAGTGAAATCCAAAGAATAAGGTTAACCTGCTAGGTGTCCTTGTGCAGATCACCAGGAGCTTCAGCAGAAAATGCATGGGGAGACCCAACTCCAGTTTCCTGTATTTCCTTCTGTAAGAGTCACCAGAAGCATCATTGGCTGGGTTCCCTGACTCATCACCTTGCCATCATCTCTTATTTCTTAGATTTTTCACTAAACTGCCCTCTTTAAGCCACTGATAATTATGAAACTATCATGAATTCTTCTTGCAGAGATTCTCCTTGTCACATGAAAAGATCAGGGAAAGCAAAGATTAGCGATACACATAGTCTCAGTGTAAAGCACTGGAAAGTGACATTTTTTTAATCAAACAACTACATATCATTAGCATCCCAGGGAGATCACATTCCACTTGCATAAGTGGTCTAAAGGAGGGACCATTATGTCAATAGTAATATTTCAATATTGCTCATCAAGCCTGCCAACATTTCCCTTAATGTTAGAGAAAATATTTGCAATAGAATTACTCAAAACATATAGGCTGAACTCAGGCAATAAATTTTCCAAAAGAAAGTATGGAAACCTCACAACTATGAAAAACTAAACTTGCAGGACTATGTACAAGATTCTTTGAGCCAGAATTGGAAAAGCTGCTTGCAAAGTGAAAGAAGGAGCATATTTTAAATAACATAAAACAAATTATCTAAATCAATATTTTATAGAAACTGCTAACACACATGTATACCTTGTAGATGTTTAATTGATTAAATTAGAAACAAGCTCACCATGCACTCTATTTATACAAGACAAGGAAGATGACTCCTTTGAAGAATAATGAATATAGTATTCAAAATTTGGCAAAGGTTGAGATGATCCATGCTGGCCCTGAACCACTAATAATGTTTTGAAAGATTGGGTTATTAGATTAACAGTTGTAGAAGATGGACACTATTTATGCAATGTTAGAGCAAACATTTTTATTAACCAAACGTTTCCTAACTTGCAAACAAAAATGTGAAACTCAATCTGACACCTGTAGCAAATACGAGAGCCTTCCTTGGTCCAAGGCACAGCGCTATCCCTGGTGCTATAAATGAGATTTGATCCAAAGGTTATCAAAAGAAAAATCTTCTTCTTCCCCTGTTAACTCTTGCTGCCTCTCACCACCTATTTTCTTTCCCAATCCCTGAAATCTCTTAGCTCTCTGCTTTCATTTCTTCAACAGCACATGTAGGGTGGTTGATCCTTCACTGAACAAGAACCAAGGGCTCTACTTACATCATGCATGGAGTCCAGGAGCTTGGTGAGTTGGTAGAACCTCTGCCAGCTCTGCCCAGAGTTGTTGGGACACTTGGTTACCATCTTCCTCAGCTCCTTGATGTAGTTTGCCCTCATTTCTTCAAATGCAGCCTGGCTTTTGAGGCCATCTTTTGGAACTGTGTTGAGGAATACAGATATGTAAACCCCAAGGCTGAAAATGGCTCTAGCATCTTCTCAGTTAGGTGGCCTAGAACATTTTGCGGTTATACATTGGTGATAAGCTTGGATGCCAAATCCCAATTAATTGCAATTACAAATAAATATGGGTGCTATCAACTGGTAGACACTTGTTCAAGTTATACACAGGAGAATAACTTTGAATTATTGCAAATGTATCATTATGCATTTTGCATATATTAGCTCACTTGAACCTGTCCCCCATGTTATGACTTAAACATTATATTATTCTCATTTTACAGACAAGGAAACTGAAGGTTGCATGTTGAGAATCTGCCCATGCAAACAATAAATACACACAGCAGAGAAGGGATACTAAAAGCTTAAGTCTGTTTCCAAAGCCTGCCTCTGAACCACAGTGCTATACTGTCTGATGGCCTGTCATCAAAGTGTTTTATGAATCCTAACTTGCCAATACCTTGAAAATACGAAAGTATATTTTGATTTTCCACGACAACCGGAAGAGCCGCAATCCAAGCTGGGCTAGTGTTGGAAAACTTCATCTTCATACTCAAGTTCAAATCAAATACGCTCTGGGAAACTGGCCCTCTATGGGAGGTTGCTGCACACCTGTCCAGCCCTTGCTATTCTGGGCATTTGGGGAGGAAACCAGCAGATTGGAGCTTTCTCTCCGTCTGTCTGTCTCAAATAAAATAAATAATGCAACACTTTTGAAAAAAGAAGACTTTGGAACTCAGCACTTGTAAGCATGTCAAATGCTGGGAGGATCTTTCCCAGGCAGGCCAGGTTTATTGAGAAAAGGTACAGCTGTGTGCAGGAGGGGCATGGGCAGAAGTTAGGGTAGAGCCAGCCCCTTTGAAAATTTTACATCTGCTTTGTCACTATAGGCAATAAAAAGGTATGTTTGTGCTTTAACTCTGAGAAATAAAATCACCCAGAACTTTATTCTCTAGGAGATGAAGACCTAATGTGCCACTAACTTCTTAACTGCACATATTCGCAGTTTTTCATAATTGGTGTAAATAATAATATGGTCATCAGCCCTTTAGAATGGCTAAGTATATTCATGAATATTATGTGCAACCCTGGGAGCTGGCATACCACAATTACCAAATAAACCCTGCTACTCCATAGAAAGATGTGAAGTATTTTGCAAATTAACTTCTTAATCTCCTTGAGTTTAACTGTTGAGGGTTTTGATTTGTGGTTTATTTAAATCTATTTTTGTGAGGGGGGAGGATTAAGCGCCTAATAGTGACTACACACATTCCTGAGGCTACCACAGTATTAGTTGTGGTTTTAAATATTTGACATTCATATTAGCAGTTAAATGTATTTCATTATATAATACATAGGGGTTTTTTATCTAAAAATGAAAACCTTGTTTTGGAAGTATAAACATGAAAGAAGTATGGTAGTAACCAGAATGTCAATCCTAAAACCACACATCTACTTTTTATCAAAATTTTAACATTGCCTTAAAACTTTCTAAAAGAAACAGAAAGTTTGCAAATCTCAGCCTACACTGACAATCCACAAATTAACATTTTTTAGGTTATAAAATTGGAAAAAGTAAACTTTTAGCTTTTCCAAAATAAGATACTTATGTGGATGTCATCCTATACACTAAAAAACGACATAACATTAAAATACAGTGAGTACATTTTCAGGCTATATTTCAATACATCTAAGATTAACCAAAAACATTCATATTTCTGATAGTTGTGCTATCAAAAATTCTCAAGATTATAACAACTTGTATCAAATATTATTACTTGCATTTTGCTGCTGTAACTGAAATATGTTTTACCAGTTTCCTAGCCAGATTTTTTAGAAGTTGAAACAAACCCACAAATAAAGGGAACTTAAGCAAAACCTCCAATTTTGGAGGTTTGCCCAGAATTTCTGCATTTACTTATTAAATGCAGCAAGGCTGCTGGAAATCGTCCAAAAGCTATGGGCTGGAGAAGAGCAAAGAGACAACGGCGGTAGAAGTCTGTCTGTTTTCCTCTGTAAGCACCAAGAACATGGCATACTCTGGAGGCCATGGCTAAAAATCTTCCTTGATATGCTGGACATCAGGTGTGCAATTTAACAGCCCCAAATAAGAACATGTTTCATTCACTGTATCACAAATTAGCAAAATAAACTTATGGAAGGCTGCAGTTTCTATGACTCATACAATTCTTTACTTCTGTTTTCCTGCCTTTTTATATTGCTTTCCCTGCATCCAGAAAAATTCAGAATGGAAAGTAGTGAGCTACTTGGATGCTATTGCATACTTCAGGTCACTTCAGAGTAGCATCAGAATCTATGAATGAGTAGAAGGGTAAAAAAGGGTAAGAGAGCAATTAGGAATTAGCAGTCAAAATTTATAAAGAGTTAATAGTACATATATATTTTAGGTGAAAATATTTCATTTAAACTGTCACACATCTGATATGATTTTTTTTTTAACTAGCAGTGGTTGACAACATAGCCTGGAAAAGAGAATAAAATCACTTTCACTGAATTGAAAAGCGGGTGGGGGGGAAGTTATGGTGGGGGAAGCCATTGTAATCTATAAGCTGTATTTTGGAAATTTATATTCTTTAAATAAAAGCGTTATAAAAAAAAAAAAAAAGAAAGGTGGGATTGCCAAAGTTATACTCCAGAGAGGATAACTTAGGAACACCAGAAACCTTGAAGGCACGTGGAGCGAGGCGAAGCAGCCTGGTTCTGCTGACCCGGCAAACACGGACGCTACAGGAGATGGGCTGTGTGTGATTAGTGAGGAATGGCGAGGCCTGTGGCAAACCAGAGGACATGCCCTGCCCTGGGCAATCAAATTCAATGAAAAGAAAACAAAACGAAAGGCCAAAAGCAACCCCCCCAAACGTGTGCTGGCCAAACAAAACACAGCTGTGACCTGCTGGCCCCTCTTCCTGCCTGCCCCTCTGCCGTGGTGCCGCCCTGGATTCCATCTGCGCCCCTCTGGGCCTCCCCGACTGCCGTCCGCACTCTGCTTCTGAGAGCGAGGGAGCAACTCTGATGCGAAGTCCAAAGTCCTGGGGTTGAGTCCCAAGGATTCTGAACCAGCAACCACTTAGATGCTTGTTTCGCCAGCTTTGCAACAGGCTTGCCAATCTCCCAGCACTAAATTAAATTAGAAGTATTAATATAGAAACACGCTTTAGAAATCGTGAGGTGTTCAGCATATGAGGGAACCTCAAAAAGTTCATGGAAAAGGGAACTAAAGGGTAAGTTTATGTTGGTGCAAACAAAGAGTGGCATCTGTGGCTGGTGCTGTGGCGCAGTGGGTTAAGCTCCCGCTTGCAACACGGACATCCCATATGGGAGTGCTGCTTCAAATCCCAGCTGCTCTGCTTCTGATCCAGCTCCCTGCTAATGTGCCTCTTGGACAGCAGTGAATGATGGCTCAAGTGCTTGGGCCCTGCACCCATGTGGGAGAGGATGGAGTTCCTGGCTTCTGGCTTCAACTTGGCTCAGCCTTGGCTGTTGTGGGCATCTGGGGAATGAACCAGTGCATGGAAGGTACCTCTCTCTCTCTCTCTCTCTGCCTTTTAAATAAATACATTTTAAAAATATTTGAAATCCGTGAATATAAGGAGTATTCAGAAAGTTCATGGAAGATACATATTATCAAAAATGTATGGATTTCAAATGTTTTTGCACCAAAATAAACTTTAAATTTTTTTTTTTTCATTTTATTTTTAGAAGAGGGAGCGGGAGGGAGAGGGGAAGGGAGAGGGGAAGAGGGAGGGGAAGGGGGAGGGTAGGGGAGGGGGAGGGGAGGGAGATTGATCTTCAATCTGTTGGTTTTCTCTAAATATCCCTAACCACCAGGGCTGGGCCAGGCTGATGCCATAAGTCCAGAACTCAATCCATGTCTTCCACATGGGCAGCAGCCACCCAAATACCTGAGCCGTTACCATTGCCTCCCTGGGTGTGTATTAGCAGGAAGCTGGATTGGAAATGGAGCAGCCAGAACTTGAACCATGCACTCCAACATCGGATGTTGGCATCCCAAGTAGTGTCTCAACCACTGTGCCAACTGTGTATGCTTAAATTGATTTTTTTTTTTTACAGGCAGAGTAGACAGTGAGAGAGAGAAACAGAGAGAGAAAGGTCTTCCTTTTGCCATTGGTTCATCCTCCAATGGCCGCTGCAGCTGGTGCGCTGCAGCAGGCACACCGTACTGATCCTAAGGCAGGAGCCAGGTGCTTCTCCTGGTCTCCCATGGGGTGCAGGGCCCAAGCACTTGGGCCGTCCTCCACTGTACTCCCTGGCCACAGCAGAGAGCTGGCCTGGAAGAGGGGCAACCAGGACAGAATCCGGCGCCCCGACCAGGACTAGAACCTGGTGTTCCGGCGCCGCAAGGCGGAGGATTAGCCTAGTGAGCCACGGTGCCGGCCTAAATTGATTTTTAATTTCCATTTGTGGCAAGCTTTTGAAAGCCCCTTGTATGAGACAGAGGGTCATTATCCATTGTTACCATGGCCTGTCCTTTCCTGGTGCTCATCACTAACTGATTCCGGCTCACCCTTCTCAGACCCAGCTCCTCGTCACTGGGGAGACCACCTCTTCTTACCCACTCTATGCTCACCACCCTGGCTGGTGATGCCACTTTCCCAATCATTCTACTAGAGACCGCCCCTTCTCTCAGGCCCCCGACTCGCGTGCCTGGCCTGGCTCCTCTTCCCTTCTTCCAGTCTCTGCCAGACAGCCTGTTGTCCCCTGGAGCCCATGCCACTCCCTGTGGCACCCTTGCTGGCTGTTGACATCCAGAACACTTCTCAGTTTCCTTAGTCGCTACAGCACTTGGCCCAGCACCTCTCTCTGCATACTGTCCCAGGTCACCATTCTGGGCATTGCTCTCGTCCAATGTGAGCCTCTTCACATTCTTTCTGCTCTGTTTGGAAACTCCTATGCCCAAGCCCCTTGCCAAAGCTAATCCTGTCCCCTGGTGTCTCTTCTGGCAGCTTCTGCCATCAACTTCTCTCCTCCCACACTTGGTGCCAGAAGTCTGAAAAAGCTTCCCAACAGTCTGCAAGTTGCAGGCCATCTGGCACTTGCCCGATGCCGACTGGTCAGCTCCAGAAGCCAGCTCCTGGCATCCTCAGCTTTCTCCGTGCAGGCCATGCTGCTGCTCTACCCCTTGCAGGAACCCTCAACTTGGGGCTTCTACTCCCTCTGCCAATGCCGCCCCTCCCTGCAGCCTCCACCATCCTCCCCTAACTGCGTAGCCAGCTCCTTCCTCTTTCCTCTCTGCCCAAGGCAAACCTACTCCCCATCTGAGTGTACAGGGCAATGTTCTCTAAGGCTAACTCCAGATCTAGATCTCAGGACTCAAGTCTGTCTTCTAGCACCCGCTGCAAAGTTTTCCCTCTCTTTGCTGTCTTTCCTGGGATACAGAGTTAGCCTCAGAAAATTAACCCGTCCAAAAGATCACCCACGTTACCCTGCATGGAATCTGCTCCCCTTTGCAACACGATCATGTTTCTAGTAACGTTCCTGCCACTGTGTTAGTCATCTCTGAGCTCAACACCTGGGTTGCTGCTGATCCACACCGCTTTTCCCTCCCCCACCCCTGTCAGTCGCTAAGGTCAAGGTTTCAGCAGTGCACTTGCTCCTGCCCATCACACAACCAATCACCATAATCCTGGCCATCATTTCCACAGCCTCTGGACAGCCAGGCTACATTCTCTGTCATTGCCTCTCCCTCTGACGCCCCCAGCTCCCCTTTAATCCATTCTTCTGCTGAATAAATCTTCATAAAGCCATAAAACACAGCTTTGGTCCTGTCATCCCTCTGCCCACTGCACTCCCCTTTCTGTCTAATGAAGGCCAGATTTCATCAATGGGCACTGAATAATCTGGTCCAACCTATAGTCCAACCTTATCCCTCACCACTTGCCAACCCAATTTAACCCGATGCACCATGAAAAATTCAATGAATACAAATGAATACACAAGGAACAAATTAGAAAACGAATAGGCAAACAATCCCCTCGCCCCAAGAACTAAGTGCTGTTGTTTACGTATGCTCTCCCTGGTGCACACTCATTCACACAGCTCCCTGCCAGAAATGCCATCCCAGGCCTCATGTCCAATCCATCACCTGTACAGACCTCCAAGATTTAACTGCACTCTGCCTCCCTGATCCCTAGAACTGAATGTGCCCTTCTCTGAGCCTCCGTGTTAGATAATTACTTTCCAGAATTCATGAAAGTCATCTTTGAACTTGTGACAGTCTCCCTGAGGGCAGAGACTCTGTTTCATTCTCTCTTTGCTTCCTGGATTGTCCAGTCCCACTGCACACATAACAGACAATAAGTTACTTCCTGATTAAATGGATGAAGGGATATGTTCTTCATAAGTCCAAAGCTTCAAACTCTCAACTTAATAGATCAAAGGCCAAAATGCTCCTCCCACCTTCTGAAACTTTTTTTTTTAACTTTTGATGCCAACAACCCGAACAGTCTCAATAAGCTACTCCTCTACAGGAGAGATGATCTGATGATGTAGAAAAGGTACGAGCATGGACACTGATTTACCTGTGCTTAGTAGCAGCAAGACTTTCATTACGGTGTACTCTTCAAAGGTAAGCTGCAGTCGGACGAACTGAAGGCTGATCTGGTGCATGCCCTGGCACAGCTCATACATGGCAGACTGGTGCATCTTCTCTCTGCAAAGGCAAGGAGGCACGGGTCTGAGAATTCAAGGGTCACTATCCAGCACAGCCCAAGGCAGCTGAATATGACATCTGGGTCACAGTTTTCCTTTGGGGTTCAACATGGACCAGAAAGACAGACTGGATGCCTTCCACAGTGATTGGTAAACTGTTTCTAGACCACTACTGCTGTGCCATTACTGGTACCTTAAGAGAATGTGGCAGAAGCATTCAATCCAGTCCTTTTCAGTGTTCCCTGATTTCATTTTAGGTGTGGGGTATTATTAAGTGATTGTGTTGTGTGTTCTAGTGAGGTCATTCATAAAACAGAAAGGCTGATAGACTCTTGTTCCTTTTTGGCAACAGGTTCCGGGCACTTCCAATGTCAAAAGGTCAGTGTTAGATGGTATGCAAATAAGACAACAATGACCAATTATTTCTGCATAGACCTTCCTCCCAGAGGCTCTGGAAAATATTTGTTAGCATCTTGTTTCAAAAGGAAAACTAACCACAATTTCAAAAGGCGAGAACTCCACGTGGAACTGCTCTGTTCAAGGGAAAGATAGACATGAGAGTTTGGCTCCATATATGCAAGTGTTTTCACCTACACAACCAACCAATCGCCACCGCTCACCAGGCAAACATTGCCATGAGAATCTGTCCTCTACAACAACGGATGCTATTCTTGTCTCTTTATTTATTTATTTATTTATTTGACAGGTAGAGTTAGAGTTAGAGAGAGTTAGAGAGTTAGAGAGAAAGGTCTTCCTTCTGTTGGTTCACTCCCCAAATGGCTGCTACAGCCAGTGCTGTGCTGATCTGAAGCCAGGAGCTTCCTCCTGGTCTCCCATGTGGGTACAGGGCCCAAGCACTTGGGCCATCTTCCACTGCTCTCCCGGGACACAGCAGAGAGCTGGACTGGAAGAAGAGCAACTGGGACTAGAACCCAGCGCCCATATGGGATGCCACCCGCAGGTGGAGGATTAGCCAAGTGAGCCACGGCGCCAGCCCTCTTCTCTCTTTCTTTAAGAAGAAACCAAGGCATCCCAATTTGTTACATGTCTTTCCTCAAAGGAATAATCCTTTTGGGAGGCCCTGGAGAACTACTGATCAGTGATGGCCAGATTATAAAAAGTGAAAAAAGGGACAACTGGTGAAAAGTGACAGAGGACTGGACAGATCAAAGAAACAGAAAAGGCAGTTATGATGGCTGATCCACTTCTCACGGTGGCTAAAAGCAGGTAGCATCTGAGACAGAGCAACCTAGTGCCTCTCCCAGGATGCACTCTGGGCTCCCTCAGTTGGCAGAAATTTGCTTCTCAGCTCTAAATGCCATTAAGAAGGCACCCTCAAGGAATCAGGGAACATTTTGCTCTACAGTATTATGTTTTTCCTTCATCATGGATACTTTAAATTAAGGAAGTAATTTAAACACACACACACAGCCACAAGGAGAAACAGCAGTAACCTATGGGTCTACCATCCAGGACTAACAAAGAAAACAATGCTAGTATTCTTGGCAGAGCTGAGAGCTGCTGTCTCCCTCCCTGATTCCATCCCTCCTTCCACATTCCAGGAGGAACACTCGGCTTGGGTGACTGTCATTTCCATCCAGATGTGAATATCGCAGCAGTGCAGCAGGTTAAAGCCCTGGCCTGAAGCGCCAATTCTAGTCCCGGCTGCTCCTCTTCTGATCCAGCTCTCTGCTATGGCCTGGGAAAGCAGTGGAAGATGGCCCAAGTCCTTGGGCCCCTGCACCCACGTGAGAGACCCGGAAGAAGCTCCTGGCTCCTGGCTTCGGATCGGCACAGCTCCAGCCATTACAGCCATTTAGGGTGTGAACCAGCAGATGGAAGACCTCTCTGTCTCTCCTCTCCTTCCCTCTCTCTGTACCTCTGTCTTTCAAATAAATAAAATAAATCTTAAAAAGATGTAAATATCCTATAACACATGTGTGTATCTATAAAAACAACATACAATACTGATTTAAGTAAGTTTAAAACTGGATATATAGGTCCTTCTGCAGCTCACTTTTATTCTGAGCTGTAGCCATTTTCATGTAGACAACTCTTAATGCTTAGTTACTGCAAGCATCATGTATTCAAATTTATCACAATTTACTTATCTGCTCTACTACCAAGGGACACTGGGGTTGTTTCCTCTTCATTACTGGAACAAATGATGCCCAAGGAAGAACCTGGCACTGCTACGGGACAGAGCTTTAGATCTGTGTACACCTGCAGTTCTCCTTGCCACCAGCAGGCCACGGGAGTGTCCTTTCCCTCACATCCCACCAAGGCTTGCCAGGATCCAATTCATTTTTTCCCTTTGAAAAGGTAGCCCAGTGTTATTCTCATTTCCATGATCACCTGAAGGCTCTCCATTTGTAGGAAAGTGTCTTTATTTCACCTTTACTCCTGAAAGATAGTTTTTTAAACTATAGATTTGACAGAAAATTTCCTTCATTACTTTGAAGATTATGTGTGTTTGTGTGAGAGTGAGAGTATGTGTGTGCATATCACTATACCTGGGTTTTAAACGCTACTTTTGGGAAATTTCCTGTTAGGCTGTCATTTTCCCAAAAGTAACGAGTATTTTCTCCATGGTAGCTTCAATTTTTATTCTCTATTTGATATCTATAGTTTCATTATTATGTACCCAAATATAGACAGAGTTTTATTTCTTCCTGTTCAGGACTTTTTTTTTTTTAAAGATTTATTTTATTTTTATTTGAAAGTCAGAGTTGCAGAGAGAGAGAAGGAGAGGCAGAGAGAGAGGTCCTCCATCCGCTGGTTCACTCCCCAGATGGCTACTACGGCTAGAGCTGTGCTGATCCAAAGCCAGAAGCCAGAAGCCAAGAGCTTCTTCTGGGTCTCCCATGCGGGTGCAGGGGCCCAAGGACTTGGGCCATCTTCTACTGCTTTCCCAGGCCATAGCAGAGAGCCGGATTGAAAGTGGAGCAGCCGGGTCTTGAACCAGCACCCATATGGGATGCCAGCACTGCAGGCGGCGGCTTTACCCACCACGCCACAGCGCTGGCCCCCAGGCCTCAGTGTCTTTATTCAGTTGAAGATATAGATTTTTTTTTCAGTTCTGAAATATCCTTAGTCATTGTTTCTTCAAGGACTGTTCTTATCTCAATCCCTGTTATTCTTTCCTTTTTGAATCCCTATTAGTAGTTTGTTGGACCTTCTCATTGTGTCTTTCACATTAACCTCCCTTTCATATTATATTTTTTAAAAAAATCATTAATTTATTTGAAAGGCAAAGAAACAGAGAGAGGCAGACATTAGAAACATTATATGAATTTGTGCAATAGCCAGGCTGGGCTAGGCTGAAGCCAGGAGCCCCGAATTCAGCCTGGGTCTCCTGTATAGCAAGGACCCAAGTACACGAGCTGTCACCTACTGCTTCCCAGGACACACTTGAGAAGGAAACTGGGCTCAAATGCAGGCACTCTGAGAAGGGATGTGGGTGTCCCAAGCAGCCCCCAACCACAAGGCCAATGCCAGTCCTCTTTCCTGTTTCCCATCTCCTTGCCCGCATCTGCTGCATTTTCAATGATTTTCTCAGATCTGTTTTCTAATTAAACATTTTTTCTCAGTTTATGTGTAATCTACTCCTTAATGTCTACAATATTTTAATTTCAATGGCAATGTTTTTCTTGTTGAGGGCCTAGAAATGCTCTACTTTGTTCTTTTTAGACATTTCTATTATTGTCCATAATATATTTCTTTATATATTGTTATTATTATATTTCCCTTACATCTCTAGGAGTTTTAAACATGTCTACTTTATAGTTTCTTTCAGATGTTTCAATTCACTATTTTAGAACAGTAATATGTCTATTTTTAATTTAATTTTATTTTTTAAAAATTTTTTAACAGGCAGAGTGGACAGTGAGAGAGAGAGAGGCAGAGAGAGAAAGGTTTTCCTTTTGCCGTTGGTTCCCCTCCTATGGCTGCCGTGGCCGGTGCACCATGCTGATCTGATGGCAGGAGCCAGGTGCTTCTGGTCTCCCATGGGGTGCAGGGCCCAAGGACTTGGGCCATCCTCCACTGCACTCCCGGGCCACAGCAGAGAGCTGGCCTGGAAGAGGAGCAACTGGGACAGAATCTGGTGCTCTCACCGGGACTAGAATCCCGTGTGCTGGCGCTGCAAGGCGGAGGATTAGCCTAGTGAGCCATGGTGCCGGCCGGCCATGAACAGTAATATGTCTAACATGAATTGTTTTGGTGTTCTGTGTCCTGAGTGAATCCTATGGGTAGCAGCTTGTACAAGGAACTCTATAGGAAGTTTTAGCATTTACAGCTGTCATGGGTATATGCATTATATGCATTTCAGTTGCTCTGGACCAGTTTATATTCTAATTTCTCAACTTAAATGTTTTTTGCAAGACTCATGAAGTTTAAATTTAGATTCCACACTTGATGTGGTACCGGCTTGTCTTTCTTATTTCCTTCAGCTTCCCTGCCATGTCCCTGGGCTAGCTGGTTGATTAGATTTTATTGTTCTTGTTAGTAGAGGGAGAAACCTTCAGAGAGGCCTGGATTTTTGCAGTAGGCTCTGTTTCAGGCCCTGCCTTACTGGATTGTTAAGCTCCAGTTCCTGTTTCCTGCTCCTGTCCTAATGCCACCTCTAAAGCCATCCTTAAAGCATTCAAGAGTCTGCGGGCCCACTCTAGCTTCAGCTCTCAGTTAAACTTCTCCGGCTATGATTTCCTTCTTTTTGGATTTTTTTTTTGAGATTGACTATGTTTAAGACTTTTTAAAATGCAGAATTTCTCTGAATTTAGAAGGGGAAGAGGAGATCAATCCAGGTCCAACATTCTGATGGCAAACTCCAGGCTTCTTAAAGGCAGAGTCCATGTCTAACCAACCTCTCTGCATGTCAAAAAGAATATGACACATAAGTGCTATGTGTCAACCTTTGCTCTATAAATATTTCATGAGTGAGTGAAAAAGAGAGGGAAGGGGAAAAGGAAAAAGAACAGGTAATGATAATGAAATGGTTGAAGACATACAGATTTGCATATAGTGATGATGATAATTAGAAAGATAATGTACATGGCTACCAAAGGAGTTAGGGCATTTGTGCAGTTCTGAAAAAGGTTTTTTTTTTTTTTTTTAAAACGAAAACGAGAGAGAAAGTTTCAGATTGTAAAATAGGTTAAAGTAGGCTGCCTAAGCAGGATGTCATGGTGTGCCACACAACACACATCTGACACTGTGCAGCTCTGAAGTGTGCTCACATGCATTAGGCTACCTGTGCTGCAGGTAGAAAAGACATCCCTGGATTTGCTAGAGTAGGGCCCAGAGATGCTTACCCTGGCCCTTCAGTGAGCTGGCTCTGCAATCTGATAATCCTTTCACTTCTCAGACTAGGCTTACCAAACGTAAAGCCAGAATAAGGTAAGACTCCAACCTGTCAGGGAGCCAGGAGCTAGTTACAAGGAAGCTCTTAAATTATACAGTGCTGTGTAAATGTTAGCCTCCCTCCCCTTCTCTCCCTACCACTTCCTTTCTTTTTGGACATAATAGAGAAAATAAAATGCTTTTTGAGAGCCCATTGATGTTTCTGGTTTAAACAAGCCAAGAAAGGATCCACTTTTTAAAATGACTTCTCTGGAAAACAATTATTTCTATTGTTGTTATTAGTTCTACATATATGGATGGTAAGTCAAGCACAACCAGAGAGAACACAGATGTCAGAAGGTGACAGTGACTTGTCTGAAGTGGATCCTGACAGCTGCACGCCTCCATTTATACCCAGGTGTTTCTGTTACCGGATGTGTTAACCAAACATCCACGCACAGATTCAACGTGGGTTACAGAGACAGCTCAGATCCCACTTGCAAACAGATTAGGATGTTAACCTGTGATAACACACCTGAAGAAAGCATTTGTGCCAGTATGAACAGCGCTGACTTAACCCTTTTCTGTGGCATGTCTTCACAGCCAGTCTTCACGGCCGTGACTTGTGGATTCCCTGCCATGCAACAGGGCCGGGTTTCTTCTCACCAAGACTTACTCTGTCCCAGGAGAGATTATATTCATGCTTATGAGAAAGAACTCAGGGGCGTGAGGAAGCTAGGGTCTAAACCTAGGATATTTTGACTTCAAATTCCAGGCCTTTCCCTCTTTCCATGCTGCTGGCCCAAGTTATAGGTTTTAGCTTTTTTTTTTTCTCCAGTTCTATAATTCTAAAGAGAGATTCCTCCTCAGAGGCTTTGTTATTATATTCAGTCATTTGTTTATTCTCTGCTCCCCATTGTATGGGAAGATTCTGTGTTTTCAAATTCCATGGCTATTTCCACTGCATGAAATGAAGTTTTTTACAAAAGAGCAATGTGCATTCAATATAGCTTGAAATTTCAAGAAAATAGGCTGCCTTGAAAACACATTTAATAGCACATCATTTCTGTACAATTAGATTAAATGTATGGAAATGTACATCCAAAGAATTTTGAGACAAGGACAATCTTTTTGGCACAATACTGGTATTAATTTTGTACCATTACTTCACAGAAACCCTCTTTGCTATAAGCTTTTGTTCATTTTATAACCTTAACCTCATTTTCAGCAGGATGATGTGAAAATATACTGACTACCTTGGGAAAGAGAAGCAACATTATGCGCTGTTTCTAAAACACAAAAGCAAACACATGACCAAAAGTTCCCCTTGGGCAGTGGGTGAAAACCAAGGCCACAGATTACAAAGGCACAGAGGCCCAATTCCAGTTGTAAGGAGCTTGTGTTAAAAATCTATAAAAACTATACTTCTAAAGTTTTTAAAAGAAATAGTTCAATAGTTTTATGGTGAAATTTTCTCATGTTGGAAAACCACTTTTATTCACAACTATAACTTCATCTGATCCTCTCAGAATGTCCACTATACTAAAATCAGAATCTTTTGGAAATAGGTTTAAAATACTAAGTTGTAATAATCAAACTTTATGCAAGCCTGATTTCACTTGGAACAAAAGTGAATAATCAGAATTAGAAAATATTTCTCCTTTGCTTTGGAAGGAATTTAGGGTTAGAAGTAGGGTTTATTTGCAGAAAAATAGGAATTAGAAAAAGTTCCACTAAAAAATCAGAGTGGGCTGGGCATTCACAGTTCCTATGCAACTTGTCTTTTTTTTTTTTTTTTTTAAGCTTAGCACCTAAGCATCTGAACAAGTTTTGCATCTACAGGACCCATGCCATCTGGCCATTATTATATGTCAATAGTATTGCTCTATTTTACATTTTTAGAGTGGGTCTTGAACCTATAGACCAATGGCTGTCAGAAGGAACACTTTTGTTTTAGTGTTCAGGTACTTATTGGCTTTTCAAAATACTGCTATAAAAAGAAGGAAGGAAGGGAGGGAGGAAGGAAGCAAACTATTCGAAGAGCTTAGTCATTCATCATCTAAATCTCCAGCTAGAAGCAGCTGATTTGAGAAATTACTGTCCCAAACTAAATGCAGTGGTAAATCATATTCATGTTGTGCTCTTACAGCAGTAGTTATTTGGTAAGTCCATACAATGAAACAGCCCAGGTCATAGGCACCTGGAGAACTCGAGAGTTCTAAGAATTAGTCTGAGTGTCTCCAAGGACTCCCCACGTGCTGGCTATCCACACGGAGAATGCAACCTAGACTCTTCCGTCTTCCTGGGAGGCAATCTGTGCAATAGTTGGTACCCCCCACCTGCCTGTCCCAGGTTCTCATCAGCAATCTCCACTCTAAATTCTCTTTTATTGATCTAGTCAAGGGCTCAGCTGACTTCACCAGTGAGGTGGACAGTTTCAGGGGCTGCTCCCCACCCACTCCTTACTGGTCTCCTGTCACCTCTGGCATTCACTCACATCCATGGAATGTCCCATAGACAGGCCTCCAAGGTAGTGCATTTTACAGAGATCTGATTGGACATGCTATCTCCACTGAACTCTGCACCAAGAAGCAGCTCTTGACGGGAGGATTCCACATCTGGAAAACACATCTGCTAAGGATGACATCTTTTTGGTTACCCATCATCTCTACACAAAGACTCAGTGGTACACTGCTCTAGAACATGGGTCTTGGAAAAAAAGCTTCTTTCTTAATGCTAACTTCTACTTAAGCACTCTGCAAGAATTGAGAGCATGCTATTGAAGGGACAGTTGTACACCCACATTCAGCAGCATTACTTACAACAGTCAAAGGCTGAAAGTGATGCACACGTCCATTGACAGATGAATGGGTAAATAAAATGTGCCATAAATATACAGTGGAACATTCTTCAGCCCTAAAAGGGGATTGTGGATAAATGCTACCACATAGATGAACCTTCATGACCCTATGCTAAGTGAAGTAAACCAGGCACAAAGAGACAAATACTTCATGATTTCACGTAGATGAGGTATCTAGAGTAGTCAAACTCACAGAGGCAAACAGGCAGAATGGTGGTTTTGGGGGCTGAGGGAGGGGGCAATGGGGAATTGTTTTACAGGTACAAGGTTTCAGTTTTTCAAGATGAAAAAGTTCTGGAGATTGGCTGCACAACAACGATATAAAGTTACTACTAAACGCAACAGTTAAAAAGGGTTCAGATGTCACATTTCGAGTTATGTGCATTTATCACAGCTAAAATTGTCTTCATAGTAAAGAATCATACCCACAATCCGTGATCCTTCCTGTTATATGTTGTTTTCAGAGATAAACAAATTAAAGTTTTTGTTCAATTATGTAATCTCATGACAGATTGAGGTGTTTCATTTTTTATAATATATAAAAATCTCTCTATTTTTACAACTTGCCCTTCTTCTTTTTGCGCCTTGACATATTTTTAGTCTTACCGTATATCTGTGCTATCCTCTAAAACTGTACTAAGTGCTTTTCGAAAGCAGGAAGGGTAAACTCTCTTTCATAAACCACTATTTCCAAAAGGCACTCAGAAACTGCCTCAAAGACCTGTCTGCTGCAGTTTCGGTTCCCTATGGGGAGGGGAAAACAGAACCATCTTTATCATTTCTCTCCCCCATGAATTCGTATTTAATAAATGGAATCCTTTCACACTAGCTGGTTTCCCCACGATTCTGCCAATGGGAACCTATGAAAAGCACATTGATGGTTTTTTCCTTTTTTTAACTTAAAACCCTTTAGCAAAACTGCATTAAATTAAACGTTTTCAACTGAACATCTCAGAGACATGTAAGGCATCACGTTATCCAGGAGAACCACAGAGACCTCTGGAATATTTCACATTAGCCTTTGGATTAAACACGAGGCTCCTCCTATCTTCCTAATGGTCCCTCTTCTGGGTGGAAGGGTGCATCTCTTCCATGACTGCAAGCATGCTGCACAGCTCTCAGTGACGTGAGTGGTCAATAAACAGCTTGCAGCAACTGGAAATCCAGAAATCCAATGGATTATGCAAATTTTGAGTTGAGTAGATACAAAGAAATTAAAGTCATGCTCAATCTGGATCGAACTCGCTAAGCCACTGGAATCTCAAGAGGAGGTCTCTGATAAACATGCTGTTTCTTCAGTAAACTGCCCCCAGGAGAGTGTGTGTGTGTGTGTGTGTGTGTGTGAGAGAGAGAGAGAGAGAGAGGGAGGGAGGGAGGGAGGGAGGGAGGGAGGGAGGGAGGGAGGGAGGGAGGGAGACTATTATAATTTATGCAGCAATAGCGTCAATCTTACAACATAGAGTTAAACAACTTGAGATGACAGCAGATCTGAAAGAGCAAATCTAACATCTGATCCTGCAAACCACATCATTATGTCTGAATAAATCTAACATCTTGTTACATGGTCAGTGTAACAGATGGTCCTTGTCTCTCTCAGGCTTGTTATTTTCCTAAAAAACAGCATGCAGAAACAGTTTTTCCCCCCTTTCAAACCTTAATTAGAATAAAAATGACCTCAATCTGAGAATTCAAATGATTCCCGTTTACTGTTTTTACATTTTTTTCATAGTCTTAGTAAATTCTTACTTCACTGACGAGCAAGCTATACGTATACGGCAGGAGGACCATTTTGCTTGTTGCAGTGGCGATGTCTGTTCATTTTTATAGCTTTTATATAATTCGCTTCTAGCCAGGGAAGAATCAGCATTCGGCATGGGCTGGCTTGAGAAAGCTGTCTAGTTTGCTCTACTGGGCTCCTGTGTTAGACAGACTGGTCTCCCACTGGTCCCATCCACCTATTCTCTACTAATTGTACATGGTCAATTCTAGCAGTGGTTAAAAACTAATTCCTCTTCTGTTAGTCACCATAATGGACATTTCAAAAGGGATTATGTTTTCAGAGAACTGTCCTTGGTCTTCACCAGTACAATTTCTACTGACTTTAATGAATGTTATACAGATCAAAATAACATGTGGCAATCCAAAAATCCAGAAGCGACCTGGTACCTGGCAACCATAATTTACCACTGACAGTATTAGAAGTCTGGAAAAAATCATAAAATACACACATACACACTCATTTTTAAAAACCATCCTTTGGGAGTGGGCTTGTGGTATTACAGTTAAGTTGCTGCTTGGGATACCCACATGCCATATCAAAATGTCTGGTTCGAGTCCCAGCTCCATTCTCAATTCCAACTTGCAGATAATGCACACCCTGGGAGGTGGAAGGTAATTCCTCAAGTATTTGGGTCTCTGCTACCTCGATGGTAGATATGGATTGAGTTCTGGGTTCCTGACTTCAGCCTGGCCTAGCCTTGGCTGTTGTAGGTATTTGGAGAGTGAACCAGCAGATGGAAGATCTCTTTTTGTCTCTGTTTTTCAAATAAAATTTAAATTAATAAACAAAAAATTAAAAAGACATTTTTGTATTGTAGATTTTTAAGTATGCATATAGTCAGCAACTTCTTTTGGGTACAAAAATATGCTTTTGGTAAAAGAAAACATGCAGCCATAACCCACCATGAAAATTCAGATTTTAGAGAAAGTAAAATTGGGGGTTTCTGTGATAAATCACATTATAAAAACATGCTTGCTTGACCCAGGATTTACTCTTACCATTCTTTGAATTGTGTGTTTCCCCAGGCCAGTAACAATATAATCCACTTTAAAAAGTGATTTTTAGGTAACTTTTCATGACTCTACCTACTTTGTCATGTAAGGCACATCTGTTTCTGAGATATGTGACTTGATACCCCACACTAAAATCAGGAAGGACCACAGCAAAATGCAGAAGATTAAAAAAGAGCAACAGCTCTCTGCTTGTAGCAATGGTGGGGGCTTTGGAGGCAGGCAAAAGCATGACTACGACTGGCATTCTTCCTACCAGAAGGGTCTCTGGAAATAAGAATTTCTTTTTATAATAGGAATTCATTTTTTTTTTTGAAAGGAAGAGTTAGACAGTGAGAGAGACACAGAGAGAAAGGTCTTCCTTTGCCGTTGGTTCACCCTCCAATGGCCTCCACGGTCGGCACGCTGCTGCCGGCGCACCGCACTGATCCAAAGCCAGGAGCCAGGTGCTTCTGCTGGTCTCCCATGGGGTGCAGGGCCCAAGCACTTGGGCCATCCTCCACTGCACTCCCAGGCCACAGCAGAGAGCTGGCCTGGAAGAGGGGCAACTGGGACTAGAACCCGGTGCCCCAACCGGGTCTAGAACCCGGGGTGCTGGCGCCGCAGGTGGAGGATTAGCCAAGTGAGCCACGGTGCTGGCCAAGAATTCATTTTTTTAGTAGAAAATCTTCATCTGAAGATTTAGTAAACCAGATTTTTTTTTTTATTTCTAGAGTTTGGTAAGAAAGCTTATATTGGTCCTGCAAAGTACAAACTCAAGTTCCTGACTAGACTCCAGTACGACTGTACTTTCCTTAAGAAACTTTTTGGAGAGAAAGTTATATCTCACTGAAAAGAGTGCTCCAGGATTTGAATCCAGGCAGTCTGCTCTGAGCCTGCACCTCAACTGCTAAATAGCCACCAGCATTCCTGGAACCCCATGGGCACTTAAGTAATGCTAACCCTGTCAGAACTCACTGCCAGAATTGCTGTTCCCAGAGACAGGATACAAAAGAGCAATTTTCTCTAAGGAAAGATTATTTTTTATTGTCAGGTCTTGTATTTGCATGTTCAATGCTCAATTTCTGGAACTTTAATGTATACAGACCTCAGATAGCCAAGTAGAAGGTAAAAAAACCTTTGGCAAACTATTATTGTTTCACTGGGGGGACATTTTAGGTATAAACTTGGCTTCCTTCCAATAACTGACCATAGTTTTTTGGTTGTAAACAGGGGCCATGAAACAGTCAGGTTCCTACTTGATAATCACTGAATTCTAAGAAGCTGGACAAAGGTAAATACTGATTTAGAAATATTATGAAACTATTGTTTGGGTAAAGGGTGACAGCCAGTCACTTTTCCTACTGCAGGCAAGTCTGTAATAACGAGCAACTTACAAGTTCATACCCTTGGAGGAGCAAAAGTCCTGCGCTTCACGTAGCCAGGACCTGGCAGAGCATACACAGGGCGGCGGAGGGGGGTGGAAGCTGGCGTGCAGCACGTGCCTTGCACTCACAGGGCAGCCTTCACAGTGAGAGGTGCTGGGGGATGCTGGGGAAGGTGGCAAGCAACTGTGCTCACTTCACAAGGTCACAGATTCCTCCCTCTAGTGTCAAAGTCTGACTGTGGAAGAAGAAAACAGCTACAGCCGGGGTGCAGCATAAGATGTTGCCGGGATGCCCACCTCCCCCACTGCAGTGTCTGCAAGGGAGGCTCCGCTCCCCACTCCAGTGTCCTGTTCCTGTGCAGCCTGGAGACGGGAGGTGCAGGCTCAAGTACTTGGGCCCCTGCACCCGCAGTGGAGACGCACATGAAATTCCTGCCGTCTGATTTGGCCCCAGCTGTGGCGAGCACTTGGGGCATGAACCAGTGGATGGAAGATCTCTGTCCTCTGTCTTTCTCCCTATCTCTCTGCCTTTGAAATAAATAACGAAAAATGAAAGAAAAAAGAACACAGGTAAGGCTGTAGAGGTTCTTGATCATCGACACTATTAAATTCCTTAGCAAACTGAATCCTGGAAAGCATTTGTTGGGGTTCAGATTGCTGGAGGAATGGTACCTTCTTTTGTTTGAATCATTCTAAAATACACAGATACACAGTCTGCCTGGATAGGAAAAAAAGATGCCATTCAACTCAATCTATTAGCGATAAGCCACATGTCCCTTCTTATTAGAGATTCTCAGCATCTGTCACAGAGCAGATTTTGTTCTGGACATTGGGAACACCTGCATCATTCATTAAGTGGAACACCACCGGGCCGCTACACCAGCAGCGACATCCATTTCCTGTAAAACGTCAACAGGGAAACACACCCTACATGTGCACACAAAATGACGCGAATGCGATCCTGGCTCAGCGTATGGTCTACACACCCATCTTCTTTATCCTCTTACACGAAAGTGCTAGTTAAGACAGCTGAGGTGTCCAGCTGACATTTTATAACCTTCTCATCCACTTTGAAATACTGTGCACCTCCAATACTCAGAAATAAACAGCCACATAGGTTGTCTTAATGCAAATAAATGACAAGGGGAGAGCGGAAGGGGGGGAGAGGGGGCAGGGGAGAAAAGGGAGAGGGGAGAGGGAAGAGGGGAGGGGAGACGGGAGAGGGGAGGGGGAAGGGGGGGAGGGGGGACAGGGGACAGGGGAGAGGGAAGGGGGGAGAGGGGAGAGGGGAGAGGGGAGGGAGAGGCTTAAGTCCTTTCTCCCTCACTGTGATGCTCAGTGGGGCGGGGGTTGGGCAGCTGCAGCAATGTTTTCTGTAACAAGAAAGGAAGGGCAGTGCTGTAGTCTGTGTTTTCCAAATCCAGATGTTGGAACTTAAGGATCAATGTCATAGCATTCAGAAGTATGGTTTTTGGAGATGGTAGATTCTAAGGATGGAATGATGACAGACAGATGTTCCATCTGCTGGGTCACTCCTCAAATGCCCACAACAGCTAGGGAACTCAATCCAGGTTCTCCACATCGGTATCAAGGACCAAGCACTGGAGCCATCACCACTGCCTCCCGGAGGGCACATTAGCAGGAAGCTGGAGTCAGGAGCCCAAGCTGGGACTCCAATCCAGGCATCCTGATGTGGGTTGTAGCTGTCCCAAGTGGTGTCTTAACTGCTAGGCCAAATGCTCACCTGAGCTGAGGTTTAAAGATTCTGTATGGAGCCAGTGTTGTGGCATAGACGGTAAAGTAGCTGTGTGTGACACTGGCATCTCATATGGACACTGGTTCGTGTCCCAGCTGCTCCACTTCTTATCTAGCTCCTGGCTGGGAAAGCAGCATAAGATGGCCTGTGTCTGAGCCCTGTCACCCACATGGGAGACCTGGAGGAAACACCTGGCTTCTGGCTTCACCATGGCCCAGCCCAGTCCGTTTAGCCATAGAGGAATGAACTAGCAGATGGAAGATCCCTACCTCCCTCTCCTTCTCCCTCTTTCTCTGTAACTTTCAAATTAATTAATTAAAAGAAAATAAAGATTCTCTAGTCCAGCAGTTCTGAAACTTCAGTCTGAGGATTGCAGGTCCTCCTAGAAGCTCTTGTCTTCCCAATGACACGCATGTCTAGGGCTGGATTCATTTGTTATTTTCTTTTCATATTCTTCACCCAAAACTACTGATCATGACAGGCTAAATGTAAGAGGCAGCTAAACGTCTTATCTAAAGCCAGAATAAGAGGATTCAGAAAGGCAAAACAATGCCACTCTTCTAATTTTTTTTTGTTTTGAGAAAAATAGTAATTTTTCATAAACATTTGTTTTTTATATAATGTGCAATGAGATTATTATTTTACAATGAATCGATACATCAATATTTTTTCAACCTTTCTAATTTTACAATATGGGTATATCTGGATGGTTGTAATTCACACGGAAGCTCTTGGGGTCGTCAGAGGAGAGCCCAACGTTAGCAAACGGCCGACCTGGCCTGAGTCCCTGGTTCTGTAGCAGGGGAATGAAGGCTGAGCGAGTCATCTCGCTAACTCGACAGACTCCACGTCAACAGCCACAAAGTTACGGCCTCCACAGCTAAGCTCTTAAATATTGGTGTGATATCAGGGAAGAAGGAAAATAGATTTAGAGAAGTAATTTAAGTTGAACCAAATTCTTAGTTTTTCTAAGAATTTATTAACCCTCATTTGTGTTTTTTATATATTGGCCTTGGTTTTTTTCACCTCTTTTAAAGAATCTCTTATGAGGGATGATATATAATTGCTCATTAAGAGTTCCCAATAGAATACCTGAAAGTATTATTAGACTCCAAAGGTATACATTGTGTGTAAACACCTGAAAAATCAAATTCCACAGCCATTGTAAAAGCCTCGATACAGCTGAAAAAGTCAGAGTTTTGGGCTAAGAGACAGCTGGGGCCAAACCTTTCAGCCTTGGTCTCATTTATTACTGTTTTGGAGATTTATTTATTTATTTGTAGGTAAAGTTACAGAGACAGAGAGAGGCTGAAAGAGAGAAAGAGCTTTTAATCCATTGGCTTACTCTCCAGATGGATGCAAGAGCCAGAGCTGGGCCAGGCCAAAGCCAGGAGTTTCACTGGGGTCTCCCACATGGGTGGCAGGAGCCCAAGCACTTGGACCATCTTCCACTGCTGTTTCAAGGACATTAGCAAGGAGCTGGAATGGAAGTGGAGCAGCCAGGACTCCAACAGGTGCTCATACAGGATGCCTGCGGCTTAACCTGCTGCACCATAATTGCTGGCCCTTCCTCATTTTTAAAAAAAGATTAAATTTACTTATTTGAAAGGCAGAGTGACAAATAGAGAGGGACAAATAGAGAGGGAGGGACAGAGAGAGAAAGAGATCTTCCATCCACAGGTTCACTCCCCAAATGGTTGCTACAGCCAGGGCTGTGTCAGGCTGAGTCTAGGACCCTAGAATTTCATTCGGGTCTCCCACTTGGGTGCAGGGGCCCAACTACTTGGGCCATCTTCTGCCTTCCCAGGTGCATTAGCAGGGAGCTGGACTTGAAGTGAAGCAGCTGGGACCAGAACCAGCACTTTCATAGGGGAGGCTGGCGTCAAAGGCAGCAGCCTAATGCACTGTGCGACAATGCTAGCGCCAGTCTCATTTGCAACATGGAAGAGGTGATAAATCGCCACCTCCCAGAGTTGCAAGGAGTAAGTAAGGTAGCATTTGGGAGATAGTGTCTAACAGAGCAGCTTTCACAAGCTGTCAGCATCAGCTCAGAATCCTTCCAACCTCCCTCCCCCCTCCTGCCCCAGAAAGCACTTGGGTGTTACCTACTTTCGACCTGCAGTGCCTGTGTAAGCAGAGTGACATCACAGAACTGGCGAGAAGGAAGGGGGCAGTTTGTCAATTACCAATGCTGTTGTGTCAAGGAAGAGGACCAACACCATCTGTGATGCTGGGGTCAGGCAGGGCTGCCACAGGTGTGGCTTGGGCCACACGCCTGCTGCCACACTGAGGACCCCCATGCACAGGTGGCTTGGGTCTTCAACTGTGATTGGTTTGTTTCCCTCCATCCTCCACTTCTTTCTTTCATCTTAGAAAAATTTGGAGGGGCCAGCGCTGTGGCGCAGTGGGTAAAGCCACTGCCTGAAAGTGCCAGCATCCCATGAGGGTGCCAGTTTGTGTCCTGGTTACTCCACTGATCCAGCTCCCTGCTAATACACCTGGGAAGCAGAGGAAGGAGGCTCGACAGCACTTGAGAGACCCAGATGAAGCTCCTGGTTCCTGGCTTCAGTCCTGGTCGTGGTGGCCATTTGGGGAGGGAACGAGTGGATGGAAGATTCTCTCTCTCAGGACACCCCCATCTGCTGTTTCACTCCCCAGATGCAAACAACGGCTAGAGATGGGCTGGGGCCAGAGCTAGGAGCCAGGAACATGACCTAAGGCCCCACGTGGGTGGTGAGGATCAGTCACTTGAGCTCTCACCTGCTGCCTCCCAGGGTCTGCACTGGCAGAAGCTGGGGTCAGGAAGTAAAGGTTGGGAATTAGTGCAGGCATCTCAATGACTAGCCTAAATGCTCATTCTTCAAGCTCGAAAGAAAAGTCTCAAATGCTAGAACCATGGGAACATTAACCTCTTGAGAGGAAATTAGCCCACACAACCCTTAAACTAGCTTAGAGTTCATGGGTGGGAGTGATGGATAATAGGTAACCAACATCATTCTCATGAGTGATTGAAAAAGAAAAAAAGAACAGTCATGGGGCTCAGTTTGGCTTCTGAAGTAGCCAAAGACACAAGTTCAGAGACCCCTTTATATATCAAGACCCTCCAGTGTGATCTTTAGTCCAGAGTGGTACCATCGAAGCCATCATCTTTGGTCTCCCCTTGTCATGGGAGGACGCCTGGAACCCTTCTTTAGGCTGTAACTGTCCCACTCCTCACTACCTGCCCCAATCTTGCAATACAATCACAGCATAAAAATAACTATCACTATTAAACTTTCAATAAATATATTTCAATAATGTTTGAAATTTAAGATTATATTTTGCTGCAGAGACTAAAAGCACATTAACTGAAATAAAAAGCAACATGCTAATATTAGCCACACTAAGCTTTTAAGGATAACATATGATCTTAAACTGGTTTGGATTCTGATTCTAAATGAAAAATAGCTTCCTTTGGTTAGCCAGAGTAAAGCTGGGTATATTTCTTGCATCATCACTACTCTCTGTTCCCAGTAGGGTTATATATAGTTTAAGCCATTCACTCCATTTGCAGTGTTGTATTTGTTTTGTTTTAATTTCATACTATACTGGCAATTACCCAGCTTCATTAATTTCTTAGGAAATTTCTAAAGTACACCACAAGAAACATCATGCAAGAATATGAATATTCATGAAGTAAAATAAAAAAAAACTACAAAATGAATCATTTTCATTAAGTTTCTACCGTTAGCCCCCAAAAGCATTGAATGGTAAAGTTATATCAGGGACCTCCTCTCTGACCCTTGCACCAGAAACAATCCGATTAACAAAACAAAAGAGTTTCTTATTAGGCCAATTACAGATACACACAGAGCATTTTGTTAGACATTATGGATAATTTTTAAAACTTTACTTTCTGTGTTCTAGGAGCTCATAGTATATCTAGAGTGATGAATGCATGTCCAAAACAAACATTGTTACCTGATCGATACTGAAAGGGAGTGGTATAAAGAAGGGGTATGAGGAGTTCTGGGGGGGAGTAATTCTTTAGGGGAAGGAGAAGTCACCACGAGGAAGCATCAGTAGAGGTAGACTTGAGACAATGCTAGGACCAAGGAAGAGAAAGGCTGATTCAGCTGGTGCAGAGGTTCTCAAGAGACAGCAGCAAATAATAGCATTTTAGACAAATTAGCTAATTAAGCCCTTAGAGAATGCCAGGCAGTATTTTGGGTTCTGGAATGCCAAGGTTAACCATCTGGAATGCCAAGGTTAACCAGATAGGCCAGGTTCTTGTCCTCCCAGAGCCAACATGATGGGGGCAGGAGACCCTCCAGGAAGAAAATAAATGTGTGACAAAATGGTGAGGGTGTGGGGGCAGGGCAGCCACTCTAGCTATGGTGGTGGTAAGGGACCACCATGTGTTTGCACAGGCATATTGTGAGGTGAGACAAGAAGGTGGGAAGGGGCCATGTTCCAATACAGGGCAAGTGGCAGGTGCAAAGGGCCTGGGTCAAAGATGAGCTCAGGGCCTCAGAGGAGTCCTCTGGAGGACTTGATTAGCACTGCACCTACTCTGGGAGGCATCACTTCTGTTGCTGAACTCAAGGATGACAGTATGTCACCTGAGTATGTCACCTGGCAATGCTGTAAGGTGGCATGCTGCCCTACTTCTCTGCTCTCCCACGTACCTATCTGCCAACAAGCACAGTGTAAACTCCAAGAAGGAGGGGAATGTCACGTCATTCATTGTTGTCTTCTAGTGCCTAGAACAGGGCTTGGTATATTCAAGTTGCTCATTAAATATTTGCTGAATGAATGGACAGAATCAATGTCCCTTATCACCTTCTCCAAAGAGTGGGCTGGAAAAGAGGCAGGGGTTGGCGAGAAACACAGCTTATGAAGTGACTTAGAAAACCCATGATGGGGCCAGAGCTGTGGCACAGCAGGTTAAAGCCCCAGCCTGCAACGCTGGCATAGCATATGGGTGCTGGTTCAAATCCCAGCTGCTCCACTTCCAATCCAGCTCTCTGCTATGACCTGGGAAAGCAATAGAAGATGGCCCAAGTGCTTGGGTCCCTGCACCCACATGGGAGACCTGGAAGAAGCTCCTGGCTCCTGGCTTCAGATCAGCTCAGCTCTGGCCATTGTGGTCATTGGGGAGTAAACCAGTAGAATGGGAGATCTCTCTCTCTCTCTCTCTCTCTCTGGCTCTACTTCTCTCTATAACTCCTCTGTCTTTCAAATAAAATAATTCTAAAAAAAAAGAAATCTACCCATGGTATTAGTCTTAAATGAATACATGGCATAGTCAAAGAATTCACAGAAAATACATACTATGAAAAAGCTATGTATGGAATTTCAAATTTTTTGTACCAAAGTAGACTTATTTTTTTAAAAATTGCATTTTCTTCACCAAGGTTTTGGTGAGCCCTTTGTGCTACTCTCTCCAGTGTGTCCACCTTACTCAGGTAAGGGCAGTCCCTGTGTTTTGCAGGCTCAATTTGGAAGCCTTTGTTAATGTGAGCAGTAACTGACGGTAGCATCACAGCCAAGCTACCTGTCTCTTTAAGAATTTCCCTCCTCTTGATTCCTCTGCTGCAAGACCTGGAAGTGACTTTTACTCCAAGCCCATGGCAGGCTGATAAAGGGGAGGAAACACTATAGGGTTTTTGTTGTTTTTATTGAAGATAGGAGAAAAGAGGGAAAGGGGAAACTGTTGGGGACATTGTATCTGCCCTTCCTCTGTCCCCATGTGCCACTAAATGACTACCTGTGGCTTACAAAACTTGCTCAGGCCCACCCACTTCCCCAGGAGCTCCTCTGCCCATCTCCTCTTCAGTGAGGCTGTCAGGCAATCAGGCAGCCGTGACCGAGGAGGACCCACGAAACCCTTACCCAGGGGAGGGGTTCCTGCTCTTTGTTGGAATCCACTCAAGTCCGCCTGCTTTGCGGTTTAACTGTGGCTAAAGTATCCTGATAAAGTGGGAACTCAGCCAAGTCCGAAGCCCAGAGAACACAGAGGCTTGCCACTCCCAGACGGCATTCACAAATGCCAATCATGAGCATCAGGACCACATCGCACCAATCAACGCCCTTCATACTTTAGGGATCAAAGCCCCAAACCAAAGACAACAGGTTGCCATGTGCACCCTCTCCTGGTGCTACTGTTCCTCCCTTGACACCTATTTCAGTTCGCTTTTGCTCTGCTGTCCTTTCGTCTCTCTGAACTGTAATGTGTTACTCCACTGGAGAAAAGGAACCGAGGCAAGCTGGCTGCTGTGACAAGATGGTATCTGTGCCTCCCCTTTGTGCAAACAGAGGTGATTCCACCTGCGGGGCTTCTGTCCTTTGCAGACAAGGACAGACCACTGCATTTGCCACTTACAGCACTGCTTTTCCTTATTCAGGGGTCTCAAAGTGCACCAGCTCCAAGATAAGCATGGAAAGCCAGGTGCAGAAGAGCCCGCGGCAGAGGAGCGAGGCAGGACCCGGCAGCGCCCGCACTGCCACCCACAGGGGGAGCTGCTGCTCTTGTCCCACAAACAACAGAGACCCTCAGGAGTTGGCTGGAGCAGGCCTGGGTTTTCACAGGGCCCATTAGAAAGGTCGGTCTCGGGACCACCCTTTTTCCTTTTAAAATTATCCCTGCATACAGTACTCGCCTAGAGGTTTACAAAAACTGGAAATTTCAGAAAGCGGCTGGCTTTTCAGTGATGGGAAGGAAAGAGGTCATCTTTGTGTGACTGTGTGTGAGAGAGAGAAGAGAGGAGGGTGCTAGGGAGGGCTGGGGAAGGCGGAGGAGGAGGAGACCATGGACATCTCATAGACTGTCAGCTAAGGGAAACTAAGACATTACTAGCTGAGGGAAGTAGAAAGGGAAGTGGCCTGGGGATAGAGGAGGGAACACAAAAGGAGCCTGAGCCATCCCAAGTTCCCAGCTCCTCTACCATCTCCTGGCCCTCACCTGTCACTCACCCTGGCACCACCGGGATGAAGGTCCAGGCATGGACATTACCTCTGGTGGCTCAGGAATATATGTATATACACACACACACACACACACCACATACACACACTGAATTGATAAGCAATGCAAATATTTGCAATAATCTAACAATATGAGGGTTTAAAAAAGTTAATGGGAAATGCATATAATGAAAAAACAATCCACAAATTTCAACATTTTTTACACCACAATAAACTTATCTTCAAATTCCATTTTCCATGGATTTTTTTAAGTACCCTCTCATATGGTAAGCTGTTTCAAAGTAAAATTAAATAATTAATCACTTAAAATATATTTGAAAGGTTTGAGTTCAGGGTAAGTACATTTCTATATTGAAGTATTGACTCATTTATTAACTTCCATATTTGATTAAAAAAAACTAGAAAGAATGCTTCTTTTATCTTTCCCTACTTCCCGACTTTCCTCCCTCATCAATATTGCTAATACACAGCTGAGAAAGTCTCTGAAATTTTTCAGATCCATTTTAAAGTTGAAGGCAAACACAGATGATCAACTATTCAGGTTTTTATTCCCTGTTTTAAATATAACAATGTCTTTGTTCATGAAAACAAAGCCTCCACACATCACACTCCTTTATCATCAATTTCATCTTCATAACTTAAAAGGCCCCTTCCAGACTCATTGATCAGTAGTACATGGTTTGGTTCATTTCTCAATAGTTCATTTATTGGGCTAATATGTATGGCGTACTCACTCAGCCCCAGGCACAATGCGAGGTACTGGAAACGTACCAGTCTGGGACTTCCACAAGGACATACCAATGAAATTTTCAAATATAAAATGCTTTCCCCTGAGTTTCATTTGTTAAAAAAGACTATTCTGCATATGTACTTTGAATTCTTAATAGTCATATGTTTACAACACAATTAAAAATTAGTAGATGACACCAAAAGCAAAGGCAACAAAAAGAAAAATTATATTGGAGTCCATTAAAATTAAGAACTTTTGCACATCAATGAATCATTTTTTGAGAGAGTTAAAAGATAACCCACAGAAATGGAAAAAATATTTAGAAATAATATATCTGACAGAGGTTTAATATCCAAAATATAAGAACACCTATAATCCAAGAACAAAAGGATTAACCGTTCAAATAAAGAAACGGTCAAAGACCTTGTACAGACATTTCTCCAAAGAAGATTTACAATAAACATATAAAAAGATGTTCCAACACCACTAATCATTAAAGAAATGCAAATCAAAGCCATGATGATATACTACCTCAAGTCCACTAGGGTGACCACGAAAAAGAAAAAGTGTTGGCAGGAATGCAGAGAAAATTTGAACCCTGTTGGTAGAATAAAATGGTTCAACTGTGGTGGAAAATAGCTTGGCAGTTCCTCAAAAAAGTTCAACACATAATTGCCATATGCACCAGAAGTTCCACTCCTAGGATTATGTTCCCAGCATTGAAAGCAAGATGTGGGCAAATTCACAAATACAGAATCCCCACATAAAAAGGACTGGTTCTATACTCATACAAGGAAATATTATTCAAAAATTAGTGTGAAATTCCTGCTCAAGCTACAAGATGGATGAGGATTAAAAACATTAGGCTCAAATAAGCCAGACACAAAAGGATAGAGGTTGTACATGTATGAAATTTCTGAAGTAGCTAAATCCATAGACTAAAGGCCATCAGGGGCCTGGGGGAAGGAACATGGGAAGTTTTGGTTGAGTGGGTTCAGAGTTTCAGTCTGAGATGATGCAAAAGTACCGGAGATGATGAGTGGTGCTAGGTGCACAGCAGTGTGAATATGATCAGGGCTATGGAACTGTGCAGTTTAAAAGGGCAAGTTCTGCACATATATATTTTATGAGAAAATTAACAAATACACTAAGATTAACTGGATTGTTTTATTTTTCTGTTAAAACAAAGCCAGACACGTGTACACTGATGACACTAATAGAGACTCTTCTTTATCTATATTTCTCTCTTAATATGTTTTTTCTTTTGGTTTAAAGAACATATTTAAAAACAGACTTGGTAGTTAATAACATCAGCTGATGATCAAAGGAAATAAGTCTATTAGAATTTGCGTGACTGCTGTTCAGCTTTACTACACGCTTTTAGTGCAAATGTATGTGGTACCAGAAGTGGTCTTTCTGATCGCCAAGAGGGTCTGTCTAAAAAACCCACAACTGTTATTTCTCATTTACATTTGGGGGAAAAAAAAGTGTCTCCATCGTGATCTGGTACTCTCAGGTAAGTTACTACTGAGGCATATTGGCACTACTATCTTTTTAAAATTTCTTTTAATCACCAATCTAGTTCTCCTCTAGTCCTCTCCTGAAAACCCTATTTTCATATCTCTAGAGAGAGCCATCTGTTAGAATATGGATGTGGTTACTATCATAATTCAAATGTTCCCTTTTTAAGGATTTCTTGACCCAACAGTCACAAAGAAGCACTGCTGGATATCAACATAAATGAAATGTGTTAATGTGGAATGCACACGGTGTCCAAATGTAAACAGAAAGTAGGAAGGGATTCCTGCCCAGGAAAAATCTATGACACTTCTTTTGAGCTTTTAAAATGCATTGTAAAGCTAAAAACGTTTCACTACAGAATAACATTTTGGCTTCTTTTATGATTGCAAAGAAGGGTAATTATGATTGTCATGAAAACACACTGAGCAGCTGTATGCTGCTAACAAAAGCAGCTTTATAGGATGCTCACAAAAACTGGCACTTTACACATTCACATTTCCTAGAAATTAGATAGTCTTCCCAACTGGAGGAGATAGCAAAAGAGACTGTTTTCTATTAATTGTGGCTTTGTACTGGTCAACTTTTCAGAGCCAACTGGATCATCTTTTCCTTTGGGACAATTCCCACAACCTATTATGTGGGATTTATATATACTGCTTTATACACACACCCACTCACACACACACACACACACACGCACACACTCAGAAGTGTACATCATAAACTTACAAAAAGTTATTTTTAAGCTCTCAAGAAATCAATAGATTTTTTAACTCTTAAAAAACGCCCCTATCAGTAGATTCTTTCACAGGCGTATGCCTGTTTAGAGGTGATAAAAATGCATCACAAATAACTGTGCAGGGTGTTTTATGAAGGCTAATTAATAGGTACTTACTCATTAAAGACGAGGTCTGGTGCGAAATAGAGAAATTGGCTGTTCGTATGTTTGTACGATCTCCAGCTCAAGGCAAATGATGACAGACACATCCAAGAATACTGGATTAGGGTAATTTGGTCCTCAAGAGGCAAGTTTTTAAATCCTGAAGAACAGAACAATTAATCACAGAAATACACTTAGCATTTACGCACGTTCTAGGAGGAAGCTGCTCCAGTCAATCCCCAACAGCCGCCTTTCTCTGAGAGACACAGTGCACCCACCACTGCCCAGCCCTGTTCAGGGATTCACTTTTAATTCACCCTCCATGCTTCATGAGGGTCAACCACCAGGGCAAACTCATTCTAGAGACCTCTGTGGGCTTCAGTGTGGATAACAGCCCAAAATTCACCAATAGGGTGAAATAACATGTACCTAGCTGTAAATTTGCTTTGTCCTACTTAAAATTAAAGACATCCAGATAAAGGGTGATTTAGTAATCGTCAACACCTGCCTATCTGTAGTAATGGTAACAGATTTTAGTTTTCATGAGTGTGTTATCATCCTGTGCTTCGTGTAGGGGTAAGGACAGAGGTTGACAGCTGTGTCTTCCTTTTGGGGTCCCTGTTCCTGCTCTCAGCCGCTGTGTTCCCATGGCACCACACAGATCATCTAGGCAAACTCCTCTTTAGAGAATCAGTCCTCAGAGCCACCCCTCCCCCAGTCTTTTTTTCTTACAGCTTCTGGTTGACCACAGGTAACCTAAGAAAATGCTGTAGATAAGTGAGCAGAGACAATGGGCTAATGTTGCTGGATGATGTTAATGTAGAGGGAGAGGGTCCTTGTTAACAATATTACACAGCACAAGAAATTACTATGGGAAGAATTTCAAGAATGATTTCCAGGGAGCTGAGGCTACACTGACAGTTTTTTAAGATTTATTGTATTTATTTGAAAGACAGGGTTACAGAGAGGTAGAGAGAGAGAGAGAGGTCTTCCATCTGCTGGTTCACTCCCCAAATGGCTGTAATGGCTGGAGCTGAGCCAATCTGAAGCCAGGAGACAGGAGCTTCTTCTGGGTCTCCCATGTGGGTGCAGGGACCGTGGATCTGGGCCATCCTCTGCTGCTTTCCCAGCCACATTACAGGGAGCTGGATCATAAGTGAAGCAGCTGGGACTGGAACTGGCGCCCACAGGGGATGCCAGCACTGCAGGCTGGGTCTTTAACCCCCTGCGCCAGAGCACTGTCCCCACAGTGTAGTTTTTAGATAGATGAGTCTTAGAGTCTCTTAAGTCTCTTAGCACTGACTTGATAGGCCTTGGCTTCTTTGGCCTGTGCTTATACTAGCTTTGGTTATGAGTTGCTAATAATGGGCTCAGCTTGTCCTGTCACAAATATGGTATTCTGTTTGACTGATGTTTTCAGGATGGTATTTTCCATGTCAGCTATCCACCTAAGAAATGTCTCTGGGCTTGTGCTGTGGTGTAGTGGGTAAAGTCATTGCCTGTGATTCCAGCATCCCGTATGCACACTGGTTCGAGTCCCAGCTGCTCCACTTCTGATCCAGTTCCCCACTAATGGCTGGTAAAAGCAATGGAAGAAGGCCAGAGTGTTTGGGCCCCTGCCACCCACGGGGAAGACCCGGATGAAGCTCCTGGCTTCATCCTGACCCAGCCCTGGCCGTTATGGCCATCTGTACAGTGAAACAGCAGATGGAAGCTCTCTACATCTCTGTCTCTCTAACTCTGCCTTCAAATAAATAAATAAGTCTTAAAAAATAGAAATGTCTCTGTCTATTAACGACAGAATTCTGAACTTTTATATTCTAAGATAAGCACATTAAGCAGATTTTCCCGACCCTTGGGATGGATGTCATCTGGGCTGAAAAATTCGAGACTGGGATTTAACAGAAAGCTAAGTCCAACGGTACCATCCAACGTGGTGTGGCCGGTGGCCCTGTGAGTGCAGAGCAGGCTGCAGAGTGGGAATGGAGGCGGGGTCTTACCTGGAAGTACCTTTGCCCACTTCACCACTTGGATCATCTGTTTGCCAGCCAAGCGGTTTAGCGTGGAGAGCAGATTTTCCGCGGTGTCTGGTTTGGAGCTGTCATAGCCAGCATACACAATTTCAGGTTCAATGCTTTCAAGAACCATGGCAGGGGAAGGCGTGAGTGCTCGAGAGATGGTGGAGAGCTGAGGAACCAGCGCGCTGTTGACCGAGGGCTCCTTGGCTGGAGCGATGTACGTGGTCCCTTCCTCAGGGCTCTGCGGGGGCGGCGGCGGGGGTGGGGGCTGCTGCGGCTGCTCCTCGTGAATGCCTTTTAACTTGCCCAGCTTCTTGGACTTCCGAGCTGTGAACAACATCCACAAACGATAAGCCCAAGCTACAACGATCTTTGGAACACATGCATCGTCCGTGAGATGTATTACAAACACTGATTTATATGGGTTTAAGTATACTTTTCCTCTAAAGTCCACTGCAGATACCATCAGGAACATGACCTTCCACCTATTTTTCTAAGGGAAAACATAGCTCAGTTGTTATTACTTTGTTGTTAGGAGCATGGATTCCTCCCTCTTTCATTCATTCTGTAAGTCGTCACTGCTTGTCTCCTGAAGTCACTGCCCAGGCTGCATAGGAACCCCCGTAACAGCATCACTAGGATCAGGCCTCACCCTGTCCTCAGCCAGGAAGGAGAAGTGCTAGGATACACATCCCAGAATGAAAAAGCTAGCACCGATTGCTTACTACGAATCCCTACTGTTCTAAATGCTTCAAATCATTAACAAATTTAACAGCTTTATGAGCAGGAGCTATTAAGATTTTCACTTTAGAAAAATGAAATTGACACCAGAGAGGTTAACAATCTGTCCAAAGGGCCAGTGTTGCCATGCAGTGGGTTAAGCCGTGCCTTGTGTCACCAGCATCCACACTGGAGTGGATGTGTGGAGTGTGACTGCTGATGCGCCTGGGAAGGCAGCAGAAGGTGGCCCAAGTACTTGGGTCCCTGCACCCAGGTGGGAGACTTAGATGGAATTCTAGACTGCTAGCTTTGGCTTGGCCAAGTCCTGGTTGTTGTGGCCATTAGGCGAGTGGACCAGTGGATAGGAGATCTCCCTCTCATTCTTTTTCCCTCTCCCTCTCTCTCTTCTTCCTTTGGTGTCACTCTGCCTTTCAAATAAATCTTTTTTTTTTCAACAATCTTTTCAAGATCACACAGCAAGTTCATGTGGAGTAGAGTTCAAAGGAAAGATACATTACTTCATATGCTATCATAATGCGAGATATGGGAGAGTTGGGGGAGATAGGAGAGGTGGATGGAGACAGGTAATTAGGAAGATAAACGGATGAATGAGAAGTGAAGTAAGCTCAGAAGTGCCACATTGAGTTTAGAACTGTAGGAATAACTTACTTGGCAATCGTAACTTTTCAATTTATTTTAAAATTCTTTAAGAACCAGATACCTTTACTTAATCCTAACATATGTGACTAATTTACAGGATCCAAATTTAACATAAAGTAGTGCTACACTATACCAATTAACTGGATTTAAAAAATAACCCTTCATGCTTACAATTCATTAATATTTATCACCTTCTTCAGAGAAAAACTTAAAAGATAAGTTATTACCAACAACAGATATGTTATATCTGCTACACAGTCATTACAGATTGGAATTGGGCTTAAAAGATGAACAAGACATAAGTCCTGTCTTAAGGTATTTAAAATTAACAGAATAAAATTTTAAAGCTCCATCAATAATTCATATTTATAGACTCTTCCTTCAATAAAAGGTCAGAAGCAGAAAAATCTGATTTTTAGAATTATTTTAATGAAAAGCAGGTAAGTAGAATTCATTTATGGTAATGGGAAGCTGTTGACAAAGTACTGCCCTGTGGTGCTGAGCAAACAGCAGAAGCAACTAATGTGCTTCTGATGGATGACTGAGCAGCTGAACACAGGAAAAAATAATCAGTAAAGTACCTCGAAAATTAGATGAAACAGAAGAACAGAAACAAAGCACCTAGACAGTCCAAAGTGCGAGTCAATGGATGACTCCATACAGGTTTGAGAAAAATCCTCAGCAGAATTAATTACCCATTTGGGCAGTTAGACACCTTGGACTGCTTCTGTGCTACACACACTGTCCTCTAAACCTCAACTGATTCATCTGAAAATTGGGGACAAGGTTTCCCCACAGAAGGCTAAGTGGAAATCGCAGATAAAAAACACGTTGGCATTATTACTAGTACCTGAAATAACATTTCAATATTATTTCTTTCTCAAAGTTGTATAAATAGTGTTTTCTTTCTCATAGTTGTATAAATATTTTTTAAAAATTCTAGTTCATTACAATGTTCTCATTATTTATAAGACTACCTCTTATGATTAACCATAATTAGATTGAGTAGAAACAGCTGAGGGTGACATTTTCCAATTTTATTAAAAGTGGTATTTGCTTGCAAGTTAATTGCAAAATTCATCTTTGTTTTAAGCTTTAGGTCTACAATGCTGTGTTTATTCTCATGACTGATTTAAGGTCAATGCTATGAAATATCACAAGGAAGAATACTTATTTTCTCTAGTGGGTCTACGGAAGGCTATGGTCTATGGTATAACCTGGTGAGCAGGTTATCAACATCACTTTTGGCATTTAAGTTACATTTAATTTAATGTGTGACTTTTGTGAATTTATGTGAAATACTTGGAGTAATAATCTGTATTTATTTGCAGTTTCAGGTAATAAATATCTTCTGAGTGCGGATTCTGCAGTCATCTGTATTTACCCAATTATCCTTTTTGAAATCACAGGGAATATAGCTACATAAGTAGGTAAACCATATTTCTGAAACACTTGAAAATTTTATACTGTTCTAATACATAATATGGTCTCACATTGAAGCTCTCCAAAGTTGGTAATAATGTCTTACATAATCAGTCCTGTAACACCATATCACTTCCCATGGTGCTTATACATGCTCGGTAAATGTTGAATACATTATTTCATTTTAAAATTCATCAAAGTTTTTATTTATTTATTTTTTAATTTTTGACAGGCAGAGTGGACAGTGAGAGAGAGAGAGAGACAGAGAGAAAGGTCTTCCATTACTGTTGGTTCACCCTCCAATGGCTGCCATGGCCGGCGCACCATGCTGATCCGATGGCAGGAGCCAGGTGCTTCTCCTGGTCTCCCATGGGGTGCAGGGCCCAAGCACTTGGGCCATCCTCCACTGCACTCGCGGGCCACAGCAGAGAGCTGGCCTGGAAGAGGGGCAACCGGGACAAAATCCAGCGCCCCGACTGGGACTAGAACCTGGTGTGCCGGCACCGCAGGGTGAAGGATTAGCCTGTTGAGCCACGGTGCTGTCCTCATTAAAGTTTTAAAAAAGATTTACTTATTTATTTGAAAGTCAAAGTTAAACAGAGAAGAAGACAGAGAGAGAGAGAGCTTTCATCCCCCGGTTCACTCCCCAAATGTCCATAACAGCCAGGGATGTGTCAGGCCGAAGCCAGGAGCCAGGAGCTTTATCTGGGTCTCCCATGTGGGCACAGGGACCCAAGCACTTGGGCCATCTTCTAATGCTTTCCCAGGTGCATTAGCAGGGAGCTGGATTGGAAGTGGAGCAGCTGAGACACAAACCAGTGCCCACATGGGATGCCGGTGTTACAGATGGTTACTTTATGAAGTATGCCATAATGCCAGCCCCCAAATTTTAACAAATAACTACATATATGAACTATCAATTTACTTCCCTGTGGGAAATACAGGCAAGCCTCTGAGATTTTAAGATAAGATTTCTGAATTGTTAATTATTATTCCCTTTCAAAATTTCTACTGTGCAATGATCCATTTGTGGAGTCGCTCGTCTTAAAATGCCATATCTCAAGTAACAAGCAGTAAACTATACTTCCTGAACACTTAGGCTCCACGCAGAGTTCAGAGTGCTTTTTATAGGTTGTGATTATTCCAGGGCTCACCACGACCCTAGGATCAGGCACTATTCCACTTTACAAGTGAGGAAACTAAAGTACAGAAAGCTTAATCACCTTTTCAAGGTTGCAGAACCAGCATATACCAGGGTGAGGATTTGAATCTAGGGCTGGAATTTCTTTTTATTTGATTTGTATTATTTGCATGCTCTAAGATTAGTGTAAGTTTCAAATCCAGGTGTATAATTAGGAAGTTTACTAATTATACAGATAGATTTTTGGCTAAAGACATTTAAGGAGCATGTTTCCACTAGCCACAGCATCAGTGAACAAATTTTGGGTCTTATTACTCTTTAGCACTTTACTAAGTTAACATGGTATTAACGGCCACTGAATTTCGAGATTTCATGTTCCCAGGTAAACAGAGCCATGCTCCATTTCTTAATTGCCAGCAATTGTAGCTGTGTGTGTGTGTGTGTGTGTGTAGGGTGTGTGAATGTGACTTTCACTAGCCCTAGTTTGTCCTCAACTCATTTGAAAGAACAGTGTCCCTTTATCTGGAAGTCATAGCCACTAGCAAGTGCCTAGTGGCAGCCCTCAGGCCCCAAGTTCTTTGTCATCAGCACTGTCTTGGCAGTCACCTCTCCTTGGCACTGAGGGGAGACAGAACTCCAGAGAGATTCTCCACAAAATGTTCTGGAGGAACTTACAATGGAGGAGCTCTGTCTCCAGTTCTGACCTGTATGTGCGACAGAAAGCAGCGAGCACCTATAAAAATTGTGAAACTTGATCCCAAGACACGCCAAGGCACTGACCCATGGCCTGGTGAGAGCTCCTGTTTCCTGTTTGGTTTGCTCCCCTCCTGGCGGCTGATAGGACCTGCTACCTGCCCTTTGCACAAACCACTGTGAGACAAGATGGCTGGCTGGGAATGATACTCTGCTTGCATCCCACAGTGAAATGATGAGTGGATTCACCTGTACCTGCACTGCTTAAAGACTGTCCAGTCTGAGAAATGGGAATCAGGACAGTCCTTTCACCCCTCTGTAGAACAAAAGACAGGCATCTGGAGTAAAACAAGATTTTTTTTGAACCACAATATTTCACTAGAAAAAACTAAAGTGAGAATTCTGTCATTAGAGAAATGCTTCATGCCAAGTTTTGAAATTTTAGTTTTAGAAATAAATATGAGAGTATTTCAGAGAGTTTGTAAGAAATGGAATTTAAAAAGTTATTTTGGTCCAAAAAATCTGAAAACCATGCATAGCTTTTCTCATGATATGTATTTTCCATGAACTTTTGAATACCCCTGTTATATGGATTTCAAAAATTTTTACACCTAAATAAACTTTCCCATTTCCCACAAACTCTTTGAAGTTCCTTTCTATTAGATGGGATATACTGGGATTATATTGAAAAATTTATTTTTCTGTTCACAGGTCAAATGTAATTGTGACCACAGGCCAATTGTAATTACAGCCTACAGAATGGTATCAGCGATTTCCCTTTCCCTACCCCCATCCTTGCTAACACACATTTCTCTGACCGCTCTCATACACGGGGCATTGATTTCAGCCCAACAACCCTGATGGTGCTCTCTGTGCAAGCCCTCTCTCTGCGTTTCTGCTGTCACAGGAGGGATACCCTGGGAGCTAGGGGACAACTATAAGTATTTTTGTGCCCTGAAACCAAAGGAAGGAATGTCTTCTGTCTACAGGTTTAATTGGTTGGGCAGCAAAACTGCCCTAATTTGTACTAATAGGAAAAAGAACATCTAAATGGATCTCAAAATAATACAACTAACAGGATAGGGGTCAGGGTCCAAGGCCAAACTGACTTCATGAATAAGTGATCAGCTTCTCAACTGATTATATTAAAGTGGCATTTCAATTGTTTATAAATACTGTGAGAGAGGTTAACACAGTTGAAAACAGGGTGTTGTTAAAACACATCTGTAAATGTGCTCAGATTAATGTAAATAAACTAACAAATTAACATGCATTGATTTTATTAGCATAATAAAATGGTAAGGCAAACGCAAACCCAACCTTTAACCACAGTAAAGACATCCCCAATTAGTGGATCCCCATGTATTAAATTTTAATCTGTATGTAAAGTGATCCATCAATAACTTTATCTGTACCTAACAAATATAATTCAATTGTTATTATTGCAGAATGTTTATCAATTACATAGCAAAAAGCTACTGTCCACTTACTATACATAGAAAGTAATGTGGTTTGTGAGCAATGTCGTATTGACTAACAAGATCTGAATCCTGATGAGAGATTTTCATCCCAGGGTTGGATTAATGCATACTAAAGTCATTAGGCTGTGGATGAACTGTATGTAGAGAGAAAGATAATAGCATGGAGAAATTGTTTGCTTTTTCCACAGGACTTTATGCTCTCCTGTCCCTCTACGTAGTTTCCACCACACCCTGGTCTGCTTTTGGTGTGACCCGAGGCCCATGGGGACCAGGCCACTTGCCTGTCCACATGAACCCTTAGGCGGGTGCCACTGACTCACCTAAGAGCAGGGCCCTTCACTGGAACTGAGCAGAGAGGCTCATGGAAATCTCAGAACAGGGTATCTCTAACTTTACAGGGACAGTGACAGGGTTCTGGAAGAGGACGATCCCGTGAGACAAGAATGATGCCTTTCCTTTGTGAGACAGACAGGAGTCAGGAAGGGGCAAAACCGGAAGCCCCTTGTGAGTTACTCTGGGTCTAGATGGATGGTAAACGTGATGACTTTTAGGACATTTGTATTTTTCTGTATTTATATATTTTTTTCTCCTCTGCTGCCTTGAAGTTTTCCATGCCTGTTTGTTTCTGCATGCCAGCCAGACTCAGGAATGTGTGCACACATGAAGACATGTGTTGTGTAGTCTCCAGCTCAGCCACAGTTTTAAAGGTGAGACACACAGCTTCAGGCTCTGGCCAGGCTGGGGACTGCACTAAGCCAGGCCATGGCCTCATAGGAAAGGGCAGTTCAGAGTGTCAGAGAAACAGATTCTCGGCGATTGATGGGAAGCTTCCAGAGCTTTCTTCTGCTGAAATCTTAGCTGGGATCAGATTCAAACAAGACAGGGGCCAGTGTTTGGCACAGTGGTCATGACCACTTGAGATACCTACATCCACATCCCATTATCAGAGTACCTGGGTTTGAGTCCTGGTTCTGCTCCAGATTCCCGCTTCCTGCCAGTGTGCACCCTGGGAGGCAGCAGGTGATGGCTCTCTTCCAAGCGGAAGACTGATTAAGTTCTGGGCTCTTAGTTTAGGCTTGATCCAGCTTTGGCCATTGTGGATAAAATCCCCATATTGGGGACTGAGGCAGAGAATGAGAATTCTGTTTGCCTCTTTGCCCTCTCAAATAAGCTAAAAACATTAATAAAAATTAAAAAGAAGACAGACTGAGCAGCAGGGGCTGAGAAGACCCTGCAATTCTGAAGCCCCCTGTATCTCTCATGGGAACCACAGGCAATAGCAGACCAGTGAGGAGAATGGAACCTTCCAGACAGGGCCCCCATGGACAGAGGGTTAATTATTTGTGCCAACCCCTGCCTGGGCCCTGTCATTGTTGTGCTGGTATACACCTTGAGGAAGGATCCATTGGGAGCAACAAAATGACAAGTGCTACACACTCAAAGTCCTACAAAAAACCTGCTTATGAAAGAAAGAAGGTGGGTTGACTTATTCCAGGACAGGGGCTGACAGCCATGAGAAGCCAACGGCAGCTGTGAAGACTGAAAGAAGCACTTGCCAAATCATGGTGAGTACATGTTTTCTTTTTATTAGCAAGGTCAAGGTAAGGTAGAAAAGGTTTAAGGGGCGGAAGGAGGGATTCAGGTCAGAGGTTAGGAGAACTTCCTCCGAGCACTCTGGAATGTGTTATGGGCAGAGCCTAGAGTGCATTATTAGCAACAACATGTGATGTTGGTTTCTAAAAATGCTGAAGTTGAATGGGTGGGCAGTGGTCTGCTTGTCTGGGGGTGCTTCTTCCCTAAGGCCGAAGAGAATGAATAAAGGAATTTTGGATGGAAGCAAATAAGATCCTCCAAGGTACATTCCAGCTTTACATTTGTCTCCAAGGCTCTGGTTCACATTTGTCTGAAAACCAGGAATAAATCCATGACGCTTCTCAGTGTGGTAAGAGATAATTTTAGAAATATTTTTCCAAAATATGCACTAAGGACAACTAGTGTGATCTTAGACTTCAAGCTTGAAAGAACGTTCAGCAACAGGGGAAAAACCCACCTAAAGTCCTCTGTGCTTCCTTTCCTACCCCATTGCCCCCTCTCTTTGGAACTGGATTTGTGGTCGCAGCTGCTCTGCTTCTGATCTGGCTTCTTGCTAATGGCCTGGGGAAAGCAAAAGATAGCCCAAATGCTTGGGCCCCTGCATCCCTGTGGGACACCCAGAAGAAGCTCCTGGCTTTGGCCCAGCTTGGCTCCGGTTGTTGCGGCCATCTGGGGAGTGAACCAGCAGATGGAAAATCTCTCTCTTGCCCTCTATCTAACTCTGACTTCAAGTAAATAAATAAATCTTTTAAAAATCGCACTTACTGGTTTCTCCTAACCCTGAAATGATCTACTTTTACTAGAGGGGAAATAGTAAAGAGCTATCATTAGTGGAGTATCTATATGGCAGGTAGTACGCTTCTTTCAAAAATATTATCCCATTTAATTATCGTAAGCACCCTGTAAGGCTGGTCCTGTGTTACGACTACTGTACAGAGGGGAAAGGATTTGTAAAAGCAACGAGGCTGGCACTTAACCGCTGCTGTGGTAGTCTGAGTTGGAAGGAAGTGCTTCGCTGTTATGACATGGGGAGCTACGACAGATACCCACCCTGCATTTGCACATGATGTCTATTCCAGAGGTCAAAGGGGTGAGAAGAGACTCTAAAGCCAAAACGACTCTTCTGTGTTAGCTATAAGGTCCCCATTGGATCACTTCCATCAATAAATTACTCTTTAATAGGAAGTATGTAACAGAAACCTGAACCAACACACAAGAAGTTTCCTTTCCTAATTCCCTGGCAACAGAGTCAGTCTCTGCACTTGGGGCTATTGCTGTTGTCAGGCCACCCAGGCCTTTGCTTTGGCTCTGTGTTACAGTACCTTGATTCCAAGTGCAGAAATCTACGGCAGGCATCTAATGCTTCAGTCTGGACAGAAAACAAAATTTACTGGGGAAAGAACTTGTGGCTTTTGCTAAGAAAATAAGGTTCTTAAATTGTGTTGCAAATTACAATTGAGTTCTTCAGATGTACATCTTTTCAATCAAGTTATTCCTTAGGAAATACAGATCATTTATCTCCACATATTGTTATACTTGGGGAGTAATTGTGCTGAAGCTTGGTACACATGTGTATGCAAGACGAAACAAAAAAAATGAGAAAGAAAAGCTTCAGGTAGTTTTACAGAAGCTTAAAATAAAATAAAAAAAAAACAAAACAGTACCACCATAGGTGTGGCCACCCAGCCACAGGGCCCTCCCTCAGTTAAAAAGTTAATTCTTTAACAGCTGCGAGGGCTGCCTCCTTGGCCCGTGTTTGAGCAGAGAATTTATTGCACGCAGCACGATCTCCCTGGGTATGCAAGGTAAATAGACTCATTAAGAGTGTTTTATGTTCCAACAAGGTCAGGGGGTGAACAAGGTATAAGAGAGAAGCAAAAGGCAATGACCTGGAAACAGACGACAGCCCCTGGCCTAATTTACTGGGCCTTCCTAAGTTCCAGCAGCCCTAAGTTCTCACAGCCCTGGGCTAGAGAGGACACGAGGCAGGAGTTGGAAGCCCCAGGAAGGGCCCTGTGTACCCCGTCCTCACACTGGAAGTCAGCAAACATGACACATTAGAAATGAGAGTTTACTGAACAGAGGCATGAGGGGGAAATGTGCAGAGTGTTACTTCTTGTAAGAATTTCAGTAGACGACATTCAACCTCAAGTCACTGTGCTGGCATGGTTCAGGGAGTCTGATCGCCAGCTAGGCGTGTGTGGTCGGTTCACTGCAGTGGTTTCCACACCATGGCCCCCTTATTGCACCCAGTGACCTTACAGCTCAGAAACATCTCAGAATTCCAAGGCGACCTAGGAAGCTGCCCCAGTTCAACTTCAGAACTCTTCTGATGGCTCATACCAGTTGTGTACATCAGAAATAAAAAGGATTAACAAGAAATGAAAAAAATGCTTATTGGGAGAAGAGTTTTATCTCTGATACTAATTTTATTCAAAATATTTCTTCCCTCTTAATTCAATATTCTTTCTGCAACATAATTACTCAAAACTACATCATACTTTTAATTGTTTTTTCAAAGACCATTACCTAATAGCATATCCTACAAAAATCACATTAATTTTAATCAAATCGTAAGTAAGCATTTACATTATTCATATGAAAAGTAAAATATGAGTTATACTTGGGATTACCCATACTGAGATGAAAACAAAAATGAAAAATTATTGAAATAGCTTTGTAAGGTCTGATGAGTCAGAAAAACAAACAACAGAATAATTCTTTGAGTTGACACAAAAAATATACTTTTCACAACTGGTCTAAAATAGAAAATGATCCATATTTCTGAGAATGATCACTTTCTTACTAAGAACATTTTACTCATGCGAGACAAAGAAGCCAGGCAGAGTTTTAAAAATCTTCATGTTCAGACGCAACCACTAATCTAAAAGAGATGAGCACAAAAAGTAGATACCAATGAGTTAACAGGATGCCACATAAATAAGTCAGGGCAGGGAGGGAATTAAAAAGGCCCTGGGAAAGAGAAAACAAATGCTAATGTTTACAGCTTTTATGCATTTTAAGTAAATATTACTCCACATTGTATTCTACTGATATTATCAGAATGGGCCTAAATTAAGAATTAATAGTGGCCAATGATGCATGTACTTGGGAAAAAAAAAAGCTATTTTTCTAGGCTGGGTTCTCTTCAGGATACAGGCTGCATGGGTTGGAAACTCCCAGATACAGTGGAGCCAAACCAAATGGCCCTTTTGGAGTACGAGATTGTCTTGCAGTTGCTTCTCACGTCTGCACGCCAGCTTCCCTCTGCACCCAGGGTCAGGCCGGCAGCATCCTGAGCCCTTTGATGGTGCCTTGTGCTGGCAGGTCTGCTGTGCTGCTCCCGACCTGGTGGTTAACACAGCCACGCCAGGCTGGGGACACACAGGCCTGCCCGGCCCAGCTCTGCTTACAAGGCTTGCTTCTGTTTTCTCATTTGGTATTCTGCCACAGTGTACATTCCAGAGCTTTCCTGGCCCTCCCAGAGCCTAATTCAGCACAGTAGGGTGAACAAAAGCTTCTTTAAAAGAATGATGCTCTCCATGTTAGCTTCAAAAGGGTTCTTACTTGTATCATTCACTCTTCTGCCCCTACCACCAAGGAAGGTCCCAAGGTCCAAGACACAATGCAGGAAAGCTTTTAATCAACTCATTGACAAGAGCTGTCTTTAGGAGGACATGGCCATCAGAGTGGTCCTGAATCAGTGATTCATCATCTGTTTTTCCCTTTCGCCCAGAAGATGGAGGTGTGGCTTTGGGTGGACACCAGCGAGCTGCTCTGAGGGGTGAGGGTGGCTGCTCCGAGGAGCACTTCTGGAGGGTTCGCTCCCAGAGTGCAGGAAGCAGGACTGGGCCATTTCTGTCTTGACTGGATTTTTTGGAGGGCCACAGTGCTCATTTAAGTCACTGTTAGTAATTCTTAAAGTCACATCACATTTACAGTAAGGAAATTAAAAACAGTGCTCGTTTCTTTTCTCAAACCGCTTGTCATTTCCTTCCTAATGTTCTGCTGATGCTGCCAAGGTAGGTTTCCCTTCGTTTAAAACAAAAATCTGCCGGGATGTGGTGACTCCAACGCCCCGTGTTGCTCTGAAGAACGGATGGGGTCTCTGACGAGTGGCTGCGACAGTGTTAAGAACGAGCCCCTCCCTGTGTCACATGGTGGGCCCTGGGTGTCACCCCCGAGCGCAGCTCTTGACCAGGCATCAGTTCTTCACTGCTGACTTACTTGGATTAAGGCCACCTTCATGCGACGATGTTCAAATGGATGCCGTGGTTCAAAGTCACAGGACTTGTAAAACACAATTTTTAACCCCTATACAATTTTTTATCCCCATATTTGAAAGGAATGACACACGCTTATGACCTTCCCTTGCGAGGACCTCTATCTTTGCACGGTGTTTATTTATTTATTTATATTTTGCGTCACACGATTAGAAGTTCCTTGTTCCATACAGATATTCTCCCTTCACAGATGTGACTATAGAGGATGGAGATCATGAGACCTTGCCCAATAGAAAGATTTATTTGATACATATTTCTCTGGATTCTGGAACTTGTGTAGGTATTGTATTGTATGGCACACAGTAGGCCATATTTACGTATTAAGTAAGTATGGACTTACTAAGCAAGGACTTACTGGACAAAGGGAAGGAAAGAACAAATAAACAAGTGAATGAATGCATTTCTCCATAACTGGTTAGATTACGGCCACTATTCTCTGACAAAGCTATGAAAGCAAGTAGACAGGATGTCAGATTCTACACCATATCCCAATGAACTGGGCAAATTCTACCTAAAAAGCAACTCCTGCTAAGACTTAACCCAGCCTCAGTTCACTAACAGAAACAGGTCTAGCTGAGTGCAGTAGCAGAGGGCCCAGCAGCCCTGTGGCCAGGCAGTCCTGCTACTGGTTTCTATGGCTGGGCAGCAACCAAGCAGGCATCCCTTCTAACCCTGACAGAGTCTAAAGAAGGATGATAAGGAGAGAAGCCAAACAGAAAGAGGCTTCTACCTCCTTAACTTCATAGAAGAACCACCTTGTAGAGATGGAATCCAGAGCAGAGGCACACAACCCCTAGTCTTACGGCCCAGTAAGCAGCCCTGAATGAGATACAGCAGGATGGGCTCCTTTCTGTGGGTGGGATGAGGGGAAATGTCATTGCTCCTCACCCATCCCATCTTTGGAAACGAGTGGAGAATGCAGAGAAAAGCTGTGATCTTCTCCTGCCCCAAATGACCATCATCAATGGAAGGTTTTAGTACTCAAATTGTGTGCAACCTCAGAGAAGCAGCTTTCTAGAACTAGAAGAGAGCTCACAGAACAGCCCGCTTAATCCCATGAAAGCTCAGAGGAAATGAAGTGTCAGAGAAAGCACTTGGCTTGCCTAAGATTCCAGCTGGTACTGTTGGTGATATGCTGAGCCCCATCACTCCACTTCAGTGCCTGTATTAGCCCTGGAATTTTACAGGGTGGGGGGCTTAGAGAAATGTATGGGAACATTCACTTAAATTTATGGTAGGTTAGAAGCATCTGATGACAATTCTGAGGAGGTCAAAGGTCGCTTTCAAAGCTGTCTGACAGTGAAAGTAATGTCTATTTAATTTGGTATAAATCATAAACCTTCCAAACGGAAACCCACCTTTTAAAAAAGTTTTTTTTTTTTTTTCAGAATAATCATGAGAAGTTCCTAAAGTTGGATGACAAGTTTCTCATGACTCTTGATGGTGAGCTGGTCAGCAGACAGCCAGTGTCTATGTGACTAGGAACTAGCTTACCTGTGTGGAAGGATGTCTAAGATTTGGTGATAATATGTCTAAGGCTATGCCTCAATAAATCACTCAATGGTTGCCATGGGTTACTTTAATCATAAATTTCAAGAAGGCATTTTATAACTGCTGTTGACCTATCAAAGCCCTGTGAACTGAAATTAATATACTAATGGAATATTAGGCATGAATTGAACCCCTGAAGACAGGTAATCATAAACACGAAGGTTACCCAAGTTCCAAGCAGTATTTGGATAAATGGCTGTATATGCCTATGACTACTCTTACCATACTCATTGCTGTCAGGGAACATGGCAGTCCAACCTCTCTGGGGAGTTCATCTTTTATATCATTTCATTTACATCAGCTGGGTTAATATTTCACTGAAGTAGGTTATTTGCGTATCACTCATATAGTCAATGATTCTTGTTTTCCTCACTTGGTTCATATGCGTAAAAATAACATTTTAATCTTATAATTGTAGGGAACCACTATCACCTAGCTTCTTATGGGGAATACATATGATATATTACAAAAAAGAGGATGAAAAGAAATTAGAAATTTGGGGAAAATTCTATAAGATATATTAGCCAGAAATTTGGGAGAACTTATAAAGACCAAATATGATAACAGGTAAGTTCAGCTCTTCATCTATAACTCCATTTATACTTTGAAAAGTATAAACTAATTACTTAAAGTTGTGCATATTTAAAGGGCATAATAAAAAGCAACAGTATCTGATAAGTTCACATGATAAGAGATCTAGAAAATGAAGAGAAGCTTAAGGCCAGAGCTCACAAAAACAAGAATTATGGATTGTCATTCTGCTTCTCAAACTGGTCCCTGGACCATCTTCCTGAGAACCAGCCAGGGTCTTATGCAGGATACAGAATCTCCAGCCCCTGATCAAGGTCCATAGGTCAGGAGATGAACACATGGAGGCTGGGAGTCATGTTTAACACACCCTACTGTGTGTTTCTTCCAATACTTTGAAATTAAGAACTACCAATTTATAGATTCTGAATGAGGTTAGAAAAGGAGGGAGGGACAGAGACAACCCAGGAAAGAGGGTTCTTGGGGAGGGGGAAGGAGGGAGAGAGAGAAAGAAGAGGAGAGAAGACGCAAGGCAGAGACAGAGAGAGAGGGGGCAAATGAGGGAGAGAGTGACATTAAGATCTGATTTACACCAGGGGTTCCCAACTTTATGGACAGTTTGAGCTGGATGGTTCTTCGCTGCGGGGACTCTCTTGTGCACTGCAGGATGCTTAACAGCATCCTCAGTCCTCTAGCCAACAGAGAGAGTTGCCCAGTCCCCAGCTGTGATAACCAAAAATGTTTCCAGACTTTGCCAAATGTCTCTCCTGGGTGGTAAAAATCACCCCTGCTTGAGAACCACTGGTCTATACCAAGGAAGTTGTTAAATGCAAGAACATAAGCTAGAAAGATAATGAAATCCCTTGACTGCATAAAAACAATCAAAGGAGAACTGAAATAAGGAGCCTGCTAATTTGTTATGCTCCTAAAGTTGGTTTTCTTAATAGCAGGAGTCATCAAATGGAAAGTGAACTAAGCATAACAAAAAAATTCATTTTCATCTTCAAAACTTGGCATATTTCACACGAAAGTATGCATTTCTTATATTTCTTGAAAGAAAATGCTTGAAATGTGGCAACACTTGCCTGTTTTCTTTCTTTTGGGTTGCAAAGAGCCAGAGCCAAGAACTGAGCCTCATTTTGGACGGAGTGTTGATCCTGCCCCACAACCTTTACAGACAGGTGAATTCCATGTAAAATTCCTTGAATATGTCATTAGTGTTCTGAGAGATCAGATCTTATTCACGTGTTTAAAACTTACATTCCGTTTCCAGGATGCCTAAGCTTAAACTACAAACATAATTTACAAGCAACACAGGCACACGTACACAGCCTACTGGAGACATATCCAAAGCTGAGTATAACCATAACATCGGGTTTATAATTCACAAGGATGGCCAAGTTCCCTGCCACACCCAAAGGGCGTATGTACTGACTGACAAGTGTGTATCCTGTATGCTATTACACCCATAAAGAAATGAGCAATGACTGATTTCAACATTTGTGCTCACATTAAAATTCAAGCTGTGCCTTATACAATAAGCTTCTTTACTGGCCATCCATTAAAAAGATTATTTGTTCTGTGATGAAACACGGCCTCCCCCACACGCTTCCTTCAGCTGGGTGGCTGGTCTGCTCCCTGTGGTCAACTTCCTGCTGACACCATCTGCAGGTAAAAGGTTCCACACCCCTCAATTTACAGCCTATTTTTCATCTTCCAAACTGGCGCCTCCTTCCTGGTCCCGTGGGCAGGAGCCCTGCACCTAGCCAATGTCAGGGTAAAAGTCACTATGACTCCAAGGTGAAGGAATTTGCAGGTATCCCTTGTGCAGAGTTACTTCAGTCACGAGTACAGTATCCCACTCTCAGTTATCTGGGCACACGGTTTCCCCATAGATCAATAATGCCAGGCAGGACCTCCTCGATAGAGAGTGCATTCCCTTTTCAGCTTGGAGGAGTCTCCATTTCCCCAAAGCGGGACTGGGAGAATGTCTCTGCATGTATGATCTTGAACACAGCATGGCTTGTTGCAGCTCTACTCACATGGCCACCCTCACAAAGGCCGAGCATTTCTGTCTATCTGGAAGTTCCCTCCTGAAATCAGCACGTATTTCTGACTTTGCCCTTGGATTGTAACTGTTTTGGAAACTGCTGATTCCACTGATTTAGTTGACAGTGGTTTTCCCACACTAAGCTTCTCAATTAAATCTTTACCTTATCCTGCTCTTCTTGGACTTGTTTCACTCTTTGTTTTTCTTTACCATTTCTTCTTATCCTTTTTTAAAAATGATTTATTTATTTATTTGAAAGGCAGAGTTACAGAGAGGCACAGGCAGAAAGAGAGAAGGGGGTCTTCCATCCCTTGTTCACTTTCCAAATGGCCACAACTGCTGTAGATGCACCAATCTGAAGCCAGGAGCTTCTTCCAGGTCCCACATGGGTAGAGGCCCAAGGACTGGGGCCATCTTCTACTGCTTTCAGGCCATTAGCAGTGAGCTGGATCAGAAGTGGAGCAGCCAGGACTTAAACCAGTGCCCTTATGGGATACCGGCACTGCAGGCAGTGGCTTTACCTGCTAGGCCATAGTGCTGGCCCCTATCCTTGCTTTTTTACATGGATTTTGGGGCTCATGTCTGTGGCCCTTTACTCTAGGTCAACTTGTCCTAACTTCTTTAGCATTGCATTCAATGCTTTTCTATAGAGCATCAGGACCAGGGCTAGCATCCACACCTTCCCAGCAGCAGTCTTCTCAACACACCATTCTCCCAAAGTGGTGCCAAAGACTAGTTCAACAGCATTGTCAAGAAGCCCAGCCATCACTTAACATTCCTCCTCAAGGAATGAAGAGACGTGCTAAACCTCTTCTGCAATACATTAGCATGGAAGGGCTTGCCAAGTTATACTATATAAGTCAACATTAGGATCAAGACTGAGCCCATGTTTTTTGGAAAATGTACCTTTCTGGTTCAGGGATAGAAAAAAATAATATTATACTAGAACTCTGTTAAAATACATCCTTGGAATCTTTGTTACAGGACTGGTTGTAAAATAAAGTCCTTTTGGTCTTCAATAACTACATAACAAAACACAGGGTTTTTTGTTAACTTTAGTTTCATAGTATAAGGGCAAAGTTAGACAATGTATACATTCATTCAATTGTTTATTTAATAAGCATTTATTAAGTATCTACTGTAATAAGTGCTCTGGGTATAAAGACAAAGGAACAATACTATTCCTGAGCTGTTCAAAGACTACTTGGCAAGGAATGCCTATAAACAAATAATTATAATAAAATGTGATGTGCTATGACAGAGCCTTGGAAAGCACAGAGGAAGTACTAATCAACTCCATCCAAAGAAATATTCAAAATCTTCACAGGAAGAGTCTTAATAAATTATATACACATTTAACATTTATTTATTTTTAACTGTCAAATCACTGTTTTAATTTGAAATGTAAAGAGAGGAAGAGAGAGGGAGAGGGAGAGGGAGAGGGAGAGGGAGAGAGAATGAATATCTCTTCCATCCATTGGTTCACTACCCAAATGCTCACAATAGCCAAGGCTGGGCCAGAATGAAGCCGGGCACCCCCACTTCAGCCATCATCTGCTGCCTCTTAGGGTACACAGTAGCAAGAAGCTAGAAATGGGAGGGGAGTAGGCATCTGAATTGAGGTTCTCTGATGCAGGGTGCAGGCATCCCAAATGGCTTCTTACCATCGTGCTAAGCACCTGCCGAACATACAACATCGAACATCTGTCTACCAGGGTGTGGCACCCTCCCTACTGTGTGGGAGACTGATTTCTGAGAACTACAGTTCATCTAGAGGTGATGAGTTTGTTAAGCTAAGTTCAAAGTAGGAAACCGGGACTTATTAGCATACGGGAGGAATATGTATGTCATTTATGTACTGCATGGACAAAGACACAACCAGAAGGTTTTGAGCAGGAATTCAAGAGTGACATTGTGGGAGGGGCAGGTGGTGTCAGGCAGTAAGAGGACAGGGGGAATGAAGTCAGTGCATGAAGGAACAGAATAAAAAAAGGCACCCAGAAATCACAGAGGCAACATGAATGCTGCAACAGAATGTTGGACACAGCTCACTGCATAATGTGCTGGGAAGAATAATGCCCCTTGAAAGATGTTCATCTCTTAATCCTTGGAACCAGTGAATATGTTCTCTTAGGTGGCAGAGGGAATCTGCAGATTTGGTTATGAATTTTTTTTCAAAGATTTATTTGAAAGCCAGAGTTACAGAAAGAGAGGGAGAGACAGAGAGAGATCCTCCATCTGAGGATTCACTCCCCAGATGGCTGTACGCAGGCTGAAATCAGGAGATAGGAGCTTCCTCTGGGTCTCCCATCTGGGTAGCAGTGACCCCTCAAGCACTTGGGCCATACTCCACTGCTTTCTCAGGCACATTGGCAGGGAGCTGCACCGGCAGTAGAACATCCAAGACTCGAACCCACATCAATATGAACTCATGCCAGCACTGTAGGTGGCACTTAACCCACTATACCACAATGCTGGCCCCTAAGTGAAAGATTTTAAGATAGGAAAATGATCCTGGATTGTTTGAGTATCTAACATAATCAAGGCTATTTCTAAGTGAAAGATGAAGACAGGATGAAGGAGGGGCAGCGATGTGATAGAAGCAGAAGTAGCAGCGACACATTTAACTGGGCTTTGAACATGGAAGGGGCCGCAAGCCAAACAACGTGCGTAGCCCTAAGAGTGGAAAAGCCAAGCAAAGTTCCTCCTGGCACTTTGGGAACACAGCCTGCTGACACACTGATTTTAGTTGTGGGAGACCCATTTTGGACTTCTACCCTCTAGAACTACAGGATAATAAATCCATGTAGTTTGATGCCAATAAACTTGTGATAACTCATTACAGCAGCAATAGGAAAGTAGTACACGGAGAAGTCCAGATGCCCCCCTCTTATATGTCTGGGGAAAATGGGAGCCCCTTGTTGTGGATTACATAGGAGCCCTGTCACCCAAACCAGCCGTGCTGACTCAGCAGAAAGATGCCCCCAGCATGGCGCAGAGGGAGTGTGGGCAGGGAGGTAAGTCAGTGCCTGTGTGGAGGGCCCACGGGAGCAGGTGGAAGGACAAGGCACCATGGAGGGTTCCTGGGTGTGGCCCAGAAACTTTCAGGGCAGGGACAGAATGGGGTGTATATGTTTGTGGGTTGAAAACAAAACTTGCATTGTGTTCACAGCTTGATATTTAGTTATAGGATCCAGTATATATGTTACTTTCAGAAAATTCTTGGGGAAACTTCAGAATGTGTTTATTAAGGAGAAAATGTAAGCTAGAGAAAATCAGACACACTGGACACAAAACCTCGTTAGGGGAAAGTTGGTGAAGCTGAGCCTAGAGAAACCAAGAGTCTCTTTTAAAGTTCTCTTTTGTTCTAGATATGCTTCAGCTCTGCCGTATGTTAATTCAATCTCTCACATCTGATATTTACAAGTCAGATACGGATTTCTTTTTTTCACCCATAAAACAACTGGAAATCCAGCAGCAGTGTCACCACTATGATTATCTGAAAAAGTGTCATGGTATGTCTCTCTCTCTCTCTCTCTCTGATTTATTTACTTATTTGAAAGTCAGAGTTAAACAGAGGAAGAATGAGAGGCAGAGAAGTCTTTCATCCACTGGTTCACTCCCCAACTGGCCACAGTGGCTGGAGCCAGGAGCCAGGAGCTTCCTCCAGGTCTTTCCATGTAGGTGCAGGGGCCCAAGGACTTGGGCCATCTTCTACTGCTTTCCCAGGCAGAGAGCTGGATCAGAAGTGGAGCAGCCGGGACTTGAACTGGCACCTATATGGGATGCTGGCACTGTAGGTGCCCCAAACTCTCTCTTGGGAGCCAACACAGCAAAGTGAGTCCTGTAAGTTACTTCCTGAAGGACAAACAGTGCCAGAAAAACCAACCTACTTGAGGGGACCCCATGTAGAGAAGCCCCTAGGGAACTCCGGCCCCCAGGCTGGATAGGACCCATGAAATCATTTGTCTGGCCCTGCCAAGGCAACCGCAGGTGGGACCTGAAATTCAACAGATCTATAGCAGGCTCATTTTTAGGCTAGTCATTTTGTATGGCCTGTGAATGACGTTATAAATATCCAAATGGTCCTTGGCAGAAAAAAGGTTCTCCACCCTTGGATGAGACAAGGCACCCAGGCCAGAGCCTGGGAAAGAGTGAGAGGTGGCAGGAGTAGGGGGAGGGGCAGCCCCAGCTCCCTGTGGTCTGTTCCCACCTCTCCCCAGGAGTGCAAACGTCTCTGCATGTCCAGGTCTGTGGCGGGAGGCAGACAAGCAGAGGTGACACTTGTGGTGGTATCTCCAGGTTTATTTCTTCCTCTTACTGGATCACAAACCACTGCCGGGCCCCTCCAGCTCTCCTGAGTTTTCTTCCTGAGGTTTTCCCCCCTCATCTCACCTCTGCCCTGTTCCTGACTCCCTAGTACTAAACAAACAGTACCTACCCCATCTTAGGGTATGAAGCCCTCCTTACTCGTCAAGTCTTGTCCACTCTGCCTTAAACATCTGTAGCGTTTACATACATAACTTATCAAGCTTGTTTGAAGTGACTGCTTAGTGAGACACGAAACAAGTCAGCAGACTAAAAATATTAATAAACTCCTTTACAAGGCTGTCAGGGTTGGCAGGGAAAACCAAAATACATTGACTTAAGATATCATTTTCAGGGACTTCTTCCAATGAAGAAATATTTACCAAATGTTGATCAGTCATATCTTTGGGGAAAAAAATCACAACAACTCTAACTGGGCAAAAAGTTAAAACATTAAAACTGGGGCCAGTGTGGTGGTGCACTAGGTTAATCTTCCGCCTGAGGCGCCGGCATCCCATATGAGTGCCAGGTTGGAACTCCGGATGCTCCTCTTCCAGTCTAGCTCTCTGCTGTGGCCCGGGAGTGCAGTGGAGGATGGCCCAAGTGCTTGGGCCCTGCACCCGCTTGGGAGACCCGGAAGAAGCTCCTGGCTTCCGGCTTCGGATCGGCGTAGCGCCGGCCATGGTGGCCATTTGTGGAGTGAACCAATGGAAGGAAGACCCTTCTCTCTCTCTCTCTCTCTCTCTCTCTCTCTCTCTCTCTCATTGTCTGTAACTCTACCTGTCAAATAAATAAATAAGAATCTTTAAAAAAATTTGTATACCAATTAAAAGAGAACTTTATTATATAAAAAACATTAAAACCAAAGGGCCTTACAAATAAAGTGCTTTCTAATTTTAATTTCTGATTTTCTCTGAGAAATGTTGCCAGCATTAGTAATCCCTGGAACAGTGTCTTCAGCTCTAGGGAACAGGCAACAAGCAGGGTCAGCTCAGATGTACCGCATGGGACTCTGCACGAGCAGGACATAGATGAGTATGTGTATTTTTTTTTAAATTTACTTAAATAATTTTTATTTATTTTTTAATTTATTTGAAAGGCAGAGAGAGACAGAGATAAAGAGAGAGGTCTCCCATCCAATGGTCCACTCCCCAAAAGCCTGCAACCGTCAAGACTTAGCTAGGCTGAAGCTGGGAACTGTGAATTCAATCCATGTCTCCCAGATGGGTGGCAGGACTCAGGCGCTTGGACCTTCACTTGCTGCCTCCCTGGATGTGCAGGAGCAGAAGGCTGGATTGGAGGTCAAGTTGAGTCCTAAGCCCAGGTACTCTGATTTGAGATGTGGGAGTCCCAAAGAGTCTGTTAACCACTGTGCCACACGCTCACCCAGGGTGATTCAACATGCGATTCTCACGGGCACTGAGACCCGAGAACACCCAGCAGGATGACTTGAATTCACAGCCTTCCTTAGTCATTACCCTGTGTCAACTTTTGAGTCAGCCTTAAAAATTCCTAACCAGAGGCAACTTTATTCATTTAAAAATCCTAATATATATTCAGGATGGGAAAAGGCTTTTTATACCATGAGATATAAGTTGTTTTCTATACACACTCACACATATATAGATAATTAACAAATAAATGTTTCTAAGCAACTAACATGAAATGTCTGTCACTGATCCTTTCATTTAATGATTTTTTTCAACTGTGATATTTTTATGCCTTCATATATATATATATATAGGTAGTAAGTAACAATGAAACTATTAAAATTTTGGCTTGTGAACTAGTCTAATTTTAGAATTAAGAAGAGATCTATTTGAAGATTGCTAGAATAAGAACATTTTGCATGGTGGGGTCTGTGCTGTGGCATGGTGTCTTAAGCCATCACATCGGATACTGGTATCCCACACCTGAGTGCCAGTTCTAATCCCAATCCCATCTTCTCCACTTCTAATTCAGCTCCCAGCTGATGTGCCTGGGAAAGCAGAGGAAGATGACCCAAGTGCTGGGGCACCTGCACCCATGTGGGAGATGCAGATGGAGTTCTGGGATTTTGGCTTTAGCCTGGACCAGCTGTGGCCATTATGGCTATTTGGAGAGTGAAACTATGTCTTTCCCTCTGTCTCTGTCACTCTACTTTTCAAACAAATACAAAAGCGCATTAAAAATAAGTTTTGCATTAACATAAATCTTCATGAATGAAAAAAATGTAATTGTTACTAACGCTTGGCTTGGTTTCTTTGATGATTATTAAGACCAGTGTGGGAAACAATTTTGAGTCAGGCTGGTTCAACAGCCAGAGGGAGGTGACGGATGGAGGCTGCCCTACATTTGGTCTCACAGGTGTTTCCTAGGATCTGTCACAAGAGTTGCAAGAGGTATGGACATGGCCAGAATTTCCAGGAGAGTGCACAGAGAAGCCTCCATTATCCTCAGACCAGAAGCGACTTACATCCTGAGAGGGCCAGAACTCTTTCAGAAAGTTGGATTCTATTATTCAATGTGAACGTGATAGGGCAGTTTTCATCACCCCAAGTTCAGGAAGCAACATCAAGTAGAGAACTTTGCTGTGGTTGCGGAGATTGGAACAGAATGGTCTACAGTGAAGGGGAGCTGCAGGCCCTCTGGAAGTCTTGTTGATGCTGAGCTGCTGTGGTGCAGACAGTGCCTTGGCAAGGCTGGGTAGATGCCACAGGCCTATCTGAGACACACAAAGGAGATGCCTGGGATGAAGTAGCCAAAACCCTGAGGGACAGAGTCACAGGAAGCTATCCTGAGATGCCGCCCCTTGTTTCAGTGTAGCTGACACCACTCTGAAGCCAAGAACTCTGGACATGTGGGTCACTGTCCATAGTAACAGTGCTGTTCAGTTACCCTTTGGCTTGATTTTCCATGCTTATCTACCTACAAGAAACTTCTTCCTTCTCAAAGATCAGCTCCTTGAAAGAGAGGCCAGTGTGTGCCTTTTCATTGCTGTACTCGAATTACCCTACGAATGTCTGGTATCTCAGATGCATGCTATGGACATTTGGTGAATGCATCAATAGATTATAGATGCAATTTTTAAACTCCACAAGCCCCCATACACAAATTAATACAAAAGTAAATATGAAAGAATGAATATTTCATCACTATTTAATAATGGTTCACGTTATTTGACTCTCACAACAAATACTGGGAATGGGAGTTGCAGTGCAACAGGTTAAATCACCACTTGGGAAGTTGGCACTCCTTGTCACTAGGTCTGGGATTGAGCACTGCCTCTGCTTCCAATCCAGCTTCCTGCTAATACACCTGGGAGACAGCAGATGACGACACAAGTGCTTGAGTTCCTGTCATCCACATACAAGAGTTTCTAGTGCCTGCCTTTGGCTGAGCCTAGTCCTAGGTGGTATGGAAATTTGGGGAGTGAATCAGCAGAAGAAAGTGCGCTCTCTCTCTCTCCCCTCTCTCTGTTACTCTGCCTTTCAAAAACTAAACTTAAAAAAAAAAGTCAACATACTGCACAAAACCCTGGAGGAATATAAAACAATTACACTTTGGAATTTCTTCTTTTCGTGACCTAAGTCAGCAATTGCCTATATTTGTTGTTGACAGACTTTCCTTTCAAAATAATGAGGCAGCACATTCTGAGATCATTTTTATGAGCTCTGCTAGTTCAGCTTTTAAGCATCTCTTCTCAAATAGTAAATCATTATTTTTTCATCAGCAAAGGTTCAGCAAACAGTTTGACTCTAACTCCATCTTCATCTCTCCCATTTATCACAAGGAACTTTTATTCTTCTTTATTAGTCATTATAATGAGTATATATTTTATAATTTCACAAATCAATAAAACTATTTTTAAACTATGTTACAATTGGCTTAGTCTTTAAAGATATGCCATCTATCCAGAAAAATCAGAACCTGAAAAAGTACTAAAAGGGATTAACTACCCTAGATAGTTATGATGGAAGACTGAAAGAGGGTGAGTTGAATGGATTTCTGTATATTCTAGAGGTAAAAACAGAGGGCTTCATTGTAACACAAATAGCTTCCTCTCCTCATTTTTACAATCACATATTTCATGTGGAGATGGCAAGAAGAGGATGTTTATTCAGAGAGCCAGTAAGAAGCAAATTATTAGTTCCTAGATTTTCAAATGAAAAAGAGATTATTACATTCCTCAGGGGGCACCCTTCTTAACTGGAAGTCAATGCAGTCAATGGTTAAAACTTTGGTGACGGAGATCACATCGGAGTCTGGGGTTGAGAATACAACTGAGCCCACAGAGACCACACAGGTACTTCACCTAGAATATGTGCAGATGACTGTGAGCAGTGCATCTGCATGCCTGGGTTATCAGTGCTTTGTTCTACCTTTCCTAACATAAAGAAACTTTACAACTTGTTGGAAAAATCGTATTAAAGTTCATTTTGGTGCAAAAGAATTTTGAAATCCATGCACTAATGTGTATTTTCCATAAACTTGTTGAAGAGCTCTCAGATTTCCATACTTCTCATCTCTATCTGGCCCCAGAACTCACCCCAAGTCATAGGGATGAGATCAGGACTGGCTTTTAGGGATAAAGAACAGTACAGCTTTAGAGAAATACTCTACAAGAGAACACCCACCTTACATGTTAGTTGATGACTTTTAAAAGTTTAAGGATGGCTTTACTTGTGCTTTTTGTATTTTATTTTGGTTCATGTAAGATTTCAAAGCCAAGTCTTCAACTCTAAATGAAAACCTTCAGTAGTTCAAGTACAAAAAGCGTGAAAGCCTATTATTTTGTTTGACAATCTGCTTATTAAAAACTGACACTGTTGCCTTTTGGAAAAATCTGGTCAAGGTGTTACTTTCATAGGTCATCATGCTTTAAGATTTTTTCTTGATTTCTTAATTTAGAAAGGCAGAGGCGAGAGACAGAGGGAGAGAGTCCTTGCTTCTACTACTTCATTTCACAAGTTCCCAGGACCCTGGAACTCAACCCATGTTTCTCATGCAGCTGACCGGAACTCAAGTGCTTTAGCCACCATCACTATCTTCCAGGGTGTGCATTAACAGGAAGTTGGGTCAAGAGTGGAGCTTAGACTTGAAGTGAGGTATTCTGATACAGGTTGAGGGTATCCCGAGGGGCATCTTTACTGCTGTACCAAATTCCCACCCCTTGTCTGGTCTCACCAAACTGGATAAGGAAAGGGCTAGGGGCAGAGAGGGAAGGTAGCCTTTCATTCCTACCCTCTGGAGGATTCCACACAATCAGGAACTGTACTGGATAGGACCCAAGTAACCCATCAGGACCCTCTCTTGGAAACTTGCATGCAGGCCACTTACAGGACATAGGCAGAACAGAGGCATGAAGTAGAAATGTATAGTGAAAACCATGGGTAAGCAAAAGCAACTAGGTAGGACAGAGGGAGTCAAGTGTGCTAAGAACATAAAAGAACCAGGTATAAAAAGAAAAACAAAGAGAAAAGTCCTAGAAATTGAAAGCATGTTATATCCTAAATGACATCCCAGTACCTCACAAAGACAAACCTTGCAATTACTAATAATCTAAAAGAGTATAACAATAATGTAGGGTGCCATAAATGAAAAAAAATCCCCACTATTTTAACCAAGGGAGAAGATAGTTGTGTGTTACAGAAAATACAGTGAGCATGGACAAGGGGGATGCTCCTGGATGGAGCTATGGTCCACAAAGAGCTGTATGAGGGGACTTCAGAAAGTTCCTGGAAAATGGAATTAAAACAAGTTTATTTTGGAAGAAAGAAAGAAAGAGAGAAAGAAAGGGAGATGAAAGAGAGAGAAAGTGAAAGAAAGAGAGAAAGGGAAAGAAAGAGAAAGAGAAAGAAAAAGAGAAAGAGAGAGAGAGACAGGGAGGGAGAGAGAGAGAAAGAGAGAAAGAGAAGAAAGAGAGAAAGAAAGAGGGAGAGAGAAAGAAAGAGAGATTGAATAATTGATTTAGCTTTCTGAAGAACCGCCATACTGTTTTCCATAATGGTTGTACCAATTTGCATTCTCCCCAACAGTGTATCAGGGCACCCTTTTCTCTATAAGCTCACCAGCATTTGTTTATTTTTTTATTTTTGGATAATAGCCATAACTGGGGTGAAGTGATACCTCATTATAGTTTTTATTTGCATTTCCCTGGCGGCTAATGCTCCTAAGCATTTTTTAATGTGTCTGTTGGCCATTTATATTTCTTCTTTGAAAAATGTCCAATCATATTTTTTGTCCATTGCTTGACTAGGTGGCTTGTTCTGCTGTTATTGAGTTTCCTGAGCTCCTATATTTTTAGATGCATAGTGTGCAAATTCTTTCTCCCATTTTGTTCCTTGTCTCTTCACTTTTTTTACAGAAACTTATTAGCTTGATATAATTGACATATCCTATTTGCCTGTTTTTGCTTTTATTCCCTGTGCTTTTGGGGTCTTACTCAAAAAGTCTTTGCTAGACCAATGTTTTGCAGTGTTTCCTCTATGTTTTCCTCTAGCAGTTTGATAGTTTCAGGTTTTAAGTTTAGATCCTTAATCCATTTCACACTGATTTTTGGGTAGGGTGTAAGGGTGGGGTCTTATTTTAAACTTCTGCATGTGGAAATCCTATTTTCCCAACACTGTTTGTTAAAGAGACTGTCCTTTCTCCAGGGAATGTTTTTAACATGTTTGTTAAAGATTACTTGTTTGTAGATGCACAGATTTACTTCTGGGATTTCAATTCTGTCCCATTGGTCTACTCAACTATTTTTATACACATCCAAAGTACTATGCTGTTTTGGTTATAGCAGCCTCATATGTCTTAGAATCTGGTATTGTGATACCTCTGGCTTAGTTTTTATCATTTTGGTTTTTTTCCTAAGATTTAATTTTATTTGAAAAGCAGAGTGATACAGAGAGAGGGACACACAGACAGACACACAAACACACAGGTATCTTTCATCTGGTTGGTTCACTTCCCAAATGGCTGCAAGGGTCAGGGCTGGGCCAAGGTGAAGCCAGGAGCCATGAGCTCCATCTAAATTTTCCACACAGGTGGCAGAGGTCCAAGTATGTGGGTCATCTTCTGTTGCCTTTCCAGGCACATCAATAGGGAGCAGGATTGGAAGCAGAACACCTACGGCTTGAACCATTGGTGATATGGGATGTTGGCATCATAGGTGGCAGCTTAACCTGCTGTGCCACAACACTGGCTCAGTTGTTAGTGCTTAAGATTGCGTTGGCTATTTGTGGCCTTTTGTGCTTCCACATGGATTTTAGGATACCATTTTAGTTCTGTGAAGAATGTCACTGGAATTTTGATGAGGATTTTATTGGATCTGTAAACTGCTTTGAGTAGAATGGATATTTTGACAACATTAAGTATTCCAATCCATGAATATGGGAGATTTTCCCATTGATTGGTGTCTTTTCTATTTCTTTCATTAACATATTATAATCTGTATTGTAGAGATTTTTCATATACTTGGCTAAATTTATCCCAAGGTATTTATGTTTTTCTTTAGCTATTTTGGGTGAGATTGTTCTTCTAAGTTCTTAGTTATATTACTGTTGATGTATAAAAATGCTATTGATCTTTGTGTGTAGATGTTCTATCCTGCAACTCTGCTGAATTCTCTTATCAGTTCTAATGGTATCTTGGGGCTGTCTTTTACCTTTACACCCATATATAAAGAATCACATCATCTAAAACAGGGGTAATTCAATTTCTTCCTGATTTGTGTGGCCTTATTTTCTTTTACTAGCCTAATGGCTCTGGTTAAAACTTCCAAAACTATATTGGATAAAAGTGGTGAGAGTGGGCATCTTTGTCTGGTTTCAGATCTTAGTGGAAATGTTTCCCTATTCAAGATGATGTTAGCTGTGGACTTCTCATACATTGCTTTTTCAATGTTGAAATATGTCCCTTCTATATTCAATCTTTAAAAGTTTTTTTATTTAATATTTTGTTGAGGATTTTTATATGTATATTCATCAGAGAAACTGGTCGATGGTTCTCCTTTTGTTGCATCCTGATCTGGTTTTGGAATCATGGTAATGCTGGCCTCATAGAACAAGTTTGGAAGAGTCTCGTCCCTCCCAATTGTTTGGAATAGTTAGAGATTTGGTGTTAGTTCCTCCTTAAAAGTTTGGTAGAATTCAGCAGTGAAGCCATCCAGCCTTGGGCTTTTCTTTGTTGGCAAACCAGTATTGATTGACTCTCAACTGTATTTATTGGTCTATTCAGGTTTCCTATGTCTTTATGCCTCAATTTTGGTAAATTATATGTATAAAGAAATCTATTAATTTCTTATAGATTTTCCATAGTTGTTCATAATAGTTCCTAATGATTCTTTGTATTATTGTCCTATCAGTTGTAATATTCTCTTTTTCATTTCTGATTTTATTAAGTTCTCTCTTTTTCTTGATTAGTCTGGCTAAATATTTGTCAATTTTGTTTGTTTTTACAAAAAATCATAGCTCTTTATTTCACTGACATTTTACATTTTTTAAAACAAATTTCTATTTTGCTTATTTCATCTCTAATTTTTATTATTTCTTCCTTCTACTAATTTTGGGTTTGACTTGTTCTTGTTTTTCTAAGTTTTGAGGTACATTATTAGATTATTTGAGACCTTCTCATCTTTTGATGTAAGAACTTAATTGTTATAAGCTTTCATATTAACACTGCTTCTGCTGTATCGCATACATTTTGACATGTTATGTTTTCATTTTCATTAGTTTCAAGGGATTTTTAAATTTCCCTTTTGATTTTTTTCTATAACCCACTAATCATTCAGAAACATGTTGTTCAGTTTCCAAGTATTTTCATAATTTCTAGCATTTCTTTTTTGTCAATTTCCAGATTAATTTCATTGTTGTCAGAAAAGATACATGAAATCATTTCAATTTTCTTGAACTTATCAAGACTTGTTTTATGGCCTACTATCATCCATTCCCAGGGAATGTTTCATACACTGATTAAAATATTGTGTATTTTGCAGGTGTGGGATGGAATTTTCTATAGATATCCATTAGGTACATTTGGTCTATAGTGTCATAAGTAATGACTTGATCCTGCCATGTTCCCATAAAATTTCCTATTGTTTCAAATATCCTTTTTTACTAGTAGGTTTCCTTTGTGTATATTCTTTTATGATGCTGATTGTCTTTGTTTCTGTATGTAGTACATTCTTAAGTATCATTTGTAAGGCTGGCTGGCTGTTGGTGAAGTCTTTCAATTTTTGCTCATCTTGGAAGTCCTTTTGAAGAGATAAATACTTGGATCCAGTCTTACTTTCCTCTATGAGTATTTATAGCATACAAATGTCAGTTGTTAATTAAAAGTTTTATTACTATGATAATTAATATGGGTGAACTTGTAGGAGGGCACTTCAAAAGGTTCATGGAAAAGGAGAATCGAAAGTTACTCAAAACATTTTGAAGTCCATGCACAGGATGTTTATAATGTGCTTTTTTCATGAACTTTTGGCAGTCTCCCTGTATATGAAGATTCTAAAATCACACCCTAAAATTTCTTATTATGCCTGTGATGCTGGGATCTCAAACAGGTATTGGTTCATGTCCTGGCTGCTCCATTTCTGATCCAACTCCCTGTTAATGGTCTGGGAAAAACAGCTGAAGATGGCCCAAGTGCTTGGGCCCCTGCATCCGCAAGGGAGACCCAGAAGGAGTTTTTGGCTTCTTGGCTTCAGCCTGGCTTGGCCCGACCCCAGCCATTTAGGCCAGCTGGGGAGTGAGCCAGCAGATGGAAGACCTCTCTGTCTTTCCCTCACTCTACGTAGCTCTTTCAAATAAATCTTAGTTTTTTTTTTTTTTTTACTTCTTTATTTGAGAGAGAGAGAGAGAGAGAGAGAGAGAGAGAGGCACAGGAAGGCATTCCCCCATCTGCTGGCTCACTCCCCAAAATGCTCATGACAGCCCAGGGCTGGGCCAAGGTTCAAGTTAGGAGCTGGGAACTGAAGCCACATAGATGGCAGGGACCCAACTACCTTGCACCATCATTGCTGCCGTTTAGGATCTGCTCTAGCAGGAAGCTGGAGTCAGGAGTAGGAGCCTAGCATGGAGCTTGGGCATCTTAACTGGTGCCTTAAACTGCTAGGACAGAGCCCACCTTCACACACACACTTTTAACTGATGTATAAAACTATGCCATTTCCCCATTTATGTTACTGTTTGAAACTCCTATTGAAATTCTAATTGTCTATAAGCAAGAGGAATGGCAAGAAAAAAACACGGGGAATAGCATCTCTCCATAAAACTCAGTACACTAGGGCTTTGCAAACCTCCACAACTACTACATATGCTGCCTCGTGAGACCCCTACAGATAGAAAGCTCATTTTTCTTATTGAATTCCAGATATTAAACCTACTCTCTCACTGGCGCTGATTCTATGGTTTTTCTCACCAGGCCTCCTCTGCATGTGAGTTTTGCAGTTGACCGCGTCCACTGGTTGCAAAATTGCTGGCAGGGGAAGCCAATTTCCTTAAGTAAAACGCCTGCTCTCTCGCTCGCGCTCTCGCTCGCTCGCGCGCTCTCTCTCTCTCTCTCTCTCTCTCTCTCTCTCTCTCTCAGGGTTTGGTGTGTCTGTCAGACTAGATGTCTCTAGTCCTTTTTCCTTTCACTCCCTTCAGCTATAACTCCTCTGCATGTTTCATTCCTCACCTCTTCAGCTCAGTCTCATGCCTCTCTTCTACTCATTTCAAAATTCTGTGCTTAGAACTCTTCAGAATTCTGCATTCTATTTTCTTTACATTTTACTATACAATATGCTCATATTATTAATGAACTAGGAAAGAGATTAAAGGAAGCGTATTCCTAATCTTTTTTCACTAACAAACGTTTTTGGTATCCTAATGTTCCTACCAATCTCTTGACATAAGCAAATGTTATGTATTTTGTAATCACTGAAAAGGTAACCTAAATAATTTTACATACTAATTTTTATTATTACTTTTTCCAGAAAGTCTTCCATGTGGTTATAAATTTTCACAGCCATCATTTTATTGGCCAGTTAAGTCTGCATTATGTGGATGAATTCCAAATTAAGTATCTTCCTTGCTTTGGTTCCATTCTTATCAGTAATGCACAAGATTATGAGATTCTTTGAACAGTTCCTAGCATTAATGTGACATTTCTTAACTTTTTCACCTAGCTACCTTCTCTCCATCCCCCAAACAGCAACCATGCTGTCTGCTGCTGCAACCCCTGGCCATGGCTGAGCCTCTGGTCTCATTCCATATGGCCTGTCCCATTCCAAAGGGGGCAGGTGGACCCTTTACAGCCACATTTAAAGGTGCCTGCTAAGTGAACACAAGGATTTCTTGGATTAAGGAAAGCTTCAGATCTGAGTTGGAAGTCAGTTGGAACCAGAACTAGGAACCAGCTTAGAGATATCCTGCGGCTTGCAAACTCAACATTTTGAAGGCTACGGGAAGCAAGATTTTAATATTTTAGAGTCTTCATTAAGGGAATGTGAAAGAGGAGATCTGAGCATATCTATGAAAAGATATGGGGGCAGATGATTAGGAAGAGAGGAAGGCAGGCTGAATTAGGAGCTTTGCATTGCATTCTTCTGGTCTCTAATGACATGATCTTGAACCTTAAGTTTCTTGTCTGTAAAATGGAAGGACTGGAATAATCTCTACTAAGACCATTACATTCTATGGCCAGAGTGCAGTCAAGCTAGAAAACACTGCAAAAGACTCATTTTTGGCCTGGAGACCGGTTAGCCTTAGTGCTATGCTTCATATATTTTAGGAGAAACTCTAAAAGACATCTATAGATCGCTGTCTCCAACACTGGCATGTGAAAGTGAGGTGATTAATTCCTTTGGAGGAGACTGTTCAAGAGCACATTCTCTGGTTTATAGAATCATGACTTTTTTAGATCTGGTAATAGGGGCTGTAGAAAGAATGGCAGGCTCAGCTTGGGGCCCAAAGAGCTGTTATTTTCCTTTCAGTCTCTCTGTTGACATTCTCACATCTTCTGTATTTTCCTTTGCGTGTAGCTGAAAACCCAGCAGGATTTTAAAGAAAAGGAATAGTACGTGTAGGAGGGAGTGAGTGGGTCCAGAGAAAAGGGAAGAGGTACATTTCATAGCTTTGATTTCTGGGAAGTACAGATCTACACACTCTTCTGTCTTTCTTCCTTCCACTTTATAAGGGTGAGGCTACTTTGGGGACATGGTTAGGATTCCACAGTCAACAGGTAGTACAGGAAGTGCTTTGGATTTTGTTCCTTGGGGTCATAATTATTTGCTAAAAGGAATGGTTTTCCAAGTAGGACGCTATACTATCATCTGCCATACCTCCTCAGAAGAGGCTTTAATTTAGCTCATAATTTAATTTTAGAAATGGCTTCTTCCATTAAAGGTTAAATTTCACATTATGTATTTTTCAATAGCACAAAATTGCTTGTCTTTTTCCTAAACTGAAACTGAAAGCAAGGCTTCAAAACAAATTACAAAAGAAAAAAGCGTAACGTGCATTACTGCAACTGAGCAATGAACGGAAGTTATTTATTTAACATGGAACAAGAAGTGGTTAAACCAAAACTTGAACCTAAGTAAAATGTAGATTTTACAAATATTAGTTTCTCCCCTGCCTGTTTTTGACTATTTTCAATGGCCTTAAGCTTTCAAGTACACCTTATTTCTGGTACCATTTCTGCTGAAAACCACAATCCCTATCCTGCAAGTACAGACACCAACAACAAATTATGTGAATTTTGTTATCCTGAGCTGTGCCAAACCTCACTTACAGGTAATTACAGATGTAGGTAATAAAACACCTGTGTGCAACAGCAGCCATTAACAGGTCATCTGGGCCTGGCCATGCAGTGGCTACTCTGCCGTGCTGAGCATGGGTTTTGGTGCCAACAACAGAGACTGGGTTCTGGTTTTGCCCACCCTGCTTCCTCTAGCTTTGTGACCCTGGGTCAGCTCTTTAACCTCTCTGAACCTGTACTCACTCACTTGTATAACTGGCATAGTAATAGGCTCAGACAATGGGACCCAAAAGATGGTACTTTGGCAAGCTGAGCACTGGGAACCCAGATGTGGCTTCATATTCACGCCTCTCTGACCTTCTCCTGCCCCGCCACCCCTCCAGCATCGTGTTCTTTTTTCTCTTCCAAGGCACAGGGAGGGTCTTCCCCTGAGGTCCCTCTATCTACTGAACACTGAATCTGCCCACAGGGAACACAAGTGACTTTGATTCTCTCCCTGTGAAATCATTAGTCATGGAATATTCAAGTTATCACAGTAAAGAGAGACAAACAGCACATTCAAAACCAAGACAAACTTTGTGCCAGCCCATTGTCTGTTCTCTGTCCCTAAAATGATTTGCTCTTCCTCTAAAATTGCCTACCTGCCTCACCTCTTCTCCCCTATAAAGAGGGTAGTTAAGTTCCAAGTAGGTGGCCTGTCTTCATGTTTCCTGCCTTGTGCTTGCAGGTTAGCAAATGTGTATGCTTTTTCTCTTGCTAATCTGTCAGTGGTCAGTATTTTACAAACTCAAATGATCAAACTTTCAGGGGGTCCAAAGAAGGGTCCTTTTGGCATTATGGTGGTTAGAGCACAACAATCTCTCAAAAACGCCAGTTATTCATTCAACAAACAGCCAACTGAAGAACTATAACTATAAACACTCAATAGGTGTTTATTTGCTATTTAACACCTGTATGCCAGGCACTGTACTAGTTCCTGGGGACAAAGCAATGGTGGGGGGATGAAAGGGGGACAAAAATTCCTGCTTTGATGGGGCATATAATAAAGCAGAAAATGATACTGACCACTTAAATTGTGTTTATTATTATTTTCTGTTATTGCTAAACCAATTATCTCAATGTCCCCAGGGGACATCTGGCAGTGTCAAGATATTTTTAGTTGTCACTACTGGGGGAGAGTGGATTGCCACTGGCATTCACTAGGTAAGGGATGTTGATAAACATGCTACCCTGCCCAGGGCCCTCCTCTACAACAAAGAGCTCTCTGGCCCAGAATGTCAACAGTTCAGAGCTTTCATTCTTTTAAATGGGTAGTATGTGTACACAACACATGCTCACAATGAGAAATTCAAAGGCAAAGAAGTGAATGATTATAATTAGTTTGCTACCCATCCCTGTCAAGTCTTCTCTATTGGGATAACCACTACTGTCAGTTTCTTGTGTATCATTCTAGAATCTACTATATATGTTATTTTTCTAAAATAGATATACAACTCAAAACATTCAGCATATAGGATTTTGCAACTTTTTTTTTCTTGCTCTACAATACATTGAAGATCAGTTCACAGTGGTGACATAGATCTCCATTTATTTTTATTAATATCAAAGGGTATTCTGTAATTTATTTAATCATTCTTGAACAAATGAATATTTAACAATGCTACAATGAATATTTTATGTACATATCATTTCTTACATGGCAAGAATATACTTAAATTCCTAAAAATGGAATTGCTGAGTCAAGGGGTATGTGTCTTGTACCATTTTATTGAACTAGCTAAATTGTCTTCCATATGGGTTGTACCAATTTGTACTCCCACATAAAATGCATGACATCACCACTGAGTTTGACATTGTTTCTACACTCTCAAACAATCTTATCAGAATGGTCTATTTTTTGCTAATCTGTAAAAAAGCTTTATTACATTTTTAATTCCTCTTGCTTTGATTACAGAGTCCTGTTATATGTTTTGAATATCAATTGCTTTTATATGTGAACATTCTGTTCACAATAATCACTTTTTCTACAGAGTTGTTTTCTTTTTCTTATGGAACTGTAGGAAGCCCTCATAGATGACAGAACCCAATCCTTTGTAAGTTACAGGTGTTTCCTGCCAGTTATTTACTGAATGTCTTTGATTTGTAAGTAGGATTGATTTTCTGGAATATTTTACTTGCATATCTTATGGCTTTATTTCATACTTCGGTCTTCTAGACTTAGAATAAAAAAGTCGAGGCTTTCTTTCAATAGTTCTGTGGTTATTTTTCAAAGTTTAAATCTGTGGAGCACCAGAATTTATTTTGGTGTGTAGTAAGAGTCTAGACGCAACTTGGCTTGTTTTCCAGATGGGTAGCCAGTTGTCACAATACTTTTATTGGATAATCTATCTCTTCCCTGCTGATCTGAAATGTCAGCTTTATTACATACAAAATTCTCTTATTACTTGGATCTATTCTTCGATTTTTATGTTGATGTGCCTGACAAACGCACACCACAGAATATTTTAATTACTGTAGCAAGATTGTTTTACTCTCTGGTAAGGCAAGTTCCTATTTGTCTTTTATAGAATTTTTCTGGCTATTTAGGCACTTAGAATGATTAGTTCGGGTTTTTTTTTTTTTTTTTTTAGGATTGTGTTATATTTACAAACTACCCTAGGGAAAACGTAGACCTTTAGGATGTTGAATCTTCTCATCCATGGATGTTAAACCATTTTGCATTGGGTTCTTTTTTTTTTAATTTTTTTTATTTGACAGATAGATAGTGAGGGAGAGAGACAGAGAGGAAGGTCTTCCTTCCGTTGGTTCACCCCCCAAATGGCTGCCATGCCCAGAGCTACACTAATCCGAAGCCAGGAGCCAGGTGCTTCTTCCTGGTCTCCCACATGGGTGCAGGCACCCAAGCACTTAGGCCATCCTCCACTGCCTTTCTGGGCCACAGCAGAGAGCTGTTCTGGAAGAGGAGCAACCGGCACTAGAACCCGGTACCCATATGGGATGCCAGCGCTGCAGGCAGAGGATTAACCAAGTGAGCCACAGTGCCAGCCCCTGCATTGGGTTTTGTTCTCTTACTCTCTCCCCTCTTTTGGTGAACATAACATTTGAAAGGGTTTTTTTCATACAGGTCTTCTTTTATTACATTTACCTTGAAAGTTAGAAATGTATTCCTATCTGGTTAACCCATTATATCCCATCATCCTATATTTAGGATACCAATAAAAACTTAGCAATAAATATACAATTTATAGTAACTTTGAAATAACTACTATGTTTTTAGAGTTCTATTCCTTTTCAAAGAGTAATTGGTGAATGATTGGAGCACTTGAAAATATGTTAAAATTCACTGTGGAACTGATACACTCTTCTGCAAAAATCAGTTTTACTAACTGTTCAACTAAAGATTATGTATATAGCTGCAATGTAATATAAGAAAAGCATTCATGAGAGGATTTTCTAAAACCATGTTGTCATTTGATTTCAAAGAGTGCACCGTATTCCAAATTATCAATGTTCTAAAGTAGCCGTCCTATAACTAGGATACTGGGACGATGTCTACTGCATAGTGGTATACACTGCGCCGCTGCCTAATAACCACCAGAGGCAGCACATCAGCAGTTTATTTGTTGACAAGTTGTGACCTGTGTGCTTGAGAGTGCGACAGTTACACAAATGCTTCACGTGGTAGAGAATCCACAATCAGACTTTTTTTCTCACAGTCTAATCATTAGTTATGATTTGTTTGTATATCTTCAAAATATTGGATTCCAAGTTACAGGCATCATGAGGGAAAACAGGGAAGTGTTTTCTAAATGGACAATACTGATGAAAAAACAAGCAAGAGGATCATACCATCACAGATTTGATACAAATAATGAAATTCTCAGTGTAAAATGGTCAAACAGCCACGTCATTGTTGGAACTATGATACAGTGGAAGTTTTTGGCAAAGTTCAATAATGAAAAAAAGGAAATAAGGTCAATAGTGGTGTGGATAAATAGGATTGGTTGGTTTCCAAATATGCTGCTTCTATTGGGGGTAAAAAAAATGGTATTGGCCAGTGTTCACTTGAATAATTAATATGTGTGTCATGAATGCATGGAATATTCACAAATTAGTGAACAAAGACAAGTAAGATCTCATAAACCAGACAGATCTTAAAAGAGAACTCTGCTTAGCATACCTAAAATGATGCAATAAGAAGTCCTCCGGAGGAAGAAAGCATAACACTTGCAGACCTACTACCGTCAAGATAATACAGGCTTTGAGAGAAGTCATGTCAGTCTCCAATGGTGGAGATAATGATGTCGAACAAACCGTGCTGTGTGAAATCGACAACATATTGTCAAAAACGTAACATAACCCTCTGAAGTGTTTTGCTCCTTTCCACCAAAGGTAATTGTGAGCAGTCATGAAAGTCACTTCCTTGTCTACTGTGAAACATATGAAAGGATGACATATTTGCGCAATGTCCTATTTTTAGGCCAGTTTATATATACACAAAGGATACTACACCATCCCAGGTACTACTTACAGGACAATTTGTATTTTTATTCTCAACAATAATCAAGGACACATATGCTCTAGATTATGATTTATAGCTCATGTTAATGCAGCTGTGTCAATTTCACCATACTATTCACAGAATTGAAAATTTGGGACTTTTAAAAAAAATCACTTATAGGTCTTATTTCTGAACAGACAATGACAATTAAAAGAGCTTTGGATTTTGGTTTTGGCTAAGTGCCTAGTTCTTGAAACGGAGCAAACTTGGGCTTACAATTTGGATCACTAGACGACAGCCATACAATATACCTCTTTTCAGTTCTTGCTAAGAAATACTTTTCTCCCAAAGCATTTTTGTATGAAAACAGAAATTTTATGATTTTCAGGAACCTTTGCTCCATGATGGCTTCAGCTTCAGTTTGGGAAGTATGTATATCCTGGTGGAGTTACATAGAAAAATTTTATTAAAATAAAAACACAAAACTTACCTCCTAAGTTCATTCCAGCTTGGAGACATTTCTGAAGTCTGCAGGCAGGACAATTCTTTCGCCGAATCTTATCAATGATGCAATCATTTCTTCCAGCACATAAATAGTTGTGTTGCCCTGAATTAATAATAAAGAGCAATTGTTAATATAAGCAACTGTTATGTTATACTAGTGTAAAATGTACATTCACATAATCAGCACATGAAACTTCCTTTTTCTTAATCCTGAAAATCTCTTCAAAACCATAGAAGGCAGGGCAAGAGCTACCACTTGGCATGCCCACACCCCATATCAAAGTGCAGGCTCGAGTCCTAGCTTCTCTGCTTCTGACCCAGCTTCCAGCTAATGCACACCCGGGGAGACAGGATGATGCCAAGGGCTTGGGTCACAGCCACCCATGTGGGAAACTCGGATGGAATTCTAGGCTCTTGGCTTTGCCTGGCCTAGTCCTGGCTGTTATAAGCATCTGGGGAGTAAACCAGCCGATGCAATATCTCTCATTTTCTGTTTCTGTTTCTCCCTCTCTCTCTGGCTTGGCTCTTCCTTTCATGTGGAAAAAAAATGAAGAAATAGACAAGTAACATTTACAAATGAACCAGGTGCTCTGAAAATATGGGAGGGAGATGTGATTTACAGATAATCTAGAGAAGGGTATGGTCAGCTCCATGCAACTGAGACTTCTGATTGCACATGATAGCCCTACATTTGATTCCACAGAGCTTTTCATATAAGTAGTTACATTACCCATGGTCTGCATTTTGTTGATCACTGCATGGATTTCTGCATTGGTACAATCTTCCTTCAGACACCAAAACATCCCCATTGCACACAAAGGCTCTACAGTGACTTTTTATTATTATTTTTTATTTTTTGACAGGCAGAGTTAGACAGTGAGAGAGAGACAGAGAGAAAGGTCTTCCTTTTTCCATTGGTACACCCCTAAGTGGCCACTACGGCTGGCACGCTGCAGCCAGCGCACTGCACCAATCCGAAGCCAGTAGCCAGGTGCTTTGTCCTGGTCTCCCATGCAGAGAGTGCTTGCAGGAGCCCAAGCACCTGGCCATCCTCCACTGCATTCCTGGGCCACAGCAGAGAGCTGGACTGGAAGAGGGGCAACCGGGACAGAATCCGACACTCCAAAGGGGACTAGAACCCGGGGTGCCGGAGCCGCAGAGGATTAGCCTAGTGAGCCATGGTGCTGGCAAACAGTGACTTCTCAAGCTGCTACGCCTGCCCATCATTGACATATATGATTTCACTGGGAAGACTTTCAAATTATACAATAGGAAATGTTTGTTTCATTCTGCATAGCAATCTGGAGCTAAAAGAAATACTCACAATGCAGGTACAGCATTAGCTTACAAAGTAGCATCAAAATATGAAATTTGGGCCGGCGCCGTGGCTCAACAGGCTAATCCTCTGCCTTGCGGTGCCGGCACACGGGGTTCTAGTCCCGGTCGGGGCGCCGGATTCTGTCCCGGTTGCCCCTCTTCCAGGCCAGCCCTCTGCTGTGGCCCGGGAGTACAGTGGAGGATGGCCCAAGTGCTTGGGCCCTGCACCCCATGGGAGACAAGGAAAAAGCACCTAGCACCTGGCTCCTGCCATCGGATGAGCGCGGTGCGCCGGCCGCAGCGCGCCATCCGCGGCAGCCATTGGAGGGTGAACCAACGGCAAAGGAAGACCTTTCTCTCTGTCTCTCTCTCTCACTGTCCACTCTGCCTGTCAAAAAAAAAAAAAAAATGAAATTTGTGGCCTAGCTCTGCTATTCATTTTTATTCAAAATTTTTGTGGACATCTACTACTTCCCAGGCACTAGTAGACTCACTGGAGACACAGCAATGCACAAGACAAAGATTCAGTTCTTGTTAGTTTTCTATTTTGGGAGAAAGAGACAATAGGCGAGGTAAGTAGATATAATGTATAAAATAAAGCCAGAGTGTTGGGGAGAAAAAGCGAAGGGAGAGGGATTTAACACCGTGGAGGTGGACGAGGGTTAGAAATTTCAGAGAGCACATAGCAAGGACCTCAGAGGAGGCATGATGGAAGCTACCAGATTTGAGAGTTCTAAGCAGAAGTCACTTGATGCGATTGTAACTGAACAGGATCACTGTTGTGTTGAAAGCATGGCAGTGGACTAAGGACAGAGGCAGGGAGAGCAGGGGCAGGCGGCTGTCATTATGCCCCCAGGAGAAAGGAAAGTGGGTTGGGTGAGTGGTCAGAGTGCAGACGTAATGTGAAGGGCTGCTAGGGTTTGCTGTTTGATCAGAGGAACAAGAGAGTTAAGAGGCACTGAGATTCGTGGGCTGTACTACTGCAAAATGGAGCTGCCATTAATTAAAATGGGGAAGACCAGAGGACCCTGTGGTTGACGGAGAATTATCCCAGCTCAGTGTAGGACATGTTGCATCTGAGATGGCTGACAGGTATCCCTGTGCAAGTATGGAGAGTTAGATGCCCCAGGTCTGGGCAGGAGATGCAATCAGCTATGGTTGCTAAGTCATAAGACTGGGTCAGAATACACAGTGGGTGAGCACAGATGGCAAAAGGAAGAGGTCTGAGGACCGAGTCAGAGTCCCTGAAAATACGCAAAGGACAGAGGGAGTCTCAGAGTTCCTGTAACACAGTGAATTGTCTAAAGCATTCCCTCTGCCCACTCCTATGGTGTTCCCTTAGTGGAAAACTACTAATTATGGTCAATACTCCGTAAAACTAATGCATGTCACTTCATATAATTCAATGATTTAATCTAGAGCACCTGCTCTGTAACATCGTAGTAAACCTCAGTAATAAAATTAACAACAAAACAACAGTAATACAATAGGGAAACACATATCAAAGTGAAGACATGAAATTCTACCATAATAATTTATGTGCTTTAAAAAAAAAACCTGAAGGCTCTGAATGAATCTAGGTAGATGTAAGTAATTATACGACTATAACCAGTATGCTGGGAAAGAGGGTAAATGATTTATGTAATGTTTTATGATGCCGTACAATAACTCAGAGAATCCCTACTTTTAAAGCAAAATGTTAAGGTCCCATTGGAGAATTGTCTTATTTAAGCCTTAACAACTTTACAAAGTGGGTGAGGCAACTATTATTATTGTTCACAAGGAGACACTCATGTGAGAATTGGAAGGCTAACTTCTTCCTAAAAGGGTAGAGTTGGAAGCAGAATTCAGATGGTCTGAGTATTGCAACACTTCAAGGCCTAGGTTTTTCTAAACCCCAAGTTGCACTGTAATTTACTGGAGGTCCCGTAACACTCTGCAAGTACTCTTTTTTTTTTTTTTTTTTTTGACAGGCAGAGTGGACAGTGAGAGAGAGAGACAGAGAGAAAGGTCTTCCTTTGCCGTTGGTTCACCCTCCAATGGCTGCCGCGGACAGCGCGCTGCGGCCGGCGCACCGCGCTCATCCGATGGCAGGAGCCAGGTGCTAGGTGCTTCTCCTGGTCTCCCATGGGGTGCAGGGCCCAAGCACTTGGGCCATCCTCCACTGCACTCCTGGGCCACAGCAGAGGGCTGGCCTGGAAGAGGGGCAACCGGGACAGAATCCGGCGCCCCGACCGGGACTAGAACCCGGTGTGCCGGCGCCGCAAGGCGGAGGATTAGCCTGTTGAGCCACGGCGCCGGCCTGCAAGTACTCTTTGGGAACAAAGAGCAAAGGGACGTTCTCTGGGTGAAGCACACTTACTCTACTGAAAATTTTTCTACTGGCATCAAGCATCAATGTGCCTCTTGCGTGTTTTGAGATTAGATATAAAAACCACAGACCTCATCCTTAACGCACACTGAGTTGAACAAATTTTGAAGTCCAAAGAAGTAACTAAATGCAATATTGTTTCAATTCAACAAGTATTTATGGGGACCCTTCCATGTTGTACAAGGCCATAAAACATTGGCAACAGGGTTGGTCTGATGTAGTCTGGGGTCCTTTTCACATTTGTGAATGTATGATAACAGTAACAGGCTGGCGCCGTGGCTTACTAGGCTAATCCTCTGCCTGCGGCGCTGGCACCCTGGGTTATAGTCCCGGTCAGGGCGCCGGATTCTGTCCCAGTTGCCCCTCTTCCAGTCCAGCTCTCTGCTGTGGCCTGGAGGGATGGCCCAAGTGCTTGGGTTCTGCACCCGCATGGGAGACCAGGAGGAAGCACCTGGCTCCTGGCTTCTGGTCGGCACAGTGCACCCGCCGTAGTGGCCACTTGGGGGGTGAACCAACAGAAAAAGGAAGACTTTTCTCTCTCTCTCTGTCAAACTCTGCCTGTCAAAAAAAAAAAAAAAGAAGAAAAAAGAAAAAAAGATAACAGTAACTAAGCTGTTTGGATTGTAGGCGTGAAAGAATGTGTACAAAATAGTCATTGTCACATACATAGATTTTCTTCTCAAGGGGTTCAAAAACAGAGACATGCTGAAGTTGAAGTTGTTCTAGAGATGGTTGTTGTTTTTTAATGAATACCTTTAAAAATCCACATTATGGTAACAACTGTAGCATAATTTCTTCCCCATTACAACGTTTCATCTTCCACAAATAGGATTGATGATTTTGAAGAGACTGTACAGATATGTCATAACAACTTTCAGAAAATTCTGTCATCTATATTTTTGGTTATATAAACTTTAAAGATTAAACTTTTAGAGAATATTTTGTAGTACTTGTAAGAGTTTTTTTTTTTTATTTTTGTATTTGGAAGAAGTGGGGAAGAGGGAGAGAGGGAGCGAGGGAGGGAGAGAATGGGGGGGGAGAGAAGGAGAGAAAGACAGAAAGAGAGAGAGAGAGAGAGAGAGAGAGAATCTATTGATCAAATGATTTCCCATCTGATGATTCCCTCCCCAAACACCTGCAACATCAGTGGCTGGGCCAGGTGGAAGTCAGGGGCCAGGTACTCCATCAGGTCTCCCACATTGGTAGCAGGGACCCAAGTACTTTAGCCAACAGCTGCTGCCTACCAGGGTACACATTAGCAGGAAGCTGGATAGAAAGTGGAGTAGCTGGGACCTGAGCCAGGCCCTTTGATATGGATGCAGGAATCCCAAGTGGCAGCTCAACCTGCTGCACCACAACATTTGCCTCCACTTCAAAAATTTACATTGCACTTATATGAATACGCAATGTATGTTGCATCCCTTAACTCACAGAAAAACAGTAACAGTAATAAACAGAAGCACAGGAGGTTGCATCTAGAAGACTGAAGAACCCTTTGATCATGTCCTTTTAAAATACTGTGCTCCCTTAGTGTTAAGTTAGCTAGTCCAGAACAAGTTACATCTTACAGGTTTTTGGGTGATTTTCTACTATAAAAGGGCAGACAATCAGAATGCTGGGGACCAGTGTGGGTGCCTTAAGTGACAGCCAAGGAACTCAGATTTCATTCTAGAGACGGGATTTCTCGGCAGAACGCTGCTTACTGAGTGCTCAGAGTTTTGTTTTAGAAACATTAATCTGAAGGTTATGTAATAGGCAGGTAGGACAGAAGTAGGGGACACAGTTACCACACACTTGAAAGCTCTCAGAGGTGGCCTCTACAAAAACGAGGAGTTACAGATCAGCCAGAATGTACAGTCACATAACAATCCTGGGGTTTAAAAAAAATCTCAATGTGGAACAAAGTTTTATTTTTCACCTGAGATACAGGTCCACTGTGAGAACTCTAGTTCTACTAATGGTAGAACAGCTCAAATCAGATACCCCCAGCCCTAGATGATTATATACTGCTCACCGACCAAAGGGGCGGGGAGGACGACTTGAAGGCAATGGGGAGTGGCCATTGTCGGGAAGTAGGGAAAACAGAATCTTGCAAATGGAGACTTGCCCCAGACTGGTTCGAATGGCTTTTTTCCTGAGGGGCTTATGCTCTATGTGCAGAAGAGGAGGTAGAGAACCAGCAGAAAGCCTGTCTCACTGGGCTAAGAAGCCAGAGAACTGGCACCAGTGTTGTGGCGAATTGGGTTAAGCATCCACCTGTGGCACAGAAGGCTAAGCCTCTGTCTGCAGTGTTGGGATCCCATATGGGAGCCAAGTCAAGTCCCAGCTGCTCTGCTTCCCATCCAGCTGTCTGCTAATGCATCTGGGAAAGCAGGGGAAGATGGACCAATTCCTTGGGCCTCTGCTACCCACGTGGGAGAGCTGGATGGAGATCTAGGCTTCTGGCTTTGGCCTGGCCCAGCCTTGGTTGTTGTGGCCATTTGGAGAGTGAACCAAAAGATGGAAGATCTCTTTGTCTCCCCTTCTAAATCTGCCTTTAAAATAAATAAATGAATTTATATATATTACATATTTTAAATTTAAATATTATATATTATTAATCATATATAATATATAAATATATATTATACTATTAAATATTATATATTAATTTTTTAATATTATATATTTATTATATATATTTTAAATAAGAAGGCAGAAAACAGACTCTTGGGTTGCCAGAAGAGCTGGAAATTGGAAGCGGAAATTCTGGAAAGGTGAATGTTGGTGGGAGGTGAGTAGAAGGAGACAAATCCACATAGCAACCCCTCTTAAATTTTTGGCTGATGCTTGAATGGTTCTAAGGCACCAGAGGCTGAAGGCTGGAAAAAATGCTCAGATGTTTCAGCTGCTGCCCCTCAAAGGTCGACAGGGCTCGAATCCCATTAAATTGGAAAGTTTTAATAAACACCTCAGCCTTTCCATTAAAATTCCAGAAGGCTCATGCCACAGCAAGAAATCCTATACCCAGGATTAAGGGAAGATCAAATAGACCCATCCTCAAAAAGCAGAACGCAAAGGCTCTCCAAGTTCATGGTGACCTGTCAGTGCTTTAACTGACTCCTAGATTAGAACTCAATACCTTCAGAGAAATATAACAGAATCCAGGGTCTCTGGAAGGCCCACAGTACAATAATTATTACAAATTTGTAAAAACAGAAACATGTAAGCCAAAGTCAGTAGAAAAAGCAGTAGAAAGATTCAGCAATTATCTAGAATTAGCAGCTAACAATTTTTCAGATGATATTTTAGAATGTACAAGGAACAATGATTAAAAGGGTAAAGAAATGTGGGCTGATAGCCTTGAAGCTGTAAAAAGAAAAACATAAAACAAAAGCAAATGATAATCCAGTAACTAAGCAATATTCATAAAGTAAAATATTCACTTGTTAGAATTAACGATATATTGGATTCAGAACAAAAATGAATCAAATAGTTAAACAAATGTAAACAGAAATCCTAACTGAAAAAAAGAAGGCAAAGCCATTTAAAAATAGATGAGTGAGTCCTCAATGGCAAAGAAGCTGCACTAGCAATTTGATTTACATGAGGTAGAAATTCCAGAAGGGGATTGAGAAAATAGCTAAAATAAATAAACACACCAAAAAAACCCAAGTATTTTTATATTTAATATTTTAAAAAATCAAAAAGAATAAATACAAAGAAAGCCACTGAGGTAAAGTATAAATTGCTAATACACAAAGAGAAAATTCTTAAAAGCAGCTGGGCATAGGGATGGGGATGGCAGAGGGGGAATTACATTACATACTGTAGAACAAGGGGAAGGTAGTAAATGTTTTATAAATCCAAACACTTAAGGCCAGAAGACAATTTAGACATTTTTAAAGACCATCAACCAAAAAGTCTATAACCAATGAAAATATTTTTAAAATAACAGTGAAATAAAGCTGTTTTTACATAAACTAACACTAAGATAATTTTTGTTAGTAGAATAACATTAAAAAAATGAAAAAAGGAGTTCTTCAGGCTGAAGAGAAATTATGCCAATTAGGAGAGAACTTTAAAATATGGAAAAAATTGGGGCTGGCGCTGTGGCACTGTAGTTAATCCTCCGCCAGTGGCGCCAGTATCCCATATGGGCGCTGTTTCTAGTCCCGGCTGCTCCTCTTCCAATCCAGCTCTTTGCTGTGGCCTGGGAAAGCAGTAGAAGATGGCCCAAGTCCTTGGGCCCCTGCACCAGCGTGGGAGACTGGATAGAAGCACCTGGCTCCTGGCTTCAGATCGGCGCAGCTCTGGCCGTTGCAACCATTTGGGGAGTGAACCAACGGACGGAAGACCTTCCTCTCTGTCTCTACCTCTCACTGTGTGTAACTCTACCTCTCAGATAAATAAATAAAAAATCTTTAAAGAAAATGTAAAAAATTGAAAGTATTTTTTCTTAATTCCTTTAGAAGTCAAATGTCTTTAAAGCAAAAAATAATGTATTATGAGATTTACAAAAGGTACATACAAGGTATCTGTCAAAATAGTACTAAAACAGGATGTATATAATTCTGTGATATGACTGTAAATTTCTTACATTATCCTTGAAGTGATATAAATTAATTCAAGTTAGACTATGATAAGTAAAGAGTACATCTTATAATCTCTACAGCAAAGTTCTCAAAGCACGGCCCCTGCACCAGCGGCATTAACATCAAGAAAACAATTACCAGAAATTTAACCCAGGAACTCAGAAATTCTAGGATGAGACCTAGAAATGTATATATTTATATAACCCTAATTCTGACACATGCAAATGAGAAACACTGCAATGGAGCAAGCACTGCATCAAGCACTGTATCTCCAGAGACAACAGAGGTATAAAATGGGAATTCAAAAATTCTCAAAACAGAAAAGACAGGAAAGGAGAAACAGGTAAACAACACAGGGGAAAAAAAGAAAACAAATACCAAGGCGAAAGATACACCTAAGTAGAGTAAAAATTACAATAAATATAAGTGATCTAAATACTCCAATTAAAAGTCAAACATAGTAGACTGAATCAAAAAAAGCAAGATCCAAGTTTGTGCTAAAATGCATTTTAAATAGAAAGGCATCAACAGGTAAAAGTCAAAAGGTGGAAAACCAATATATAATGCAAACAGTAAGCATAAGAAAGTTGATGTGACTGTATTAAACTTACAAGGGAAGACATTAAGACCATGAATACTATTGATTCATTCATATTGATCAAATTAACATATAAAAATTCATAATTTTTAGGGGTCCAATAGCAGAGCTTCAGGTGAAAACTGGCAAAACAAAAAATAAAAAAGATATTTTCAAAATCATAATTTAAATTTTAAATACTTCTTTCTCAGTAGTCAAAACAATTACTATATAGAAAAAAATCAGTACAGATATAAAAAATTTGAATACTACAAACACCTTTTTAATTAACAATGAAGTTATGCCACTGTGCAATACACATGTTCAAGAGTATGTGGGATATTCACTGAGATAGAACACAGCCCCAGCTGTGAAACAACTTTCAAGCTTTAAAAGGACTGAAATCATGCATAATGCTTTCTGTCCATAAAGGAATTAAACTAGAAATCGGTAACAAAATCATATCTAGCAGAACCACATATTTTTGAAAATTAAGCAAATAATTTATGGCTCAAAGAAATCATCAGGGAAATGACTGAATATTTCAACCTAAATGACAACGATTTCTCAATATATTAAATGTGTGGGATATAGTTAAAGCAGTATCTAGTGCAAGTTTATCAGCCTTATAGAAAGGATCTCCAAAGAGCTCATGGAAATGCATATTATAAAAAAAGTATATGGATTTCAAAAAAACTTTTATAGCAAAATAAACTTATCTTTTAATTCTGTTTTCCACAAACTTATAGAAGTACACTAAAATGCTTATATTAGAAAAGGGGGCCGGTGCTGTGGCACTGCAAGTAAAGCCACCACCTGCAGTGCCGGCATCCTATATGGGCACCGGTTCAAGAACCAGCTGCTCAGCTTCCAACTCAGCTCTCTGCTGTGGCCTGGGAAAGCAGTAGAAGATGGCCCAAGTCCTTGGACCCCTGCACCCACCTGGGAGACCCGAAAGAAGCTCCTGGCTTCGGATGGGTATAGCTCTGGCCCTTGTGGCCAATTGGAGAGTGAACCAGCCGATGGAAGACCTCTCTCTCTCTCTGCCTCTCCTTCTTTCTCTGTGTAACTCTTTCAAATAAATAAAAAAATCTTACAAAAAAAGACAGGTTTAAATTTAATTATCTAAGATTCTATCCTAAGGAGTTAGCAAAAAAGAACTAAATGCAAAGTAAATAAAAGGGATGAAATAATAAAGAATGGAAATCAATGACAAAGAAAAAGTCAAGCAATAGCAATAAACAAAGCTAAATCTTGGTTGTTTGCAAAGATGAATACATTAGGCAACTGCAGACAGGCTGGGAATTCTGTTCTCCATCTTCTCACTACAAGCCATGAGATGGGAGAGCAGCCTAGCTACTTACTGTCAGCAGATCTGTGAAATCTGGCTCTGGAAACAAAGCTCTAGCCAAGGAGATAACTAGTGTAATTTTCTGACCCAACCACAAGGGGGCCTGAAGTCAAAGAGCCAGAAATAGATGTGGAGCCTTACAGAAGCCAACCTCATGGATGGGGAAATAAGAACATCGAACCAAGCCCCTAAACAGAAGTTCCTCTCAGAATAGCAAATATGTTACGTTACTGCCTTTTGGGGACAAATTAATTCCAATTGGTGAAGTTGAGGACAATGTCCATAAACAGCACAATTTTTCAAAATGTTCATAAGCTACCAGCACCTAACACATTTAACCTTTTTGAATAATCAGTTGTGGGCTATTTCAGTAAAGAATGTAATTCTGTGATAAACTTACCCCCAAGCTTGAAAAGTCACAATCTGTTCTGCCAGTATCAGGACACTACATGTATACATACTCAAGAATGTGTGCGAGGGACTGGTATGATGGTGATGCCAGCATCTCATGTGAGCCCAGGTTCATGTCCTGGCTGCTCCACTTCCAATCTAGCTCCCTGATAATGGCCCAGGAAAGTAGCAGAGGATGGCCCAAGTGCCTGGGCCCTTGCCACCCTCTTGGGAGCCTTGATGGCATTCTAGACTCTTCACTTTAGCCAGGATTGTAGGCTTTTGGGGAGTGAACAAGTGAATGGAAGAAAGCTCTCTCTTGCTCTCTCTCTCTTTTGCCATCTATCTATATATATATATATGTAAACTCTGCCTTTAAATAAGTAAATCCTTGATAAAAAAGTGTGAAAAAAATGGAAACTAAATTAATTTAAAGTTTATGGAGAAATGCAAATGCCCCACAGTTTTCAAATAGATTATAATTATTTCTCCTCATAAAAATTTAGAGAAAGTTCTGTCTAGGCAGCTGGTATTATAATAGACATGGCAAAGAAAAAACATATACATTTCTACAGTATATAGAGAAATAATAGCTTAAAGTAAATGGGGCATGATTCAAACATTCCAAAAATATTTTTTAAAAATAAAACTTTTGTATGAAATTTGCTCAGCCTATATCCACAGGCAGTATGGTACTCTACTAGCAAAGCATATGGGGAATCCATCCACAGGTTAATGGATAAAACAGAGATGGCACAAACAGCATGCTGCCTTGAACCTAGTTAATACAGAACAATAAACTAAAATACACATATAACATAGGTAGGTTTCATGCTCATACAGTATGTTGCATATAGAAACACCTTTGGTAAGCTATGTTCACACAAAGCCCAAGGGCTCCTCAGTAACTAGCACTTACAAAAGATCCACCCAAACAACTTTTGTTAATCTCCAGCATTCCACCCTTGGAACTGCTCCTCCACACACATGGCCATTCAGAAAAAGAGCTCTACGTATTGGCATGGAAGCCATGGATGGTTCTGTGAAACACTGAGAAACAGCTTAAGGCAGAGGCAGGATCTCAAGTTGGAATTCTGCGTCTTCTCAATTCCCTGGGTCCTAAGTCCTTCTCCCCATACAGCCCACATCAGTCCCCAGCCTACCAGCTGGCTAGGTTGCCTTAAATCATGGCCATCTCAGAGTGGAAGTAAAGAATCTTGTGCTACAGGGGAAAATTTGCTAGCAGAGCTCAAGAAAGATTAGTCATTCTTCCATCTGAGTGCACTAGTTCAATGTACATCTTGTGGGAGGCTAAGAAAATACAGGTATTCCAGAGCACCGAAGGTGTCTAAGGTGAGGATAAACCTGGATGGAGTACACAGATGCACAGTTCAGTCAGTACACATGTAACACAAACTTTCAGACTTACAGGAAAACCTGAAGTCCTCCAAAGTATTCAAAGGGAAAACACATTATGGACTTTATGAAGACCATCAGTGTTGAGTCAAAAAATAAAAAACAATTCAAAAATATCTTTTTTTTCCTGTTGTCTATGCTTCTGCTATTAACTGTGTTAATAACTCAGTGTCTAAAAGCTAACTTCATTGTTTTAAAAGTCAATGAAGGAAATGAAAATGATTTATTAAAACTTTATTTTGAAATGAAGTACTGACTTTTTTGCTATACTTGGGCTGGTGCCAGAAGAGAAAACAGGGATTGGTTGACATGAATATTGACTTACACAAAGCCAGGATAAATGTAGAAAAGTAGAGGCCAGTGAGAAGACACAGGTATAAGGCACTGGCTTTGAAATCTGATACACCTGGGTTCCAACATTAACTCATCAATAAGGACCTGAGAGACTCTCGCCCACACTGCTTCATATTACTGAGCCTCGGTTTCCCAATCTATAAAATGGAGACAGTAAGGTCTGCTCTGTAGGCTGCTCTATGGACACAGGGACAGTGAGCAGCATGATGTCTGGTTTGAAGGAAGAACTAAAAAATAAAATAAAGATGGTCGTGATGTTATCATTCATCATCTATTTGGTTAGCTCTTTCTTCAAAATAAAAAAAAGGATGAGAAAATTCAAAGAACAAATACACCAAATTCTTGATTAAATAAAGTAAGTAAAAGGCTTCATGTGGGAGCTAAATACCAGCACGGAGGGAAGGAGGCCTCTGGTTGAAAAGGGCCCCCTGGAGACAAGACCAATGCAATTCTGTGCTGATACCATCTCCACATCTGAGCTCTGGCTAAAAACTGGCAGGGATGGGAGAGTGCTGAGCTATATCCTTAGGATAAACACACGACACAAGCCTGGGACTCTCCAATCTGTAACTCAGCTAGGAATCCTTGACTGAGGGCCCCAGACCACAAGAGTATTGTAAGATTCTGCAAAGTCAGAACTTCCTTGTATCGTTGCTGTTGGTATCCTCTGTCCACTTCCTGCTATGACTTAATATCTAAACTCTGCAGAGTAGGATGGCACACCTGGATGGAGGACAGGAAGAAGTCACCCTGAGCTGGGGAGACTGAATGTCACTCTAAGGGAAACTTGTTCCAGCAGAAGAGGGAAAGTAAGAATAGCAGATATGTGCATAATTCAGAATGTTTATGGCAAAAAATGGAGTTAAAAGCTGTTTATTTTAATTCAAAAGGAATTTGAAATCCATGCATAGTTTTTTTGTAGTAGACATTTTCCATGAATTGTTCAGAAGATCCCTTATATGCATCAATTAAAAATTTTTTCACAACGCAATTAACTTATTTTAAATTCCACTTTCCACAAACTTTTAAAGTGTCTTCATATTTACTGACAAGCAGGCTGAGGACCAACTCCCTGGAAAAGAAGAGAAAGAGGTAGTGGGATATAAAATGTGTTCTCAGATGACTGGATTTCACTATGCAAAGATTTCTGAAGCACAGCTTATAAAGGCAAAATATATTTCATTGCCTCTAAGCCCTTCCATTTTAGGGTGTGGGATGAAGCTGGGAAATAGCAATAATGACAGTCAATCATGCAGCATTGATAGGGCATGAACTGAAAGGAGACAGTGATTCTATCTGAGCGGAGTATAGGACGCTTTTATGGAGAAGCAACGTATCTGAGATAGGCCTTGAAAAATGTTTTGCGTTGGGAACATGGAGAAGGCAGGTGCTCAGGTCCTGGGCCCGGGATTAGCACAGTGAAACAAGCAGTGACCACTGGCTTCAGCTGAAGCCTAGACAGATGCATAGGGGAGGAGCCAGCAGTGTCTGAGCACTGGAACCCAGGGATGTCATGGGCTACAGGTGCCTTGTGGGCTCTAAAGCTCTTCTGGGCTTCAGACCTACTCATCTACCTCCTCACTGACTGTCCCTGAAACACCAACCCTCCATGCTCACAAGGCAGATGTAATGTCCCCACCCCATACCCAGTCCTGTCGCGATTCCTTATATTTCTTTTTTTTTTTTTTTTGACAGGCAGAGTGGACAGTGAGAGAGAGACAGAGAGAAAGGTCTTCCTTTTGCCGTTGGTTCACCCTCCAATGGCTGCCATGGACAGTGCGCTGCGGCCGGCGCACCGCGCTCATCCGAAGGCAGGAGCCAGGTACTAGGTGCTTTTTCCTGGTCTCCCATGGGGTGCAGGGCCCAAGCACTTGGGCCATCCTCCACTGCACTCCCGGGCCACAGCAGAGGGCTGGCCTGGAAGAGGGGCAACCGGGACAGAATCCAGCGCCCCAACCGGGACTAGAACCCGGTGTGCCGGCACCGCAAGGTGGAGGATTAGCCTGTTGAGCCACGGCGCCGGCCTATATTTCTGACCTTAAAGCTAAAACCAGTTGACGGTATGCCTCACCCCACCCCATCCTCTATGCTGAGCTGGTCACTGCATCCTGATGATTCTTGCTTCTGAGTTCCTCTTGGATCCTATCTATGTCCACCTTATTTCAGACTGTCTTGCTTAAACTTAGGAATCATGGAGTTTGAATCTTTGCTTATTATTTAGGTGAACTTAGATAAACTACTAAACCTTTTTGTAACTCAGTTTTCTGACTTACTCAATGGGAATTATCCAAGTGCCTGCCTCGCAAGTTATCATGAGGATTAACAGACCATCTAAACCCTTGAAACCGCTGCTGGCATTAGGAAGGATTCAATTATTATCATCGCACATGGTTATTATTGTATGTATTACTACATATTGTCATTATCATTTCAATAAACTTGAAAGTAGTCCACTTGCCTCTTTACTATTTCACTCTTTCTTTTTTTTTTTAAAGATTTTTTATTTATTTGCGAGGTAGAGTTACAGACAGTGAAAGGGAGAGACAGAGAGTAAGGTCTTTCATCTGCTGGTTCACTCCCCAATAACTGGCTGCAATGGGTGGAGCTGAGCTGATCTGAAGCCAGGAGCCGCGAGCTTCTTCCAGGTCTCCCACATGGGTGCAGGTGCCCAAGCACTTGGGCCATCCTCCACTGCTTTCCCAGGCCATAGCAGAGAGCTGGACTAGAAGAAGAGCAGTCAGGACTAGAACTGGCGCCCATATGGGATGCTGGTGCCACAAGCGGAGGATTAACCTACTGTGCCACAGGGCTGTCCCTTTCACTATTTCTGAATCAAATTATTTTCAAACTTTAAAAAGCCTTTTAAAACAATTGACTTTTTTTTTTAAAAAAAAAAGATTTATTTGAAAGAGAGGGAGGGAGAGACAGAGACAGGTGTATCTCTCATCTGCTGGTTCATTCCCCAAATGGACACCACAGCCAGGGTTGGGCCAGGCCAAAGCCAGGAGTCAGAAGCTTCATCCAGGTCTTCAACGTGGTGTCAGAGGCACATGTCCCTGGGCCATCTTCTGCTGCTTTCCCAGATGCATTAGCAGGGAGCTGGATAGAAAGTGGAGCAGCTGAGACTTGAACCAACGGCCATAAAGGATGCTAGGCAGGCGGCGGCTTAACCCACTGCGCCACAAGGCCAGCCCCTAAACAATTCATTCTTTAAAGCAAAGCGAAGGAAGAGCTCTCCTGATTGCAATGCACCTTCAGTGGCTCAGGAGCCCTGCTCGGGGAACAAGGCTGAATGCATCCATCTTCCTGAGAGCCTGCACAGGATCTTTCTCAGCCATAAATCCCACGTGTCACAAGGCATTCCAGGGTTCTTCACTCCTTAAAACTTTCAAGTCCAAGCTCTTCAGCACCATACCTGGCAGCACAGTGAGCCACCAAAGCGCGTGGAGGAGGTGGGCAGGTCAGAGCTCAAAGGGGCAGGCCTTGGGGGCAGCAGTGAAGACACTGCTTGGGACGCCGGTAACCCCTATCAGAGTGCCTGGTTCTAGGTCCCAGTTACTCCACTTCTAACCCAGCTTCATGCTAATGTGTACCTGGGAGGCAGCAGATGATGGCTCAAGTACTTGGGTCCCTGCTGCCCATGTGGGAGATTGAGACTGAATTCCTAGCTGCTGGCTTTAGCCTGGCCCAGCTCAGGTTGTTGTGGGCATCTGGGGCAGTGAACCAGTGGATGGAGGTTCTCTATCTGTTTTTCTATCTCTTTGCCTTTCAATAAAATAAATAAAAGCCAAAAAAAAAATAAAATAATAAATAAATAAAAAATGTGAATAGCAACACTTATTGCAATTTCAGGAACACTAATTAAAGCAATCTTTCCAGCTACACTGGAGCATTATTATTGGTGTTTTTATTATTACTGGCGTTTTAATCTTCATATGGGTATGATGGACAATACATCTGTGGCTTATTTTAATAAAATAAAAAAACTCAGAAGATTCATCCTTTGTATATTTGTATCTTATATTTGTATCTTCATCCACAAGTACAGACAAGTACATCCCAAGACTGGATGGGTAATGCAGCCTGCAGCACCCCCTTCCCCAGGCTGCTTGACTGGGGCTGGGCTGTGGGCACACTTGGGACACATCTTCCCCATTACCTGTTTTTGTGGATCAGAGAAAGGAGTCCTATTTCTGCTTTTCTCTGGCTCAGCTAATTTTGTACTCAGTGAAGTCTACAGATACATACATCTCCTTCAACGTGCACCAGTGTTCTGCTCTCTAACTTCAAGTGGAAAAATACTGTATGCTCAATAGGCATGGAGGATAATGAGGGAGAGACTCTTTAACAAATATAACACCAATGCTCTTGGAGAAAATTAGATGTGAAAACCACCAGTTCTAGAAGCTCTCAAACCAAGGCAAACACCCTCCAGTGCCCTCTAGAATATTCATATATGGATTTGCAGAAAGAGGAGGTGCTTGAACCAGACAGCAGCGACAGTGATTCTAGATGGAACAGAATGCCCCAAGTTTTACTGTGAAAAACTGACTTATCTGGGTGGACACTGGGCGTGAAGACTCCAGCTGGGACACTTACATCCCAGATCAGTGGTCCTGGGTGTGAATTCTGCTCTACTCTCATCCCATCTTCCTGCTAATGAAGACCCTGGTCGGCAGCAGATGATGGCTCAGGTAGTTAAGTCCCTGCCACCCACAGGGAGGTCCTGGATTGAGTTCCTGGCTCCAGCCTGGCCCCACTACAGCCACTGTGGGCATTTGGGGAGTGAATCGGCAATGCGAGCTTTCTATCTCACTGCCTCTCAAAAACAACAAACAAAACACAGACTTATCTTATTTGAGAGCAGGGCCTTTTACATATGAAGGTCTGACTGCAGCAAATAAGAAAGGCGCTCAACGTTGGCACTAGCTCCTGCCCCAGTACTCCAGACTCTTTCCCATCTCCTCAGAGCAGCAGTGTTGGGGCCTCAAATTAAGCCTCCTAGAGGGGGAACATTTCTGCTCCACCTGTGATGTTTCCCTCCAGGTGGAGGGAACTCCAAGATACCACACCCTCCCTGTAGCCCCTTCATTCCCCCTGCTCTGGTTAGGACAGCTGAAGACAGGAAGTCTTGTTGGCTTCCTGCATCCTCTGTCTGCAGCCTTGGGGAGGCCTGGCCTGCCCCGGTTGTACCCTGTCTGTGGCTAATTCTGTAGCTCTGGGTGCAGCTCCTTTGGATCTTGCCACTAAGTCGTAACCTTCAACTTACTTACCCCAAAAGGCTGATAATATATTGTTAAATTTGCATTTAAGTTATACAAGTTTCATGTATTTCACATATTCAGATATAGGAACATAGTGATACTTCCCATCCTACCCTCCCTCCTGCCCATGTTCCAAGCCTTCTTCCTCCTCCCTCTCCCATTCCACTCTTAATTTTTACAAAGATCTATTTTCAGTTTGCTTAATACTCATAAAGTTAACTCTGCACTAAGTAAAGAGTTCAACAAATTCTAAAAAGAAAAAAATAACCACTGTTTCTCAACAGAAGAGACAAGGGCTGTAAACAATCATCAAATCCCAAAATGTCCATTTCACTCCAATATATAATTTTTTTAATCTTCCATCAGCTTCTCCTTTATTCCTGAATTTGTTCAGAATCCAGGTGGGGGAAAGGTGGTGCTATTTAACAGGTCCTCAGAGAGAGCCCAATGCCAGGGTTCCAGGATGCCGGTCTCACTGACCAGGGATGCACACAGCCTGAGTCCTTACCTGCCTCCTGGCATGAGGCTCCTCTGCGCACTCCAGCCCATCTTCCCTGCATCCTGTTCCTTGCATGTCAGCTCTCCAGAGCCAGAGCTCATGAAGAGGTAGGTCACCCACAGCACTATGGGAATGCAAAGGTTGCGGATACCAACCTCCCTATAGCAGGGAAGGTACCTTTACATCCCCTCCTGCTGTGATTTTCCTTTTGAACAATCATGTCAAAGACATTTCACGACTTGGTCGTGTTTTCCTCTACGATCATTATTTTTATTGTTTGTTTATCATAGAATGTGAAATACAAGTTTCTTTTTCACGTCTTGAAGTGCCAAGAGGTTTCAACGAAACAGGACGGTAACTTCTAGAAGAGATCATAATCGAAGCCTATTTTAATGATAGCATGCTTAAACACTTGTTCTATGCCCACAGTCAGCAACTCTGAGGGCTTGGGTGTTGTTGCTAGTCATTAAAACACGAGAAGGATGTGCCAGTGAGGAGGCACCAAGCTTGCTAAGAGCTCCTCTCCACTTAACCAGCCCTGGTGGGGACTCTGGAATAGCCAGACCTCAAGTACAATGTACATTTCCCAGAGGAAAAAAAAAGCATTCATTTTTCGTATCAGAAAGGTGATGCCACCGGAAACTCTTTGAAAATTAACTTTTTGCTTAAATCTCTTTTTTGATTTTTAAAGGTCCATTTGTTGTCCTGCGGGGGGATTTTTTTTTAAAAGCAGTTGACAACTGCCCGGCAACAGCAGCTTGTGTTTGCAGTCACTATTTTGGGCTGCATCACATGTCACTTACATAACCTTGTTTAACTGCTCTTGAACTGGTTCAAACAACCTGGGAAACAGATTAGGGCAGTCCCAGCAAATTCCCGCATTGCAGATTCTGATGGGCGATTTCCCACCCCCACCCCCATTTTATAATGTTGCATGGTGAGTAAGCCGCTGACCAACAAGGACTGGTTATTCATTGTCAGAGCCAACTAAAACATTGGATAATTAACTTCCTCTGCTCAGTTTAAACCAGTCCGGGCTGCCCATAATAAACCAATGAACAATGATCCCCTGCCGCTGGGGTTTATGAGCCAGCCTGGATTAGCATGCTTTAAAATGCCAGGCTGGGGGGGGGGGGATGGGCTTGGGGAGTAAGCACCTTGCCACCTTGAAACACAGACCTTTCGAAGATGCAGTTTTAGGATTCTAAGGTTTTAAAGTCAGTTTGGATTTCTTTTTCCTTATTATGTTTTAAGAGTTTTTCCCATGTGGGTAAGTACAACATTTGTAGGTAAACTTTCTTGCTGCTATGAAAGGTGTTAGCTTTTCACTAAAAAAACCAAAAAACCTGACTTCTAATTATTATGACTTACATGTTAGGTATATTCAGGAAAAGATTAAAAAATCTTTGATGAAAAATTCTAAGTGCTGTGGAGAGTTTAACCTTGAGGAACACATACTATGATGTGCCATAGAAAAAAAGTAAGTTATTACCAAGGAACAAGAAACATTTTTTCAGGAGGAGTGACTTGGGTCTTACACACATCCACTACCAGGAATTTAATGTAGTTGTCCTTCACTATGCAAAAGCATCTGTTATCTAGATGAACGAGTGAGTTATTCAGGGTAGTGGGCAGGGAACTCACATTTGCTGAATTCCTATTACGTGACAGGTGCTTCGCCAATCATACAGTTTAATCTTTAAAAATCCTACCAGGAGTAACCTGTGAGATTGGTTATATTATTCCCATTTTGTCAGCTAAGATGAACTCCGAGACTGAAATGTGTGGCTAGCTTAGCTGAGATCCATACTTTGAGCTCCATCATGTGCTTACTCTTTCCATGGCTCCATAGAGAAATGTCCTCAGGGTAGTTACACATAGAGGGCAAAGTGGCACAGAAACAAGAATCTTCATAGTGAAAGACATGGGTAGGCAGCCTTATAAAGAAAAAATAGATGAAAATATAAATGACCCTCTGATGCCGATTTGAAAAGGGAGCCATGTGGATTTTGGCATGCTTAACAGCTTGCATGATGTCATACACAGGATGCCAAACTTAAATGAGACTAATCCTCCATTTTTTGCCTGATCCAATATACTTCTCTATCCCAGGCTTTGAGGAAGACATGAGGACAGCCCTGCAATAATTGAAAAATTCTATGGACTGAGTTCTCGCTGATCAGATATCATTCATTTTTGCCAGACCAGCTAATCCTCCAAGATCTCAAAAGGAGAATTGAGGTGACGCTAGGTTAGAGAGCCGGGACACTTGTTCAAGCCCTCTGGCCTCGATACATTAAGATTTGAAGGTTTCAACACAAGGGGTGGGTCACTATTTGCTCAGCCTGGCTTTCTGAACACCATCATAGTTCTAGACCTAATGAAATCCAGAGGAGAGCTGATTTTGTTAACAAGGGACAAGTACAGCATGGACTTCTACCAACAACTTTGTTAGAAAAGAAATTATGAAATTATGTCATATGAGATTTGCTATTCCCACATACATAGTAAATTAGACTAGTGGGGCTAGTTCTGTGGCATAGCAGGTAAAGCTGCCGCCTATAGTGCTGGCAACCCATATGGGCGCCAGTTCAAGTCCCGGCTACTCCACTTCTGATCCAGCTCTCTGCTATGGTCTAGGAAAGCAGTAGAAGATGGCCCAAGTCCTTGGTCCCCTGCACCTGTGTGGGAGACCTGAAAGAAGCTCCTGGCCCCTGGCTCCAGATTGGTGCAGCTCCTGCCACTGTGGCCATCTGGGGAGTGAACCATCGGATGGAAGACTTCTCCTTTCCTTCCTCTCTCCCTCCTTCCCTCCCTCCCTCTCTCCCTCCTTCTCTCTTTCCCCCTCTCCCCTTTCTCCTCTGCCTCTCTGTAACTCTGCCTTTCAAATAAAATAAATAAACCTTAAAGTTAGACTAGTTTGGGGAATAAAATGATATAATGCATGCACATGGCACAAAATTCAGAAGGCATGATGGGGCATATTGTGAAATGGCTCCCTGTCCCCTCTCTATCTTCTAACCACCCAGTTCCTGTCCCCAGTTTCTCAGTATGCCTCCAGAAAGTTTTCTAGGATACTAGCTTTTTTTATGAGAGGGAGAGGGGGAGAGGGGGAGGGAAGAAGAGCTCCTGATCATTAGCCAAATGTCCATGAAGCTGGGGCTGGTCTGGGCTGAAGCCAGGAGCTAGCAACTGAGACCAGGTCTCCCACAAGGGCAGCAGAACTCTGTTACATGGGACATTAGCACTGTGTCTGAGTGTCTGCATGAGCAAGACACTGGAGTCAAGAGTCCCAAGTGGGTATTAAACTCAGATACAGCAATATGTGAGGCAGGTTTCTCAGCTGGTACGTTAACTGCTGTGCCAAACGTTTGTCCTGGGATACACGTTTTATAACCAGCAAGTATATTCAGTTTGTGAATTCAGGCATTATTAATTCAGTATACCTGTTTGCTCTTTCGTTAATTAATGCGACAAATAATTCTGGGGTGGCAATGACCTGCCTGTTATTATGATCAGCACTGGGCAGAGAGATGAGTGAGACCAGGCCAATGTCCTTGAGGCACTCATGACCCAGTGTGGGCAGAGAGATGCCTGTGCAGATTAAACCTGGGGCAAGAACAACCCAGCAAAGAGGGCTACAAAAACACGGAAGAGGAAGCAATGGCCCTCACCTCTGAAGTCAGAGAAGCCTCACAGAAAAAAAGGAAAGCAGATTTGCAGCTACTGGAGAGTTTGCTGGCTGGGAAGGAGGTAGAAGAGCTTTTTAAGCAGAGATACAACATAGTAAAAAAAATGAAATCTCTCAGAAGGCAACATATCTTTTGGGATGGTGGCATGGCATGGCTGGAACCTGGCAGGTGGGGGTGTGGAGGGAAAACATCAGGGGCTTGCTATGCTTCCCTGCATAGGATCTCCAGGAAATGGGAAAGCCAGGCCAGAGCTGACTTGTCTGTCTCAAGTTCACTCTGGCAACCTTGGGGAAGATTTCATGGAGTAATATCAAAGGAACTGTGAAGCTCAGAACCCAGACCACTCTTTCCAAAGAGGATGGTGAGGAGAGAGAATGATATCTAATCCTCTTCCTCATCTCTGTTACTCTCTTTAGTCCTGGATCTGTCTCCCTATGTCTTTTTATTTTTATTTATTTTTATTTTTTATTCTTTTTTTGACAGGCAGAGTGGACAGTGAGAGAGAGACAGACAGAAAGGTCTTCCTTTTTCCGTTGGTTCACCCTCCAATGGCCACTGCGGCCAGTGCACCGCGCTGATCCGAAGCCAGGAGCCAGGTGCTTCTCCTGGGCTCCCATGCGGTGCAGGGCCCAAGCACTTGGGCCATCCTCCACTGCACTCCCTAGCCACAGCAGAGAGCTGGCCTGAAAGAGGGGCAACCGGGAAAGAATCCGGCACCCTGACTGGGACTAGAACCCAGTGTGCCAGTGCCGCAAGGTGGAGGATTAGCTTATTGAGCCATGGCGCCGACCTTTTTACTTTTTTTAAGATTTATCTATTTATTTGAAAGTCAGAGTTACACAGAGAGCGAAGAGGCAGAGAGAGAGAGAGAGAGAGAGAGAGAGAGAGAGAGAGATCTTCCATCTGCTGGTTCACTCTCCCAGATGGCTGCAATGGCCAGAGCTGGGCCCATCTGAAGCCTGGAGCTTCTTTTGGGACTCTATGTGGGTACAGGGGCTCAAGGACTTGGGCCATCATCCACTGCTTTCCCAGGCCATAGTAGAGAGCTGGATGGGCAGTGGAGCAGCTGGGACTTGAACTGCTGCCCATATGAGATGCCAGCATTGCAGGAGGCAACTTTACCTGCTACGCTAGAGCGCGGACCCCTCCCCATGTCTTGACTGACTTGACACCCAAGCCCAGGCTTTCCTGAACCATTTCTTTCTGGTCCGCTATGCAGTTTCCACTTTCCTAATTTTGTAAATCAAGAGTTGTTGACTTTTGCCTCCTTGATCTCATCATTATCCCAAAGAAGCAGATGGTAGATATCCTGGTGATAAAGATAGCAACCTCTGAGTTTTTTATCTTGCCAAAGAACAGGTATCTCCTGTTTTGACTTTGCAAACTTGCTGGTTCTCTTTTTATCCAATTATTCCTATTAGAAATAACGTTCAGTTTCCTTATATTTGAACCAAAATTCTTATTCTTATGAGTCACCCAGGTTGACAAAACCTGTGCTCATCAAAGTCACATGGCAAATCTCTCAGAGGCAACAATGAAATCTTGATTTGCAAGTTGCTTTCTAAGAAGGCTTCGAGAACATGCACCTTTTTAGTGCTGTACACTTGATCATTTGACTATACTGCTTAAAAGAACGAGTTTCCCAGCTAGTAAACAGCTTAGTTCTTACTTCAGCTGAAATTCAGGATAAGCCAGATCCCTAACATAGTTCCTAATTTGGAATGGGGCTTGGGGTCAGACGCAGTGGGTGACATCCTGACCCTGTCATTTACCAGCTAGATAACTCTGAGTCAAGTCACCTAATTTTACATTTTCTCATCCATAAAGCCAGAGTAACACAACTTATCTCATAGGGGGCTCATAAAGATTAAATGCGACACAACATTTCAAACACGCAGCATGCACGCCTAGAACACAGCAGATACTCAACAACCTTCTGCCCCTCTTCCTGGTCAGAGCCCTGGTGACCAGGCAGCACTTTAGCACAATGGCAGGGCACTGTCCCTGGAGCAGACGGGTTGGTTCTCACCTGGTTTCACTGACTGTGAGAGACGAGGTTAGCATCTCCATCTATAAAATGGGCACAGTAATAGCAATCAAAAGTGGCATTCAACCCAGCCAAGGTCATTCCTAACTCTGAAGGACCTTGTTGCTCTACTCTTCCAATGATGTTTGTGTATCAGGTTTGATTTGTTCTGGGCTTGTGTTCCATTCCCTGTTTTATTGCCTGCACAGTCCTAATTCCTACAGGACTAGTGCCTAACACCCTGTCTCTCTCCAAAGCCCAACTGCCAGGCAGGGGTTCTAACATCTCCTTTGCTCCTGAGCGTGGCTGTGGAGATCATCAAGGATGACCACTCTTGAACCCTGGATGTTCTGATGTCCTGCCCAGACCACCATGGCTTTCTGTGCTCTGCCTTGTGGGCTGAATTTCCTTGTGGCACCTGTGTCCGCACTTCTATTATCTTCTCATCTCATTCATATCCTACACCTTTCCAGTCTGCCCCATTACTTCTTTAATTTTCAAAGATTATTTGGAAATGCATTATTAATTACATATTTCCTTTCTCTAAATTCCTCTCACCCTGTTATACAGAAGAAAAATACAATAAAGATAACACGTTGGCTTATTTGCAAGTGTGTTATATTTTTCTTTCTCATAAAGCAAAGGCTTTTCATGAAGAACATGCAAAAATTGCTTTCTTCGACAATTAAGAAAGTATATATGAGACAACTGATTGCTTATCATTGTAGTCATTTGCAAAAGAGAACAATTCATTCATTTTAGTGTTCTAACTAATTGAAAAGTGCCAGCTAATTTTCCCCTTAAAAGGAGAAGCTAACTAGGTCTGAGATGGGATGCTACCTTCCTCTGCTCTTCCAGGTTCCCATTTCCAGTTCCAATCCAGTCTCAGGTGATGGGTTGATCTTTCCAAGGCCAGAGGTTCCTTGAGTGTCCAGCCCCCTTCCCTATCCTACCCTCCAATCCACAACGCTGGCCTGATGAAGTTGCTTAGGGCTGCACTGTTGCATTTCTCCCATCTCCTACCCTGCCCTTGCTGTACAGCCATGTTCTCCTACATAGGAGCTGCCCACTCAGTCTTTCCTGTGGGATCACAGGTCACAAGTCAGCAAGGTCTTTCCATTCTGCACCCTTCTCTCCTTGGAGTAGGGCCTGGACAGATCAGTTTCTAGGGGACGGTCCTTCTTGCCAATGAGAATAAAGGAAGCCAGAAAGAGGTCTGCTTTGGTGTGATATTTCCCAGAGTTCCTAATATCCTCTCCAGTGGGGACAAGATCCATGCCCAGTGAATTACGACAAGGCCATTCACTTTCCCACTTGTCAGTGTTCCTGTTGGTTAAGCTCCACAAACCAGGGGCAAGAATCCAACAGACCAACTGTCTACGTGGATTCTTATTCACATGCCCTATCTATCCATTTGGCGTATCACCAGCCACTCACCTAAACTGCAGCTGGAGACAAGCACACCCTTTCTACCCTAGACCTTATTCTCCCTTATCCTAATGCTTGCTTTTTAATCTACATTAATAAATGATTACATTCATATAATTAGTGTTTTCATTTTCATATATAAATTCCTCTACAATCTGTGAGTCTCTAATGTACTAGGTCATCCTGGTCAAGTTATAGCCATTTTTTTTTAAAGATTTATTTATTTTTTTGAAACTCAGAGTTACACACAGAGAGAGGAGAGGCAGAGAGAGAGAGAGAAACAGGTCTTCCATCTGATGGTTCACTCCCCAACTGGCTGCAACAGCCAGAACTGTGCTGATCCGAAGCCAGGAACCAGGTGCTTCCTGCTGGTCTCCCACGTGGGTGCAGGGGCCAAGGACTTGGGCCATCCTCTACTGCTTTCCCAAGCCATAGCAGAGAGCTGGATCAGAAGTGGAGCAGCTGGGACTCAACCTGGCACCCATATGGGATGCTGGCGCTTCAGGCCAGGGCATTAACCCACTGTGCCACAGTGCTGGCCCCAAGTTATAGCCTTTCTATGTCTCTTCCTTCACCTGGACCATGTAGAGATAGGCTTAGATGCTCTCTATTTCCCACGTGCCTCTAGCTCTTTGCTTCTATGGTCCCAAAGACAGAGGATTACTGAAGAAGACATAAGTCATCATTGGCAGGAAGAGGCAGTGATGGCCTTGCCCAGTGGCCTGTATAACTACATGGTAAAGCCCAACTGAAAGCAAATAGCTCAAGACAGGAGAGCACGCTGTGATCACTGTCCTTATCCTACATTTAGACCTGCAAATTAGTTAAAAGAATTCAAAAGCAGTCACTATGGCCTTCCGGGAGAAAGGCAGTCAAAGATAAGAGGAATTACTTCTTTGAAAATATTTCTAAGGAAAGTACTCCAGGGAATAAATACAAACAGAGAACCATAAGACCGTGTGTCTGTATGTACAAATATCTATTCAGACACATTCTTTAAATAGCTCCAACAGTCTCGAAAGCTAAACAGCGATCACACTAGAATCTTAAAAAAGATCTAGGATTTTTCACTTGGTATCCAAAGTTAAGATAATAAAATGCAGAAGTGGAAGGCTTTCTCCCCCTCCTTTTCTCTGCTCACTGCAGTCCGAGAAAGTTTTAAGGGAGCTCCTTGTTTATGTATTTGTTATGTTGCAAAGTTGATAAAAATTCTGGAAAGTAGTATTTTAAGTCAAAGTGAAAGTGGAGGGGATTATCATACAGGACAAACTGTGGCTTCACTGGAAGCATATTAAAGACAGAAGTACTCTGGGTAACACCTTAGATCAAGTTACGTGAAATAATGTGCCTGGATGAAGTAGGATGAAGATAAACAAAATACAGCTTGTACCCAGAAATAGCCTAGTTTTCCCCACTCTGCATTCCCTCTGTTAAAGTACAGTAGATGGTGTTCATCAGATACCAGCAATTGGCATAGAGCTGCACTGATCCAATCATTTTCTGGTGGATTTAGTTTTATTATCCATCATAATAATCAACCATCAATTAATGGAATTTGTATTAATGTTTACATAATGGAGCCTTTGGCCAGTATCATCAGCTCACGTCCCCTCCTCTTCCCAAGATTAAGGGCAGAAACTTTCAAATCCTCTGTGTACAAGTCTAAGGCCTGCCTAAGCCTCAACTTTCTCTGAAACCTTTCCTTGACCTTGGACCAAAATATTTCCTTTCTCTGAACTCCCTCTACATTTAATTGAAATCTCAGGGATCCAGCTAACCTTGGCTGAGCACTGTTAGGAGCTGGGTCCCATAGCACTGCATTATATTCTAAAATTATTCCTATTTCATGTTGTTCTTAAGGTCCTGGCAAGGCCTTACTAGCAATTATGCTTTCTTCCCTCTGTGAAGGGTGGGTGTTTGTATGTCATCCCTTATTTCTGTGTCATAACATCTTCAAGGTAGGGATCACGTCTTATGCATCAAGGAACACCATGGTGCTCAAGTGTTATCCCTTCATTCTCAGGGGACAACGCTGAGCTGGCCTGGATAGTGTGGTCCTCTTGCTTAGTAATAGGCTAGTGTCTGAGGAAAGATTGACTGTTTCTTCTCAGCTGAGGCACGGAACCCTGCAGTGTGACCCTGGAGTTTACTTGCTAACCTCTCAAAGCCCAGTCCTGCAAAGCACTAGGAGTTATTATTTCAAATCTTGCCCCAGACAATTCTTAAGCCAACCTACTAACCTGTAACAAGGCAAAAAAAATACCAGAGGCCAATAAAATATCTAAAAGCAAATGAGAAATTTCGTTGAATGAAATAAAAATTTAAAATGAGAAAGACTTTTTGACTATTTTTAGTGGTCTGCAACCAGAGGAAAAAAACAGATTATTGTCTGATCCAAATTTAACCTCAACATGATAAATGTATTTTCTATGGGTTTAGTCTGTGCCCCTTTATAAGTACCCACCATGGGACCAGGCATCACATTTACTGAGCATATGGAAGCATATAAGAAAAAAATAGGCCGGCGCCATGGCTCAGCAGGCTAAATCTCCGCCTTGCGGTGCCGGCACACCGGGTTCTAGTCCTGGTCGGGGCACCGGATTCTGTCCCGGTTGCCCCTCTTCCAGGCCAGCCCTCTGCTGTGGCCCGGGAGTGCAGTGGAGGATGGCCCAAGTGCTTGGGCCCTGCACCCCATGGGAGACCAGGAGAAAGCACCTAGCACCTGGCTCCTGCCATCGGATCAGCGCGGTGTGCCGGCCACAGCGCACCATCCGCGGCAGCCATTGGAGGGTGAACCAACGGCAAAAGGAAGACCTTTCTCTCTGTCTCTCTCTCACTGTCCACTCTGCCTGTCAAAAAAAGAAAAAAAAAAAAAAGAAAAAAATAATCTGCTTGCAAAGAGTTCACAGAACTGCATGCAACTACCTACAATAAAATGTGTTAGGTACATTAAAGGTATAGAAAGTGCAGAGATCACAGAGGAGGAAGAAATCAACAAGGAACAAGGGGAGAAGGGATGGATTCAAAGTCATGATCAGAGAATCTGTACCTGAAAGGACCAGTGTACTTTCTCCAAGCCAAGGAAGGAGAAGAAAGGTTAGCAAACCTTTCTTTACACAAGGCTATACCCTCCTGGGTGGGTCTCAGCTGCCTCAACACAGTTCCATAGTACATGCAAGGCCATCTATTTAGGTCTTAGAACAAACTTGTTACCTAGGTCAACAGTACAATTCAGTGGAGTCATAGAATTCATTCTAAAATCATTATGATAAAAATAGGTATAAAAAATCTTAGAGACAAACATTTAGCTTAGTGGTTGAGACACCTACATCCCTTATCAGAGAATTGAGATCTGATCCCCAGCTCTGGCTCCTGACTTGAGCTTCCTGCAAATGCACACCCTGGGAGGCAGTGGTGATGGCTCAAACAGGTAGGTGCCTGCCACCCTCTGAAAGACCTGGATAGAACTCCCAGCCTGGACCTGGCTGTTGTGGATGGGAGCTCTGTCTTTCAAATAAATAACTAAAAAACTTAAGTAACCAAAAATTTAAAAAAAAAAAATTAGGAAAGATAATCATACTGGCAAACCCAAGGAAAAGCTGAAATCATTAGTGATGACACTAAAGTCAAAGGAATTGCCGAGGCAAAGTTGTGAGATTGGCCCCCAACAATAACGGGATTCTTACGTACATTTGGAGTTGCATGTTAACTCAGTCACAAGTCAGCTTTCCACTTTAATATTTATAGTATTCCAAACGGCATGCTTTATTTCCTATGAAATTAAGAATGAGCATTATCATGCAGCAGCTCTAAAGGGTGTGTTCTTTCACGGGGACTCAACCTTTAAGTCAATATGATCTAATAGTTTAAGAAGACATTACATTTCAGACAGCCATTCCGCCTAAAAACACTCTAAATTATTTAAATTGAATTTGGATTAAAGGGAAAATAAATTTTTCTTCAATAGGGCATGCAAGGTTCTTAGAACTTTTGCAAATGAGGTCTTTGTAATCTGATTCTGTTACACCTGGTAAAGCCACAGAATGAATAGGTCATGAAACTGCAGATCCCAGGGCTGTCTGTGGAACAGTTGTGAACCTCCGCTACCTTGTTCTCGAATTCTAAATAGGCAGGCAGAAATGCTGCAGATGTTTCTCTTCGAAGTCTGAATATTATGCACTACTTTGAATTATTAAACTGCGAGTTTTGTTCCTTATGGAAGAAGAGAAAGGTTTTTTGTTGGTTTTGTTCGGAATTTCACAAAATTATATTACTTCAGAGCTGGAAGGAAAGTTCATTTTGACCTAGGGAGTACTCTGGGTCGGAGAGGTGACAGAGACCGTGGCTTAAACTAAACTCATCTACTCTCTGGCTGAGTGATGTGCAGTAAGTCACTTTACTTCCTACAGGTCAGTTGCCTTATGTGTACAGTTGTAAATTGACTAAATCATTGTGAACGATAAGAAAAACCCAAACGAAGGCACCAAGGGTGGGGAGTGGCAGAACAGGCACCCAAAGAATGTGGATACTGATGCAGATTACAAAGTTGAGCCTTCAATTAATAATAATAAACAAGGTCCACCATACTGTGTAGGCAATTTCTATTTTGCTTTGTTGCTGAGAAATAAAAAATGCAGAAAGCCAGAGTAATATGAGGATATTCCACAAAGTTTTTAAAAAAATGGAATTAAAAGGTAAATTTATTTTGTATAAAGTCTAAAGTCCATATATAGTTGTCTCAAAACATGCATTTTCCATGAACTTTCTGGAGACCACTTTATATAACAACTCCTTTTCCATGCTCCACAGTTCCACAGTTTGAGTTGTCTTTTCAACATCAAAAAGAAAACAAACATCCAAATCATAATCTAAATCTCAGTGACTGTATTTGGCTTTGTGACCATTTAACCTTTTCAATGCACAATCCCAAAATTGCCTCTAACTAAGAAACCAGGAAGGAGAAGCCCTTACTCCCACGGAGCTACCTGAGTCACGTGTGGGAAATGTGGAGCCAGAAAATCGCACAGAGGCTGGAGCCGTGAGATAATGATGGGGTGAATCAGCGGGAGCCCACATGCCCTGGCTCAGGCCAAGAGCAGCTGCCGCAGCTGCTCCTCGGGCCTGCCAATCCCTGGCATGCTGGAATGCACACCGGGTGCCTGCTGCCAGCTCTCCCACGGCTTTGGGGCAGGCTGGACGTTTGGACTTTATATCAATTTCCTGGTTTTTCAATATTGACAGCTGATTTTCAAAATTTAAAACAAAAACCGTCCAGGCTGAACAACACACCTCAGCAGGCTGGCTTTCCACCTGGAGGAATCTGACCAGGCGTTTTGAGAGGACGGGAGCACCCACGTATGGGGGCTGGGTGACGAGCGCATGCTAGGGTGAAGCTCTCCTGGGCAGGAACCTGGCCTTCTCCTTCCTCCTGGGCTAGGATTCTGAGTCTTATGCTTCTGAACTGAATCCAAATCCTGGAAAACTGGCATTAGGAGAGGGACGAGAAGGCAGAACGAGGCACCCGACACGCAGGCATGTCCCTGATGAGGGTCACCCCCGTGCCCTTGGGATTCACTGCTCGATGCCTCTGGTGTTTCATGGAGTGTAGGGGAAAACATTCAAATCGACTCGCAGTTCTCTGGAAAACCATTCCAGTTCACTCAACTGCAAATGTTATTAAATGCCCTTGAGGCATTTATGCGTGCACTGCTGTATGCTGGTGGTGACTGCGCTGCGCAGGCGGGCAGACGCTGATCCCCGCCTTTCTCATGAGGAAGCAAGTGCTGTGGACAGACAATATGACAAGGGTGGAGGTAACTTATTAACCTGCACCACGGCAATGCCACACGTGACCAAAGGTACGCATTTATATCATCAGGGTTGAAACAGGCACTCCACTTGAACTCCCTTCAACCCGCTCTGGGAAAGTAACATTGGGTATCAGCAACAAGGGAACATGAAGGCAAAGCAAGGCTTCCTCATTCTCTGGTCCATCCCAGAGAGGGAACAATTAAACCGTTGGGCCAAGCACTTTGAAGATCAAGAGCATGAGCCCGTAAGCTTCCTGTAAAGGGGTGAAATTCCCAAGTATTTTAGGCTTTGTGGGAGACAGAGTTTCTGTGACAATTACTCCCCATGCCACTGTGATGGGAACACAACCACAGGTGATATGTAAATGAATGAGCATGGCTTGGTTCCAACACAACTCTATTCATGGACAGTAAAATTTTATGTATTTTGAAGGCATCACAATGCATTATTTTTCTTTTGATTTTTCCCCTCAACAATTTAGTTCCCAGACCACGTAAAAATAGTCAGTAGGCAGGTCTGGCCCCTGAGCTACAGTAATGACCAAAGTAGAGAAAACAGCACTTCCTGGTCAATCACCATAAACCAAGACCAAGACACCTCCTGGATCATTTCATGTAACCATGACAACAATCCTATTACTGAGATATCTTTATTCTCTCCACTTTACCTTTGAGAACACTGAGGGTTGGAGCAGTCAAGTAACTAGCTTAAGTGTACCCACAGAGAAAGTACAGAAGCCAGGATCTGAACCCAAGAAGCTGACTCTAGGCCTCCTTCTGCATTCTAAAGGCCACAGTGCACTCAGTGGTTCTCAACCTTGACTAAGATCAGAACTTACTGGATACTTTTCAAAATACCAGTTTACTAACTCAGAATCACTGGCATCTATCTCTATTTAAAGGAAAAAAGTTCCCTTTAATTGCTCCTGGAGAATATCTTGGACCTCCCCTATGCCGACACATTTGACTTGTGAAACCAAGTACCATCAGACATGGTCCTGTTGACAAAGAACTTACGTATCTTGAATCCAGATCACTCTGACATTTTGGCCTGATGCTTGGTTGATGTTCACAACTACAGGCAAGTTCTTTAAAGGCATCAAACAATACATCAGGCCCACAAGAAGCTCAGCTCCAGATGATAACTAGAGTCTTTTTACCAAAGCCATATTTGCTAAAACCACCACTACAGAGCTGGGGATGAGCCAAAGGTGAACAAAACCTGGATTCCTACACTGTATCAAGAGCAAAAAGCAGCAAGCAAGACAGTGAGAAAAGGCAATACCAATCAGGTAAGACCCTTAAGCAATATACTTAAGCAGAATAAGCATAGATCAACCAACCTGATTTGTGGTGAAGTATTTATCTGCACGACTGCAGTGGGTTGCCAGCTGCAGCTCTGGGGAGTATTTCAATCTCTGACATGGAGAAAACTCACCATATAACCCTCTTGTGATCTTTCTTACTAGACTAATGCAAACCACACAGGAAGGCAACATACCCGGTGATCGTGCTTCTAACTGAGACACAGATGCAGGTAGCTCCTAGGATGTGAGCAGGAAAAATCTGTCATGCCTCCCAGATCCCCACCTGGTACTCCTTCCACCTCAGAGATTTTCAACCAGAGAACAGGGCCAGTCACATCTTCTTGAATGTCTCTGGGTAACAGGCCATTAGTGCAACAGGTTATTTTTTGAGGTGATTGCCCCCAGTTAAGTCTTTACTGAACAGACCTACTCTGCAACTGTGGTTTCACTGTCCCAGTAGAGTTTCTGTCTCCTTCCATCTGCCTTCTTTGAGGACCCAGACTCATCTGTTTGCTGCTGTTTCTGCTAACGCTAGTTGATCTTCCCCTCCTCTGTCCACTTGCATGCTTCTGACACCAGACATAGATCCAGAGCCCTGTGACTTGGAATAATCTAAAGTTTTCCACCCTATGACTAGGCTTGAGTGCTTGCTGCAAACTAGATACTCGAGAAGCCTGGAGCTAGAAATAAGGGAGAGAGAGGCACTATATATCTAAAGGGCAGACATAACCCATGTGCAATAGATTGCAGCCCTTGTAATGAACATCTGTGGCCACTAGCGAGAACTTTGAACATTAGTACCTTTGAACATAAGGACAATGAAAGTCTCCAAAAACCAGGGAAAATTCAGTACAGCTACATGTCGTTATTTGCTGGGAGGTTTACTCAATCAGATAAATGGCTTTGTTGCCTTGTTTTAATTTTCTAAGGAATCCCATGTAACTTCAGCAGAGTGGCACGAAAGGAAATAACCAACGTTTGATCTTAACATTTTGAGACACTAGGAGCTCAGTGTCTGGAGTATATTAAGGCTGTGAATTTGCTACAAGCTGAAGTACAAAAACAAGGATAAACATAGCTACAATTAATAGCTGGTACAGTAATGAGAGAAAACCAGAAACACGAGAAGATATTGCTGATGAGAATTCATGAGTACCATTGGCAATACTAGAGAAAACCATAATGGTAAAAGCAAACGACTTTGAGAGTGTGGTCCAAAGAGAATCCTTAAGTAAAATCCAACATGTTGCAACTGGGTATTATAGAGCACAAATGATGCAAGTTGCTATAGTATCTTGGGAACTGCTACTGTTCGAAGGGATCTAAAGGCTATGGACACAAGCACCTGTTCTCTCAGCAGTGCTAACAACTCAACCTCCCCTCAGTGGTTTAACCGCTTTGTTTTGGTTAACATTTTGGTGTATTTTCCCTATTTTATTTTGCAATTATACATTTTTTGAAAACACAGAAGTTCGTTCTCCCTCACCTATTTTAATTGTCAAATTCAGTAGTTATTTGCCAACTTACTGAGTTGTGCAAAACCTTCACCGCAAGCCAATTTTTATATTTTTATTATCCCAAAAATATTGCTTGTGCCCACAGGTAGTCAATTCCTGTCCCATCCCCAGTTGGCTTTCTGTCTTTAGGTTGGCCTTTTCAGGCATTTTACATAAATGGAACCATATAACGTGCAGTATTTTGCCTTTCGCTTTTATGTTTCCTCCACATTGCAACACAGACATGCAGGCAGTTTCTTTCCATTGCTTAGCAGTATTCTATGATGTTGATATACCACATCATCTTTTATTCCAGAGGATCAACGTTACATTGCTCCCATGTTTTTCTTATATTGAATACTGACCTTATGAAGATTTGCACATAAATCTTTGTGTGGGTGTATAGTTTCATTTCTATTGGAGAGACATCAAGGTATCGAATTGCTAGGACTTAAGGCAAGTTTATGGTTAACTGTTAAATAAACTGCCAAACTATTTAAGTTTGTAACACTATTTTACATTTCCATCAGGAAATTATGTGGCACTTTTACATATCCTCATCAAGACTGAGCACTGTTTAGTATTTTGAAATTATTGTTCTAACTATTTTAGTGGGTGTAAGGTTATAGCTTGCAATGGTTTCAATTTTAATTATATTGAATACCTTCTTATGTGAATATGAACCATTCATGTATTTCTTTTTGTGTATGTCTATTCTAATATTTAGTTTATATTTAAAAGGGTTGTTTTTCATTTTATTATTGAATTCTAGGAGTTCTTTATTTATTCTGAATACAAGTCCCCTAATCACAGTTGTTTTTCATAAAAATGCATAATTAATGTTAACCTGTAATGAGTTTCATTGTTATTTTTAAAAGTAAAAAAACATGTTATAGTTATTTTTCATAAGAACATGTAATTTACATTAATATATAATGGACTTATTTTTAAAGTAAATGAATGACTATGTTTTAGTTATTTTTCATAAAAATCTATAATTTATGTTAACATGACAGGTTTTTATTACTTTTAAAGGAATTAAATTATGTTTAAAATGTTGATTTATTTAATGGGTAGGAAGACACACAGTGAGATAACCACATAGACAAAGAGCACTCTCTGATCTGTGGATTCACTCTCCAAATGATTACAACGGCTGGGGCTGGCCAGGGTGAAGCCATAGCTAAGAGCTCAACACAGGTCTCCCATATGCAGGGAAGGAACCCAATTACTTGAGCCATCATCTGCTCCCTCCCAGGCTATGCCTTAGTGAGAAGCTAGAGTCTGGAGTGGAGGCTCAAATCCAGGCACTCCAACGCAGAACATGGGTGTCTCAACTGGCATCTTAACCACAAGGCTAAATACCTGTCCTACAGAGTTCAAATATTTCCTAAATGTCTGTTTTAGTTTCCAATCTGAAGAATATTGATATTTGTAACTCACATAGACAGGAGTCTGGGATCTTCAATACTTTTTAATAATGTGAAGGAATCTTGCTATCAAAAGGCTTGGCAACCACTGGGGCAGAAAAAGTATAAGCCAAGGAAATACTGGGCTGACATGTGACCGCACAGGGCATTGGAAAGCATTTCCACACACCACAGTGGAGCAAACAATGACTGTGATAAAAGCAAAATTTCCTCCTGGAACCCAACTAGAGGTGCAGTGCACCTGCTAGAGCGGCCTGGGTGCTCTCATGGGCACGTATGGGTGGCAGGGGTCTGTTCCTCCTGTGGGCTGGGAGAGAGGAGTGGGGAGAGTGCACTTTGCTGGCGCATGAGCATTCATGGAGTGGGTTCTGCTGAATCTCAGGTTTAACATCTGCTTCTTTACTTGAAATTCAACAAACATTTTTGAAAGTTGCAAGGCCTTTGCCATCACATGTGCAGGAGTAAAATGAAGACGTTAGCAAGAGAGAAACATGTACAAAACATGGCCAGGGGTAAGACTAGAGAAAAGGGCTACGTGTATTATGAGTCTGCAACAGAACGCATTGGGGGTGATGCATCCCCCTGCAGAGGCAGGCTTTTCTTCCACCCCCTGGGCCACTGTTGTCTGAAGACAGTGGCAGAGGGGACCGAAAGGCACACAGAGAAAGTCTTGATTATTAAGGGGAGCTGACGATCATTTACTGCTAAATCTCAAACAAGACTTCCAGTGGAGTAGTACTGTGTAGTCACACCAAGTAGATATGCAACCATTAAACTCATTAAGCAATTCTCTCTCAATCACTGTATGTTATTTTCAGGCAGAAAAGACTATTTGTCTAACTGCTCATCATAATATGTCATGAAATATTACATATGAAAAAGAAACAATGAGAAAAAGAGGAAATGACAGAAAATTAGATTAACTTCTTCAAAACAAAGTAATGAACATTTATTGTTTTTTTCAAGATTTATTTATTTATTTGAAAGGCAGAGTTATACACAGAAGGGGGGGGAGGAAGAGAGAGAGAGATTGATTGATCGATCGATCGATCTTCCATCTGCTGGTTCACCGGCCAAAGGGCCAGAGCTGGACAAGTCTGAAGTCAGGAGCCAGAAGCTTCATCCAGGTCTCCCACATGTGTGCAGGAGCCCTGGGACTTTGGCCATCTTCTGCTGCTTTCCCAGATACACTAGCAAGGAGCTGGATTGGAAGTGGAGCAGGTGGGATTCAAACCAGCACCCATATGGGATGCCAGCATCGCAGTTGGCAACTCTACCTGCTATGCCACAGTGACAGCTACCATATTTATTTGTTTGAAAGAGAAAAAGAGAGAGATCTTCCTACATGGGTGCAGGGGCCCAAGCACTTGGGCCATCCTCCACTGCTTTCCCAGGCACATTAGCAGGGAGCTAGATTGGAAGCAGGACGGGCTGAGACACAAAACAGTGCCTGTATGGGATGCCAGCATCACAGGCAGCATCTTAACAGGCCACGCCACAAAGCCGGCCCCCGAACATTTATCCTTCATATGCACATATTTATTGAGACTAGAAATGAGTAAAATGTTTAATAAGACTTAAACCAAAGGTAAAAAAAAATCTTTATAATAAAGTCTTTCAAAAAGAACTAAAATCTAAATACTTGGCTATGGGATAATCATAGTAACCTAATATATGCGAGCACGTGTGTGTGTGTGTGTGTGTGTGTGTGTGTTAAATGAGTTAATATGCAAAGAGCTATAACTGTATCTGGCACAACAGCAAGCAATTATTAAGTGTTAGCTATTAATATTTCTGCTATGGATACAAAATAGAAGTCATTGATAGCAAATAGGATTTTTGTTTGTTTACTTAATCTAGGGAACACCATCATTATATCACTATGAAATTAAATGAAACCTCATTAGAATTAGGGCTTATTATGCCATAAAACACTATCAAAAATGACAAATTTTCTGTTTGCAATTATGGGGAATGAAGAGGCCACAAGAAATTAAACTTCTTAACAGATTCCTTACTTAGGAGGGGTTCACATGCTAAGTATTCAATACTGTGCTGATTTCATAATTAAGTTCAAAGTCCACATTGGCCTATGTGTACCTGAAAGAAAATCACCTTGGTTATTCAATGGTACTAATAGGAAAATAAACAAATTCGTATTTTCTTCAATACCAACTCTGCTCTCCTGTCAAAGTGGCACTAATTACTAAAATTTTCCAAAGATAATAGTTGAAGGGGAAGAAATGTACCTACTTATGTATACATCCATTTACTGAAAATTAAAGAATTAGAAAATCTCAGTAAACTTTGTCTTTTCACTACAGTTGGTAGCACGTGGGAATCAGCAAAACGTAACAAAAGCAACACTGTTTAAATGCAAGTTATACATTGTTTTCTTGGGATTCCTATTTAATAAACTTAGTGCTTGTCATTTGAAGTGTTTAGGAGGAAGGAGTAGAGAAGGTTCAAGCTTGCTATTCACTTCAATGTAGCTCCATTCAACAGGTGTTTATTGATCATGTATTATGGGCCTATGCACTTCCTAGAGGGATTATCTACCATTCAGGTAACATTTTATGTTCTTGGGATTTCAAGGAATAGATTGGCTAAGATAAGACCTGTGCACATAAATGCATGGATGGGAAGGGAGGAAAGAGGGAAAGCTATCCAGGTAACAATGTGTTCTAGAGGCAACTGGGCACAAGGGGACAAATAATATGAACTAGAATTCTCCAGAAACACTATAGCAAGAATATGAATAAGGACATAGTGATGGAATAGCCAAAAAAAAAAAAAAAAAACCCAAAAAAACACCAAAACAGTATTCTGGTTCCAGTCTCCGTTTCAACCTTACCACCTATTCTGCCAAACACGGATACTTCCCATTAGTAATAGAGCTGACTCCAAGTCTTCCTCCACAGCTCTGTCATTCTTTCTGCCTGGTCTCAAAGGAATCCCCACTTCTCTGCCTATAGAGTTGTTATTCTCCAAGACTGAGCTTTAGACCGGTATGGACCTACTCATCAGGCCCTCAAGCACTACTAAGTATCGGTCGTGTCTTTACCCATATGGTTTGATAAGCTAACTAGACCATAAGCTGGTGGAGTACACAGGCACTGTATTATATAACTGTGTCTTTTCTATAAGACACAGATGCAGGAGGTCCATAAATATTTGGTAGTAGATAAAGGTGGAAGCTGACTTAAGAGCAGACAATATCAGAATGTTATTGAGCTATTATAAGGTCATAGGAAAGGAAGGCCGAAAAAAAGGAGCATTGGCAAACATTTTTTGATTAGGAGAAAGACTCTATCAAGTGACAGATAACAAGTAACCGCATAGCAAATGGAAACGCAGAGAAGGAAGGGCAGACATACTTTGGATGAAGAGTTAGTAAGACTGATTTTACAGAAGAACTGATTTAATAGAAAGAACGAGGCAAGAAATGAATCACAAAGGACATTAAGGTTATAAACCCCTAGGCCTGAAATAACCACAGGAAAAGTAATGCAGAACTTAGAAAGAACTTCAAAGTTTGCAGAGGGTTTGGAAGTCGAATGTTCATCCTACGTTTTACGTATCTACAAAATAAAGGAGTAGAGAGAATCGATCGGCAAGCAAACATTCAGAATCCAACTTGGAACTAAAGTTCAGGAGATGTTTGTTTGGGAGATACTCACAAACATACTGAACAGAAGGTGGCAAAGGGATTAACTGGAAAAGCAAAGAGACCAGAGTCAAGAACCTCAACTTTGATGTGAAGAACATGAATCAAAGAAAGAACATACAAAAAAAAAAAAAAAAAAAGGCAGAGGAAAAAGAATGAAGTGACCTGGTCAATATTAGATAACATGGACATTCCTAATCTTGGGTATAGCAAGGCTATCCTATAGTAAATTAAATGAGCTAAATGGCCAAGGATTATCTGATTAAGGGAAAAATATAATTTAAAAAAATTTATATAAGAATACCTATATACATGCATTCATACATTAATTGAAACAAGGCATTATAGTATTTTATGATCTGACATTTGAAGCACTCATTTTCATATTCTTTCTATAGTTTTTCTAAAGAATTCTAGTTCACATTATTTGTTCCCTTTTTGCCTTATTGCCCATACCATCTCTACCACACTATTTTATTCCTGATATCTATTTTAACCCCTCAGCCTTAACACACAGTAAAGTTCAAAGCAAGCACCAAATGAATGTTTATCATATAAATGTGCGAAATGTTGCTCTGTACTTAGAGTGAGGCAGCACTGCACAGTGGAGACAGTGGAAAATGAGGCCTTCCCTCAACTCTACAGTGAATCCAGTATTTATATTCCGTATATATATTCTTCATTTTATGGATTTCAATAGATTCTAACCTTCAAGAGAGTGCATTATGTGTGAAAAGGCTTTGGAATAGACAAATATGGGTTTGAATTCTAGTTCTGTGAAGCTTCTGGAAGTAACAGCTTGAAAGTCTTCACTTTAAAAATGATAATCATGAATATAGCATCTACTTACAGGACTATTATGAAGAATAAAAGATAAAGCATAAATGATATGGCCTGACTATGTGAAGGAAATCAACAAGTGTTATTTTTTCTCTATTTTAGGAAAGTTACATTCAAAAAATACTCAGACATTTGAAATTTCAGCATTTCATTTTCATTTTACTCAAGTATTTTCAATTTCTCCTAAGCAAGGCAAAACTGATGGATAAAGAGGAACTTACTACAACTAGGAGTTACGTATTCAGGAACCACAATTTCAGCAAGGATGTCAGGTACAAAACTGGAATCTTAATCCTTCTTTGGGTAGACCACAAGCCATGAAGATACTGTTGATAAACTATTCATTACTTCCCTCTTTCTCCTGTAGGCCTCTTGAGGTAACCAGAACCCAGTCTGCAAACACCAATTAGGCTGACCCAGACTCCAGAGAATCCAGCCACCAAATCCGTAGGGGTCTAGGTGGACTTCAGGAAACATGTTGGGGTGTGGACAACTTGACAGGATCTTTCTGCTGCCTGACAAACAAAGCAATGCTCTATAAAACATTGAGCTTATAGAAAAGTTTATCTACCTACATATCAGGAGATTTGAGCTAATGTTTGCCAATGCAATGCAATACCAAGCCTCAAAAGATAGGTATAAAAATATAAATTCCCTCATCTCCAGAATTTCATTTTCAAAAGTTTATACATAACGTTATTAATTTTGTAGTTTAATTTTTTTCTCTGCTGAAACTGACACAAATATCCACGTATGAAATTTCATTCTCATCATTTGCTAATGAATTACATAATTTATGAATATTGAAAATGACTAATTTTGTAATAATTAGAGCTCTTACAAAATGAAATTTCAGTATCTTCTTTATTCTACCAATAAATTAACTCAATTCCAGAAGAATGTCACCAAAAATCTATTAGAAATAATTTTATTAACAGAAACCTGTCTCCTAAGAAAATGAAATGTATGTAAGGTATTTAACATAATATGGGAGATTATAATTCTAGTGTTTTTACAATTCTATTAAAGCTGAACTCGAATGTCAGGCGTTCGGTTGTAGGATGCATTGGACCATTTTTCCCTCTCAGTGAGCACTTCATAACTTAATAAACAATGTCTTTGCTTTATACGGAAGTTAAGAGTAGATATTTTTAGATGTCTATAATCTATAATAAAAATATATGCCTTTATACTTTTTCCTAAGATATGTCTAATCAGAAAATAACATATAGCTAGTTTTCCTTAAGGCATCTACCACAGAACACTCCCTGAAAGTTTTATATACACGAACTTCAACACTTCAGCATGAAACAAAGAGCTCTTTGAACAAGCATTCTGCTCTCCCCTGGGCTTTTTGTTTAATTGAGATGAAAATTTATTGCATGACCCAATAAATCTGGATAAACATCTAAACCCATCAAATAAAGATGCAGACTATCTCCATCCCCCCAGAAGGCTCCCTGGTGCTCCTTTCCAGCCAATCCCCACCCATCCCTGGGTAATTACTAACCCAATTTCAACCACCGTTGTGTGGGCTTTGCCTTTACTTGAACTTCATATAAACAGAACCATACAGTAAGCATTCTTCTGTCCGACTTTTTTTTAGTCAACATAGTTTTAAAAATTTATCCATGTAGTTTGCTGGTTTTCATTACTGGGTAGAGTTCCATTACAGATATTCTATAACTGATGATGTGGTTACCTCCCAATAAGTCTATCCTAATTCAAAAATGCACTTAAAAGAAATAACCTATCAAAAACCATAACAGAAACATAGCACACAGTGTGGACTCTCAGATATTCCCCACTGTGATCATGGGGCTACCTGGGAACTGTGTTCACTGCTTCTGTCCTGCATCATGCTAGAGAATTATATTGCATACTTCTTGCCAGGGAATAGAGCCAAATTCATTTTTACTGAATACACACAGCCTTTGCACCATTGTAAAGCTGAAAACCAAAAACAAATAATCTTAGGTGGAGGACTGTCTGTATGAGGATATACAGTCTTTCCATATTATGAATAAAGATGCTATGAGCGTGTACACACACATATATCTGTGGATATATGTTTTCATCTTCTGGGACAAGTACCTGAGAGGACAATGCCAGGCCATAGGGTGGGTATGTACAAGGTAATCTTAGGGTGCATACATATTAACTTTATAGGACATGGAAAAACTGTGTGCCAATGTCATTGTACCACTTGATATTCCTACTGGCAAAGCATGAGAGTCCCACCTTATCTACATCCTTGATGATTATTTGTTGTTGCCTATCTGGATTGTTAGTTTTTGTAGGCATCAGATAGAATCTCATTGAGGCATTTGTAATTCTGTGACTACTAATGATGTGAAGCATCTATCAGTGTATTATTGACTATAACTTTGGTAAAATGTGTGTTCAAGTCCTTTGCTAATGTTTCTAACTTTTAATTGCTAAATAAATTGTCTTATAAAAAGTTGAAAAAATTGTATATTCTTCACTGTGCTTCTCCAAATGCTGATTTCTTAGGCAACTGTAATACAATCACTGAATTATGATCCAGTACTATTAACTAACCCACAGACCTTACTTATAAGATTGTCAGATGTCTACTATAAATATTTTCTTCAGTCTGAGACTTTCCCTTGCATTTTTCTAATAATATCTTTTGGTGAACAGAATTTTAAATTTTTACAAAGTTCAGTTTCGGCAACTCAAATTTAAAAAGATACACAGAAAAAGGTGATTATAAAAAGTCAGAGGCCAGTGCTGCGGCTCAATAGGCTAATCCTCCGCCTTGCGGTGCTGGCACACGGGGTTCTAGTCCTGGTCGGGGTGCCGGATTCTGTCCCGGTTGCCCCTCTTCCAGGCCAGCTCTCTGCTGTGGCCCGGGAGTGCAGTGGAGGATGGCCCAAGTGCTTGGGCCCTGTACCCCATGGGAGACCAGGAGAAGCACCTGGCTCCTGCCATCCGATCAGCGTGGTGTGCCGGTAGCAGCGCGCTGGCTGCGGCGGCCATTGGAGGGTGACCCAATGGCAAAGGAAGACCTTTCTCTCTGTCTCTCTCTCACTGTCCACTCTGCCTGTCAAAAAAAATTAAAAAAAAAAAAGTCAGAAGAACTACTGAGATTTGAATATCTACTTTTTAAAGTAGCTCAAAAAATGTGAAGCCGGAGACCAGAGTTGAAGGAAACCTTATATTCAAGCCTATATAATACCAGTGTTCAGAGAAAGAATCCTTGCCCTGCAGCAGTGTTGGCAGGAGAGAGGGCATGGCATCTTCCAAACTTCTGTGTGATGCCAGTGAAAGAGTTGGGAGGCATAGCAGAGATAAACACTTGTGGTCAAATAGCTGGGAATGAGGAGAAACATTTTGTCTGGGCCCCATGAAAAAGACTACTGAGCAAAGAGGCAAGACATAGGCTAAGGACCTTTCCTTCGAAAGTTGAACAAAGAAATAAAATTACAGACCCAAGTATCTGGCCAATTCTGAGACTGAAAAGGGTCTCTGATCATGATTCTAGAGAAGCACATGTCATCTGGGCTATGACCCTTCTGGCAAAAAAGGGATGAGTTATGGCTACAGTACTGACATTGCATCCCACAGATCCACCCAGTGATGTGCCACGTATACCCCTGTGATATCCAGGTCTTGCTAAAGCAAGAAAGCAAAAAAGCCACCAAATGAGAATCATCAGGGTGACATCCAGCCAAAGATGCCAACTGAAATGGTCAGAAGAAAGCATACTTTTTCATAAATTAAAGAGGTATTGTGGTAGACATCACTGCAGCTATCTACCAACCATTTCCTCCTCGCTCCCCAAAAAAGCTCCATGCTTGTCCCCTTCCCACTCCTTGCTGCACAGTGTATGTACTTCAAGGGTGCTAACTCTATCCTCAACTCCAAAGAAGTGCTTAATCCTCCAGGGTAGTACCACTCCCCTTTCCAAAGAGTAGTCACAAGTGAACATCTAACTCTAAGGCCAAAAGTTTGCTGATGACTTGTGGAACAACGATGTTTTTTTCTTAATCGAGAAAATTCTGTCTCCTCCTGTACATAAATGAGCTACACACAGCTCAGTACTGGCAGCCAGCTATAGGGTAAAACAGGCACTCTTCAGGGAAAGCAGAGAAATGCAAAGACCCTGGATTACGGTATTGTTATTCTCTTGTATTAGCTAACCCTCATATCTGTCTTCCCTCTGAATTTGCAATTATGTATATTAGTAATATTGTATATAACTGAAGTCAGTTTGTGTTGGGTTTTTTAAAAAATTAATTATCAATCAAGCCAAAGCATCCTAATAGAATACTCTACTTAAATCCAATGCCTTTGCCTTAGCGCTAACTAAATTTTTTCTGTGTTTCATTTAAGCTTGCATGCTCAGTGATAAACATGCAGTGGGATGAAACAAGACAAAACACAAGTTCCATACAAAAAATGAGAGAATGTAATGCTTAAAGTCTTAGTTCTAAATTCAACAGACCATGCGGTTGTTTAGTATCATATTTTAGTTTAGCTACGCTTAAAGAATGAGAAAGAGCTGCCCAACAGTTTTCAAAATTTAAATATTGATTGCTGAAAATAAGCCCTTGTGATATAAACTCAAAATGAACTCTCAGAGGTTCATGGTAGTCACACGGCCTAACAGGGAAGATTTGTTTTTATTTTAGTACCATCTAAAGCATAGGTGTGGAATGTCCAGTCTACAGGCCAAATAGCACCCAAAAAATCATCCGGCCTCGCCCTGCCAAGGCAACTGCAGGTGGGACTTGGAATTCAGTAAATCTATAGCAGGCTAATTTTCAAGTTGATCGTTTTGTATGGCCTACAAACGCTTTCATAAATATGCAAATGCCCTTGGCAGAACAAAGGATTCTCCACCCTGATCTGAAAGTTGCCTTAGTCTCTTCACCCCTTGGTGACTACTCCAATTCTATGACAAATTATTCTGTTAAGAGCACAGGGCTCTAAACTGATGACTGGAAGTGCCATTTTCTAAGAGAGACATAATTCCCTAATCCAATTAAGGACTTAGGTTTTAGATTCAGACCATAAAAAAGCTAATAATGATTTTGTATAACCATTCAAAACATTTACACGTCAGCTCTTTTACACCAAAAACAAAAGTTAAACAAGACTTTGCACAACTGCTGATGAATTCTGGTACATTCATTGTCAGGATAAAATAACATCCCTATAAATAATCTGAAATTAATGATGGTAAGTTAACCGTCAACCATAAGCAACCTCTCAGAAGCAGTTTCCATGTGCAAGCTTGGTTTTGACGCATACAGTCAAGAGTGCTAGCATGAAAAATTCTGCCTATGAAATACATTGTAGCAATATCCTTAGTTTCACCATGCTAAATTTTTGGAAGTTGACATATATCCAATGACTTTTAAAACAAATGAAAGTGGCCGGCACTGTGGCGTGGTGGTTGAAGCCACCACCTGCAGTGCTAGCATCCCATTTGGGCACAGGTTTGAGTCCCGGCTGTTCCACTTCCGATCCAGCTCTCTGTTATGACCTGGGAAAGCATAAGTTGGCCCAAGTCCTTGGACCCCTGCACCCGTGTGGGAAGACTTGGAGGAAGTTCCTGGTTCCTGGCTTCGAATTGGCCATTGCAGATATTTGGGGAGTGCACCAGTGGATGGAAGATATTCTCTCTCTCTCTCTCTCTCTCTCTGTCTCTCTGTCTCTCTGTCTCTGCCTCTCTGTAACTCTGCCTTTCAAAGTAATAAATCTTTAAAAAAATATGTAAAATGAGAAAGATCAGGATATTTACACTAAACTGTATCTTCTGTTTCACCACATTATATTAAGAAAATATTTAGAAGAGCTTTGGTATGGTCAGTAAATCACATTTAAAATCACAATTCCTAGCTATTAAGATCCTAGTTATATGCGATTTACAAAATTAAGATTTGTGAAGCTTGCTGGGTTCCTGACTTGAACAGTTGTAAAAAGACATGAATGGGCAGTGTAGAGGCATAGCAGGTTAAGCTGCCAACGCCACCAATTCTTATGAGCACTGGTTCTAGTTCCAGCTGCTCCTCTTTCAATTCAGCTCCCTGCTAATGCAACTAGACAAGCAGTAGAAGACAGCAGGTGCTTGGGCCCCTGCACTTATGTGGGAGACCCAGATGGAGTTCCCGGCTCCCAGCTTTGTCCTGGCCCCACCATTGCCATTGCAGCCATTTGGGGAATGAACCAGTAGAGGGATGATCTCTCTTTCAATAAATAAATAAATAAATGCTTTATTAAAAATGACATTTATGAGATGGTACTGGGGAAATTTCGATAATAATTCTTTCAGTGATAATGGAATTCAAAATTTTTAAGTGACAATTATATTTCCAAAGATTCCTATATCCTAAAGATACTGAAGAATTCATAGATGTGTGAGACATGCTTTAAAATCATCAGGGAGGGCGGGCGCCGCAGCTCAATAGGCTAATCCTCCACCTGCGGGTTCTAGTCCCGGTTGGGGCACCGGATTCTGTCTCAGTTGCTCCTCTTCCAGGCCAGCTCTCTGCTGTGGCCTGGGAGTGCAGTGGAGGATGCCCCAAGTGCTTGGGCCCTGCATCCCATGGGAGACCAGGAGAAGCACCTGGCTCCTGCCTTTGGATCAGCGCGGTGCGCGGGCTGCAGCGGCCATTGGAGGGTGAACCAATGGTAAAGGAAGACCTTTCTCTCTGTCTCTCTCTCTCTCCCTGTCCACTCTGCCTGTCAAAAAAAAAAAAAAATCAGCAGGGAGACAGAAAAGCAGGTGCACTGATATTGGGAGAGGCTGGTGATGAACAGGAAGGTTCTGCTTTTACCAACTTTTGCGTGCTTTTAAAATTCTCCAAGATTAAACAAATAGTTTTTTTAGAAAATATGTACAAATTAAAAACAGAACTGTTCAGTGGATGTTTTTAAGTTTAAAATATAACACAGCCATTGTGAAATTTTATTTTTCCTGTTTACTGAGGCTATAATCACAATCACATAATTTACCCATAACTCATTGATTTTATGAGTTTATATAGTTGTACAACTATTGGAAGAATGATTTCATGTAATTTTTAAAATTTTATTTATTTACTTGAAATACAGAGACAGAGACACAGAGAGCTCCCATTCACTGTTTTACCCTCCAGATGTTTACAGTGGTTCAGCCTGGGCCATAGCAAATCTGGGAGTAAGGAACTCCATCCAGGCTGCCCATGTAGGTGGCAGGGACCCAAGCCTTGCGTTTTCACCTGCTGCCTTCCAGGGTGTGCTGTAGCAGGAAGCTGGAATGTGGATCAGAGCAGGGACTGGAAGTAGGCACTCTGATGTGGCCTGCAGGTGATCCAGAACGCCGTCATAAGCACGGTACCAGATGACCACCTCTGATTTAATTTTTTAATTTATTTTATTTATTTATTTTTTTACAGGCAGAGTGGACAGTGAGAGAGAGAGAGAGACAGAGAGAAAGGTCTTCTTTTTTTGCCGTTGGTTCACCCTCCAATGGCCGCCGACGCGCTGCGGCTGGTGCACCGCACTGATCCGATGGCAGGAGCCAGGTATTTATCCTGGTCTCCCATGTGGGTGCAGGGCCCAAGCACTTGGGCCATCCTCCACTGCACTCCCGGGCCACAGCAGAAAGCTGGCCTGGAAGAGGGTCAACTGGGGCAGAATTCGGTGCCTCGACTGGGACTAGAACCCGGTGTGCTGGCGCCACAAGGCAGAGGATTAGTCTATTGAGCCGCAGCGCCGGCCTCTTGATTTAATTTTAAATCAGAACAATTTATTATTATTGGGAGGGGATTATTTATTTTTTGTTATTGTAAGCAGGGTTCTGTTTAAACAATGGCTGGCCTAACAGCTCAGTCTAGCTATAGGCTGCCAATACTCCTAAAGCCAGCATTTGTCAGCAACTCTACTTTTCAACTGAAATTATCTTTTTTCTCTCCATCCTTATTGACATATTTGTCCCTTGCCATGCTTTGAGGAGGAAACACACACTTCCTCCTTTCTACAGTCCTTCTCCCTGGTGGGCGGCTCTGCCAGTAGCAGCCGCAGGGGCTGAACTCTGGACCAGCACAAACCCTTCCATGTGTCTCAGGTGAGACCACAGGAGCTCCAAAGAAAGTTCCCATGTCTCCAGCCCCCAGGGGCCCTGGGGGAGAGTGGACTTATAATTTATCTTTCCCATTTCTGAGGAAATGGGGCAACAAGTCAGATACAATCAGATACACTAAGCAGGACTCTCAGGCCAACTGCTTCCTTGATGCTGTCACTTCTCCCAAGGCCTCAGAGGGCTGGGCTGTTATCAGCCACCTAACACCAGCTCCTGGTATTTGTTCCTACAGAAATCGATCTGTGTTAACTCAAAGTGACAGCTCTAGGAAGCAGCATTTGTACCTTCATTTTTCAAATTTCCATACTCAACTGAAAAAGAACAGTTGATTTTCTAATGAAATCCTGTAAGTACTTAATATGGGTGAAAAGATGTTATGAGAATAATTCGCTTTTTTTAAAAAAAAAAGATTTATTTATTTATTTAGTTGAAAGGCAGAGTTAGAGAGAGGCAGAGGCAGAGAAAGAGAAAGGTCTTCCATCTGCTGGTTCACTCCCCAGATGGCCCCAGTGGCCGGAGCTGCACTGATCTGAAGCTGGGCGCTTCTTCTGGGTCTCCCCTGGTTCAGGAGCCAAGGACTTGAGCCATTTTCTACTGATCAGGAGATAGAATAGAGCTGGATTGGAAGTGGAGCAGCCGGGACTCGAACCGGTGCCCATATGGGATGCTGGCACTGTAGACCAGGCCTTTAACCTGCTGCACCACAGTGCCAGCCCTGAATAATTCACTTTGGGCACATACCATTAATGTATACAACTAAAATAAAACTAGCAATTATATAATATATATATTAATTATAATATATCCTTATATAAATAGGCCTGGAAACTTTTGTTTGAAAGTTTAGTTATAAATAAAATGTATGAGTATACATTCAGAAAAATGTTCATATTTCACTGTTTTGGGTATTAAAAATGTTAAAGGTTTTTGAGAAAATATATATAGCTGGATACTCATGTTCATAATTAATTCATCTTAACAGAGTAACCACAGATTCTAATATTCACACTTTTTTTGAGTGTGAAAGGGTTATTAAAAATTACAACAACAGGTATAAATCAAAACAACAGGCGAAGTGGGATATAGGATCACTCTACTTATAAGCAAGTCAATGCAAAATGCACTTTAGATTAATAAGAGTTAGCCACAGTTTCACAATTAATTCTTTAATATTTACTCTGAAGCTCCTACTCTGGGAAAACTTTAGCCATCAGTAAGGGAAAAGTTAAGCAGAATCTTATTTATAATCTCATACCTGATATTGTGATATTAGGTTACCTTTGTACCATTTACATCCTTAGCTTCACATTTATTATAAATATCACTGAGCTGTGAATTTTATTGCACAACACTGAATATGGTAAAATAGTTTATGTAAAATAAAAATCATGGCAATCACCAAACTATCACATTGCAAAAGACATAGTTTTATTGTCAACTGGATAAGTGATAATAAACATTGCCCAAAAAGCCCATTATCACTATTAAATAACAGCTCTTTTGAGACCAGGCATATACACTTAAAGTAGAAATACAAAATAGAACCCAGAGTTGCTCCCCCAAACTAAATCATTTAGACACTATTAGAATTTGAATAACATTTCAATTTCCTCTAAGGTCTCATCACATGAAAAATGTCGCAATTAAAATTCTCAGCAGCACTTACATCCATGAATGTTAAACCCAAGTCAAACTAAAAAATTAAAAACAGCTGGAATTTATAAACCAGAAGGATTTTCTGCTTTGGTAAAGAGATTATAATGAAGTATAGCACAATTTTATGAACTTATTAGTCCCACTAAATGAATCTACATTCTGTAGCACATCAATAGTTTTGTAAGTTGGAGCAGAGCCTAAAATGAAATAGGATTTCTTTGGGTTGCTTTTGATGCAGAAGCCAAAATGATTTACATTTGAAAATTAAATTACAGATTAAAATACACGGCTTGAAGTTAAAATGGCCTATAATTGGTGAATAGTAGCAATGTGAATGCACTTCTTAAGGAATAAGCAATGAACATGCTAGAATTATTTCTGAATGAACTTCTCAAACTACTGGCGTCATTAATTTAAATACTCTGATATTAAGACGATAACTTAAATATCTGTTCTGACACTTATTCCACTGATAAGTGCTGTCATAAGGAGAAATTTGGGAACATTCTGAGGATTTCAAATGAGAAATCTCAACATAACTTTTCTACTAATATAGAGAACAAACCTTCTGAGGATATTGAGTACATTTCTGAATGTTTCCTAACTCATCACTCCTATTACTATCATGATTATTTTATATTTTATTTAAAATTAGAAACTAATTGCAAAATCTGTGTTCAGGCTGCCTTGCTTAAGCAACCCACAGCAGGGAAGACTACACAACCGCAAGTGAAAACGACACTCAAATTCGATATTACTTTCCAAAGCCAAAACAATGTTTTCCCTCAGCTGAATTTTACCACTGGATTTATCCTTAAGACAAAAAAAAACAACTTTTGTTTCTGTCATCCCTAAGAATGAGAAATTTGTGCAAATCGCTATGACGAATGCTGGCAACAAAAATGTCATTTTTCCAGACAAAAGAGAGGTCAGAGGAACCAACACATAAATGGAACTGAAGTGAGCTATCAGAAGCGTGAGAACAATTTAAAAATAGTAACAGATATAAACTGCATCAAAAGGCTATCATTAAGTGTTGAATTACAGTGCACTTCAGAGACCCAACTCAAAGATAAGCCACTTCTGTTTTTCTCCCATTGTTCAATTTGAGGATATCTTATTTTCTAAAATCTGCTACAAGACATATAACAACTACCTGACGTCTACCTATGACTTCGAGGAGGGCTGGCATCTGGGTTTAGAGCTCACTCATGTATTCATTACCTAGGCACCAGGTACTATGTTCTTTGTAGCAATAACAGATTGACAACACAGAGTCCCTCCCTCACTGTCCAGTCGGAGGAAATACACAGGAAATGTCAACATCGGTGATGCGGTGATGGGGCAGGTTCGATTGCCAGGGAAACAGGAGTTAAGGAGGCTTCCCAAAGGCAGCTAGCTCCCAACTGAGTACTGAAGCCCTAGGAGGAGTTAGCTGGAGTGAAGGACAAGAGAGAAGTCATCGAGAGGGACTCCAAGTGCCAGGGGCAGGATAGGCAGCCAGCCAGGCAGATCAGAAGGATCGGCATCTTCAAAAACTAATTCATTACAGCTGAGGAAGAGATGTGAGTGGGCACTTAGTCTAGTGGTTAAGATGCCTGCATCCCATATCAGAGTGCCAGGGTTTGAGTCCCGGCTCCATTCTCAATTCCTGCTTTCTGCTAACGTACATTCTAGATGGTAGCAGTGATAACTCAAGAAGTTGGGTGCCTGCCACTGGCATAGGCAACCTGCATGATGTTCCTGGTTCCTGGATTTGGTCTGGCCCAGCGCCCACCATTGCAGGCACTGGAGGAATGAATCAGCAAATGGAAGATCACTGTCTCTCAAACAAATAAATAAAAATTTACACAAAAGGGGAGTGGTTGCCAAGAGCAGGAGGCATGGGGGTGGATGGTGGTGAGGTCGGGGAGGAATGAGGAGTTACTGCTTAGTGGGTGCAGACTTTCAGTTTTGCAAGATGAAAAGCATTGTGGAGATGGATGGTGGTGAGGACTGCACAGCGGTGTGAAGGTATTTAGTGTGCCACATGTAAGTTGTACATTTAAAAATGGTTCCTGCTAAATTTTATGTTATGTGTTTTTCACCACCATTTTTAAAAGCAGCAACGATGTACACTCAGCAAAGTAGCATAAAGTAAAAAGTGTGGTAGCATCTGTAGAGGGTGGGGATGGAAGAAGGACATTCAACTACATGACTGGCAGAAGTGGGAATGATTTCAATCTTTAGAAGTAATCTGGCTACAATTCTTTTTTTAAAGTTAATTTATTTATTTGAAAGGCAGAGAGAGAGAGAGAGAGAGATTTTTCATCCACTGGCTCACTCCCCAAATGGCTGCAATCCGAAGCCAGGAGCATGGAGCCTCTTTAGGTCTCCCACATGGGTGCAGGGGTCCAAGGACTTGGGCCATGCTTTCCTAGGCCATAGCAAAGAGCTGGATCAGAAGTGGAGCAGCGTGGACTTGAACTGGCACCCTTATTGGATGCCAGCACTACAGGTGGTAGCTTTACCTGCTATGCCACAGTGCTGGTAGGCAGCAATTTTTAACATTAAATTCCTATCTGATTCATAAATCTTAGTCTAGAACATTATCAAATGTAACAAATACAAGAAGGTGCACATATCCAAAGTATTTCTTTTGAAAGGCAGACTTACAGGGAGAGAGAGGGAGGGAGAGACAGATCTTTCATCTGCTGGTTCACTCTCCAGACACAAGGGCCAGCACTGTGCCAGGCCTAATCCAGGAGCTTCATCCAGGTCTCCCCCATGGGTGGCAGGGGTTCAAACACTTGGGCCTTCTTCTTCTGATTTCCCCAGGCCATTAGTAGGGAGCTGGATCGGAAGTGGAGCAGCTGGAACACGAACTGTTGCCCCTATGGGATGCGGACATCACTGGTGGCATCTTTACTCGCTATGACATGAGCCAGACCCTTTCCAAAGCATTTTCTGAGAGGCACTGTCTTTGCACTAGACTGTGAGCATCATGTGTGTGGGCCCCATAGCATGTGTGTATGTGTGTGTGTGTGTTATTCCTATGGACCTGAATTTACCGGACAAGTGCAACAAACATCACCAACACAAAAATAGTTCTCATATAGTTCTTTACTATATTTAAAGGATAGATACTTCTTTCCTTCCTCCTTTCTTTAAAACTTTTACAGAAACTGCAAGCAGGGCTAAAAACTGCATATGAAGAAACTGGCTAACCAATGCAGGCTTACCATCAAACCATCATTAGCATCAAAAGTTTAAAAGTCTACCACAGAGTAGAGAAAAACAGTCCCTGCATGCAAGAAGCTGAGATACGTAAGTGAGCTGCTACCAAATTAAGCTTCAAACATTTGATTTTCCCAAAACATTTCGTCAAGTCAAAAATCTGTGTACCCAATAAGGCTAATGGAAGGCATTAAGGAAACACTGTTAAAATGATTCTGATAAGGAGGAACAGTACTTGGGTGCAAGAAAGTTAACATTTTAGGTGGCATTGTTTCTTCACATTTCCAGGTTTTTAAAAATTTTAATAAAATAGATAGTTGGATATACAGGTGGTTCTTTATCTTTGAAAACGAAGGTCTTGTGAAAAATAGAATCTCTTTAAGAACCACTATCATGCTAATTATTATTACAAAAACAACCCTGAATAAAGGTAGTTTTACTTCATTTAACTGCTCCAATGATTAGTTTCTCAGAGGATTTCACTCAGCATGCTTTCTGAGTTCTATTTGAGACCAGATTTTCTTCCTTGGCTTTCAAAGGACCACATACACCAGCTTATATACTGAGGAATAAATGGACACTACTTGAAGACTCATTTTTTTTTTTTTGACAGGCAGAATTAGACAGTGACAGAGAGAGACAGAGAGAAAGGTCTTCCTTCTGTTGGTTCACCCCCCATATGGCTGCCACGGCCGGCACGCTGTGCTAATCTGAAGCCAGGAACCAGATGCTTCCTCTTGGTCTCCTGTGTGGGTGCAGGGCCTAATCATCTGGGCCATCCTCCACTGCCTTCCTGGGGCCACAGCAGAGAGCTGGACTGGAAGAAGAGCAACCGGGACAGAATCCGGGGCCCCAACTGGGACTAGAACCCGGAGTGCTGGTGCTGCAGGTGGAGGATTAGCCTAGTGAGCCATGGCGCCAGCCTTGAAGACTCATTTATAGAATCTTCATCTTAACAGATATGAACATCCACATCATGGACTTTCTTTAAATAGCAGTAAACTTGAAAAGCTCAAAATAGTGCTTACAAGCAGCTCCCCTACCCTGCTGTCCCAGAAAATAGATGCTGACACATTCAAGGATTGGAGATGTGGAGCTGTTCTGATCGCCCATGATGGGAAAGAGCATCTCAAACTCTTGGAAAGCAGAGAATCTGTTGGTTTCAGCATTGTGCCAGGTATGACTTTGGTCCCACTTTACTGAAGAAAAGCACTACATGGTTTCTCTTTTAGCGTCTGCATCTGAAGTTTCCTGTGGCTGGATCACTTATCACTGGCACTCTGTACAAAGTTAGGACAGGTTAGTGTGCCGGGCGGACGATTGTTTACACAAGAGAATGAGTTTATATCACGATGTGTTCTGGGTAATAGGTACCCACAGGGCCAGCACAGGCAAAGGCGGAGCTGCACTTACCCCCGACAGATGGTGCCTGTAGTACTCACCTAAGCCATTTATTGCTTCCCTTGTCTTAGGCACAGTGACACAAAAGCCATCCTCAGTCCATGCTATCTGTTTAAATCTTAGTTTACAGGTTAGCTTCCAAAGGGTCAATTAAAGGTTTTGAGATCAGAGGTATATGCATACCAGGTGTTTCCAGGGGAAATTTTTAACATTGAAAATAAATGCGTTTGCTTAACATAAATCAACTGCAATTTAAAATTTTTGTCAAAGAGACACGCCCTGCCTCCTTTTCTCCAACATGACAAAGTTGTAGCAGCTTTGTCAGGGCAGAGCAAGAACTGTGAAGCTTTGGCATTGATTAGCTACGAGGACTTGCCTAAGTCACTTAGGTGCGAGTGCTCACCAGTGTGAACATGTGTACAAATATAAGCTGTCACCACTGCGCATGAGGAGATGTAGGTCTTTCAGTGAGAAGAAAACTTCAGAAAACTCACGGAAAGGGGCTGGCGCCATGGCTCAGTAGGCTAAGACTCCGCCTGTTGCACCTACATCCCATAGGGGTGCCAGTTCGTGTCCCAGCCTCTTCCTATCTAGCTCTCTGCTATGGCCTGGGAAAGCAGTGGAAGATGGCCCAAGTGCTTGGGCCCCTGCACCCATGTAGGAGAACTGGAGGAAGCCCCTGGCTCCTGGTTTTGGCCTGGCCCATCCTTGGCCATTGTGGCCATTTGGGAAGTGAACCAGTGGATGGAAAACCTCTCTCCTCTCTGTCTCTTCCTCACTCTATCTGTAACTCTGCCTCTTAAATAAATAAAAATCTTAAAAAAAATTCATGGAAAAGTGGAATTCAAAAATAAGTATTTTGGCACAAAAATAAGTTTGAAACCCAGGCATACTAGAGATTTTCAAAGAGTTCATGGCGATGTGTATTATGAAAGGATTAACACATGCATTTCAAAGCATTCTTTCATTCGAATAAACTTATCTTTGAATTGCATTTTCCAAGAACTTTCTAAAGCCCCTTTGCATTTCTTTCTAGGAGAAAGGCCAGGACATCCCAGCTCGCACTGTTATCATCTGTCAGTGTATCAGGTTATTGAAGACCTGATCCTGAAAAGAGAGACATTGCCAAGTATTTTTATCAATTATGGCATTCTCAATTCATTTTTCTGAAAGTTTTTTTTAAAGGATACTGCCTTATAAGGCCTGTGTGGGCAGCATTTTGGTGAAATTTTGTTTGCAGTTAAGAATGTAAATGACTCCTTTTAGGAAAATCACCATTGAGGACTTCGGATCTGTGCCCACACCTAGAATCCATGCAGAGAATCTCTCCTACAAAACAGTATGACAGCTTTTAATGTCATCCACCACCCTATTTGATAATCAAACAGAGCTATTTGAACAATTGCAAAAGCTGTTTGCCCTGGGTCTACATCCAATTTTCATTTTTTTTCCCTCACCAGGGTTCAAAGCAGTCTCTATTGGATCCAAATACATATTTTATATTTAGTGCGTGGGACAGGGGGCTGGGTGGCACTGGAATCTGACATATGAAATTACAGTTCCCTGACATTTCTTATACCATTCTGTCAAATACCCACTTAGAGAGCTCTGCATATCACGTGGATCATGTCCACCCTGAGAAGAGGTAAGCTGCCATTTATGTAAGGTCTACAGTAGGCCAGGGACTCTGCACACAGCATGTCCAGTTGCTGAAACTCCATGATAAGCTTGGAATCACCGCATCTTAGGCTGGGCATCTTGACCAAGGATCTAGGGCCAGGAGTGTCACATAATAAAGTAAAATAAGGGAAAGGTTCAAGTCACAAAGACCTGCATACGATTCCCAGCTGTGTCTTTCTCTGTCTGCCTATGGGTTGATTGCTTAACTTCTCTAATTAATTTCCTCATTGAAAATCAGGATACAACCTTACACCTACAGGAATGCTACAGGGGAAAAAAAACCACAGAGAATTCATTTTGGTGCCTGACCCCCAGAAGTATTCAGTAACTGTTAGCTCTAATGAATACTATATAAATGGTGACACTAAAATTTACACACAGCATACTAAGGTGATGGTGCTGACTCCAACACAGAACTTGCAGATTACACTGAATCTGAAAAATGAGACACTTTCAGCTTACAACTAAAATGAATAAAAAGCATATGCCAAACAAAACATTTAAACATTATGCTTTATTAGACCAAATCTAGAAACAGTCTTTGATGGAAATTTTGTAGGAGAAAATAGAATTACAATCTATGTCACAATCATAAAGAATTTTTCTAGTATCTGATTTTTAACAGAATCTTAAGTTGTGGGAAGAATATCCTATGATTTACCTGTATAATATAAATAAATTATCTCCTGGAACTGATTTCCCATTGATTTCCTACTTAGCCATTCGTAAGAATGGGTGGTACATGCAAGATGTTTTAGAACCCCAAGTACAAGATGATGCTTAGTGTGCCCTGGTCAGCAGAAGTTCCTTTCTCTGAGTCTGTAAGGAGGCCATTTGTATTTTAAGACCTGTCTACAACAGGCAACAAGACTGCATCTCAGGCCCACACCTCTCTGTATAGCATTTCCTTTAGTAGTTGTTTTTTCCAAAGCAACAACAAAATCCAGGTCACTTGTAAAATGGATATAATGATGTCATAATGCAATTACTAAAGGAAAAATTATCAGGCAAAGAATGCTCGAACATGGTTTTTCCTTCTAAAAGTCTTTTAATCAATGTCCACTAACTTTTGACTAATGTTTCAACTCCAATCTTCAACATATTTTAGTAACTAAAAATAGTAAAGGATAAAAAAAATCTTCAGTGAAAGTCTTACAAATCTGCAAGCATTAGAAATCATATTCTTATAGTCTATTTAGCAACTGAGTATCTTAAAATAAATCATGATCAGGTATGTTAAGAGTACATTTAATTCAAAGGAAAAGTTGTTTGGAAGGACTATCTAAAGCCATTTAACAATGGCATGATATTCCTTTCTTTTTTAAGACTTACTATTTAAAAGTCAGAGTGTGTGTGAGAAAGAGAAAGAGAGAGGGGTGGATCTTCTATCTGCTGGTTCACTCACAAATGGCTGCTATGGCCAGGGCGGGGCTAGGCTAAAGCCAGGTGCTTCTTTCAGGTCTCCCACGTGGGTACAGTACCCCAAGCACTTGGGCCATCCTTCCTTCCTTTCTTTTTTTAAAGTTTACTTAGTTATTTGAAAGGCAGAATGACAGAAAGAGGGAGAGACAAAGAGAGATCTTCCATCTGCTGATTCACCCTGCAAATGGTCACAGTAGTCAGGGCTGGGTCAGGCCAAAGCAAGGAGCTCTGGACCTTCATCTGGGTCTCCCACATGGCAGGGGCCCAGATACTTGGGCCATCATCCGCTTCCTTCCCAGGCATATTCCAGGGGTCTGGATCAGACACAGAACAGGACTTGAACTAGCACTCTGACATGGGATGCCACAGTGTCAGCACCAGTCTTCCTGTTAAGTATTTTTTGATCTTCATCTCTTTTAGACTTTAGAATTTTTTTTATTAATGTCCACTAACTTTTAAAAATTATATCCTTTAAACTGTTGAAATCTTTACTTAATATATAGTAAACTGATCTTCTGTATATAAAGAGAATTGAAAATGAATCTTGATGTGAAGCAAGGGGAGAGGGAGTGGGAAAGGGGAGGGTTGCGGGTGGGGGGGAAGTTATGGGGGGGAAAGCCATTGTAATCTATAAGCTGTATTTTGGAAATTTATATTCTTTAAATAAAAGCGTTATAAAAAATTATATCCTTTAAATGTAATTTTAGGTCATACTGGATAGCAAAGAAAAAGGAAAAAGCACAATTACTATTCATGTGATGGTTACTTATGGCAAAGACAAAGTAGGTATTTTCCTTCTTAAATGAAGAAGCCTACTTCTGATGTGCTCCCATGCTATAAGAAATATCAGTTGCTCAAATTTTTTCAAGTTATTTTAAGAGTCCAATAATGTTCAGGATGGTTTTTCCTTCTAAAATAGCTTTTTTCTTCACACATACTCCCTGTGGGTCACTACTATAAATTACAACTTAGTCTGATAAAGAGAAGAGCTACCACTAGCGGAAAACTCCGATTTTCTGCCTAGTGAACTGAATTCAGTAGTGAGTAACAGTGTGAAAGACAATGCTCTCCTAGTTCCCTAGCTATTTACACAGTTTGTATTGCTTCACTGCAAAGACAAAGCAAATTCCTGAGTCTGCACATGATTTTTCTGCTTTTAGAGATGATTTGTAAGACATAGATGACTAGAAACTGAGATAAAAAGACAGACAGTGCTGCCCAGGGTGCTCTCTGGGATCCTTGTGTCTGCTCATGGAAATGGGCCTGCAGTACAGAGACAGAGCCAGTGCCTCATACCTGGTGGGCACCCAACAGATGCTGAGAAATGGGACACACATGCCCAGTTTCTGCCTGGCTTCGTACTACAGGCACTTGAGATGTGATTCCCTCTTCATTTCCACTGACTTCTGTATCCCAAATTGTCTCTACCCATGCTGGTACGTTGCCTGTTCATGCATCTCTCCTAGACCTTCTCTTGGCTTAATTCTCTTAGATCTGAAAATTTTTTCCCCTTCTCTTTTAAAAAATTTTTATTTAAGTTACATAAGTTTTATGTATCTCATATATACAGATTTAGGAATATAGTGACACTTCTTCCAGACCCATGCTCCAACACTTTCTCTTCTTCCCTCTCATATAAAAAAACACTGTTCCTCAATGGAAGAGGCAAGGGGTTAAAAAAATAAAAATAAATCTTGTCTTTTGCAACAAGATGGATGCAACTAGAAACCATTATATTTAGTGAAATAGCCAGTCCCAAGAAGACATATGTTTTCTCTGATCCGAGGTAAATAATAGAGCACCTGAAATGTAATGTATTTGAATGAAATAGACATTTGAGATTTGATGATTGTGAACCTGGTTTCTTGTTTGAGGTTTGACCTTAGTCACTATTATAGCTATGCTCTTTGATTGCTATTTCCATTAGGCAACTTAGGAGATGCAGCATAAATATTTTGAATTTCAAGTAACACCAATTATAGCAACTGAAGCACTTCAAGTAAACCCTAATCAGATGTGTCCAAAGTACATTTAATTTAGGAAATTGAAAGGGAAGGCTATGTGAAGAAGTTTTGTTCCAATATCATTTTAGTAATGGTATTTCTATCACAATTTTTCCAAGTGCTCTCCTTCACATCCAGTGGCCTTAAGATTTCTAAAAATGTCTACAAGTAACTTTTTCCCATTCTTTTTTAACTATGATTTTTACTGTATGTTGGAGAATAAAAAGTAAACGAATGAGTATGTAACTCTAGTAATATCAAATTGCTGAGCCTGGTTCAACAGGGAAAATGCTGTAGTATAGGACAATTAAAAACAAAACAATCAACCTGGACAAATTCTGCTCTGATTTTCCAATGAAGCTCTCCAACGAGAGGGGGAAGGCAGCAGATTTCGATGTACTTAAGTAGTTGCAATTTCCTGAATCATTTAAGACATACAAAGAGTGTGTGAGAACTACCTTGTTCTTTCTCTGGTTCTGTCCTCAAACACATCACATTTAAATTCTGGGCTTTAATGGAGTCTTGCCTACTCTGCCTAGTAGTGCGATACTTGTGAACATTACAAATCTAAGCCAGAGATAAGGCTGTCAAAACTCCAAGTCTGACCCAAAGTCATGTCTGCTTTTCTACAACTTTTACTCCTTTTTTCCTTCCAATAAAATATTTAATAAGGACATAAAGTAGCTACAGTTTATTCTACCTTTTATTGAGCACCAGGGCACGCTGCATAAGTTACTCCAAAGAAGGGGAGACGCCTATTAAATGTGAGATGTACAAAGGAATCCTTTGTTGCTTCCAGAGCAGTTTAAACATGAGTGTACCATCTTTGACCTTCCTAACTCAGAGACAGTGTGCAGATGCTTTTAATATGTATTTTCTTTTCTTTATAGAAGAGGAAATAAACTTTCAATGATTTGCTCAGTCTCTAAGAGTGGGTAGCGATATTCTGTCCACCTCTGTATAAACATAATACTGGAATCAACACTGGTAAAGCCTACTCAAGAGCTTCTTACTGGAGATTTCTCATAGTGAAGTTTCAAATGGTTGGGTAACAGCCAAGGAGCCTTGCACTAAGATTTTAGTAAATGGGCAGTGTGACTTCTAAGAGGGCAATATAAATCTCCGAACTCCAGCTCTGGCTCTTCATTCTCAGTTGGAGAAGATAATAAAATATAAGGGATTACGAGAAAGGAGGCAGCAGATCTTTGCTCATTCTTTTTCAGGCATTATAGCTTTGATTCCACTGAAACAGATAAGGCAAGACTTTAATGAGCCAGTACTATACCTACAGTGCTGAATATAAGTATGAATTTATGTCAAATTTCTTTCAAACTTCACACCATCTACTCCTCAGCTAATCTGCTACAACCTCTCAATTCTCATTATGTTATCATGCCCTTCTAAGAGTTGTACTTTTTCATCTTCTTAATGATTTCATGTTTTTTCCCTTAAAAAAGTAAACAAAACATTTTTATAAATATGGATTACACTGTCAAATGTCAGTAATTTCATGGAGCTATAGGCTCTATGAAAGACATTGAAGACACTTATTGTATTAAAATGCACTTCTCATTCTTCCTTAGGGACTGCTCTTTACTATGTGAGGTAGAAGAGTTCATTGCTAATTAGCAACATAGGACAAGCTTTGATAAACATAAACGTTAGACTCAACAAATTCCAGGAACAATCATTTATGAAAGAGCTTTAAATAGGGCCAACTGGAGGCAAAATGGAAACAACCCACTTTGTTTTGGGGGAGTTGTGGGCTTCATTCTTAGGTGTCAGTCTGCTTTCTTCTTGGTGTGGATTTGGTCTACAATCCTGGAATGACGTGCAGTGAGAAAGCGGAAGAATGTGAGCGTGGGCATGGTAGGTTTACACTGATTTCAGGCGGCTCTGGCATCTTCTCACTGACATTCAGTTTGGTCCTGGAACAGCGATCATGACTGACTAACTGGGGTGGAACAGAGCTTTCAGAAAATGTGTGCATATACATTACACCTATTTGTTCATCTCTAGGAAAGTCAGCGTCCACCTCTCTCTCCTTCCTGAGAAGTCTGGATGGGCCAGTGAATGTAGATATTAAGGACTGATGCTGACATAAAAGAATTACTACTTTATATATGTGTGTCTTTAAAGAGTAAAATACATGCATTACATGGAAAGTCTGGAGAGCTTGAAAGACTGGCATTGTTTTTGATTTGCTTCAGGGTTCTTCTGCCTTCTCATCATAAATAGCTTCCTACTATGCCTCCCTGTGATGTCATAAACTGCTGAGATCATCAGTTGGAACCTCTATCAGGAGTAATAGCACACAGTTCTCCCCAGCGATCACAACACCAAGCAGATCTGCTCCAACGGTGCTGGGGGCCCAATACCTTTGCATGCCTTTCCACTTCATTATATAACCCCCCCCCCCACACACACACACCAAGTAGCCACAGCAGCTGCTGACATCTGGCTTTGTAAACCCCTGTACTGCCAAACTGCCTAATCCCTAACTATGCAGTTTCCTCTTTTTGTTTAAAAGGTTTGCAGAATTTTATTATTTTTAAGTTTTTAAAACTTATTTGAAAGAAAGGGGAGGCAGAGAGACAGAGAGAGATGGAGAAAGAGAAGGGACATAGAACTCTTGCATCTGCTGGTTTTACTCCTCAAATACCTGCGACAGTCAGGGCTGTGACAGGCTTAAGCTGGGAACAAGAACTCAATCCAGGTCTCCCATGTGGGGAGTAAGGACCCAACCACTGGAGCCCTCATGGCTGGATCGCAGGATGTGTATTAGCAAGAAGCTGGAATGCACAGTGCAGCTGGGACTCAAATGGAGGCACTCCCACGTGGGATACTGTCTCAACCCACATCTCAACCACTAGGCCAAACTGCTTTCTCTCCAAGACTCTGCCCAAGATCACCATCATGGCCCAGAACCACTGCACCAAGGCCTGCCAAATCTTCCTTCTCACCTCTTAAGTCAGGCTTCCCTCTACTTGAGGTCAGGCCCTATGTACTCCCTTGTCCATAGCCCCATCTCAGCTCTTTCCCTCCTCTAAGTGGTACCCTGCAGGAGCCAGCGCATAGCACCAAAGGATCCAAGCCACTGTGTCTTTGCTTTTTTGTTGTTTGCTTTTTCTATTATAAGGAACCCCAATAAAAGACTGACTATATTTAAGAAAGGCCTCAGATTTCTCATTCCAGTATCAGGGTCTCCCAGGTCTTTGCTCAGTCTCTTCTTTCAGGGCACTGTGGTGCAGTGGGTTAAGCTACACCTTCTAAAACTGGCATCCCGTATCTCAGTGCTGGTTCAAGTCCTGGCTGCTCAACCTTCCATCTGGTTTCCTGGTAATGTGCCTGGGAGAGCAGCAGCAGATGGTCCAAGTACTTGGGCCTCTGTCACCCATGTGGGAGACCCAGATAGAGTTCCTGGCTCCCGGCTTCAGCCTTACCAGGACCCAGCTATTGCTACCAATTGGGGATTGAACCAATAGATGGAAAAATCTTTCAGTCTCTGTCCTTCCCTCTCTGGTGCTCTTTTTTTTAAAAATTTATTTATTTATTTATTTATTTATTTTTGACAGAGTGGACAGTGAGATAGAGAGACAGACAGAAAGGTCTTCCTTTGCCGTTGGTTCACCCTCCAATGGCCGCCGCAGCTGGCATGCTGTGGCCGGCACACCACGCTGATCCAAAGGCAGGAGCCAGGTGCTTCTCCTGGTCTCCCATGGGGTGCAGGGCCCAAGCACTTGGGCCATCCTCCACTGCACTCCCAGGCCACAGCAGAGAGCTGGCCTGGAAGAGGGGCAACCAGGACAGAATCTGGCGCCCCGACCAGGACTAGAACTCGGTGTGCCGGTGCTGCAAGGCGGAGGATTAGCCTATTGAGCCACAGCGCCCGGCCTCTGGTGCTCTTTTAGTTAAATAATAAAGAAATCTTTAAAAGCAGGCAAATAAGCAAATAGCTCCTTTTCAAGACCCCGAGGGCAGTGACTGCTCCAGTCAGGGCAGACTTTCAAGGGACTAGTCTGCCCAAGTGGATTTCCCTCCTGTTCCTCCATCACCTCCCCTCCAAGTCAAACGAAGTGCCAATCAGTCCTTCCCAGCTCTCCAGGGCTTGCTTTTGGTATTTGATTGCAGTCAATTTAGCAATTTTCATGTTCAGGGTCAAATCATTCTCAAGATATCAAATCACAGGAGCTGTAGGATCCTAATTACAGCATGAGAGCAGATTTTGAGAGGCCAGTGTTGTGTCCTGTGGCTTGGGGATGTCGCTGAGCCACTTGTCATAGAGCAGACTTCAGAAAGCTGAACAGAGGTGTGGTAGCTTAATGCTGCCTGCAGCACCGACATCCACATGAGTAGCAGTTTGAGTCCTGGCTGCTCCGTTTCCAAAGCAGCTCCCTGCTAATGTGCCTGGGAAGGCAGCAGAGGATGGCCCTAGTGCCTGAGCCCCTGCCACCCATGTGGGAGACCTGGAGGGAGTTCCTGGCTTCGAGCTTTGGCCCAGCTCTGAGAGTCATGGCCATTTAGGGAGTGACCCAATGGATGGAAGACCTCTGTTTCTCCTCCCATCTCTGTCATACCACCTTTCAAATCAATAAAACAAATCTTTAAAATAAAAAAGAAAGCTGAAGAGTTAGCAGCTCCCCGCTTTGTATCAGGAAGACCATACTCCCCACGGTTCCCTAAGCTTGACATTCTACATCTAACTTCTATCACATGCAGGAAATGAAACACAGGAAGATAAAATTTTAAATAAAGCTTCAGATTAAATATCAAGATGTTAAAGAGGTACTTCAGGATGATAATGGTAATTTTTTTTTGAATACTTAGTTCGTTCTTTAGGAAAAAATAGAGACTACTCAATTTCTTTTCCATCAGGGCAACAGAAATTCAAATTAGAGTTTCCACTTGGGATGGCTAGGACTTAATTATTTAGAGTATAGCAAGATAACTGCTAAACTATAATGTACTCTTTCCACATACTCTAAAGCTAGAGCTGTTGCCCTTTTTTAAAAAACACTCATCTTTTAATTCTATTTTCCATGCATTTAAAAATTATTTACTTGAGAAACAAAGATACATACAAACACACACACACACACGCACACAACACACCACACACAGAGGGAGAGGAAGAGAGAGGGAAGGAGAGGGAGAGAGAGGGAATGAATATACTCCCATCTGTTGGTTCATTCCCAGAATTCCTGTGATGGCCTGGGGGCTGAATACAGGAACTGGGAACTCAGCTCAGGTCTCGCACATGATGGGCAGGAGGCCAATTACTTGAGCCATCACTGTTACCTTGCTTATTTGTGAGGTACGTAGGTATCAGAGTGCCTGGCTAGCTGGGTTCAAATCCCAGCTCTGACACTTCCCTCTAACAGGGTCACCTCAGCAAGTCATTTACCTCTTACCTGACTCAGTGAACTGATTTCAACTGAGGATACATAATTAATAATAATCCTCTTTGATTATTATGAAGGTTAAAATGAAAAAATATAATAAAGTTCTTGGCATACAAGCACAAAATAAGTACACAATAAATATTTTTAAGGAATAAAGAATCAGAAAATTCAGCTTTGTTAAAAAATAAACAACGTTTTCCCTCATCTCAACAACTGCTTAGAGTTCAGACTAAAAGATATTACCTTTCCAAACTCACAGGACTTTCTGAGTTAAGAAGGCTGTGATGGGGCCAGCACTGTGGTACAGCAGCTTAAGCCACTGTCTGCAGTGCCAGCATACCATATGGGTGCTGGTTCGGGTCCGAGCTGCTCCACTTCTGATCCAGCCCCTAGTACTGTGGCCTAAGGGAAGCAGTGGAAGAGGGCCCAAGTGCTTGGGCCTCTCAACCCATATGAGAAAACTGAAAGAAGCTCCTGACTTCTGGCTTCAGTCTGACCCTGCTCTGGCCATTGCTGCTATTTGGGGAGTGAATCAGCGGGTAGAAGATCTCTCTCTCTCTCTCTGTCTCTCCCTCTCTCTCTCTCTCTGTGACTCTGAATTTCAAATAAACAAATAACTCTTACTAAAAAGAAGGCTGTTACAAGGAATAGATGAGAAAATATGGAGTACTTGGCACCTAAAAAAATGCTCAGTTAATGCTAGTTACTATTCTGTGAAAGAGGGTCAATAGAATAAATCATCCATCTAACACTATGCCTTAAATGTAAACCAAACCACCAAACCATCTTACTAGAACCAAGGGTGAATTGCCACTTTAATCTCATGCTACAGATCAGAGGCAAGGATCAGGCACATTAAAGTCAAAGTAGCTCATGAAAATTTTCTTATAACAGTTCCCCACCCACATTATGAGTCAGGTAGCTTCCCGCTGTCTTCAGTTTGGATGTTGGAAAGCTGAGGGCCAAAGAAATGGTCCAGCTTTCCAACAGCCTTGAGACATGCATCACCGGCCTTCAAAAGTTCATGGGAAATGCATATCGAGCTACAACTATGCATGGACATCATGTTGTACTATAATAAACTTATCTTTTAATTCTATTTTTTCATGAATTTTTAAAATCACCTTTATAGTCTCTACACTATCTCCATTTCTCAGTCTTTCCTTCTCCTGCACTTACTCCCCTTTCCCTTGCATTTTTTTTTTGACAGGCAGAGTGGACAGTGAGAGAAAGAGACAGAGAGAAAGGTCTTCCTTTGCTGTTGGTTCACCCTCCAATGGCCGCCGCGGCCGGTGCACTGTGGCTGGATTAGCACCGCGCTGATTCAAAGGCAGGAGCCAGGTGCTTCTCCTGGTCTCCCATGGGGTGCAGGGCCCAAGCACTTGGGCCATCCTCCACTGCACTCCCAGGCCACAGCAGAGAGCTGGCCTGGAAGAGGGGCAACCGGGACAGAATCCAGCCCCGACAGGGACTAGAACCCGGTGTGCTGGTGCCGCAAGGCGCCGGCTGTCCCCTGCATTTTTTGTTTATTTCACTTGGTTTAAATCTCACTTTAACTCTTGGAAATCCTGAGCTGCCTTGGATGGTTTTTTGGGAACAGGATGGGCTGTACACGGGGGAGTAATTCAGAAAATGACTTACTGTGCATCTGATTTATACATTTCAAATTTGCTACATGAAGTGTACGTTGACTTAACATTTTAAGCCAAAGAGATTCTCTTTGGCTAATACCAATGACTTTTGTCTCACATGTCCCTATTTCAAAGCATTTTCTAATAATTACCTGAGCGTATTTTCTATTTCAAAGAAACAAATAAGTGGCACGGATACAGAAACAAGTGTGAATTCCACACATACACTTAAGCAGTTACCAACTGGTGTGGCACAAGCACCTGCTCCACACTGGGCACTGCCTCTGCACCTGTTAGTGAAGCCAATCCCTGTGTTAGCACACTTGGTGCGGGGCTCTGGACTGGGAAAGTTCCTGCAATAATGAAAGTGTTGCTGAACCAAACACTGGGGCTGAACAAGCCACAGACCCAATAATGCTCAAGTTCAGCAAAAGCTCATGTAACCAGAGGCCCAGAAACAGACTTTTCTGAGAACAACTTAGAGAAGAAAGGAGACAGATTTACTCTCTCTCTCTCTCTCACACACACACACACGGCATGAACACACTCAACATCCCAGATGTACATTTTTGCAGATTGTAAGGTTGGCCTGTGCTGTTTCTCTAACGTCTCATTTCTTAGGCAATGACATCTACTTTCACGGATAAGAAATCTAAAATCTTTGAGTCTTTACTTTGTTCTCCAAGCTTTGGAGTCTCAATTCAACTTCCTGTCAGGCATACCTGCAAGTCTCAGGCATTTCAAACTCTACCTAAACCGAGCCTCATCCCAGGCTCTTTTATCCTGGAAAACCTTTTCTTTCCTTTCTTTCTTTTTTTTTTTTTTTTTGGTAGATTACCTATCAGCTTTTCATATGCTGTTTGAATAGCTCATTTATTATGTTTAGTTTCCACCCCACTCCCTACTAGAATATAAGTGGCACCAGGGCAAGGGATCATTGTCTCCTTCATTCAGTTGATATCTGTCCAAGCTATCCCTCGATATACCCAGAAGGGTGCCTGGCATTGAGTAGGCTGTGAATAAACGCTAGATGTGTGCACTACTCTCCCAAGCCCCTAATGCTGCTGCTTTGCTGGGATTCCTGATCTCGGCAAATGGCATCGGCAGCTGAGACTGGGGACTCGCCCTAGATTTCTGCTTCTGCACCTCCAATGTATAGCAGCCAATATGACTTAGCAGACAGTCTTTTCACCTGTTCCCTCCTCTCCTTCCCTAACACCACCAGCCAAGCTTTGCTCTGGCTCATCCCTTCCACAAACCTTGGACACAGCCACTTGTACCCCTTTAAATCACTGCACCTCACTATGGCCAAGTCTCAAGTGCACAGCTGAGCTTAGCACTGCTTCGTGAGAGAATTCAGAGGGTCTGTTTTAGCCACAGAGGAATTTAGGGTCCTCCTTGGCGTCCAGGACCTGGTCTAGCTTGTTCATTTACCTCCCAGCTCACAGGTCACACAGAGGTGACAGGAATCTACTGCAGGTGTCCCACTAGACAGTTCATCCTACAACCCCCTCCCACCCTTGTTGCCCCACTGCTGGAGTTTCTATATTTCAAGATTTGGTCTTGGAGTCAATTCTCTGAGCAGCTTTCCTTGATCTTCCAGAGTGGCCTAAATGTCATGGCTTGGTGTGTTTCCATAGCAACCAAATAAAGGGATCAAAAATCTGGGCAAGCACTTGCCATTGACACGAAAGTCTTATGCTTATGTAAGGAGGAAAAGAAAGCTCATAAAAGCCATCCACACAACCTGTTGGGTAGGTACGTATTTAATGCCCTACAAGGAAATAATTTGAAAGGATCAGATTACCTGGTTCCTAATTTATGATAAAGGGGGAAAACCCACAAAACATCAACTTCTTTTCTAAAATGTTTCATGAGAAAATCGTAAGCTATAGTAGTCCTTGCTTTTCAACTTCTGAGGGAGCAGGTATTGGGGCAGTGACAGTGGACTTGGATTCCCGTTAGTTTCTTGTACATTACTCACGGGAAAACTAGGGGCTGTGTCTTCCATTATTAACTAAGCCATCCAATAAATACACATTAAATTATTTCATCACTTTATCATTTCCTTAATTTTATATTTCTAGCTCTAGTGGATAGCTATATTTGAATTAGCATATAATTCTATCCTAATGTAGCTTGTATCAACTAAATTGCAATGAGAAAAAGAGAGATACAAATTTCCAACTTACTGGTTCACTTCCCAAATGCCCATGACAGGTGGTACTGGGCCAGGCCAAAGCCAGGAGCACAGAACTCAATCCAGGTCTCCCAAATGGGTGGCAAGGACTCATCTACTTGAGCCATCGCCTGCTTCTTCCTAGGGTATGTATCAGCAGGAAGCTGGACTCAGAAGTGGAGCTTGGACATGCACCCAGGTGCTAGGATATGGGGTGTGGATATCCCAAGTGGCGATATGCTGTGCCAAATGCCCACCCACGGTTCTCCACTTCACAGCGGCACACTTCTCCATCCTCCTTCCCTGCAACACAAACTCAGTTGCTCGCACCCTCGCTTGCTCTTCTGCTACAACCATGCACACCCACAGCACTAACGGGGAAGGAAACATGGGTTTATGACACGGTGAAACACTCCTTCCTCTGGACCTGTCCGGTTTATTCAGGAGTTTTAAGCCAGCAAGGAAAATGAACTATCCTAAACTCGTCCCACTTCCTTAAAACATTTGGAGGAATAATAGCAATAATTAATAAATATAAAGATTTTTGACCTGTATGCTGTAAACTACACATGGAGGGAACGAGGTACACGCTCACAGGCCTGTTGCCTTAAAATATTGCATATTTGAAAAACACCAAGATCAATCTGCAATTCTATCTTTAAAGCATTTCAAAAAATAGGCTTAGATGTCTCTTCCTTCAATGGCAACATGTGATTATGGAAATGGACTTGGCTTGGCTGACATTACCATGATGGCGACTCCTGGGCCTAACTAGTCTCCTTACAAAAATATAAATCTAGGTGACTTTACATGAAATGAACTTGCTTCCTCTTTTACAGCCTTACAGCCAGTGATTTGCGGGAGCTGTGTCTTCCAGACACTGCTTATACACTGAGTATCCAGAAAGGAAATTAGGTTGTAAAATAGCATGTGCTGAATCTAGTCAACTCTGTTCATTGAGAGATCACAAAGTAAAATACACAGATGAGAGGAGACTAATGACATTCTACAGCTGGAAAGAGATGAGATAATAAAGACTTGGGAGAAAATTAGAAATTATAGATTAGAAATTGAAATGCCCACACAAATTCTTGAGCTAGTTCCATTGGTAATTTATTGGACTTGGGGAAGCTATTTAACCTCAATTGCTCTTATGCCACATAAGGTCCATTCCTGTGTACATTCAAGCATTTATTTAGTGTCTACTCAGAATCTACGGCCTTGCTAAGTCCTGGAGCTAGGATCCTGTCTTGTCCTATATATAGGCTTCTAACAGAAGAACTAAAAAGCGAGTTAGTGGCTCTCACATTCTCAACCGCTCAGCTCCCAGTGGTTCACTGTGGAAGTGAACCTCAACAGTTCAGTTAACACTGGAAAAAAGTATCTATAGGCAGTTTCCATTGCGCCTCCATCCATCTGCTTCCCCCAGACACTCTAGGAGAATCGTGAATCTAGAGGATCTTATCATCTTAAAGAGCAGCCATAGGGAAAAAAAATGGCATGTGGCAGGAAACATGAAGGGCTGAAGAATGACAGCCCAGAGTGCAATGGATCATTTATATCATCTCTCTGCAGGGGCATCATCAGGGAACTTCCGCATGTGTTCTTAGAGAGTAATAATGACCTAATGCCTTGATGTCTGCACTTACATGGTATTTTCAGGTAATTTTTTGTACAATGTTCAAGAAGGGTGACACTACTCTTCCCACTTAGAGACAAGCAAAATGAAACCCAGTTAAGTTAAATAATTTAGTTTCATAAAGTAAAACAAAGCTTTCTGACTCTCAGGCCAGTCTAGTTTCCACAAAAGAGAACCTAATGTTTAAAACAAACAAAACCCAACACATGTGCAGTTATTCCTCTTCTTTTTAAGACAGAAAGGTCCCTAAAATCTTCAGGGCAAGTAAATGATCCAAATTCAAAACTAACATTACAACCTTCCATTTGTAATGTGCAACAACATGGCTAATAACTGGCATTACTGGCAAATAAGGCATTCTGGGAAAAGCATTCTCAGTGTTTTATATTGAATGTTTAAGAAGGAAGAAAATAAGCACACATATACATCCCATTAAGCGGAACACAAGGAACACAATTTACACTTAAAAATAATTTCTGCTCTCCACACACAGTTGCCACTCTGCTATTACAGCACGTTTTTGAGTGACGTCCTCTACAGCGCAAAGCCTTCAGACAACAGCCTCACAGCCCTGGCTGTTGTGTTTCTCTTGCCGTCTGCTCTCGAGCGACCACCTCTGTGCCGTCCTCAGCTAGCTGTGCCCTTCCGCCTGGACTGACTCTCCTCATCTTAGTTCTCTCTACTCACTGCCGCTCTGGGTCCTCTGCTTTATGGTTGAAGAAAGAACTTAAAAATATATAAAAAAAAAATTAAAACAACAACATAGAGTAAATATTTAAATAAACATGTAAAAGGACTTCAAAAAAATTCATGGAGAAATAGGATGAAAGTATATTTATTTGGGTGCAATAAAATTTTGAAATCATATATTTGAGGACATATACTCAAATGTGGATGTAGAAACTTGTGCAGTCATATACACACCTGCCAAAGGGAACAGATGAGTCTCCTCATTGCTGGGGTTACTTCCTTCATTTTGGCCAAGTGAGCAAGAACAGATTAACACATAGGGTAGAGTTTTCATGAACTTGATAACATATCACAAAACAGAAAGAATAGATGAAGTTTAGCATTGAGACTTTAGTTCCAGATTTGGAATCATAAGACGTTAGTATGAGCCTAAGTTTGATCTTATGATTCAGAATAGATTGTTAGGTTTGATTCTAAATAGCTTCATTTGGAAAAAGGAAATAAAAATAACATCCATATCCCATAAATTTTGTGATGTGACCACTCAAACTATGTAAAGCACTATGAAAATGACCTCTTACCGGTACCTTTCTCTGAAGGGAGGAGAGAACTTCCACTTTGACTATGACCTTGTCTAAATACGATCAGAGTCAGTGAACTCAAAAGGCCTCCATAGCGTTGGCAACTCATGACTGGAGCCTAGGGTGATTACTGACGCCATAAACAAGAGTGTCAATTTGTTAAGTCAACAACAGGAGTCACTGTGCGCTTATTCCTCATGTAGGATCTCTGTCCTAAATGTGCTGTACATTATGATTTAATGCTATAACTAAGTACTCAAACAGTATTTTTCACTTTGTGTTTCTGTGTGGGTGCAAACTGTTGTGAAGCTTTACTTAATATATACTAAACTGATCTTCTGTATATAAAGAGGATTGAAAATGAATCTTGATGTGAATGGAATGGGAGAGGGAGTGGGAGAGGGGAGGGTTGCGGGTGGGAGGGAAGTTATGAGGGGGGGGGAAGCCATTGTAATCCATAAGCTGTACTTTGAAAATTTATATTCATTAAATAAAAGTTAAAAAAAATCTTTAAAACAAAACAAAAAAAGAGAAAATGTCTTCTTACTGTCAATTCAATATCTGTATTTCTCCCATATGTGTAATTTCTCTATCACATAGGGAATAAATTGTTTAATACACGTCTTCAAAGGCACTCATCAAGTTTCGTTATCTAGTGGCTGATCACTTTCTAATGAAAGAAAATATAAGTACCGACATTTAGGCATTTCCATATGTATTTTATATTAAGTTACCAAACAGTTCTTCTCCTCAAACAGAAACTACTCGAAACAATAAAAAGTAAGCAAGAACTTTCAGAAAACCTTTTGCTTCAGAAGCAGAGAAAGGCAGGGGTGGGCATTTGCCTCACTGGTAATCCACTAGCTGGGAGGCTCGCATCCTATGCTGGAATGCCTGGGGTCGAGTCCCAGCTCCAGTCCCAATTCTAGTTTCCTGCTAACGTGCATTCTGGAAGGAGGATGATGGCTCAAGGACCCACACAGGAGACCTGAATTGAGTAGTTCCTGCCTCCTGGCTTTGAGCCAGCCCAGACCTGGCTGCTGGAGACATTTAAGGAGTAAACCAGCCAGATGGGAGCTCTCTCTAAAAATTCTCTCTCAATTAACTAAATAACTAAAATTTTAGTAAAAAGGAAAATGAAATAGGGAAAGGCTGATTCTGCAAACAGTTCAAGTGGGCTGTGACAGGAGGCTGATCCACAGGTGGGGCCAGCTGGCCAGTGTGGACGCTCCCACCTCCCGCTCCAAGACGCCCTTGTGCACACTGCTGTACTTTAACCGATCATTGTTACCACTTGTTAGTGGGCTGCAAGAAGGGAGTTCTAACATGGGAAGGTGCAGAGTGGTCCTAGGCAGGAACTCAAATTAATATTATCCTATCCAACTCCTTCCGAGCTGATTGTGTAATTAAGGAAAGGGGAGGGGATTAAAAATATACTGACTTAGTAGTGTACAAATTAATTTTTCCTACTTTCTGGAAACCAGCCATGTTTTGTTTAGGAAATCACCTTTCCCTGCTCTGAATCTACTGCTTCAGGCTGTCCGGTTCGCCCAGAACTAGTGAGCCATTTGATAACCACATGCCCGGCCACAGGGACTACAGCATAAGTGGACATGTGGGCCAAGTTCAGACTGAGGAGGTTCCACTGGGGACTAGGAGCCGAGAACCTTTCTTAATGGAGGCCTGGTAGCCAGCTCTCTCAGCACCACGAGAGAACCTGCATGAGAAGAGACAGAACGAAGCTGAGTGCTGGAGAGAGTGGGACAGAGTTCTGGTGGCCTGGCTGAAGACTGCAGTTTGCCTGTAGCCAAGTCCACACTGGGACTTTCCAGTGTGCAGGCCAATGAATTTCCATGGGTGCTTAAGCCAGTCTGTGTTGAATTTTCTGTCACCTGAAACCCAGAGCCCATACCCTGAGAAAGTATTCCTGAACTCCTACTACCAAATGATTGCTGGGCTTGGGGATTATCAAATAACTAATCATATAAACAATGTAAAATCATATAATATCAGGGAAATCATGCAAAATTAATCCCAGAAGCAGAGAAGTAACTACTTGGCTAAGTTTTTTCATCCCAGAACTAAGGATACCACCATGTGGTCTTGGCAAAATGAAGGAGAAACATTCAACTTGGTTTTTTTTAAGTCTCTGAAGCACCGGATCATTTCTTTGGAAACTCCCCTAAGAAACAGCACTTTCAGAGTCTTTATGTTGAGCACGTTAGTGAATGCAAATGTCAACAACCCAATAATACTTGTAACAGTGGACATCCTATACTTGCACCAGGCACCACTCTCAACGTTAGTCAAACCATCTGGCCAGAGGCTGATGTCAATTAATTACTTTTAAGTGAAGACAGAAGAAGTCAAAAACCAACTGAAGATTATTTCTCCATAAGAGGTACAATTACATGGACAGAAGCAAAAACTGGCCTAAATGGGCAGAGCAAATCTCAGTCAAATTTCTCATTAAATAATATACTCATTTGGAAACTTTGAGTAGGAGTAAAGACAGGACACAAACCGAGACAAAGAATTTGAAGTCGCTGATAAATAGGACTACTATGTAGGGAACACAACTTAAGTCATAGGGTTGATGTCAATATTAACATTGTCAATTGCCAAAACCTCTATTCATAGACAAACAGGGAAAAGGCAGACAATATATTCTTGTGTTAATAAAAATGTCATTCTAGATCGTGCACATTAAATGTACAACAACGCAATTATTTTTCTATTTTAAGTCTCACTCAAAAACAAACTGCAAAAGCAACAACAAGTCCCCTTGGGTCATTGCTGCTAACAATTTTGAATTTTGCTCATTAAATATTGCTTAGTGGAAAATTGTCACATACTCTTAAGATAAAGCATGATTACTATTTATCACTGACAGAGGATATCAAATATGTCACTGAAGTTCATTTCCCAACCACAAATACAGCATTAACTGTGCACTTGAACTACCCACTAGAAAAAATGCGTAAAAGGAACACCCACATGAACATTTACCTTCCACTGCTCTTTTGAAGAAAACTTTGCAGCTGCCACAGGTTACTACCCCATAATGACATCCTGAAGCCTCATCCCCACACACCAAACATATTTTGGAAGGTCTTGAGGATCCAGTAGAAACACTTCGTAAAGTAGAGCTGGGGAAAGAAAGTAAGATTTCAGTAACTACACTGTAATGGCACATTTAATACGCTGTACAGCTCAGTGCAACATTGTCAATCATCACAGCTCCACGAATGAATTCTGAAGCCTCAAGAAACGGAAGGTAAAACCCTGTCAGTGGAATAATGCCCTCAAGCGTGTTGTACAGCAAGGCCTGCCGTCTACACTGGGAAATGAGAAATAATCACGTTTAAACCTCTCCCCGCCTTTTTCTATTTTTGAAGAAAATTCACCAATAAAACCCACAAAACATGATTTGCACTCTGAGCAGAGAGGAGAAAAATCTTGAAGCAAGCCATCATGGGAGTATTTGCTTTGGCATCAAGCAGCTATTACAACACTTCTCAACACCCTTCACTCAGACTCAGATTATAAATCTCAATTATGCCCGGTTCAAAAAAATTCCCCTTCTAAAACGATCCACTAATTTAAAAAAATGAGTTCCCTTGGCTGCCTGTCATTTTATTCCTCCAACCTTCTTCACGTTTTTGTGTTACCCTATATAGTTATGTTAAAGTTAAATTCATTTTGCTTACTATTGTAAAGGGGTACTATCAATACCGAGACAAAAAAAGTCATATGATGAATAGCACAGGTATCTTTTATGGTAAGAAACTGAAGGGTTCTGGGTAACAGTTTTTAGAGACAAATGCAATTCTTCAAGCAATCATCTGAATATATTTTTAAAGAGAACCTTCTCAAGGTGTGTTTCACTGTGTTAGCTACTGGCATGCTCTGAACAAAATGTTTTAAATTCTAATAAATTATAGTTCAGTGACAGTTTAGATTATACTGAGTAGGCCAGAAGAGTTGATTTTTTTTCATTCATAGCCCACAGGCATTAACTGAGTATTAACACATAGATCTTGTACAAGGTACTGACGACATAAATATACAAATGTGTTCTCTGCCCTAATGGTTGGAGGGACACAGACTACTATGGTGAGTGCTGTTGTGCAGGGTAATGTGGCGACACTGCAGGCTCAGCCCTCCATTCTGGGGAGGCCAGGTAAACAGGAGTCAGCAAACCCTTGCCCTGCTGTGACAGTGGAACTGGCTTGTGAAGCATGACCACGCACAGCCGAAGAAAGCGAGGGGAGAAAAGCAAGCTGTGTTCAGAGAAATGCGAGCTACATGTGTGCAGAAAACTCTGGGCAGGGCTGCTGGATGTCAAAGCTCTTGTCATCTTGTGAAACAACAGGTAGGTGGCAAAGAGATGCAGAGAAAATACTACAAAAGGGTAAAGTGGTTACATCATGGTGATGAATCCTTGGTTTTTCAAACAAGCTAAAACCCAATGATATCACATTGATGATTTAAAAAATTACATTAGATGTTGGCACTACACCCGCACCAAATAATACATGAAGGAATACACAATTTGGCTGCTCAGGGCACTGTATGACTGACTTAAGAAAATGACTTCTTTTTTTTTTTTTTTAGTGAGTACTAGGTATGTTTTATTCTTTTTTTTTTTTTTTGATTCCTATAGCTTTATTTTTTTTTTCTTATTTAGAATATAAATTTCCAAGGTACAACTTGTGGATTGCAATTGCAATGACTTCCCCACCCATACCCCCCCCACCCTTCCCCATTACCCACTCCCTCTCCCCTTTCATTCACATTCAGATTCAAGAAAATGACTTCTTAAATCAAGGACTGCAACAATGTTCTCCAAAGCTGTTTCTCCCTCTGAGAAATGAGCTCTTTATTATTTTTATTAGTATCCTTTGACTTCTTTATGGCATTCAAAACATTCCATCAGCATCCAGCATCAGTAACTCCTTCAACATATTAGCCAGGAAAACTCAATCCATAGTCTGTCTGACTCATCCTACACTTCACAGAGAAATTCCGTGACTGTAAATATTTGGGATAGAACTTAAAATCGTCATTAAAATGTAATTGCCTTTTCACAACTACAAGCATACATGAGATCTTTAGTCAACATTTTTGTGGGCCTTGGTCTTGGTCCCAATGCTTAATGGTTTCTTAGCTTCAGTCTCTGGAACTCTCCTCTTTTTCTATCCAAATTTATTTTCTCAGTGATTGCTTCAAGTCTCATGTCTTCAGATGTCATCAATATGCTGGGGACTCCCAGATGTTTATCTCTAACCCTGGTCCCTCCATTGCATGGCAGACCTACTTGACATCTTGGACATCTAACATGCACCTCACACTTCAAATACTCAAAGTTTGGCTGGGGGTCAGGGTTGTGGTGCAGTGGGCTAAGGCACCACCTGTAATACCGTTATTCCAAACAGGTGCTGGTTTGAGTCCTGGCTGCTCTACTTCTGATGCAGTTCCCTGCTAATATGTCTGGGAAAGCATTGTAAGATGGCCCACGTGCTTGGGCATCCACTTGGGGGATGCATATGAAACTCCTGGCTCCGGCCTGGCAAAGCCCTGGATGTTTGTGGCCATTTGGGGAGTGAATCAGTGGATGGAAGTCCTATCTGTCTCCCCTTCTCTCTCTGTAATCCTACCTTTCAAGTAAACAAACAAATCAAAACAAAACAAACTTGGCTGATCTTCTACCTGCCTTTAAACCTGCTCATCTCACACACTTGTGCCTCTCCCTTAATGGCAAATATTATAGATTGAACTGTGACCCCAGCAAAATTTACAGGTTGAAGCCCTAGCCTCTGATACCTCAGACTGTGACTGTAGGGTTGTTGCTGGTGTACTGAGTTAAGATGAGGCCATAGTGCACTAGGGTAGGCTCCTAATCTTATCTGACTTGTGTCCTTACAGAACGGGGAAGCTGGATTAGAGACACTCAAACAGAGAATGCCATGCTTAGATGAAGGCAGAGACTGGGGGATATTTCTCTAAGTCATGAAAGCCAGAAATTTCCAGAAAACCTTCCAAAACTACAAGAGAGGCCCGGAACAGATCCTTCCATCACAGTCTCGAAAGGAACCAATCCTGCCAGCACCATGACCCTGGACTTCCAGCCTCCACAGCTGGGAGACGATGAGCTTCTGTAGTTTGATCTGCCCGCTGTGTACCACAGCACTCCTCCCGAGGCCCCTCACTGACTGAGACCTTTTGCAGTCTCTTTTACCCTCGGACAACTGCAGTCTGAAAATACTGATGGAAAAATCCAGAAGTAAGCAATTCATAAATTTTAAATTGCTGTTCTGAGCAGCATGATGAAATCCCACAGTGCTACAGGGACGTGAATCATTCCATTGTCCAGAATATCCACACTGTATATTCACGACTTGCCCTGGGGCAGCTGAGAGCAAGGGCAGTGAGAGACAGACCACATCCATACAACTTGAAAAAAAAGATTTATTCATTCATTTATTGAAAGGCAGCACGACGAGGAGAGGGAGAGGGGAAGGAGGTGGGGGAGGAAGAAGGAGGAAGAGAACTTCCACCCACTAGTTTACTGGTTCACTCTCCAAATGGCTGTAACAGCTAGGACTGCACCAGCTCAAAGCCAGGAGCCAACATCTCCATCCTGGTCTCCCACATGAATGACAAGGGCCTAAGTACTTGGGCGATCATCTTGCTGCCTGCCCAGGTGCATTAGCAGGAAGCTGGATCAGAAGTGAAGTATCTGGATTGAAATTGGTGTTCTTATTTGGGATGCTGCCATTGCAGGTAGTTCTTTAACTTGCTGTGCCACAATGCCAGACCCCAAACAACTTTTATTACAGTATATTGTTGTAATTGTTCTATTTTCAGTTATCATTAATGATATTTACATTTTTAAAAGATTTATTTGAAACACACACACACACACACACACACAGATGGAAAGATAGACAGAGAGCCAGCGAGAATCTTCCACCTGCTAGTTCACTCCCCAAATGGCTGCAATAGCCCGGACTAGCCAGGAGCCTCATCCAGGTCTCCCATGTGGGTGTAGGGGCACAAGGACTTGGGCCATCTTCTGTTGCCCTCCCAGACAACAGAAGCTAGACTGGAAGTGGGGCAGTGAGGACTCAAATCAGTGCCCATATGGGATGCTGGCATCACAGGCAGTGGCTTAACCTGTTAGGACACAACGCCAGCACCCACTGATAATCTTTTCTGTACCTCCTACTTTGTAAATTAAATTTTATCAGAGGTATGTATGCTTGGGGAAAATCATGGGTTTACAGAGTTTGTACTATTCGTGGATTTAGGCATCCACTGATCACTCAGTGGCTATAAGACCACTGGGGGTCTTACAAGGAATTCTCCACAGATAAGAACAGTCTGCTGTGCTTTGTTAGCAAACAACTGCAATGATTTCCTTCTAGATGCTCCAGCTGAAGGACTTGGACGCATCACGATTCCTCCCTTTCTCCCACACAACTCATCCGCTCTCTGAAATTCTATTCATTTTTCCTGCAAAACACATCCAGATTCTGGTAGCTTCTCACAACTCCTGTGGCCCATGCTAGTCCAAGCTGACAACACTTTTTTTTATGAGTTGGGGGGAGAAAGAGACAGAGATAGATGGAGAGGGAGAGATAGATGGAGAGGAAGAGGGAGAGGGAGAAGGAGGGAGGGAGAGAGAGAAGAGGGAGAGAGAAGAGGAAGAGGAAGGGTGAGAAGAGTGGGAGAGAGATATTCTCCATCCACTGGTTCACTCTCCCAAATGGCTGCAACAGCCAGAGCTGAGCCAATAGAAGCCAGGAGCCAGGAGCTTCCTCTAAGTCTCCCACGTGGGTGCAGGGGCCCAAGCACTTGGGGCATCTTCCGCTGCTTTCCCAGGTGCATTAGGAGGGAGCTGGATCAGAAGCGGAGCAGCAGGGACATACACCAGCGCCCTTATGGGATGCTGCACTGCAGGGAGAGGCTTAACCTTCCACGGCACAGCGCCAGCCCAGCAACACCTCTTGCTTGGGATTTTGCAAAAAGCTTTCTGGCTCATCTTCCTGTTTCTTTTTGGCTCCTTTCCTCTCTCTTATAACCAGAATGAACCTTATTCATTCCTTATTTTTCCCCTAAACCCAACCGAGGTGTTTCCTTACCTTGGAAGTCAAAGCCAAAATTATCCACACGAACTCAAGGCCATAATCTAGTCTGAGACTTTTCTAAAGCTCTCTCCCTTGTTTCCTCCACTTGAGCATCATTGAGTGCCTTGCTGGCCCACAAGCACCTTGAGCTCCCACCCAGGGCCATTTCACTCGCTGGGCCCTTTGCTTGGGGTAACTACAAAGTTGTTCCCGTACCTCCTCCAGGTCTCCATTCAAATACCATGTCCTCAGGTCTTCACTGACAGCCCTAGTGAAACCACCCCTCCTCAGAACTTCTGTTCTCCCTTTTCTGCTTTGCTTTTCTTCATAGCCCAAACTGGGGGGACTTCAAAAAGTTTGTGGAAAAATAGAATCAGAGGTAAGTTTATTTTAGTACAAAAAAACCTTGAAAAATATGCATGGCAATTTCATAGTACACATTTTCATGATCTTTTTGACGACCCTTTGTATGCTTGGATTTCAGAAAATTTCTGCACCAAAGTACTTTCCATGAAGTTTTTTTGAGAATCCACATATTACCAGCTAAGATGCTGTTTTCTTTAGTCTGTTTATTGTTTTTTCTCATCTGTGCAAGAAAGTGAACTTGATACAAGCCAGGCAATTCATTCATGTTATTCACTGGCGTGTCTCTCATGTTTGGAAGGTGACTAGCACAGAGCAGGCATTTGATCAACACTTAAATGAGCAGTCGGATCACTGGCATTGTCACAATAGTCACCTTGAAACCCATGCTACCCTGCAGTCCTTGTGTGAGGGAACAGACTGTCTGCAGAGGGAAAGGTATGTAGCTGAACCCAATTGGGGGAAGTGGAAGAGAAAGGTGGCATAACAAAACGCATTGTGAAATCCCAATTAAAATAATAAATTTGTCAAATTGCAAAATCAAAGCAAACATTAACTCTTTTTACTTCGTGTTCACAAACATCTTTGATAAAATAACAAATTTGTCTCTGCCCACTGGCAATGCTCCTTTTCCCTGGTTCCTCTTCAACCCTCTGAGCTCCTTCCTGTCCCCTCTTAAATACCACCTCTATTTTGGGGGCTCTTTCTCATCTTCTAACACCAACTTCAGGCATTGTATCTTTGGCCATCTGTTTTTTCCTATTTCTACATTCTCTCCCATTAAAAATCTCATCTACTATCCCGGCTTCAAAAGGCTCTCTTGGTGAATGACTTTCTAAAGCTTTGCAGCCAGCTCCAACTGCCCTCTCACATTCCAATTTCATATTATCCCTTCTTTGTCCAGCCTCTGTGCCTCTACATTCTATCACCTTCTTAAACATATTGCGTTGAATACTGTATTTACTTTCTTTTCTCCGGATTTTGATGTTCTCGAAGATACCTGCAAATCACCCAGGTTCAAACCTTGTACTACTGTTATCCATAAAGGATATGTTCCCAGATCCCCAGTAGACGGCTGGAACCATATACAATTTAAACGGCATAGAGAATTTTTTTTAATCTATGTCTTTCAGCACTACCAAAAGTACTAGAGTTAATCTGTCCTTCAGTGTTTTCTACCCTGTGGTCTCCTTGGCCTCACTACTCAAGTGCTTTGGGGACCCTGGAAAGCAAAATTAGGGTTACTTCAACACAGGCTCCTGACACTGCAACAATTCATCTGATAACTGAGATGGCTCCCAAGTGACTAACGAACAGGTAGCTTATACAGCATGGATACAATGGACAGAGACCTTTCATGTCCCAGACAGGACACAGGAGGAAAGCACAGGTTTTCATCATGCAATTCAGAACAGTGCACAATTTAAAACTTGTGCATTATTTCTGGAGTTTTCCATTTAATATTTTTGGACAATGGGTAATTGAAACCAGGAAAAGCCAAACTACATGTGGGGAAGGGCTACCATACGCCTCAGCTTTTCAGCCTGATTGATTACCAAGTCCCACTTATTCTAGCTTCACACATTTTCACATCACTTCTCTGCACCCCATGGTTGGCAACACTGGCCCAGGCATTTGCTATTTCCTCATGGTTCATCCTAGCCTTTACTCCCTCCAGTTTATTTTCTAGTGACTGACAGATGGATCTGATGATAAAGATAGCTCGTTGTATTACTTCCACACACTTCCTTATTGAGTGACACCATAAATGAAAACCTTTGGACATTTAAGTCCCTCCTTCCATAACCAACCTTCTCCCACAAGGTCTCCTCATGATGTCTAACCTTGTACTCAGCACACACCAAGATTCCTATTGAGGTGTTCTGGCCAACACTATTTATACAAACGAGTATTTCTTCTCCCAGACTCCCACTCCTGGAAACCCTGCGCTTCCATAAAGGCCCTGGTGTTCTCCCACAGGAAGTGCCACCCTCCCTGCTCCTGATGCCCTGGCATTCTGCTAACCCCTCTCCTTCACCAGTCATCCCTCTGCCCTTGTTAGTGACCTGTGTGCTTATCCTAATCCCTTGAGGGCAAAAACCTTATCACATGGATCTCTGTGCTCCCCCTGCCATTAATCCTGTGTTAGGACTTCTAATTGAATGAATGAAATCACACTCTCAATCTCATGACAGTAGAACATAACTTTACAAGAGGCCACTCTACAGAAGGCAAATTAATGAGGCCAAGGTTATAGGTTCAATTCCCATTTGGTTCATTTAGCTTGGCACAGAGGGGAAAACAAACCCAGGGACACAGCCTGTTCTCAGAAGCTCAGCCAGCTGTCTCACACATGCCTACTGACGCAAGCAACAAGCCACTAAGCGTGAATGGCTTCAGAAAATTTCAATCTCTATTGATACTTCATCATGTGGTTATCTTTGAAACTGGAAGATGGCACATGGTTGGAAGGTTATATGTGTGCAATGGAGGAGATTAGATTTATACACGTTATAATGGAGGGAAGGAAGGAGGAAGGCAGAGAGAGAGGAAAGAGGGGCGGGAACAGACCTTGAACTCACAAGGTGTTATCAAAATATTTGATAATAAGTCAGAGTGGATCTTCAGAATAGAATCTATTTCTCAAGCTTCTACATAGGAAGTGAGGCCCAAATTGTAAGGCCATTCATTCAGGAGCCAAAGAAAAGAACAGAGGCTCACTAAGGAGGTCTGGATTCCAGCTCTCCCTGAGCCATTAACTGGTGAAACCTTAGCAACACAATCACACATTTCTTTGGGCCATAATTCCCATCATAAGATAAAGAGGTTGAATAGATGATCTCTAAGACCCATTTTTAGACATCTTCTTAAAATATAGAGAGGTATGAAAGGTATCAGGTCAACAGATCATTATCAAGTTTAATCTGAGTTTTAAGCTCAAAGATAATGTATTATGACACAAAGTAAATAATCATTTGATCTGGATCAAGTATTAAAATATCAAAAAATATTCTTTCTAGATCACCTGATTATACAGATATAAGAAAAGCTTTTAAGTGCCATATAATCATATCTATGCTGATTTTGGTTAAAATTTCTGTGGAAATGCATGCATTAAAATAATCTTCTATACCCTAGGAAACCATTTTAATATCTCAAACTTGTCATTTTTGGTTTTAGTAATCAAAGAAATCTTGCTCATAGAAAAAAGCTTGTCATCAACAGGAGTAGGATTTTATAAAAATGATAAAATATTACATACAGCAGGGCTGGTGCTGTGGCATAGTGGGTAAAGCCACTACCTGCAGTATTGGCATCCCATATGGGCTCAAGTTTGAGTTCTAGCTGCTCAGCTTCTGACCCAGCTCTCTGCCATGGCCTGGGAAAGCAGTAGATGATGGCCCAAATCCTTGGGCCTCTGCACCCGCATGAGAAATCCGGAAGAAGCTCCTGGTTCCTGACTTCAGATCAGCTCAGCTCTGGCCATTATGGCCATTAGGGGAATGAACCAGCAGATGGAAGACCCCCCCCCCCCTCGCTGCCTCTCTGTAACTCTACCTTTCAAATAAATAAATCTTTTAAAAAATATTATACAGCAGAAATGAGTGGGCATTCTATTTCCACTGATGAAGACAGTGTCAGGCCCAAGGGGCCTGCAGTTGTTTTCAGTGCCAAACATAAGAGTTCTAATGACCCAGCAAAGAGATTGAGACACTTAATCAAAAGTTCATGCTGATTTTGGTGACAACTGGGAGAGGCTGAATTAGTTGATCATCAAAAACACTTACTGGGCTTTACCCCCTAAAAGCGGTAGGTGCTTAGGGAGAAGCAAGATGAAACTGCATACGCACACACAAAATCATTTACTGATGAAAACAAAGGAGAAACTTGATCACTGTGAATCCATAATGAACCATGTCATCCTAGCAATTACCATGTGCAAAACTGCCTTTCTCATCTTTGTAGTAACCTCATAACAGAACAGCAATGATGGATCTATTTTCATCAGTCTGAAAATCTTCATAGAAAAATACTTTATCTCATTTCTTAAACTCGCTGTGAACTAAACACACCCATCCTTTGTATTATGATGTAACCATTTGTAAGCTTCTATCACCCACTGCCTGCTGCATCCATTCAGCTATGCAGAGCAGAGCAAGAATTTGGAGGTGTATGTGTGTGTGTGTGTGTGTGTGTGTGTGTGTATATATAAAACTTCCATCAGTATTCTTACATACTCACCTGAATATGCTGTGTATTTCAATCAGTCATTGAGTTATATATTGAAAGCTTACTGCAGGCCCTACTGTTCTAGGCACTCAAAAAAAAAAAAAGCAGGATAGGCATGTGGGCAGCCATTATGATACTACTTGGGACACCTACATCCCATGTCAGAGTGCCTGGGTTGGAGTCCTGGCTGTATTCCCAATTCCAGCTTTCTGCTAATAAGTACCCTTGGAGGCAACAGGTGATATCAAGTACTTGGGTCTCTCCCACCCAGGTAAGAGACCTGGGGTGAGTTCCTAGCTGCTGGCTTCAGTCTGGTCCAACCCTAGCTATTGTGGGCTTTACGGAAAATGAACCAGAGAATGTGAAATATCCTTCTCTCTCTCTTACTGTCTCTTCTGCCTCTCAAATAGATACAAAACAGGAAAGAGTTCTACTGTCAGGAAGAGACAGATGATTTTAAATAATGATAAGGACTAGGAAGAAAATGAGATGAGATTGGATAGATACGATTCTTTAGATAAGGTAGCCAGAGAAGGCCTCTTTGGGGAGACCGGAATGACCAAGCAGCCAGCTATGTGAGAAAAGCAAAACAAAGGGGAGAGCAAGTGCAAAGTCCCTGAGGAAGGAATGAGTGACACTTTTCAGAGAGAGGAGGGAAGGGGAGATGAGAGGTGGCAGGATGTGAGGTCCAAGGAGGTAGGGCTGGATGATGTGGGTTGTGAAGGCCATGGGGAAAGAGGCAGAGTGCTATTCTAGGTGCCTGTGATGTGAACACTGGAATGTTTTCAGGGAAGAATCATGACTTAGATGAGGGTTAAGCAGTACCGACAGTGAGAAGTGGATGACTCAGAGATTTCTTTTTAAGTAGATAGTATTGGCAGGACTTGCAGAAAAACTGGATGGCGGCACATGATTATCTGAAACCCAAGACTGGGAGAAAAGCAGGTCGGGAGTCAGAAGGAGTTAGTTTGAGACCCGATCATTGTAGATGGTTCATTCATATTTTTATAAAGAATATATTGACAATAATACTAAATGACACTCTAATCACAGGAAAGAGCAACTGATATGGGGCTCACTTATGCATTCTGTGCCAGTAGTAATCTATAAAAATTAACAAAGGTCCTACCTGATAGGATGCTGCAGATTAAATTATTCAACACATTCAACACATTTAAGAACTCTTAGAACAGCGTCTGACACATATATGGTGTTATGTACTCTTGCTATTATTAATTAGTATTGCTGTTAGATCAGTAACTCTTAAGGGAGGCTGTCATAGTAATGAATGACACATAATTCTACCTTTCTATATTGTATTTTTTCTGAATCACTTTTGATTTGTTTAAGCATGCATAAATTAGTCAACTAGCCATAAAATATGCTTAAAAATCCCTTATTTGCAGATGATTTGCTTTAGTTTTGGAAAGCTTAACGTGAAGGAGCTCATTCTAAATATTCCATTATTTAGGGAGTTTATTTAGGAGTTATTTTTGTGGTGTATTTCCTTTTATGGAATGATTTCTGGTGACCCATAAATCTTTAATGTCTTCAGGGATAATACATCACTACATAAGGTTCATCCTGTTAACTGATGTGCATTGTACAATATGAGCTGCATGAATGAAGATACAGCTGAAGTTAACCTAACACAGAGAAAGTTCAAGGACGTAAATCCCCTAGAAAATAAAATAAATTCTCTGGAGAAGTAAACCAATTTATTTTTTGGTTTGTTTGAAGTTGTAGGGGCAGTTGAAAATGGAGCTGGGTCAAGAAAAATGACCAAAAATCGAGACAACAGCAAAACAGTGTGGGATCCTGAATCCAATAAACTATACTTTGGAGAGACGCAGAGAAAAAAAAAAAAAACAGCCCAAATAAGTCTCCAACCCTGGGCTAAGCAGTCAGAAATGACTCTAGGACAAAGAGTTGAACCCTAGCAAAAAACTAACAACATGGCATGAAAATAAAGAGATCTTAAGGATAAATACATCTTGAAGTGTGAGAAGACACAACTAAAATGACTTCTTTACATTTTGGTGTGTACAATACAAACCACAAAAGCAAAAAGGCCTGTTGGACTGAAAGAAAGCTAAGGACCCCTGGACAAGCATGAAAAACACATTAAAAAAGAGAAAGGTCCAAATGCGACTGAAATGATCGGTTACCCTCAGAGAGCAAAGATTCTAGGTTTTATTCATGGAACAGTGAATGAGTTTACCTGGGGAAAAGTTGAAATAAGGGAGAAATAAGGTCCTTGATGGAAATCTACAGAGAATCAGCATTGCTGAGTAGGTAGGAAAAGACAAATTGCTAACAAACTTGAAGAAAAAACAAAAAGATGAGAAAGCAAGCTAATTGCAGAGGCCTGGAGTCAAAGGAGGGAGAGTCTCAATGACTGACTGCAGTTCAGCAGTGTCAAAAGCCACCAAGAAAACAAGATTCAAGGTGGTCCATTGGGATGTGGCGATTGTCACTGTTGATCTTACCAACAGTTTTTATGCACATACATGCATTTGTAAGATGCTTCTATCAGCTACTGTGGAGCGAAAAGCACTCCATGTCTTCTCTATTCAGGAGTTTACATATTCATGGAAATTGCCTTGGTCATAAAATCATCCCTGTCAGTATTAGACACCTGAGCAAACCGAGATTCTAAGGAAATCTAACATGAAATCTTTCCTGGGAACAATTTTTGCATGTGCATATGCCAATCAGTGCTTGCTAATATGGTGACCAGTACATACTAAAAACTGTGGCCACATTTTGTTTGCTTCTGCAGTCACTGGCATGTGGACTTTTATTACAGTTTAAGTTACTCAGAATGCCCTGGGAAGGAATCATGAAATGCTGCCTCATGTGTTGGTCAGTGTGTTCTCGGATTACGTCTACATTTTGACTGTTTGCAAAAACAGTGACTTTGCTTCTGAAATTACATACTGGATGTATACATCTATCAAACATAATTTAACTTTTTCCCCTGATTATTAACCACCCTTATGTTAAGATGAAACTCAGACACTGATACAGATGGTGTGAGACAGTGGGGCCTAAGGATATTAGATCGAGCTGTAGACTTTGAATCTGAGTTACTTAGAAGTTACTGATTTCAATGTGTTTTGTGTACCACATATACGAAAAGTTGACAAAATGTGCTTTACTGTGGCCTTTCTGAGCAACAGAATAGGGTTTCTTACAGAAATTATGGTATATATATATATATATATATATATATATATATGGATTACTACTGAGCTATAAAAAATAAATGAAAACCTTTCCTTTGCAACAAGATGGACCCAACTGGAAACCATTAGACTTAGTGAAATAAGCCAGTCCCCAAAAGACAGATCTTATAGGTTTTCCCTGATCTGTGGTCACTAATAGAGTACCTAAAATGTAATGTTTAGGATTGAAACAGACATTTTGAGATTCAATGATTGCTTATAGTCCTTCTCTCTTCCATTGAGGAACAGTGGCTTTTTTTTTTTCCTTCATACTCTTTGTTGAACTCTTTTACCTAGTGTAGGGTTAACTATACGATCATTAAGTAAACCGAAAATAGATCTTTGTAAAAATTAAGAATGAGAATGTGAGAGGGAGGAGGAAGAAGGGTTGGAGCTTGGGTGAGGGGGAGTGGGGGGAAGTATCACTGTGTTCCTAAATCTGTATCTATGAAATACATGAAACTTGTGTAACTTAAATTTTTAAAAAGTAATCAATGAATTATAGCTTCAAACAGCATTTTCCCTGAGTAGTTTCTCTTGCATTGAAGAAATAATTATTCTCATCACCGCTGGTATTGCCTTCCAATTTGCCAACACAATTCAACTATTACTACTGGTGCTCATGACTCAACATAAGGCCACAGGGGTTTTCTGTCATCTGGCACCCTCTCTCATATTAAGTTTTTTCATGTAGGACACAGGGATATCTTTTATTGCTTTGAGAATTTATATCTGGGAGGGCTTAGAGATGTTCACTCCAAAATCTATAACTAGTTCATAGTCATTCAAGATAATGACATGGTACTTTTGCTTTCATGACATTGAGACACGTTTCCTTCAACTCTAATCAATATCTGACTCTGATCACCCCTCAAAATATTAAAACTATCATTTAATGTGACATCAGAAGTCTTGAGAATGCCTATATTTATGAGATCAGATAAATTCCTTCTGTAACATTTTAGTTTCTGAATAATCATTAAGGGGTCATTCACTGGAGATGAAAACAAAAATGAGAAAGAAATCACTCAGGCAATAAACTTATTTTCTTAGGGTTCATTCTATAATTGTGGAATAACCTGTTTTCAGATCTGCTGAATGTTCTGAAATAGTCTTTCAGTGAAGGCACAAGGAATCTATCAGAAAGATAGATATTAAGTATCTGCTGGTGGTTGGAGTGGAAGACAGAGAACTGATCAGGGCCCACGTTTCTTCTCACAAGTTCCCCTGCATCTCCCTCCTCACTGGGTCTCTGTGGCTGTCCCGGTATTTACAAACAGCAAGATTTACCTCCTAATATCCCTCCAGGCCTGAAGATTACATTGCAAGCAATCAGCAGCAAGGGACAACTGTCTTGTCTCTCTCTTCATTTAGTCAGCACAATGCCTAAGCACCTAGCATATCCCAGGCACAATTTTTGGTCTGTGGTGTGTGTATTAACTAACAAAACACACTAAGATCCTGACACTACAAACTGGTGCTTTAGTGCGGGGAGGAAAAGAGAGGTTGGGGAGACAAATCCCTTCAAAAAAGTAAAGGAATATTAATACCGATTGAGCACTCTTCCAAAAGTGTTTTGTATTTTTTCCAGTTTTAGAATATCACATATACAAAATGGGATATCCTGGAGATAGGACTCAAGAATAAATACAAAATTCATTTGTGTCTATACACATATCCCAAAGGTAGTTTTGTGCATTTTTTATAATTTTGTGCATGAAAAAGAGTTGCACAGTGTGGAATTTTTGATTTGTAGCATCAAATTGGTGCTGAAAAATTTTCAGATTCTGGAGCATTTGGGAGTTTGGATTTTTGTAATAGAGATGTTCTACCTGGGTATACATTAACTCCTATAATAATTTTATATAATATTATATATTATTATATATACTATATATAATTTATATATTATATATTCTATATATAATATATTTATATATATTTTTATATATAGTATATATATTATATATATATTTTATATTTCTTTTCCTAGTCTGACAAAGATTTACCAAGCTTGCTTAAAACAGTCTTTAATCTAAGCAAGAAAAACCAAAATAAAAGTTCTAAATTCAGTTAGCTCAAAGCAACTTCTATTATAAATGAGATGAGAATCATGGAGATTAAAGAAAGTGCTCCCAAGAGAAGGAATTGGGATTTAAATACTTACATACTTTGAGGGCTTAAGCCTGCGCTGTGTGTGGGAATGCATGTGAAAATACCCTCAGAACTCATTTAAGTAAATATTCTGAGATTTACTCGCTTTCAGTGAAATGTAGTAGTCCTTGAAGTAAAAAGGTACTCATATTTTCACTCCTGGCTTTCACGTTCAATTTAATTATTTTCCAAGGTTATGAAAATTAGTCCATAAAAAAAAAGACAATTGCTAATTTCACCAAATAACTTCTATCTTTCCCCTCACATTCTTAAAAACATTAACAGAAGCTTTGCTCAAATGTTTTTAAAATTAAAGTTAGGCTTTTGCCTTTGGTATTGGTCTGAGAAAAGATAAAAAAAGGTTCTAAACAAGGCAAAAGGCGAGGATATCAAAGCAAGCATGGCATTGGTTAGTGGTCAGAAGCAGGTAGTTCCATTGGGGATTGTGTAAAATGGAACACATTTCAATGTACCTATAAATAGTGATGAAAAATGGTAAAAGATGTGGAGGAAGGCCCTTGTTTTCAAGAAAAAAGGATTTATTTATTTGAAAGTCAGAATTAGAGAGAGAGGGAGAGACAGGGAGAGAGAGACAGACAGACAGACAGAGAGGTCTTCCATGCCCTGTTTCACTCCCCAAATGGCCCCAACAGCCAGGGCTGGCTGGGCCAAAGCCAGGAGCTTCTTCTGGGTCTCTCACGTGGGTACATGGGCCCAAGCACTTGGGCCATCCTCAGCTGCTTTCCCAGGCACATTGCCATGAGCTGGATTGGAAGTGGAGCAGCTGGGACTTGAACATGTGCCCATATGGGATGTTGGCACTGCATACTGTAGCTTAACCCAGCATGCCACAGTGCTGGCCCCCTTTCTTTGGTTTCAACTGCAACAAGGCAAGAAGCAATGAAGTCACTTAAATGCATTTTGCTGGAGAATTGTATGCCTGTCGCGTGCTGCTGTGAGATGGGAAAAAGGACAGCTCTCCGATAACCACTCTGCTACATGCCACCAAAGACACAAGTGAGCCTGACCTTTCTGTTCCCACTGTACTAAATAGAAACCTATCCAAAATAAGATTTATAAAAACAAGTTATAAGAAGGTACTTCAAAAAGATTATGGAAAGTAGAATTAAAAGATAAGTTCATATGGGTGCAAAAAAACCCTTAAATCCATGCAGATTTTTCATAATATGTATTTCCATAAACTTTGTGAAGACCCCTCATAAGAATGGATTTCATTTGTTTTGCAAATAAACTTCTCATTTAAAGCCATTTTCCATGATCTTCCTGAAATATTCTCAAATATGTCCTCTAACAGAATCATATTATCAACACTTGTTTGCCATGAAAATTTTGAAATCTATAGCTAGGTTGTCTCTCTAGTGTTTGAAACAATGAATATGGTATGCTCACTCTTTAGTAGAAGGTGATTAATAGAAAATGTTTTCAAATGTAAGGAATCACCTATAAACATGTCTACATACATGTATATATCTAGATAAAACTGGTCAGGCTTTAAAGAATATGGTCAGCAGTATACTTTTTTTTTTTTAATACAGCCAAAAAAGTATTCAAGAGTCACAATAGCATCTTGACCTCATTTTACCTCCTCAATTAGCAAAACTTTGATAATTTTCAAAGTGCCACAAAAGAGGACGGAGTCACGCTGAGGGTGCTGGGCTATGTCTCTAGCACAGTGAGTCTCAGGGCAGGAGGCATTTGGAAGGCCCAAAAGAGACACCTGAGAAGGAACACTTGACTGGGACAACCAGGTGATCAGGAAGCAGAAACAGAAGAATGAGAGGCAGAGAAGGCACACAAGGCCAAGGCTAGGCAACTGGCTACAGCCGGTGAGCACAGAGCCACCCGAAGTTATGGCCCAGGCAAGGTTCCAAGCCAGCAAGGCAACAGGATCACAGCCATCCTCCAGGGGGCAGAGGGTCCGGCCCCAGAGCAAGAGACAGGCAGCTGGTACAGGCTGGGGTGGAGCTGGGGGGCTGATGCAGATTACAATGTCAAGGGCAGATAAACTCTGAGGTCTGCAGGAGCTGGCTTCACGGGAACTGGGAGTGCCAGCGCCCGTCCCTGGCTGACAGGTCTGCTCAGCCCGAGCCCTGTCACATTCAGCAGAAGAGAAGCCAGTGTGCTCGGCAGGTAACAGGCAGTTCACAGTGCAGGGGTGGGGCAGATAGTTACTGCAGGTAAGAAACGAGATGGGCAAAACAAAATTTTTCAAAGAAAATTTATTTATTTATTTGAAAGGGAGAACGACAGAGAGGGAGAGCCGGAGGTGGGGAGACAGAGAGAGATATTTTCCATCCACTTGTTCACTCCCTAAATGTTCCTAACAGTCAGGGCTGCGCTGGGCTGAATTCAGGAGTTTCATCCAGGTCTCCCATGTGGGTGCAGAGGCCCAAGTACTTCACCCAGGTTCTGCTGCTTTCCCAGGGACATTAGCAGGGAGATGTACTAGAAGTGGAGCAGTGGGGACATGAACCAGCATCCACATGGGATACTGGCGTTGTGGGCAGCTTAACCTACTGCGCTACAATGCCAGCCCCAGTATAAAACTCTTAAAGAAAAAAAAAAAAAAACAAACAGTAGCCAGAGCAGCATGAACTTTTCCAATATGCTTAGTGTTTTATGGGAACTGCCACTGGTGTTTAAATACACAAAAGACAAATAACTTACAGGAGTCTTGGAAAGACAGATATATACAAGTTTATTCAGAAAGTTTACTAAAAATTGGCATGCATGTCCAAGGAAGAAATAGCGAAAGGATGTCACGAATTCAGGAGAGAACCTCCCAGCTCACTGCTGTATCTCCAAGGTAGAGAACTATTACCAAAATAATCATAGCCAACCCCAAATGGACAGAGCCAAGGAAACCTGTTTATGAAAAAGTCAGAGGGCTCACGGCCTTGAAGTACAAGGTGCTTTAAAAAGTGCATAGAAAACAGAATTAAAGAGTAAGTCCATTTTGTTGTCAAAAATAGAAATCTATGTTTAAGAAGGGATTCTCCCAAAGTTCATGGAAAATGTACATTATAAGAAAAGTATTCCAGGATTTCCAAATGTTTTACACCACAATAATCTTTTAATTCTACTTCCCACAAACATTTTTGTATGAAGCATCTTCATATACGTATAAATTGATAATTTTTCTAGTACATAGAAATAAGAAATTAAGGTATAGAGAAGAATTTGTGAAGGTAGAGGGAAACCTTCTAGCCAATTTTGTAGGGCATAAAGATAAGTTGCAGATATCTAAAGTAAGCTTAAAAACTTTTGTTTACTTTTATTTTTGAAATGTGAACTATAAAAGCAAAGTAAAGTTTATAAGGAGTTCAATCTACTATAGAGTAGATAAAGCTAATCCTGTAAACGATATGAATTATAAAAATTATTAGCATATTGAGGCCGGCGCTGTGGCACAGCAGGTTAACACCCTGGCCTAAAGTGCTGCATCCCATTTGGTGCCAGTTTGAGACCCGGCTGCTCCACTTCTGATCCAGCTCTCTGCTATGGCCTGGGAAAGCAGTAAGAAGATGGCCCAAGTCCTTGGGCCCCTTCACCCATGTGGGAGAGCTGGAGGAGGCTCCTGGCTTTGGATCGGCGCAGTTCCAGCCGTTGTGGCCAACTGGGGAGTGCTTTGCTTCTCCTCTCTCTGTGTAACTCTGATTTTCAAATAAATAAATTAATCTTTAAAAAAAATATTAGTATTCTTATATGCTAGTCATACAACCACCAGGAAAACATATCTGGAGTTTGCAAGAGTTAACAGATACCTTGCACTTCTGAACAAATTTCTAGTTTAGCTTATAAGTGCTGAAGAAAAAAATATTTCAACTTAAGCATACTTAAATTAATATATTACATATAATTAGCATAAAATGCCACTGTAATGAAAATGGGATTATCTAGTTTAAGAAATTTCATGGTGCTATTTTTGAGTATTATTCATAAACTTTCCATTCCTTACAATGAGTATCATGAGCCCAATGCAAGAGTTTCACTTCATTTGTGATCCTACAACCTTTATTATGAAAACTTTCTAAAAGCCTTAAAATGTCTGACCTCAGAATATTTCCTGGGATGCGGGAGAGGGAAGCATGTGCAGGTGGCGACACCACAGAAGCAAGGTGTTAGTGTGTTGATGACTTTCTTTTAAATACTGAAATTCTGTATGCAGGTTAGCAACTGTGGGTTCTGATTAATTTGAATATATTAACCTGTGGTTTAGCTCTGCACTATTTAAATACATAAAACTCTGACGTAATAGGTCTTGTAATTTGCACTTTATAGTTCTAAAAGTCCACCCAGAAAGTACAAATGAAAGACCAAAGACAAGAGAGGTTACTCTGACTACTCAGAGTTACGTGAAGTTAAATGATCGAGTGTAAGAATTAAACAAATGATAGTACAGTAGAACAGGGACAGAGAATTCTCTTTCCAATGATAGGCACACAATCCCAGTAAACTTCACCCACATTTAAATAGAGGACTGTGTCTGAAAACAGTAGTTACATAATAAGGCTCATTCAGCAAGTGGAACTGGCTGAAAACAGGGGGGTGGGCGCAGGCAACCTCACTTTCTCAGGTATTAATGGGTTGATCCTGAGAAACAAGTGTCAGTCATTCAGAAGTGTACCACAGTTTCCTGCTGCGTGCTGAAGACTGGGGTAGCACTTCAGACTTCTCAGAAGAATAAAGGAAGGTGACAGTTTCACTATTTTTTTGTACTATGAAATAAATTGCTAATAAACTGCTAATTTATAACATTAATACTATAACCTGATGATAAATGCCCTTTATAAACAGCTGTACGAATATTGACAATTGTCTTTTACTCTAATTAAAATGTCTTATTACACTTGTTTGTGTATTACTTCATGTTAAGACTGAACATAATTTAATACGTGTTCAGAGACATTTCATAGCATTTGTTGCACTTGATTTTTAGAAGTAAACTTTCAATTAACAGAAGGAACCAAAATACTTTTAAATACCATTGGGTACTATTCTTTAAAAATCAAATGTTAGGAGAAACAGACACATACCAATGACTTAAAAATCAGCAACACCCTATTTTTTCAGTCAATATGAATGTAAAATAGAACAATTCAGAATATTCTCACAAATAAAAGCTTAAATTTCAGCTCTAATGAGGTTCAAGTCTGTTATTCTGTAATGTTAAGACAACAAAGAGGACATTTAAAGATTAAAGTAGTGGGATGACTACAGCTCACAATAACCTTTACATATTTTAGGAGCAAGTAGAAGTGAGATGCTCCAAGGATTCAATCATAAAGCCCTGTCAAATAGGGGAGAATAGTCACTACCTGGATCTGATCAGGACATTCTGTATATACACGTCTTAAAGTATTGCACTATATCCTTCAAGTCAGTACAATCATTGTTAATAATGTTTTTAAAAATAAAGACATTAAACAATATGAACCATCACTGCATAGAAACTAATAAACCCTTGAATCCTCATGGATAGTGGCTATTCTTATAGTATATGAAGTACTATATGATTATAATATAACTATCTAAATCTTTAACAAGTTAATCTATGTCAACATTACATGTTGCAAAAATTACTTTCTTTATATTACTACAAAATTTTAAAAATTTACACATTGCTTTATTTTGCATCATGTAGTTCAAGTGAGTAACAGGAAATCAAAGTTTTATAAATGGTGCCCAAGTTTAAAATACTCATATCTCATCTCAGGAAGCCTACTTCCATTACCCATACCAACTCAGCACTTAAGCCAGAAACCTTCTAGCTTTGTGGCAGCTACTGGACCAGTCATCAACACCCAAAGCCAACCCAGAAGCACAAGATGGGTTTGCATGCATAGGCCCTCATAGAAGGAATGGTTTTCATTCTGTGGAGTCACTGTGTTATTCTCCAGGAGAAAGTGAAAATATATTACTAGTATTCCAAGATGGAGCTCTAGGCTATTAATAACATTATTTCATTAGGGAAATATTTTTAAGGAAACTTCAAAGGCCTTACAGAATCAAGTTTTGAAATACAAGCTATTTGTAAATTGAAGACAGCTTGCATTCAGATTTGCTGAAAGACGTGTGAAACTTTGAGAGAACCTTGGTCTGATTACAATGATAACTTGGAAGGCTAAATAGGAAGGCAGGGCCATCAGTCCAACAAAAGACGTTTCAAGTTTTAAATAATGCCTGGTTCTTCCCCCTACCACATCCTCAATCCCTTGCCCCTCAAGCAAACTCTGCCTGTCCTATGATTTTGTCAAGAAACAGCTCAACAGGAAACTATCTGGTAAGAAATGTACTGGATTTTTAAATTTAAAACATACATGTACCCCCATACATAACATCCACGGATTTCCATATTTCACACTACTCAGAGACACAGTATGCATTCTCTAAAAAAAAAAATGCAAACCATCCCCCTCTTTACCTCCTCTTCCTTTTAAAAACATTTTGTCTTTGAAACCAATCTTGATTTTGAACCCAAGTACAGTAAAAGGAAATTACAAAATTAATGTAGGGACTTCTGACATGTAATAGGCGAATTTCAACTTGTTGGTGGAAAAATGGTCAAAATTATTCTTCCCAGGCAAAAATAATAAGTGATTACATGAACCCAAAACTTGGTAGAAAACAGAACAGTAAATGAGAACAATCTTTCATTTCTTTTCTTCCTGTTTTTGGGAGAACTGTAACTATCAAGAATATGCACTTTATGCCAGGCCTAGGGAAAGAGGAAATAAGACACTTGAAAAATTCCTAACAATTCAAAAATAAATATGAGTGAAGCCAAGTCTAAGGCCCTCCAGTTCACAGTATCAACCAGAAGCGTTCAGAATCTTTACAAAGAAAGCAACGTGAGTGTTACAATTTTGTCTATACACATCAAAAGTGCTTATTATCCTTGACACAGGATGAACTAAGAACTTAATTTTAATCAAATCAAACACTGCATGTATTCCTTACCAGGCAGTAATTTTAGATGTTTTTTTCACACAACAAAATCTTATTTTTACCCTGAAATAATCAGTTTACTTCAGGAAAACATAAACTTAATAACAGTAGATAAACTTAGCCTTTAATAGAATCGCACTGAGTTCTTATGGGAGAATAAATCTAGTTTTCAACAACTGTTCACATAAGTTTTAAAACATAATATATTCGGAGGAGTTTTCTGAAATGCACTTTTTGCTAACCACTATCAGAGTCAACATGATTCTATTTCCCTGAAGAAATAAAAATGACTAGTTCTGTAATTTTCTGGGTTATAAATACAGTTACCTGTTCACCTAGAAAGAAAGTTATGAGCAACACCAAAAAGGATGTCAGTGATAGCAAATAAAACACCCAGTGTACTGAGGAATAACAGAACGGGACTTCCACCTTGCCTTAGCATCTCTCTCTCTCTCTCTCTCTCTCTCTCACACACACACACACACACACACACACACACACACAAACACACACACTCTTTCCTCAAGCAAACCCATGTAAAGGTAAGACAAACATTAATATGTGTACTGATTCCCTTTTCACTCCAACTTGTGATTGCTGAAATGTTTCAGAGAATGGGTCCAGGATGGACAGGAAAAACAATGAGAAGAAAGGATGGGAGTCCCTGGCCCTCTCTGCTCCTGAGGCCAGACTTGAGCGTTGCACTCAGCATCACTCCCTACATCTACCACTGACACTTTGTTCCCCTTTGTTCTCCAGTTCTCTCAACTGAAGCGTAATGGATTTGGCCTTCCCTCTGTCTTCTCTTGTATTCCCTTGCTCTCGAGCAACCTTAAAAGGGGAAGAGACAGCCTGTGGCACCAGCTAGATGGCCCAACAGGGAAGAAAAGTACTTCTTTGACAAAACTAGTATCTGCAGCTACATGCAAGAGCAGGGATAACTGTTTGAACTCTAATAGATTATACTTCATTGAAACAAAAGCGTCTACTCATTGAAGCATCCATGAGCATGCTGTCTATGGTATTATGTGCTATCACAATGATGTGTTATTTGCCAATAAAAAAATGAAACACTTTATATACACATTTACATGCTTTTAGCAGTCATTACCATGTATTTTTATTTATATTTCTTCTTCACAAATTAAGTCAATTGAATTGCAAAACATACAAATGCTCATTATGTATTTTCCTTTTTAAAACTTTCTTTATTTGGGGTACAGTGGAGAGAGGGAGAGAGGTCTCCTATGCACTGGTTCACTCCCCAGATGTCTACAGTGGTATGGGTCAAACTCAAAGCCAGCAGCCAGGAACTCAGTGCAGATCTCTCAGGGGGGTGGCAGGAATCCATCTATGTGAGTCAACGCCCACTGCCTCCCTGATTAGCAGAAGCTGGAATGGGAAAGGAGCCAGGATGTGAACCTAGGCACTCTGCTATGGACTGTGGACATCCCAACTGGCATCTTACTGGCTGGGATGAGTGCCTACCCCTTATTATGTACCTTAAAGCTTTAAAAATCAGTGTTTTCAGAGTTGTGTCCTGTCCTTTCTGCTTCTGAACTTAGAGCAGGTCCAATCTTTGCCTTGCTTCTTTTTGCCTAGACACTGGCTCACTACTTTTAACATTCTCTGAACTTTCATTTTCTACCCTCATTGTATCTCTCTATTGAGCCTAATCAGTACTTGACAGTGTTTATGCTACGCAGGGCATCATGCTAAGTGCTTTGAGATATAGAAAGATGACTCCTGTCCTTAGGAAGCACACACATATTTACAAATGAAATGTGTTTAAGTGGTGTCATGGAAATGAAACAGGAAGAGGGTCATTCATTTTAGAGGTGGTGATATTCCAGGTGGGTCTTGAAGTGTAGGTTAAGATGTTATTATCTTAAAGGCTGCATTAATGATTCTGAATATCTCTTGTAGATTTGTTTACCACATGGCAGGCTCAGACAGAAATTAAAAATACAACAATTTTATGTAATAAAAATTAAAAGGAAATTTGTTCAAGATAAATATTGCAGGCAAGTTTGACGTACCTTATAGCATAAGAAGACATGCAGCAGGGATAAAAGCAGAAAAGTCAAATAGACTATTCCTTCAGTAAACACTCATGAGCACGTTGTGTTAACAGAATACAGAGGGGATGGGGATGCTACCAAAATCCCTGCTGGGAAGGAACAGGGAAACAAAGGATAAAGTCTCAATTAATACAGTGTGCGTGTGTGCGCACGCTGGGGAGGGAAGACACCCAAAGGAACAGAAATACCAAGATACTGTTTAAAACTCATTTGGGGGACCAACGCTGTGGCATAGCTGATGAAGCTGCCGTCCACAAGGGCTGGCATCCCTTATGGGTACCGGTTTGAGTCCCGCCTATTCCACTTTGGATCCAGCTCTCTGCTATGGCCTGGAAAAGCAGTAGAAGATGGCCCAAGTGCTCGGGCCCCTGCACCCACGTGGGAGACCTGGAAGAAGCTCCTGGCTCCTGGCTTCAGACTGGCACAGCTCTGGCCATCGTGGCCATCTGGGGAGAGTGAACCAGTGGATGGACGACCTTTCTCTCTCTCTGCTTGTACCTCCCTGTAACTCTACCTTTCAATTAAGTAAATAATTTTTTTTAAAAAAATTCATTGTTCTAAGAATTCCAGCAATGGTGATGAGGGAAGGAAAAGAAAAGCCACGAAAGCACTGGGGTTGAGGGAAAGACAGTGCAGCAAGAGAGGACACAAATGGACTTAAGAGAAACGTGGCACTGCTGGATGAGCAGGACTCACAGGACTGAGAAGAGAAACAGAGGACATGGGCCAGAAAGAGGAACGTGGAAGGACTCTGTAGGGACCACGAACAATAGCAAACAGCAAAGAGTGAGAGACAAGGTGAGAAGGAAAAGGAAACAGCTGAGTAGAAAAATTATATATAGCAAACCCCAAGAATTTAAACCATTCTGCCTGCTCCGAGTGCGAACAGGTAGCACTTTCACGGAGTCAGTCTAACTGGCTCGTTTTAGCATCTGAGTAAGACAAACTTTAAGAAAAGTGGATAATGAAAACAACCTTACTTAAACCTCTTACTTAGCTTTTACATAATCTGAAAGGATCAGACAAAAATATAAGCACCATAGGTCAGTCTTACTTGTAAGGAGATTACAGTATTGAGAAACTGAAAAAGCATGAACAATCTCAAGTCCGCATGACTGTTAATGATTGTATTAACAATCACATATCCAGGGCCTTGTTTAGCTTTTTCCATGACTCAATAGGCAAAAGGTCCAGCTTTTCTTTCCACTTTCAGAATATAGTAAGAAAAATGCTTAAAATGATACAGTCTATATGACAGGAAACAGCACCTTAAAACTTTTGGTTCATTCCCATGTGCTGTTGAGCCTAATAAATTCAACCATTTATATTGGATTCCATTTGCTTCTGGCAAATTGTTATTTGATGTTTAACAGTGGTTAGGATAGAAATCCAAAAGGATGTGAACCGCACAGGAAGGATACAAGGATGAGGTTGATCATCAGCCCCTTTCCCATTGCGTGAGTGTTACAAGTTCTAAGGTCACCCACACCAGCTGAATTCACTCCGGGAAATCTTGTCTTGACCTACTACTCCCCTGTACCTCATCACACATGACAGAGAAGGCTCTAAAGACCGGGATGATGCAGCAGGAAACGGGGTTGGGGTGACAGAGAGCCAGGGAGGGCTGGTCTGCAAATACCGCCAGTGCCTCTCTTCTGGCTGCCTGTCCACACACGAGTATCCCCAATGAGCCCAGCAACTCCTTCCGAGCAGAGGGTGGCCCTTGGTATCCCGGGATCGCCAGCAGCAGGACTGGCATTTTTTTTTGTACTCAATTCATGTTTGCTGACATCATGGCGCGCATGAGTGCACCAGCGGATGGAAGACCATGGCTGAGTGCTCCTGGGTGGCTCCTGGCAGAATCTCATCTAGGTGTCGTCTTTACATTTACCTAGAGGAGTTGTGGATTTGTTTTTTTTTTTTTTTTTATTAGATCAGGTAAGTGAATCAATACTCAGGTTGTTTTTAGGATCCGTGATTGCCCAGCATGTTGTCAGGTGTCTCATGGTAACAGCTTCTTTCCAGCAAGGAACTAGCATGACCCCCAACTTTGTAGCCCCGGAGCCAAGCTTTACTGCATACTGACATGCGGAGTTCCACTGGATGCTTTCTGCTCGCAGGTGGCTCCAGGGCCCACGGCACTAATTTCCCAGGCCACTGTGCAAATCTCTGACCTTCAAGGGGGAGCGGAAGGTACAGAACACATGCTGACTCTAAAAGCACCAAGGGGCTAGGGTCTTCACATGCATCATTTGATGTGATCTTACGAACAAGGCTTCCTGCTTTAGGTCACTGCTCTCGTTTTATTGATGACAGACATGGGCCCAGAAAAAACAACTCATAACTGGTTTTCAGTTCCAGAGCAGGGGCAGACTTGAACTCAGGTTTGTGGGGCCCAGAAGCCAGTTTTCCTTCCTTGGACTATAAGCAACATAGGGTTCATTGCCAGAGCCCAGAGCTCATGATGCCAATCGTAGCAGCTTTGAGGGTCCTACACTGGGACAGTCCTGGGTTGACATTGTACTCAAACAGTGAACTGGTCTCAGAAAGGACCAGGTCCAGAATGTTTCCTGCTGCAGAAAGAAGTTGTTTTCCCCTGATCAGGGGAACAAACACACTGAGATACCCAGGGTCTACTAATTGTAACTTGGATGGTGGGAGACAAGGAAAAACTGGCTCTTTCTCCAACAGAGGCTGGAGATGGATGGATGCTCATGCAGCGACGAGAGAGGCCACAAACCTAATGACATGGAGGGCCAGACAGCATCCTATAAACTCCCTCCACAGGCACCTCGGGAGCTATTTTGCTCACTTTTCCTTGTGTAGACAGGACAAAGGAATTTCCAACACAAATAAACTGCTATCTTAATAAATGTGATGTTTTCTTGTGTAATTTCTACTCGCGTGGTCTGTCATAAAACATGTACATTATACATCTTTTTTTTTTTAAAGATTGATTTATTTTACTTGAAAGTCAGAGTTACACAGAAAGAGGAGAGGCAGAGAGAGTGTGAGAGAGTGAGAGAGTGATAGAGTGGGAGTGTGAGAGAGAGAGAGAGAGAGAGAGAGAGAGAGAAGTCTTCCATCTGATGGTTCACTCCCCAATTGGTCGCAATGGCTGGAGCTGTGCCAATCTGAAGCCAGGAGCAAGGAGCTTCCTCCAGGTCTCCCTCATGGGTGCAGGGGCCCAAGGACTTGGGCCATCCTCTACTGCTTTCCCAGGCCACAGCAGAGAGCTGGACAGGAATTGGAGCAGCCGGATCTCAAACCAGTGCCCATATGGGAGGCCGGCGCTTCAGGCCAGGGTGTTAACCCGCTGTGCCACAGCGCCAGCCCCAACATTTACATCTTTTATAGAACTTACTCTAGAGGAAAAACATTAATGTCTGTTTTTTTTGCCAAGAATGATTTTACAACATTTTTTTAAATTTGAAAGCCACATACATACACATACACATGGTGGGGGGAGGGGAAGGAGAGAGAGAGAGCTTCCTTTTGCTGGTTCACTCCCCAGATGGCCCACAACAGCTGTGGCTGGGCCAAGCTGAAGCCAGGAACCTGGAATTCTATTTGGGTCTCCCATATAGGTGGCAGGGATCTAGCTATTTGAACCATCATCTGCTGTTTCATGGGGTACACATTAGTAGGAAGCTGGATCCAAAGCAGAAGCAGGACTTAATCTTGAGCCCATGGGGCTGGTGCTGTGGCATTGTGGGTAAGGCCACCACCTGCATGTGCAGGCATCCCATACAGGTGCCAGTTTGAGTCCCAGCTGCTCCACTTCCAATCCAGCTCTCTGCTGTGGCCTGGGAAAGCAGTAGAAGATGGCCCAAGTCCTTGGGCCCCTGCATTCACACGGAAGACCCAGAAGAAGGTCCAGGCTCCTGGCTTCAGATCAGCACAGCTTTGGCCGTCACAGCCAATTGTGGAGTGAACCAGCAGATTGAAGACCCCTCTCTCTCTCTCTCTCTCTCTCTCTCTCTGCCTCTGCCTCTGCCTCTCTGTAACTCTACCTTTCAAATAAGTAAATCAATCTATAAAAAAATCGTAGGCCCTCCACATTACGGGATGTGGGCATTGCAAGCAGCATCTTATCCTTTCTAGACCAACCACCCACCCCAGCAATGCATATATTAAAAGACAAAATAAATAAAAATCTTGTAGATCATTTGTTTTGTAATTAATATGTAACTAGGAGTCAGGAAGCAGTGTGTTGACTAGAAATAACTGGAAAACATTTGCTTTATGTAAAGTTACACTGTGGGGGCTGGCATTGTGGTGTAGCAAATTAACCCATCAGCTGCATTGCTGGAATCCCATATAGGAGTGCCAGTTCAAGTCCTGGCTTCTCTGCTTCTGATCCAGCTTCCTGCCGATGCACCTGGGAAGGCAGTAGAAGGTGGCTCAAGTATCTGGGCCCATGTCACCCATGTGGGAGACCAGGATGCAGTTCCTGACTCCTAGCTTCTGCCTGGCTCAGTCCTGGCTGTTGTGGCCATTTGGGGAGTGAACCAGCAGATGGAAGACTGATCTTATTCTCTTTCTCTCCCCTCCCACCCTATGTATGCATATACTTCTCCCACTCTCTGTTGCTTTGCCTTCTAACTAACTAACTAATTAACTCTTTAAAATAATACACTGATATTGCAGGACAAGCCTGGGTGTATGACACAAATACTCCTGCTATGAAAATTCCCCCAACAGTTCAAATTCTATAAAAGATTACAGTGAACAGAAATACAATTTTCCTGAGACGTGCTCAACTGTTAAGACATTATAAAGTCACGATAACAGGAGCCCAGAGTAAACCAAACATTGTAAAAACCCAGCTCAGGTTCCAGGCTTTTGAGTCCATCTTCATTGTCTTCTGGGGGTCTTCAACTTAACTATTCATGAAGGAATGATAGGATACCAAAATCAGGTTGTTCAGAGCCTGAGGAAAATAATCTGAATCAACTGTTTGGATTCTACAGCAGTAAAAATCCTCCATGATTCACTTCTACAAATAAGTGCATGGATATTCCCAATGGCCATATGGTCACAGAAGAAAAGAAAGCTGTCAAGTCTGTTATTTCATTAAGGAAAATAGCCCGAGCAGTCATGCTTTGCTCATCCAAAGGAATCTGGACGAAAGAGGGGAGAGCCTCTTTCCTGAACAAACCCAAGAGACAGCCACTTGTTCATTCAAGATAAGGAAATCATGTCACTGTCAAGCACAGAAATTTTCTAAGCAGTGAGACTGTCTTTTCTAGACATGGGTGGAATAAAGGGTTAAAGAAATCCACGTCCAATTGTGGAAGCATTAATATATTCAACCTCTTAGAGACATCAACATAAATACAGCAATTGAAGGCAATAAAGGCAAAAAAATCTCATAACATAATTTCTGCCCATTATTGCTTTATAATCATGTACAAACGGAGTCACGATTCTTTTCTCACTGGGAGAGTTGTTAGAGTCAAGTGCTCCAAACCCTCCTGCGACACATCTTTCTCATCCTGCCTCTGTATTTCCTGCTCCGGAGAGGCAGAATACTAATTCAAATGAAAGCCCCACATAATGTAGCTCTTTCATTTTATTTAAACAGAAACTAGAGATAAGGGGCGAGGAAGGGATGGCCCACGAAGCTGCTTTTCATTATTTAACAGTGAATGATGAGCTGTGCCTGCTAACTATTGGCTTTCTGTTTCTGAATTCTGAGCAGAGCCGTTACTACTGTTTCTAACTTCGTACCCTCTTTTGCAGGCTCACAAGCCCCTGATTAAAGCCCTGGAAGGCTTCCTATCTGATGCTCTGCCAGGCGCTGTCCTCTTGGACACAATGCGCTCAGGTTATTAGCTTGATGTGCATCATTCAGCAAGCTGTCTTACAATTTCAGTGATCACCGTCTAGCAAGACTGAATTGCTGCCTTGCCCATGGCTTTTAGATTTATATAATTAACCAAAATTAGCTTGATGTTTAAAACACAATGCCAGCCCACTCATTTATTTTTGGAAGAACACTTTAGTGAACACAATGAATGGGCTGATTTGGAAATGCCAGCTGAAAACTGTCAAAGTTTTCCTATAAAATTACTATACTTGAAAAAATTCAAATTCTATTAAAGCAAATACCATTAAACAAAAACTACATGATAAACAGGAACCATCTTATTTTCATTTTAGTTCATTATTACAATTAACAAAGCTCTAGCGTGAAATATTTCATATTGTTCCTTCATACAGTAACTCCTGGAAAAGTTATAGAATGGCTTTTAGTTTCAAAGTCCCGCAAAAGCATAGCATGCACACTATGACAATGCGTAAACGCCATCGTTCAGAAGTTATTAATGTTAAACAAAACACAGAAAATGCCAACCACATATTAAACATGATAGCAGATGACAGATAATACCTTGGGGTAAAGCTTGTTTTTTTCCTAAAAACCCTTTGCTTATATTATGTCACATTTACTTTTATAATGATCCATGAAAGCATTTAATTAACTACATTTTTCATAAAGGAACTGAAGAACAGCAAATCAAAATGATTTCATAAACAGCATATAACAAAGGCTAAAATTAAAAACGTGCTCTCATTACTACTGGCTATTTCTAGTTCCATTAACTTCACAGTACAAGGAATAGCAAAACTTTGACAAAATTTTAGACAAATGCAAACTGCTGTGTAGCTCGGTTTCTTTCTATGTAAGACGGTGACAATAACACGCACTTCGTAAAGGCCTAGGGGTACATGAACATCTTAGTAACTACGTGAACAGCAAAGGCAGCACTGAATGAGATGGGTTACTTCACTCATACTGTATTCATTTCTCAGTTCATTCAACCAATGTGAGTTCAGCACACCTACAGGTCAGGCACTGTGTTAGGCAGCAGGTTAGATAAAGCAGCAGCAGTCTCTGCCCCCTAGAGCTGTCATCCTAGAAGGAGTCATCAGGAGGAGTTTGGCTTGTGGCGTAAATGCCAGTGAGTGGTACTCAGTCAAGCTGTTCTCTCCCCTGCATCATGCACATGGCTGCTGGGTGCCAGCCACCTGCTCTGCAGCTTACGGAAAGTTTTAAGATTGGGATCCTGTCCAGCTGCTTTGCTTTCTCTCTCCTGCTCACTGGCTGCTCCTTCCTATCTTGCAGCCCTGTCTTCCAGTGCCAATCATCTATGAGGGGCCTCCAAAAAGTTCATGGAAAGTACAGCTAAAAGATACTTACGTTGATTTCACTGCAAAATATTCTGAAACCCATGCATGCATGGAGCTTTTAAGGAGCTCATGAGAAATACACATTATAAAAACACTATGCACAGACTTCAACATTTTTGTTAGAAAGAGTTAACAAATGCTGATGAGGATGTGGAGAAAGGGATACTCTTAGACATTGTTGGTGGGAATGTAAGTTAGTGCAGCCACTGTGGAAAAGTGTGTGGAGATTTTTTTAAAAACTAGATATGGAACTGCTATATGATCCAGCAAGCCTACTACTAGGTATACACCCAAAAGACATGAAATCATCGTATCAAAGAGATACCTACTCCAGTACGTTTATAGTAGCACTGCTTTTTTTAATTTTTTTTTCTTTTTATTACTTAATGTGAATTTACAAAGTGCAACTTTTGTATTGTTGAGGCTTCTCCCCCACCAACCTCCCTCCCTCCCGTGGCCCTCCTCTCTCCCACTCCCTCTCCCATCCCGCTCTTCATCGAGTTTCATTTTCAATTACCTTCATATACAGCAGATCAACTTAGTATATACTAAGCAAGGATTTCAATAGGCTGCCCTCACACAACCGCGCAAGGTATAGGGTATTGTTCGACTAGCAGTGTTGTTTTTAAGGTTCATAGTAAAACACATTCAGGACAGAGATCCTACATAGGGAGCCTGTACCCAGTGACTCCCGTTGTTGATTTAACAATTGGCACTCTTATTTATGACGTCAGCAATCACCCGAGGCTCTTGCCATGAGCTGTCTAGGCTATGGAAGCCCCTTGAGTTCACCAACTCTGAACTTGTTTAGTCAAGGCCATATCACAGTGGAGGTTCCTTCCTCCCTTCAGAGAAAGGCGCCTCTCTCCTTGTTGGCCTGTTCCTTCTGCTGGGGTCTTGTTTGCCAGAATCTTTCATTTAGGTTGTTTTTGCCACCGTGTCGTGGCTTTCCATGCCTGTGAGACTCTCATGGGCCTTTTAGCCAGATCCGAATGCCCCAAGGGTTGATTCTGAGGCCGGAGAGTAGCACTGTTCACAATAGCCAAGATACAGAACCATACAGGGTGTCCATCATCAGATGACTGGATAAAGAAAATATTCTGGATATAGCCAATGGAATAGTATTCGACTATAAAAAAGAATGAAATCCTGTCATTTGCAGCAAAATGGATGAAACTGGTAGATATCATGTTGAGTGAAATAAGCCAGACATAGATAAATAGTGCACGTTCTCTCTTATACATGAGAATTAAAATGAAAACAAAAACAAAAGTCAATTTGAACACAGGATGTTGATTACTAGAGACTGTGAGGGGTGAGAAGGAGAAAAGGAGTTTGGATTAAAAAAATAGAAGCTGGGTTTTGTTCATTTATTATAACAAAATACTAATAAGAGATATTAATGATAGAAATCAGCATGTCAAAATTTCTATTCCAAAATGTAACCTATTCTGAAATCAAACATTTAAAAAAATTTTGCACCAAGATAAATTTATCTTCTAGTACCACTTTCATGAATTTCTTGAAGCTCCCTCATGTGACATAAAACAGCACACTACAAATTGTGCCAAACACAGTTCAGTCAGAAAAGTGGCCACAAATAGGGATGCAGGTCTCTGGGGAAAACCGTCACTCAGCCATGCCCCATCAGAGCAGCTGCCTCTATTCCACTTGTTTTCTGTCTTCCACTTAATACACTAGACTTTGAGTATAAGATTCTGGTGTCAATAAATACTAATGGAACAGCTGGTGGGGAAAAAGCTCACTGATTTAAAATACAACTCATTCTTCAACAAGTTGATAAAAGGAAAATGAGAGGAGCCTGGGGGAATCTAGCACATTAAAAGAAACTTAGGTGACATAAAAACCAAATGGAATATGTCTGGTTCTTGACTGGATCCTTGTTTGAACATGTCAGCTATAAACAAGGACCTTTAAGACAACTAAGGGACATTTTAAAATGAGCAGGGTATCCAATAGTTGTCAGTTCTATTAGGTATTGCTAGGACAGCAAGTATGTGACAAACTTTTTTTTAAAAGACTTATTTGAAAGGCAGAGTTAGAGGAGGATGCACACACAGACATACACAGGGAGGGAGAGAGGGAGAGAGGGGGAGAATGAATGAATCTTCCAGCCAGTGGTTTATTCCCCAAATTACCACAGTGGCTAAGCCTGGGTCAAGCCAAATCCAGGAGCCAGAAACTTCATTTGGGTTTCCCACACAGATGGCGGGGGCCCAAGTACTTGGGCCATCTTCTGTTCTCCTTAGGTGCATTAGCAGGGAGCTGGAAGGAAAGAAGCAGCCGGGACACGGACCACTACCCATATGGGATTCTGGCTTCTTAGGTAGTAGCTTAACTTGCTATGCCACAATGCTGACACCCCCCCTCACTTTTTAGAAGATAAGACTATGAAAATACTTCCAAGTATAAAAGCCAAGATGTCTGTAATTTTAATATTTACAGGCAAAAAAAACCCAAGATGGTATAAATATGATAGTCAACAATTATTAAATCTTGGTGATGAGTATACATTATATATTTCTCTTGACTTTGTACATCTGATCTTTTCATTTTAAAAATATGGTATGTTCAATACCTATTGGCATTTATAGACCTTAATATGCCTTAAGCCTCCTTTCAGCTACATGAGTTAAAACCACAAATAAGTTGTTAGTCTTGAACTTAAAAATTACATAATCCAATTATATCATTTTAAAAACATGGTTATCTTCTTAGAATTGTACCTATGAAACACATGAAATCTGTCCCCTTTTTATAAATAACTAGATAAATAAAATAAAAAATATATTACTTGTGAAAAAAAATCTCAAAATGACTCATTAGTAGCCATAAAGACAGTAGTTGGGATCTTAGTCCTTTCAGGCTGCTGTAACAAAGTACCTTAGATTGGGTAACTTATAAACACAGAAATTAATCCCCTGCCCTCGAATGTTATGCTGGATCTAGAGACTTGCTTCTAGCACAGGACACAGCAAAAGTGATCAGATGTCAATTTGCATGTGAAGTTTTAAAAGCTGGTGGCTTCCTCACTCCCTCTCTCCTTCTTTCTTTGCAATTTTTAAAAAAGATTTATTTATTGATTTGAAAGGGTTACAGAGTGGGGGAGGGGGAGAGAAAGAGAGTGAAGGAGCTTCCATCTGCTGGTTCACTCCCCAGATGGTTGCAACAGCCAGGGCTGGGCCAAGCCGAAGCCGGGAGCCCATTTTCCACTGTTTTCCTAGGTGCATTAGCAGGGACCTGGTTGGAAAATGCAGCAGCCAGGACAGGAGCTGGTGCCTATACAGGATGTCAATGTTGCAGGTGGCGGCTTTACCCACCAGACCACGATGCTGGACCCCCTCTTTCCCTTCTTGCTTGCTGGCTCTGATAAAGTGAGCTGCCAGGAGCCACAGAAGCTTCCCCTGGGACAGCTCAGGTGGGAAGCACCAGCACTTCATGAGAATGGAGGCCTTCAGTTCACAGCCTACGAACTGCGACCCCAGGAGAGTGCCGAAGCTGACCCATCCCCAGGTGAGCCCTGGGACAGACCCGGCAGCGAGGGCTGTTGTGACTTCAGGGACCAGAGCGCAGGGCTTCAAGAACAGAAACACATTCTGGAGGCTACAATTCCAAGGTCAAGTTGTTGGTGAGCTTGGTTTCAGGTTGTGGCAGGCCTGCTCACTTCCTTCCCGTGCCCACACATGGCCCTTCCCCAGCACACAGAGGATGCACTTGTCTGTGTGAAATTTCCTCTTCTTAATAGGACACCAGCCATCCTGCAGCAAGGACCCCCCCCTCCTGAAATGGCTTCATTTTACCTTCATTATTTCTTTAAAGATAGTGTCTTTGGGGCCACTGCTTTGACGTAGTGGTTAAAGCTGCAGCCCACAGGGCAGGCATCCCACGAGGGCTCCAGTTCGAGTCCTGGCTGCTCCACTTCAGATCCAGCTCTCTGCTGTAGCCTGGGAAAGCAGTGGAGGATGACCCAAGTCCCTGGGCCCCTGCACCCGAATAGGAGACCCAGAAGAAGCTTCTGGCTCCTGGCTTTTGATCAGCACAGCTCCGGCCAATGTGGTCAATTGGGGAGTGAACCAATAGATGGAAGACCTCATTTCTTTCTGCTTTTCCTTCTCTGACTTCCAAATAAATAAATAAACCTTTTAAAAGAAAAAGACTATCTTCAAATACAGCTATAAACATTCTGAGTATTGAAAATTAAGGCTTCAATAGGAATCCTGGGGGGTGAGGGAAACAATCCAGCCCCTAACAGATGCTACAGCAAAAGCCCAGTTAACTTCCTCTTGGATTCCTTACCTAAGAAAATGTGGGTAATAAAAGTTGTTTTGAGTCACCAACTTTTGGGGTAATTTCTTACGCAGTAAAAAGTCACTAACACAGCATGTAAAACAGTTATGACCATTCACTATCTAGGCCAGTGAAAAACAATTTGATTACAACTTTTTATATGAACTTAAACATAACAAACCCACATTTTTATTACATGTCTTCCTGGTTTCAGAGGTATGTATACTCCTGAAATGTCAAGGTCCTCTGAGTGCAAATAATTGCTGTTAATAACTGTCATGCATGAACTTAGAACACATCCATTCTTTAAACCTCAATTCCAGACTTCAAATGTTCCTCTTCTAGGTTCTAGTTTACTATTATTTTTGGCAGTACTGATAGTTGCATCACCAAACTGTAGTATTTTGGAAACTCTGAAAAAGTTTGAAGGGAGGACAGTCATCTTCTCTATTCTTCATTTGCAAAATATTTTGACTTTTATATTTATAGTCACTCATTAGAACAAGCAATCCAAAGACAGTTTTATATCTTCTATTTCCTCCCATTTAGCCTTGCACACAAACTTGCCTTCAGCATTTGTCCTCTTACAAAGCCTAACAATTAGCATTTTAAAAGATTTATTTATTTGAGAGAGAGGGGGGAGAGAGAGAGAGAGAGAGAGAGAGAGAGAGAGAGATTGATTGATTCTATCCACTGGTTCACTCCCCAAATTCCTGCAACAGCCAGGGGCTGGGCCAGGCCAAAGGCAGAAGCCTGGAGCTCTGTCTCCCACACGGTGGCAGGAACCCAAGCACTTAGGCCACCATCTGCTGCCTCTCAGGCACATCATCAGGAAGCTGGACTGGAAGCAGTAGTAGGAAGTGATGGGCACTCTGTTATGGCTGAGAGCATACCAAGTGGTGGCTCAACCTGCTGTGCCATAACACGCACCCCGAGATAAATGGTTTTATCACAAGACAGTATATATATCATCTTTAGATTGATTTTTTATTTATTCCATTTATTACTTAGAATATACGATCCATAGTATTTAAAATTGAAAAAGTCCTTCCCTCTCATTTTTATTTCTATGTAATTGTAAACCTGTAACTAGATTATGACTTGGGATTTTGTTCCTAACCATTCCAAAAAGGCCATTACCACTTAAATGTTTAAGGTCAAGGATTTCTAATGTGATATATTGGAAAACATTACAAACATTCCAAATTTAGTCTTTAAAATACTATTTCCCAAAAATTAGGACGTGAACTACATTTTAAAGGAATGCTTTGTACACTAATTTTCAGTTGCATTCTTTTTTTTTCTGCTCTTACGTCAGTATTTGACAAGGTATTTGTATTTCTTCCTGTTACTATCAACATTTGTGTATCACTGAACATTAGTCAATGAAATCCAATTCTTACCCTCAAAGAATTACCTTTCATTCAGATCCCACCAGTACATAAATACAGTGAAGAGATTTTGCTCACTGTTTTTTTCTTTGACCCTTATAACTACTACAAGCAATATTTAGTTTCTTAAAATTTTTAAAAACATTGAGTTCTCCACTGAGCAAACACAACAGAAATATTGCCACATCCAACTTTACTTTCTTCTTCCTATACATATCTTCCTATAACATATCTTCTTCCTATTTAAATTTGGAGTCATCTTAATTCCCCTTGAATATATTTTCCTATTATGATTTTAACATTATATTTAAAAATAGTTTAAAGGATTTATTAATACATTAAATGCTTGGGCTCAAAGCAAACACATGATAATTTCTTAAACATGATCTCATGTTAATGTGATATTAATGCAAAGAGAACAGATTCTATGTAATTCATAGATACAATTCTAACAATATAATGATGGTGAGGTAGTAATACAAAGAGCTCTCACATATACCTCACCCCTTCTCCAAATAACATTTTTTTCTAGCTTTTCCTTCTTTTGCTCCTTATTATTACCATAATCTTTGGGTGTAATTTATAGCATAGAGAAGATAAATGATTTTAAATGCATAGAGTCAGTTGTGATCCTGATAATTTAAGAAACTGCAATCTTGATCCTTGATTCACTTCTCTAGATATTTATTTTTAAATTCAAGGTTTCTTAACTGAAATGCCATCAAGCATGTAGCAATACCCACTAACTACCTGTTTCTTTATATAATCACATTACTATTGCTAAAATTTATTAGAATTTTATTAGAATATAAAACCAACATCATAAAAGGAGACTTTAAAGAGAAAAACGTGAATGTTTTACCTAACATTTTTCTATAATTATATACATAGCTAGAATATAAAGACCTGCATTTAACACAAAAAATAAGACTAGTTCCCTTTGTCCTTGTCTGACTATGGTTAGAGTTCAAAGCAATTCATCCCAGGTCGGTTGCGAGTGTTTGAGGTGTCCCTCAGACTGTGGTCAGAAGGAGAGTGAAGGATCAGGATACAGAAAATTGTATTAAGTTCTCTAAAAGTCAAACTGCTGAGTTCTTGACTGTCTCCCAACTACAGCTGTCAAAGGTCTTTGGACTACTCAGGGTTATTACCAGAAACTGAGCAACAGGAGCAGTCATCATTTTGATATGATAAGGTAAAGTCCATCGAAAAATAGAACCTCATAGATAAACCGTTTAGAACGTTTCTATTTTGCACACTCTTTAAAAAAAAAGTTTATTCATTGCTTTCTAGACATTGGGGCTATGACAGGGAAAGAGGATGTTGAGTATCAGCTGCATAGAACTAAAATATATATATTGATTCAGAGCCTTTAAAAGAATTCATGATATGAAACAAGGTTAACGATTAACTTCCCAGCTAGAAGACCTTGGAAAGCCTTAAAATAAAAACATCTGAATTCATGGCAAGCATTTCTCTGTCTTTAAAGTTAATTTAGAATGATAAAGATGGGGACTTTTTTACCCCTTTCCAACAACTACAAAATCATACATGCCCATTTACAATAATACTAGAACGCTGGCCCTAAGGCAAACCAGACTAGATACAAACACTTCTCAAAAAACGCTGAGTCATTCAGCAACCCTTTATTCAGAGTTGAAATCCTTCACCAGGGCACATATAGGGAAATGGAAATGATTCTGCTGTGGGAGTCCTTAAGACACGCCTCAGTGTGAGACCGAACTGTCACTGTTCAGAATGACCAGGCAGTGGCTCTGCCACTCCAGAGAAGGGAGTACAGTTGGCTCAGTGTGGGTGTGAGTGTGCTGTCCCTCACGGCCATTGGTAACTGGCTGAAATGCCTTACCAACAGCCTATGTGAGGATGTACACTACCAAAGCACCGGTGTTTTAAGTCATTTTCTTGCAATCACACTTGGCCTTCCTCTTCACCATGAGACATCTGCACTCTCTGGGAGTGCTTGTCAGAAACCACCTAAGGTCAGGCCTGTACATTTCCCAAGTTTCAAAGGCAGAGGAGAAGCAGAAGAGTAAAGAATGTGACACAGCACTTGCTCACTGCCCCACCAGTGTCCAGGGTCAGCTGGTGACCTCACTGCTATGTGCCATCGTTTCAGATTTTGCAGAGGTAATGGTCACCAAAGTTCTCCTGGTGACAAGTGCTGCCACTCACCAGTAACCTGCTCACCTAGGCCGTCAGCTTGCTAAGTGCCCCTGACCTGCTGTCCACAAGAAAGCAAAATCCTCTCTGTGGGAACAGGGTCCAACTTCCATACAAAGCCATAAGGTTGTCTTTGGTCCTCAAAGCATCTTTTTGCAACAAACTCTTCCTCTAGATGAGGGGTTGGGCCATGTGGGGTATCTCCCTAAATATCTGCATACTCTCTGAAATACTAGTAAGTTACTTGAGGTTACAAGTATTCATTCTACAGGCAAGCAAAACTAAATTCAAATTGCAGCGTCCCACTTGACATGAGCAACTTGAATTAAGTACGTTCTGCCTTAGCGCCACAGTACCTGCTTCACAGCTGTTTGCTTGGCACATTCCTAAGCACATGTATGCGCAGAACTCAGTTTTATTTTATTTGAAACAGACAGATACACACACAGATTTTCCATATACTGGGCCACTCTTCAAATATCTGCAACAGCTGGGGCCCAAGTCAGGAGCCAGAAACTCAGTTAAGGTCCCCCCACCTTTCAGGTGCCCATAACTCAAGTTAGCGCTGCAGCCTCCTGGGGTCTGCGCCACAGGAAGCCAGAGTCAGGAGCTGGAGTTAGCAACAGAACCCAGGCGCAGGCATTCTAACTGCTAGGCCCGAGGCCTATCCCCTGCACTCAATAGTGACATCCCCCATAGACATCATGAACCTGAGCAAGTTCTACATCTTACCTCCATACATAGCAGCTTGTGTGGTGCTACTTTTGTCAGTGTATTATTTAAATTATTTGGAAATATTTAACTTACTGCTCTCTCACAAAACAATCCTATATCCTATATTCTATTACACTATAATACAAGATTCCCAACTGTGCCTAATCAGAATTTCAATTTAATTCTATAGTACATAGCCCTTCATTCCAGCTCAAATATTCTTTTTAGAGTTACTCATTAATATATAAAAAAGTTGCTTTCTAATACCACTAAATGACGAGAATTTTATACTATCTAAATATTGATAGAACATTAAGTATTTTAAAAAATCAATTTAAACTATTCACACACACCAAAAAATAAAACTAGGAGCAGGCATTTGGCCTAGCAGACAATGTATCAGAATGCCCACTTCCCACACTGGAATGCCTGGGTTTGATACCTGGCTCAGGCTCCTGCCTCCAGCTTCCAGCTTATGCAGACCCTGGGATGCAGCAGCGATGGCTCTAGTTGAGTCTAGAGTTGAGACTCTAGTTGAGTCCCTGCCATCCGGGTAGGAGTCCTGCCTCCAAGCTTTGTTCCCATTCTTGGCCACTATGGGCATGTGGGGAGGAAGCCCATGGATGCGAGCTCTCTCCCTTTTTCAGCCTCAGCCCCTCTGTCTCTCTAGCTCTTAGATAAATATGAAAATTTTTCAAAAAAGCAGAAAAGAGAGGTGGAAGAATATGAAATTTTACCTGATTTTAGATAATCCACAAAATGAAGATATATTTTAAGATTATTTATTGTGGAACTCAATATTTAAGGATAGTATACTGATACAGTATGATAAAGACAAATTAAGAAAATATGATAAACTGAGAGGTGTATTGAAATATAAAAAATAAGCATTATCCAGATAAAGGTCCAAAGCCACAGAATTCTGGCTGAGTACTTGCATAATCAGGTTCCAGGTGCAGTAAGTACCCCACTCCTTCCATCCTCATACTCCTGCCTGCACACACCCTAAACTCCAGATACTAAACGCAGACATACTTCTTCTTTATTTTTTTAGCTTATTTAATAAATATAAGTTTCCAAAGTACAGTTTATGGGTTACAATGGTTTTTCTCCCCCATAACTTCCCTCGTACCTGCAACCCTCCCATCTCCCACTCCCTCTCCCATTCCATTCACAGCAAGATTCATTTTCAATTATCTTTATATACAGAAGATCAATTTTGTATATACTAAGTAAAAATTTCAAGTCTGCACCCACACAAACACAAAGTGTAAAGTACTGTTTGAGTACTAGTTATAGCATTAATTTACATTTTACAACATATAAAGGACAGAGAAATTACATGGGGAGTAAGTGCACAGTGACTCCTGTTGTTGAATTAACAATTGACACTCTTGTATAAGGCGTCAGTAATTACCCTAGGCTCTTGTCATGAGTTGCCAAGGCTATGGAAGCTAACTCTGATCTTATTTAGACAAGGTCATAGTCAAAGTGGAAGTTCTCTCCTCCCTTCAGAGAAAGGTACCTCTTTCTCTGATGGCCCGTTCTTTCTACTGGGATCTCACTCGCAGAGATCTTTCATTTAGGTCCTCTTTTTTTTCCCCAGAGTGTCTTGGCTTTCCATGCCTAAAATACTCTCATGGCTCTTCAGCCAGATCTGAATGCTTTAAGGGCTGATTCTGAGGCCAGAGTGCTGTTTAGGACATCTGCCATTCTATGAGTCAATGTACACATACTTCTGATATTTATGGTCTCTGGGCCAGAATCCATGTTATCTCCTCTATCAAGAATGTCACCTCCACTATCTCTGCTGACCAGAGATCCTGCTCCACCACTGGGCCATGCCCAGGGGCCAACACCTCCCCTTTCCTGTCCCTTTCAAGCTGGATGAGCTCACTTTCTGCCAAAGCCTCCCTGGCATTAGCATGAATTTGCCTAACACTCTCCCTCCATTGGAATCTAAGCTTGACAAGGTTGGGAATTAGTCCACAAGCATGAATGCATCGTCACTTCAACATGCCCCCAGCAGAGGTGTTTGCACAAAGAATTAGCAAAAGCACCCTGAAGGGGTTTCCACAATGACACATCTGCAAGGTAGCTTCTGACCTCCAAGCAACTCGAAGCACATACACACTGGAGCCCAATGGGAGCTACCAAAGTTGTATTTTTTTAAATTATAGAACTGACCATTTCATCTAGAAATATAGCAGGCACATAAAATGGATAACACTTTTTTATTCACATTAATATTTATCATAAAACATAGAGAGCCTAAAGAGAGGGAAGGAGAAAGAAGGGGTGGTGGGAGAGAGAGGGGGGGAGAGAGAGAGGGAGAGGGAGAAAGAGAGATATCAGAAGGGTCATGAAGAAAGGGATGGTCAGATCCAGATGAGCTTAGGAAGCACTCACAGGCTCCTTAAGTCAATGATCAAAACATCTATTGTTCAAAATCTATTATTTTAAAATATTATTTTGAATATGAAGATAGTGGGTTTTTTTTTTAATGTCAACTTATCTATGCTCTGGCACCACTTAAGATGATACTATATCATTTAATCATCCCCCCCCCCAAAAAAAAAAAAAAAACCCATATGTCCCCCTCCAAATAAAAAGAAGTATTCAGTTCTCCCTGAAGCTCTTTAAAAAATTTGATACTGGGAAAATATAGAAACAAGTGATATTTCATTTTGTGTCATTATATTCAGCAGTAAAATAGAACACTGTCTAATTAGAATCTTCCTTTTCTTTCTTCACTCTGAGACATACCTTTCATAATCACATAATCATTAAAATCTGACAACTTAATTCTTAAGAAAACTGGATTGTTTTTAAGGATTCATTGTCCTTATGATTTCAATCTGCTCAGTAGTTTTGTGGCCAATTAAGAAAGCACAGGTGCCCGGAGCATCAAAGGAGCAGGTGAGAAAGCTCCCTGCAACCGTAAACAGAAAGGTCTGGAGCAGCTGCCCATTTCGTTATGCACAGACCCCGCTGGCCAAGGAAATGCACGTTTTATGGGTGACTCTAAGCCTTAGACCAAGTACATACATAACATAACTTCATGTTTAAAATTCCAGGTATCAGTTAAGTCACAGCAAAGGAGGTGACTGCAGGCAGAAGGCTGCGCTTTCTAGTATAGAAGTAACAAAGACACTTTATTTTTCAGAACACAAGACCAGATAACACCTAAATATATTTACTTAGACATATACTATCCCACCAAATAGCCAGTAGACACAATACTTAGGCAGTAAAGTTTAAACTTGAATTGTTCAGTTACATTAGTCACATCTGAAGTGACATCCTTGCCACAGGCTACCATGTTGAATGGCACAAGATGACCATTTCCATCAACACAGAACTTTCTATTGGACAATGCTGTTAGCCAATCAAAAAATGTTGCTTACAAGTGAATAAACAAGTGGCTTAGCTAACAAATCAACTCATTAAAACATAAATTTCCACATTCAATGTGAGGAAGGTTCAAAATTGTCTAGTACCATCAACTGATGACTGGATAAAAAATATGGTATACATACACTATGGAATACTACTCAACCATAAAAAAGAATGAAATCCCATCTTTCGCAACAAAATGGATGCAACTGTAAACCATTATGCTTAGCGAGGTAAGCCAGTCTCCAAAAGACAAATACCATATGTTTTCCTTGATCTGCGGTAACAGAGTACAAAAAGTGTAATGCATTTGAGTGAAATTGACATTTTGAGATCTGATTATTGCTTCCAGACCCTGTGCCTAATGTTAAGGATAATGTTTTTGCTTCCTACTATTTGTTGAACTCTTTATTTAGTGATGAGTTAAGCTTATGATTTAAAATAAACTGAAAGTATGTCAAATAAAAACTGAAAGAAAGAATAAAAAGGGGAGGAGGAGGGAAAGTGGAAGCGTGGGCAGGATGGGGAGCACAGTGGGAAGTTTCACTATGCCCCTAAGTCTGCATATATGAAACATGAAATCTGTTCACTTTATATGAATTTAAATTTTTTTTAAATTGCCTATTTTTCTTTTGTTATTTTTATTTTAGATCATTATTGTCGTTAATCATTAAATTTCTTCTCTTAAACAGTGAACAAAACTAGCAGGTGCAAGTTTGAAAAAAGTCCTTATTTTCTCATTTAAAGAATATCGAAATATAGATATAACTTGGAACAATTCATATTGTTCAAATTAACAGAATTCTTTAAACATAGACCGGTATGTTAAAAAGTGGCACACTATACATTGATAAGAACAGTCAAAGTGAAAAAGATGGACAGCCAAAATGGCACCAAGGCTGACAACCAAAGGGAATGCTCAGACATTGTTGCTAGAAACAAGACTGTAACTGCTTTATAAAGATGTCCAGCAGTTTCTTCTAAGATTGAACACAGATTTGGCCTGTGGCCCAACACTGCCCCACACAGATGTTTATCCAAGAAAATAAAAATGTTTCCATAGAAAGTCTTACAGTTGAACATTCGAACCATCAGCCTACAACCAAAGACACAAACTGCCAATGATCAGACAATAGACTACTATCTTTGCAGCAATAGAAAAGAACAGTTTTACACATGATATGAATAAATCTCAAAAACATTATACTAAGTGAGAAGAACATAGGATATGATTCCATCCTTAGGAAGTTCTAGAATATGCAAAAGTAACCCATGGTAAGCCCAAAGCAGAATGTGTTTGTGCTAGGGGTGATAGGAATATGTTAGATTTTTATTTCCTATTTTTAGGATTTGTAGGCGTTGTTTTTCCACTAAGATAAGGACACAGTAAACACTAAGAACAAATTAATTGTTAGTTTAGTCTCTTCTTTCCTAGTGAAATCACAGATAACTTAAAAATCAATGATGGCGGGGCTGGTGCTGTGCCATAATGGGTAAAGCCACCTCCTGTAGCGTCATATGGGTGCTGGTTGGAGACCTGGCTGCTCCACTTCTGATCAAACTCCCTGCTAATATGCCTGGGAAAGCAGTGGAGGATAGCCCAGTACCTGAGCCCCTGTACCCACGTGGGAGACCTGGAAGAAGCTCCTGGCTTCGGACTGGCCTAGCTCCAGCTGGTGCAGCCGTTTGGGAAATGAGGCAGCAGATGGAAGCTTTCTCTCTCCTTTCCTGCCCCTTCTCTAACTCTACCTTTCACATAAATAAATCAATCTTTAAAAACAATAAAGGCAAATTGAGGGGCCAGTGTTGTGCTACAGTGTGTTAAGCTGCCACCCATGATGGCTGCATTCTATATGAGCACCAGTTTGAGTCTCAGCTGCTCCACTTCACAGCTCTGCTTCCGATCCAGCTCTGTAGTGTGCCTGGGAAGGCAGCAGCAGATGATCCAGGGACTTGGGCCCCCGCCACCCACATGGGAGACCTGGTTGGAAGTCCTGGCTCCTGGTTTTGGCCTGGCCCAGCCCAGACAGTCACACGTATGCGGGAAGTGAACAAGCAGATGGAAGATCTCTTTCTCTCTGTCTTTTCCTCTCTGTCACTCTTCCTTTGAAATAAAGCAAAATAAAACTTAACAAAAAAGGCAAATTGAGGCACTTAAATTTGACAAAGAGATCAAATGGTGTATGTAGGTGTCTTAGAACAGAGAGCAGAGTGCTTCCTGCAGAACTACTACTACTTACTATGTCTCTTCCTCCAGTGTGAATCACACTCAAGTAGACCGGAGTTCAGCAAAAATTCTAGCTACCCTGCTGCACAGAAATGACAAATGCTACTGAAAATAGGCTATCTCTTATAGAGCTCTCACATTTCAGATTTACTCCGAATGATTAAGCAGTATGTATTTGGTTTCTATGCAATTTACCATCTCTTGCCATTCTTGAGTGGTCAATGATATGAAAACACGAACATTTCCTCATTTGCAAAATACTGGAGAAAAGGCCAAAACATAGTTGGTATAATAGAACTAATGAACAATTCTCATACATACACCTTGAAAAGGGAAGTAGGAAATCTTAATTCATATTCTAGTTTCACTTTTGTTCTAGGCCATTATCCTTTGGCTCTAGGAAGAAATTAAAAAAAAAACAACTTTGTCCTCTCTATCCAGCTCCACAGGAAATGCAGTTGTCACTGAAAGTCTTTGAGAAAACAGGAAGCCACAGCATCAGCAGAGCCTGACAGAGCTGGGGGTGGCTTTCCCCAGCAGAGCTAGAATTCTGCAGGAGGACTCCGGGTCCTACCTGCCAAGCTCCTCCTCGCAGGCCCGAACGCCCAGGTGAGGCAGGGGCCCAGCATCCTGCTTCAATAACACAGGCCAGGCGGTCATTTCTCAAGCATTCCATTTTTTCCTTTTTTCTTTATAGAAGGTGAACAACTCTCATGTATTTAATATATACAGATGGAGGAACATAGCAAGACTTCCCACCCCCCCCCCCTCCAGCCCATGTTCCCACCCTTCCTTTTTTCTTTCAATTTTTACAATGACATGCTTTCAGTGTATTTTAAAATCATAAGCTTAATCCTCCACTAGGCAAAGAATTCAATAGTAAGAAGAAGAAAAAAAAAAAAAAACCACTGTTCCTCAACAGTAGAGACAAGGGCTGTAAACAATGACAACTACAAACTCACAACTTGTGAAATTTTCCTGAAAACTTCCAAAATGAAACCAAGCTTAGATTTTTGGAGAACTTTAGGGCAATGTTTCAGTAGTTGGGCACATAATAGTGCCTTTCGGTTTATGCATGCATGAAATCCAGTGACTGGGACCTATAAGCATGAGCTTAATCTGGGGACACAGAATTGAAGAAATGTTACTACTATTAAAACAGCTGGGGCAGGCATTTGGCCTAGTGGTTCAGGGACACCTGCAGCTCATATCAAAGGGTCTGTTCAGGTCCTGCCTTTACTTCTGATTCCAGATTCTTGCTCATACACCCCGTGGGAGGCAGAAGGTGATGGCTCAAGTACTTGCATCCATATTACCCACATGAAAGACATGGATTGAGTGCCTGGCACTGGCTTGGCACAGCTCCAGCTATTGCAACCATTTGGGAATGAAGCAGCAGATGAGAAATCTTTGTTTGCTTCTCTGCCTTTCAAAAAAAAATAGTAAGCAGGTGAACATTCTTTCAGGAACGTGAATGTTTTACACAAACGTGTGGAAGTTACAGATTCGACAGGTGCTGCGGCCGTGAGAGGCTTTTGGGTCTATGCAGCTTCCAGAGTTCTCAGCAAAGAGACCTGCAGGAGCTAAGGTGCCAGACAAAGCATTCTGAGGACGGACTGATGAGAAGGACCAAAGTTGATTCTATTTTAAAACAAAATAGTTGGGCTGGCACTGTGGTGTAGCAGGTTAAAAACCACCACCTGTGACGCCAGCATCCCATAAGGGTGCAGGGTCTGTGTCCCAACTGCTCCACTTCTGATCCAGCTCCCTGCTAATGTACCTGGGAAAAGCAGCAGAAGATGGCTAAGTGTTTGGGCCCCTGCCATAGATGTGGGAGTCCTGGACGAAGCTCCTGGCTTTGACTTGGCCCAGTGCTGGTTGTTGCTGCCATCTGGGGAACGAACAAGTAGATGGAAGATCTCGGTCTCTCTCTTTCTCTGTAACTCTGACTTCCAAATAAAAATACGACTCCGACGAAGAACAACATGAAATGGTCTGTGACAGCATCCAGTCAACAATGTGTATCATCACTGCCTCGTGTTTATCTGCACGGTACTTTATACTTGATGTCACATTTTCACAAATTGAATTATTTTCTTGCTGCACATCAGGCACTGTTCTAGGCAATCTTACCTACATTACTGAGAAATAAATGGAGTCAAACCAAGGAAGTAACCCAGGAAGAAAGAGGTAGACCAGTGGGGCTCAGACGTCCCTGCCTTTGAATTTCATCCCATGCCCAGTTATGAATTACTTGTGCTATTTTCTAGCTCGACTAAGTTTCCATGAAATCAAGGACTCTGCTGAATCCATTTTCAAATCCACGTCTTATTTCACCTTCTCCAGCTGGGTGGGTATTTTTTCATGCATTAAGTCATGAGTTTAAGTCACTGGGTGACATAAAACAGGAGGAATGCATTCTCACAGTTCTAGAATGTAGATATCCAAAACTAAGGTGTGGCAGGGAGGTGCTACCACTGAAGGATCCAGGCAGCCTCCTGCTTGCCTCTTCCTAGCTCCTGATGGCCCCTGGCGATGCTCAGCTTTCCCTGGCACCAGACAGCACCTCAGGGAAGTCTTCACAGTACGTAAATCAGGGTGTGCGTTTCGGTATAGTGGGTGAAGCCATCCCAGATGAGCATCAGCTTGCTCTACTTCCAATCCAGTTCCTTGCTAGTGCACCTGGGAACACAGCCAAAGATGGCCCAAGTACTTGGCCCCTGCCACCCACACGGGAGACCTGGATGGAGTTCCTGGCTCCTGGCTTTGCCCTGGTCCAGCCATGACATCGCAGTCATTTGGGGAGTGAATTAGCAGGCAGAAGATCAATCTCTCACTGTCTCTTTCCATAACTCTTTCAAATAAGTAAATCTTAAAAAAAAGTATGTAAATCAATGTATCACTCCTCTGAGGATGTATGTTAAGTCTATTTTTCCAACATATACTGAAGTTTAAAATACTAAACCACTATAAACTGGACAATTTTTTTCTGCCTCAGTAAACCACAAACGTTTATTTCCACAACATAAGAAATCTGAACCACGACAGACTGACAGCAAGGCAGCAAAGACTGAATCCACCTCTGTGAGCACAGAACTCATTCTCAATAATATTTTTCATTCTTTTAGTTCTACAGTAGGAAGGATGAGATAATATTAATTGTTTACATGCCAAAAATAAAGGAAACCCACGAATGTATAAAGCTTTCATTTTCCAGTAAGTTCTAACAGATGGATGCCAAACACATACCATAGAGTTAAATGTATAATTTCGCTCTCTAAATGTGCTATAAAACATTAAAAATAGATGATAGCCCATAAAACTTATGGAGCAAATAAAACAAGAAAAGGAATTTTATAGTGGATAAACTCATAGTTAAGAGATAATAGTTACTTAACCATGTGTCTCTTTTAATATGTTAATAGGTTAAAAGTTACAACATTAAAAATGACACTTCAGAGTATCTCTTTAATTTACATCTTAATATCAACATAGTAAGAAGAAAAGCTTTCCCCTTTACATGAATATTTTCCTGGCAGTTTAGGAGTTTAAAGTTTTTTTTTTTTTTTTAGTTCTATCTCACTAATAAGAAACCCAGATATATTCATACACCGGGCAAGCTAACTATTCTATTACATCATATTAGGCAAAACATGCCAAAGGATAAAACTTGGCAAAGAGAAATGACAACTATCTTTGAAGGAATTTTTCTACTTAAGATACTTCTCTCTGTTGAATGCTCTTGTGGATCATTTTTGACAATATCAGATCTAACTTAGCAGCAGTTAAAATATATTATGTACTACATGATGAAAATGAAATGGTGAGCGGAGGGAATGAATCAGTTATTGCACATTATATTTTGGTTATACTTTATAATTTTCATCACAATTACCCAAACTATTAACTCTCAGGTTCATCTGAGAATCAAACGTGGCTGGGAGGCAATATTTGACAAATGAACGTGGGGATGTATGTGTGATATGGAGCAACTACTAAAATATCTTTTATAGCTAAATCATCAGAAACTGTACATTACAAATACTTTTATACAAAAAGCATACAGCCAAATATGTCTGGGTCTTCATTTGGTAGCTCTTATTTGTCTTTGCTTAACACACATAATGATGTTGAGATGGTGCTGATGCTGCCTTGGGATGAAGGCCTGAGGTAGCTGGGAAACACTTAGAACACGCAGCTTCCCCAGAGTGAAGAGGAAAACCACAAAAGATGACCAGGCACATTCCTTCTAAGAACAGTGGGAGTCTGTGTAAGGAGGAGAACTAGTAGTATAAAGCTAAACTCCGCATGAGTGAGGGAAAGGGTATTTGAAGATACTCAAAAAAAAAAAAAAAAAAAAAGAGCTGAGTCACAGAGAAACTAGACAGGAGGAGCTCCCCATGGTGCAGGATCAGACACTGGATTTCTAGGCTGCCTCTTCTGGGGTTTGTGGATACAATGTCCATCCTATCCCAGCACTACAAATACATGCAGGAAAATTTACATGGCTTTAGTTCCTAACCTACTAAGTTCCCTTCCCAAGTGTCTTGAGGTTGGCAACAGTTAATGGATAGAGACAAGAGGCCAGTCTATTCCTTTCTAGAAAGCTACAGATTACACACATGTTCAAACAGATTAGTGGCATCCATATCAAAATGTGTGCTTTTATGCATTATGGGGAAATTTTCTAAATAATAAAGTCCCAAGGGTTCTGAAAGCTAGAAACATGGTAAGAAAATGTGTCGCATATAAAAATCCCAGGGGCTGGTGCTGTGGTATAGTGGTTAAAGTCGCTGTCTGCAGTGCTGGCATCCCATACGGGCACTGGTTTGAGTCCCAGCTGCTCCACTTCCCATCCAGCTCTCTGCTATGGCCTGGGAAAGCAGTGCATGATGGCCTAAGTGCTTGGGCCCCTGCACCCACGTGGTAGACCTCAAAGAAGCTCCTGCCTCCTGGCTTTGCATTGGCTCAGCCCCGGCTGATGCAGCCATCTGGGGAGTGAACCAGCAGATGGAAGACCTCTCTCTCTGCCTATCCTTCTCTCTCTGTGTAACTCTGTCAAATAAATAAATAAATAAATAAATAAATCTTTAAAAAAAATCCCAAAGATTTAGTATTTTTTTATTTGAAATCCATCAGTATATAAAATGAATATATTTATTATTTTAATCCATATGAACAGTAGCAACTTATCAATTTTTCCATAGAAAGAGGAAAGAATGTCAGCATTTATAACTATTCTTTGCTGGAAAAGTAATACGTAAGTTTTATAACTAGGGTGGCCTAGAAAACAAAAGAGATGTCAACCGCCTAAAGCTCTATGTTTAAAACTAAAGTTATTTAATAAATATTGAATATAGTTATGAATAAAATACAATTTTATCTTGAAAGTTTCCACAATTTGTACAAAAAGGCATACATACATCCGATTAAAAGATACAATGTTTTTATGAACAGAAGGAGCCCGTGGAAGATTATGGGAATTGTCGAAGTTTGCATCAGCAACAGTACTGATGTAGTCCATGAACATAAGTCATGGCCCCCTAGTATCTCTCTTATCACGGGCACTATAAAACTTCTAGAGCGTGTGGAGTGAACCATGAGATGAAGATACCTGACACATCATAGGCATTTTAAAAATATAGTGAATAACTGACAAACGGACACAAATAGGAGGGGGTGACAGACAGAATAAGTAATCACATGACATAAATAAATACCATGATTTTTACTGGCAACTATAAATGAATATCAGACAACTGTTTAATCACAATAACAATTATTCCTACAATGAAAATTAACAGAAAAGTTTTGAGATGTTCCCTGTTAAGATATTTACAGAGTTATGCTGGAATTTAGATAATTTCATTTCCATTTGTTTTAATCACTGCTATTACAGACACTCTCAATTCTTTCTACTAAGTGATCATTTCATCATACATGCCTGGTGAAAACTCAACTCTACTTCAATCCAAGGCTCTACCTGCACCATACCTGCAGCCGCACAGCTGAACATGGTTAGATAGAAACTCCAACGAGCTCATGCTGATAATTCTTATTTTAAGCTCAAGATCAGCAGATCCAAGTAAATCTTTGGGACTGCCCAGAAATCTCCCAGGCTTCACAGTCTGTTTTTCTGGTTGATTTATTATCACATGGACCTAGACAACTGTTTACATCTTTCCCTTTAATTGAGAAATCAAAAGAGATCAGAAAACACCTTTGGCTAAGTATCCGGCAGCACAACAGCCAGTCCGCACCTGGTGGTACAGTCTGCATTCTCTTGAGTTTCTATGGTTGACCCAAATATTCCTAACTACTGCTTTCTGTTCACCTTCTGTTCCCTATACCCTCTGCCTCCTCGACAAATGGTACTCCTTAGGGCTGGCATTGTGACACAGCAAGTTAAACGGCCACTCGGAATGCCCAGGTCCCTTGTTACAGTGCCTGGTTCAAGTCTGGGCTACCCCACACTTCTGCTCCAGCTTCTTAGAAATGCACCTGGCAGACAGCCAATGATGGCTCAAATACTTGAGTCTGCACCACTGACATGATAGACCAGCATGAAGTCCCTGACTCCTGGCTGTGGCCTGGCCTAGCCTAGGCACAACTGTTGAGCGCATTTGAGAAATGAACCATCCGATAGGAGATTTCTCTCTGCCTCTCTCTCTCCTTTACCCCCTGACATTATGCCTTTCAAATAAATAAATACATTTTTTAAAAAGATTTATTTATTTACTTGAAAGTCAGAGCTGCACAGAGAGAGAAGTAGATGCAGAGAGACAGAGAGGGGTCTTCCATCTGCTGCTTCACTCCCCAATTGGCCACAATGGTCAGAGCTGCACTGATATGAAGCCGGGAGCCTTGAGCTTCTTCAAGATCTCCCAGACAGGTGCAGGGACCCAAGGACCTGGGCCATCTTCCAGTGCTTTCCCAGGCCACAGCAGAGAGCTGGATCAGAAGTGGAGCAGCTGGGACTGGAACCAGTGTCCATTTGGGATGCCAGCACTGCAAGCAGCAGCCCCATCCACCATGCCACAGCATCAGCCCCAGTAAATACATTTTAAAAACTGGTGCTCATTCCATTTTTGCCTATAAGCATCTTAGTTTCTTTAAAATATTTTTTTTAACAAAGGAAGAAAAACACCTTGATACCATTCTCCCAGACAACTAACGCCAATTGTGTTTTTTATTTGTCGTCTATAAATACACAATTATATTTAAAAAGGCAATAAGTAATCAAAACATCATTTCCTAATCACCTTACTGCATTTCATTTCATGTTCTTTAGGTTATGTACATTTTCTTTATCAGTATGGGAGGAAAAACAATCTTTTCTCAACCTGCATTTAGTAACATTGCATTGGTAGCTTGAACTTGGCTGGGTAGGAGTATTTACACTCTAGAAATCAGTAAACAGTAAAAATCAGGGCCTTTCTTTCCTTGCAGAGGGCTGGTTCTTAAACATTTACCATTATAAACACAGCCAATTACCTGTCCAATTCTACTGTTATATCCCAGCACCTGGTACAGCAGCTGGCATATACCAGTAGCAGGCACAGGCGCGCACACACACACACACACACACACACACAGCTAAAGGAATGAAAGCCTGAATGTCTGAACATTTGCTAGCCAAGCTATAAGGAAAAGGAGGAGTCTATAAAATTATAGTGCATTTTCACTTGATAAGTCACATTTAGTTTTATATTATACTTTCCCTATTAAATAACGTCCTACTAATTCAAACACATGTCTCATAAAATAATGATTTGATTTAGCTACAGTTGGCACTCTTGCAACAATTGGACTTGTCAGCTGATACATTCGTGCTGCAGAGTTACGTTAGTTTCATATTTCTGTAAATTTATCAAAAGGTTTATTTCTTAAAAGCATGTCTTTGTGGTTAAAGATCAATAACAATTAAATATTACTGAAGAAAACTTTTAAAACTTTTATAACGATTCACCTTTCAACTGTTAGAAACTGTAAGCACAGATAATGAATGCAACACTAAACCACAACAAATAAAATTAACACTTTTTCAATGACAAGAAATTATAAATGGTCCTCTTAATTACTTGTTTAAATGACCCAGGACTTTTTTTTTTATTACCACCTATAGGGAATAAAGCATACCCAAACGAGATAAAACAAGATAGATAATTTACCACAAAATGGAAACATTTCACGATTTAGCGAGTGCTCCGGCTACAGTCCAACATTGTTTATCTTGTTGAGTATGAAGCAGGTTTATAGAAATCCATTAACACACACACCAAAAAAAAAAAAAAGAGGGGGAGAGACCACTTTCAACTCACTTAGGTCCTGAAACACTTCAAATTTTTAATAAGTCCATATCATCCCATGTACATTTTGATGAAATTAGTTTTAAGCCATTTACTGGTAAACAACAAGGAATGGCATTTTGTGCAGAGAAAACACACGCTTTTAAGATACTCTAGTATGGGGGCCGGCACTGCAGCAAAGCAGGAAAAGCCACCGCCTGCAGTGCCGGCCCCCATATGGGCACTGGTTTGAGCCCCGGCTGCTCCACTTCTGATCCAGCTCTCTGTCATGCCTGGGAAAGCAGTAGAAGATGGCCCAAGTCCTTGGGCCCCTGCACCTGCAGGAGAGACCAGGGACTTTGGATTGGGGCAGATCTGGTTGCTGCAGCCATCTGGGGAGTGAACCAGTGGATGGAAGACCTCTACCCACCCCAACCCGCCCCCAACTCTGCCTCTCTCTAACTCTGCCTTTCAAATAAATAAAATAAATCTTTTTTTAAAAAAGATACTTTGGTATGGTCTCTAATATATCTTGTATTGATCAAAAAATCTTTTTTGATGAACATTTTATACACTAAAAACAACTAATTTTAAATTTGGCAAAACGCTAAAATCCTTGTGAAATCTGAGGACAAGCCCCTCAGCTGGATACTACTGGCCCTACTTTAGAAATAATGACAGACATCTGAACGTGGGCAGCTTGCCCACCACTCCAGTTAGGAAAGTGGCGAAATGGGCCCTGTGTTCGACTCTAAAGTCTCTCACCCAGAGAATGGACCATGCTGAGCTTCCGAGCGTTCTTCAGATGTCATTTAAAAGATTGTATTTGCTTACAAGTTTGCTTTCCCCTTGCCCACGACAGCTCAGCTTTCCCCTTCCTGTGTGCATTCTGTCTTGCAAAGAACTGCAAACACAACCCCAGGCGAAGCAATTCTCTAAGTTCAACAGGGAACACGGAGATCCCTAAATCCCTCGCAATCCTCTCTTGCTAGCACAAACTCATGAGTTTTATGAAAATGGCTATTATGACCTGTGCATGACATCTTTTCTAGGAAGAGAGCTGGCGATGGCGGGGTCTCATTGACAGAGGCTGTGAACGTTCCAACTTGCATTTGAAAGAGAAGGTGTGTTTTATTATTGCAGGAAGAACTCCCAAGGAGACTGAGGAAGCACAGACTCTACTGAGAGCGACTAAGGACAGAGCCCTTTAAATGAAACAGCGAGAGGCCAGCAAGGGGGAAAAAGATCCTCTGGAGTAATCTGCTCTCACCCACGAAGGAGAAGTGTAAGTGTGGCACGAGGGAGAGGAGGCGTCCACCTTTCCACACTTCACCAGAAATCAGCAGTTTCTGAGGCTTGCACCATTTTCAGCTCAGGATTAAACCTGGCCGTTTTGTAGGTTTGGGAAAAAAGATGGTCAATCTTCCTGGCCTGCAGCCAGGCCTAAAACACAAGTCCTTCTTGCTTAGGGAGTTTTACTCACTATCAGTCATGGAAAAGGTGTGTATTTACACTGCTTGTTTCTTACCAGTAAATGGCCTACTTGGCATAAAATTGTATTTTTCCATTTACATTTTGTAATTTACACAGTTTCGAATATTGACTACCTAACACCTCCATTTAACACAGTCCTTAAATAAAATACTATCAGACTACGTGAAACACAACTCTGATGTGGTTTAGAATCACCTGCAAACAGTTTCCCACCTGTCTAGAAAGGCTAAAACTCCAGGTGGAAATATCCAATGTCCATATGGATTCTGCACTGAAAACTAAATATCTGACTTCCAAGAATCTGGAAGATTTTAAAGGGAAAATTAAAATCTGAAGCCCTTCATTACAACCTATCTACTACCCAAAATAAACTACGCCTATTTCTGATAACATAAATTAACATTATTTTCATAACCAAGAAAACATATCTAATAGTTACATATGCATCTTTTTCTTTTTTAAATTTATTTGACAGGTAGAGTTATAGACAGTGAGAGAGACAGAAAGGTCTTCCCTCCGTTGGTTCACCCCCCAAAATGGCCATAACGGCTGGTGCTGTGCTGATCTGAAGCCAGGAGCAGGTGCTTCCTCCTGGTCTCCGGTGAGGGTGCAGGGCCCAAGCACTTGGGCCATCCTCCACTGCCTTCTCAGGCCACAGCAGAGAGCTGGACTGGAAAAGGAGCAACCAGGACTAGAACTTGGCACCCATATGTGATGCCAGCACTGCAGGCAGAGGATTAACCAAGTGAGCCACAGCACTGGCCCCTACATATGCATCTTTAACATGGTAAATACTTTGAGAGTTTTATGCCATGAAAATGATATAAAATCTCTACAGAGCAAAATACCAATACTGAAAACACATTCTGCAAATATTAAAAGCACAGAATTTCATTTATTGTGTAATGTTGCACACTCTTGATTATCTGTAATACTGGCAAATGGAAGTTTTAAATAACCAGTGTTTTGACAGTATCAAAGTTGCTATGAGAATTTATTTTTAAAAACCAGCTTTTGCAGTATGTCATAGGACCAGAATAGTTTGGGCCAGCACTCCATCTCCTCCTACATTGAGGGCTTCCTGTTCAGCCACTTTCATATGCCAATTATCCACATAGCCCAGTAGGGTCTTCTGGGGTTGACTGTACCCAGCACTTGGTTACAATCATTCCATGACAAACCAAAGCATTCAGGGTGGTTTGAAAATATCCCTGTGCCCATGCCCACCTGTCACGCAAAATGATCTGTTGCGTCATCTCCAAGCTACCATGTTCAGTTTCTTAGTATTCCTGACTATCCAACTCCTAAATTAAGCTTGAGGAAGATAAAAATAAACACTCCTGGAAAACTCCGAGGCTCCCATCTCTTTCTAACCAGTAAGTAATGTTCCTTCACCATGCTATCAGAAAGGAAAATGCTATGACACCTTTGGGATATTTTTCTGTATGCATCTTATAAAGATATGCATGTTTGTATATATAACTGTGAAAATCAGACTTTTTTAGATTTTTCAATTATCAACACACTTCATTTGACAAACGCTGTAAGGGAACGGAAGTATTTGTGAGTAACAGAATAAAACACGGCTTACCTTGACTGGCATTACATACTCTACTCCACGGTCCTCAGTATTCTATTAGAACATGTACAAGAAAATCTCCAACCAAAGAAGACTTTCAGGACCCACCTTTGGGAATCGTACACAAATACACTTCTATAATACAACTAAAGCTTCCTAGTGTTACCATGTACACTTCAGGTTGCATTCTATGACAGTAAGTTCCTAAATTTATGAAAAAGGGTAAACAGTTTCTGTCATGCCAACAGTAATGTAAATTCTTATTACACGTATGAAAGCAGTCTTATGACATAGACTTTCAAAAATTCTTATTCTTTGCCTTTTAATCCCCCCTTTTGAAATCCATCTTAAAAAATCAAAATTCAGGTAATAATTTATATACAAATATGGTATAGGAATTACATGAAAAAATACCATCAACTTAAATGGTTAATATATACATTATGAAACATGACTTTTTTTCTGCAGCTAAAAGTTTCCGTATTGAAAATGTTTATGATATCCTATGTGAAAAATCAAGAAGCAATTGTAACATAAAATACAATCGGGGCCCACTCCATGGCGCAGTAGGTTAATCCTCTGCCTATGGCACTGGCATCCCATATGGGTGCTGGTTCTAGTTCTGGTAGCTTCTCTTCCAATCCAGCTCTCTGCCATTACCTGGGAAAGCAGTGGAGGATGGCCCAAGCGCTCAGGCCCTTGCACCCGCATGGGAGACCAGGAAGAAGCTCCTGTCTCCTGGCTTTGCATCGGTGCAGTTCCGGCCATTGTGGCCATGTGTGGAGTGAACCAATGGAAGGAAGACCTTTCTCTCTGTCTCTCCCTCTCACTGTCTGTAACTCTAACTCTCAAATAAATAAAGTCTTTGAATATAATTGATTGGGTTTTTTTTTTCTATGTGTTTGTTAGTTCACATACAAAAACACAAAAGGTCAGAAGGAAGTATGTAAAATATCCATAGTAGTCACTTATTTAGTGTGATGGAATAACTTTTGTTTGCCTATGCTTTAGATATTTTTTGTATAGTTTTTTATTCCATAAAATTATAAAAATATAGTTCTATATTTCCATGGGACACACTTATTCTCTTTATTCCCTGTGTATTATTTAAGGTGGAAATGAGACTATTTACTTGTTGAGAAGCCATAACCCATGTTAAGTAGCTTTAATTGTCAGTATATAAATTCCTATACTTCAGTGATGTAGCCCAAGTTTGTGTAGAATCTAGGGAGAACATACTGGTTTAGCCATTTCTACAGAAGTGACGGGATGGAGACACTGGTATAATTTAAGATGCTACTTAGAATTTTGAGATATAAGACTCAACAGGTATCTGTAAAATTCTCCCTTTTCAAGAAACACATTTTTATAATCATAATTATGCTTAGCATTATACAGGCTTTTGATCTCTTTGTGGATGTGATCCTAACTGGATATTCTGTGTATATGCTTTTATTATTTTATAAAGCACACATTCTGGATTCTAATATTCCATTTAAAAACTAAGTGTCCTCCACTAGTAAATTTGTGTAGGAAAAATCATAGCCTTATTAGTACTTAGGAATGCATTGACCCAAGACCCTAGAAATTCAATCCATATATTAGAAATATTTCTATAAAAGACAAGCTGAATAGAAAAAACACTTTCAAATTTTGTAGTTATAAAAATTAAAGCTTGGACTGGCATGTGCCATAGCCAGTAAGTTAGGCTGTTGCCTGAAATGCCAGCAACCCAAATGGGCACCAGTTTGTTTTCTGGCTTCTCCACTTCAGATCCAGCTCCCTGTTAATAGCCTAGGAAAGCAGCAGAAGACGATCCATGTGTTTGACCCCTTACCAACCACATAGGAGACCCAGATGAAGCTCCTGGCTCATGCCTTTGGCCTGGCCCAGTCCCAGTCATTGTGGCCATTTGGGGAGTGAGCCAGCAGATGAAAGATTGATCTCTTTCTGTCTCCCTCCCTCCCTCCTTCTGTAATTCTGCCTTTCAACCAAATAACTAAATCTTTTGTTAAAAATAAATTATACCATCTTACTATTTTTTTCCACAACTGAAGTATCCCAAGTAAATATAACTAAACCATACTGCTTTGTACTCATTGGAACAACTTCAAAGATTCAGAACTTGCTATGGTTTGAACAAGATTTGATTCCCCACTCATGTAGATGTTTAAATCTAAAAGTCGTAAGTCAACAGCATTAAACAGGGTAGAAGCTTGACCCAATTATGGTGCCTGAAAGTGAGACCTGTGGGAAGTGTTTGGGTTGGATTACAAGGTGCTCCATGGGGAAGCCCTGAGGGCCTTGTAAAGAGAGAGGAGCGTGTACCCTCCACACATGGAAGAGCGTGTGCCCTGTCTCCCCTCTGCTCCTGGTTCACCCCATGATCCACCACCCTCACCAGATGCCAGACTGGTGGGACTGCCAATCACGGGCTGTGAATCTCCAAAGCTGTGAGTGGAAATAACCTCGTCCTTCCTAAGAGAGCTTCTCTCAGGTGTGTAAGTGACAGTGAGGGACAGCTGACAAATACATAAGCTACACAAAAAGCACATAGAATCGGCATGGTCAGAATGATCAAGCAGAAAGGGAGTGTGCGGATTCAAAGACGATAAACACTGAAGCTACCCAAAATGATCTCAAAATACACTCTAAATCATTTAGGCATTATTTTAAATTGATATACAAATGAAAGAGATACTACAGTAAAAAAAAATTGCAAGAAAAGTTAATGAATAAAAAAAAAAAGAAATGAAGTCCACCTCAATTTTTTCAAAAAAAGGCTTCGAGCTTTTCTAAACATCATGTAATCTAAAAACATCTGCAATCTGTTTTGATTTCACAAATTTTTCACCTCTGACCCCTACATGGTTCTATTAAAAACAAATCCAAATCCCAGTGCAAGTGACAAGCAGCTGGTGAGACCATCACCAACAACCATGTCATCTTCCTATGTGTCGCATTATTAACCAGACAAGAGAGCATGAGCTAGAGAAAGATCAGCCATCTCTAAGCGGATAAAGAACCAGGCCACTTTTTTATTATTTTACATCCAAGTGGGATCATGCAATATGTGTCTTTGTGTCTGTCTTAATTTATTTGGTATAATGTCCTTGATATTCATTCATGTTGTCATAAATGGCAAGATTTCCTTCTTTTAAGGCTAAAAAATAGTCCATTGTCCACACATATGAGTGCATGTGTATATAGATACATATATGAATACACAGATATATGTAGACATCCACCACATTTTCTTTACCCGTTTGTTCATCAATGGGTACATGGTTTCCGTATCTTGGGAACTGTGAATACTACTGCAAAATTACAGAAGCAGGAAGTAAAATGGTAGTTGGCCTGGCTGAGCAATGGGGGAATGGTGAGATGTTGGTGAAAGGGTACAACGTATCAGAATGAAGGATACTTAAGTTCGTAGATCTAATGAACAGTGAGGTGATTGTAAATGATAATTGTATCTTTGACATTTGCTAAGAGAATAGGTCTGAGAGTTCTTATCACAAAAAAGACTATGAGGTGACAGATATGCAAATTAGCTTGCAATTGTGGTACCCATGTCATGATGTGTATGTATAGCTAGTGTCATATTGTATACCTTAAATATATAGAATTTTTATTTGTCAATTAGATCTTGATGAAGCTGGGGGGAGGGAGCAAGGGAAGAACTACCCTTCTTGCCTTAATAGCTATTGTACAGGTCCTTGTTATTGCTGGTGTTAAGTGTCACAGGACAGCAAATGAGACATAACAAATTATCTGACAAAAGCCAAACACTACTTAACCAATTACATGAGTACGAGAGAGAAAACCAGTATTATGTTGCAAAAAGATGTACAAATAATTTAATTCAGCTTTTATATAAGCAAAAATTCATCAAGACAATTCCTAATTTACATATCACACATCTGTTGCTGTAATGAAGTAAGGTGTACAGCAGGGTGTATGTGTATATGGTGAGGTGGGTGTAAGAATGAACGGAGAGTTTTGTCATATAAAGATCTTAGTTCTGCTACCAAATCGCTTTTTTAATTATCAATAAGACATCTTAGGTCTTGGTATCCAATAAGACAATAGTCTTCCTATACCACACATTACAATTCACCAAAATTGCAGGAGGTGGGCAAAAAACAAGCAGACTAGCACTGCAAAGCAGCTCCATCACCTGCATGTGGGCATGTGTGCATGGATGTATGTGTTTATAACTAGCGTGTGTGTATGTGCATGTGTGCATGGATGTATGTGTTTATAACTAGTGTGTGTGCATGTGCATGTGTGCATGGATGTATGTGTTTATAACTAGTGTGTGTGCATGTGCATGTGTGCATGGATGTATGTGTTTATAACTAGTGTGTGTGCATGTGTGCATGGATGCATGTTTATAACTAGTATGTGTGTATGTGCATGTGTGCATGGATGTGTTTATAACTAGTGTGTGTGTATGTGCATGTGTGCATGGATGTGTTTATAACTAGTGTGTGTATGTGCATGTGTGCATGGATGTATGTGTTTATAACTAGTGTGTGTGTGCATGTGTGCAAGGATGTATGTGTTTATAACTAGTGTGTGTGTGCATGTGTGCAAGGATGTATGTGTTTATAACTAGTGTGTGTGTGCATGTGTGCAAGGATGTATGTGTTTATAACTAGTGTGTGTGTGCATGTGTGCAAGGATGTATGTGTTTATAACTAGTGTGTGTGTGCATGTGTGCGAGGATGTATGTGTTTATAACTAGTGTGTGTGTGCATGTGTGCGAGGATGTATGTGTTTATAACTAGTGTGTGTGCATGTGTGCAAGGATGTATATGTTTATAACGAGTGTGTGTGCGGGCATGTATGCATGGATGTATGTGTTTATAACTAGTGTGTGTACAGGCATGTATGCATGGATGTATGTGTAACTAGTGTGTGTGCATGTGTGCAAGGATGTATGTGTTTGTAACTAATGTGTGTGTGGGCATGTGTGCATGGAGGTATGTGTTTGTAACTACATTCTTTTCTATCTTTAGTACTTGGACCCTATTGTTTGCCTCAACACATGGCTAAGTTGTAGACCAGTGAGTAAAAGATGGCTGGACTTGAGGCTACCGTGAGCTCATAACAGATAACTTGCAATAACTTTACATGAAATCTGGGTTTCTCTCATGATAGTAAAGGTAGATGTCTCGTATACGTGATTGTCGTCTATCAAGTGGTTAGCACGTAAAACAGATCTAAACAAGGATTTACTCACTAGGGAGAGAAAACTCAGACTCATACTACAGGTTGTAAGTATGCAAGCTGGTAGAAAATGGCAAAGAAAAAAATTTCCCAATGTTGCATCAACAAAACCACACACCTCTCCCTACCTATGTAATCAAACAATCAAAAATCATTTACTACATTCAAAGGTGGATCCTTACAGTAGATGTTATCTGAGATCTTATTTTATTTTGCTCGTTAAGTTAGAGACACATGTACACATGCATGTACTTGCTTGCCGGCATTTATTAAGATAGTATAAGTTTTAGTTTTGATTATTTTGTTTGAATTATACCACTGTGTGGACAAATAAGTTCATTTTTAAAAAAGATTTATTTATTTGAAAGTCAGAGTTACACAGTGAGAGGAGAGGCAGAGAGAGAGAGAGAGAGAGAGAGAGAGAGAGAGGTGTTCCATCTGATGGTTCACTCCCCAGATGGCCACTATAACTGGAGCTGTGCCGATCTGAAGCCAGGAGCAAGGAGCTTCTTCTGGGTCTCCCACATGGGTGCAGGGGCCCAAGGACTTGGGCCATTTTCTACTGCTTTCCCAGGCCATAGCAGAGAGCTGGATCAGAAGAGGAACAGCTGGGACCAGAAATGGCACCCATATGGGATGCCAGTGCTTCAGGCCAGGGCATTAGCCCATTGAGCCATAGCACCAGCCCCAGACAAATAAGTTTAAGTCCTCAAAAACAGATGTAATCTCTATATTACAATTAAATTTCAATGAGAACTTAAGCCAGTTAGAAGCTCATGGGACCCAGGTTAGAGGAGAACCTAGTGCTGAAATGTTTCATTTTTTTTCAAATGTAACTTTCTCACAGCATTTTACAAGTTTTACATAAAATTTCAAGTTGACAATATGAATATTTCAAAATGAGAGAGTTCTTTAGGGGACAGAATTAAAGAGAAAGTTACACACAGCTAGAAGTGGTGCAGGCAAGTGTTTATCTATCTAAGTTATACAAGTTTCATGTGTTTCATAGATACAGATTTAGGAACCTAGTTATACTTCTCCCCACTACCCTTTGTCTCACCCAAGCTCCAACAGGTTTATTGCTATATGTTATTTTATTTTTATTGTTTCATTAGCAGCTGTCAATCTTTCAAAGATGTGAGATACTCAAGCTTCCCCTTCCCACCTCCAGGGTTTGAACACCAATTATTTACATAATACACAGATTTAAGCAATTTATTAAGAACAAGGTCTGGGTGCTGGCGCCACGGTGTAGGGGGTAAAGCCTGCAGTGCCAGCATCCCATATGGGTGCCTGTTAGAGTCTCAGCTGCTTCTGTTCCGATCCAGCGCCCTGCTATGGCCTGGGAAAGCAATGGAAGATGGCCCAAGTGCTTGGGCCCTTGAACCCATGTGGGAGACCCGGAAGAAGCTCCCGGTTCCTGGCTTTGGATTGACCCAGCTCTGGCCCTTGCAGCCATCTGGAGAGTGACGCAGATGGAAGACCTCTCTCTGCCTCTCTGTATAACACTGCCTTTCAAATAAATACATATTTAAAAAAAAAAAACCCAAAAAACAAAAATACAAGACCAAGCTCTGGCAGAGTTATCCTTTGTGGTGGTGCAGCTTCACCAGCACTAAGAATGCCCACCTGCCACAAATGAGGTTTTCACCATGGCACTGCAGAATCCCACTGTCTAATGCTTATGACTACATTGCTATATTATAATCTTTCCCTTAAAAGTCTGCTTTGTAAACATAAAGGCAATAACGATGGGAAGTAAAAGTTCAGTGATGCAAACGCAACTAGGGATATATCTACAAAACATAAATGATCTAAAATACTCCTTTCAATAGGAGGGCATTCCAAAAAGTTTGTGGAAAAAATGCAAGTGCAAGACTAGTTTGGGGATGGGCCTTTGGCCTAGTGGTCTAGACGCCAGGTAAGATGTTCATGTCTCACATGAAAGCACAGCGGTTCCGTGTCAGGCAGGTTCTGCCCCTGACTCCAGCTCCCTGCTAATGCAGACCTTGCTAGGCAGCAGGTGATAGCTCAAGTAATCGGGTCTCATCATCCCCCCAGGAGACCTGGATTTAGTTCCCAGCTCCTGGCTTCAGTTCCAGCCGAATGTCTGTGAACATGAATGTATTTTTACTTGTGTGAAAGCCTGCTGTCCCCACAGTCACCAGCAGTAATAAACTGACAGCACCAGCCACTAGAAGACTCCCTAGTCCCTTTGCAAACACCTCTGATGGGTGTTGGAACCAAGGTGGCTACCCTTGGATGAAGAGCCAAGGTAGTGTGCTTGTTACAGAAGTTCTCATTCTTGCCAGAATTTAACACATTACTGTTGCCAAATTGGACAAGACCATGGTCTGTCTGATCAGCACAGACCGACCCTGTGGATCTCACTTCATTCTGTTTCTTTTATGTTTGTTCTTAGACACACGACCTCCTACGTGCAGAGCTCCACAGCGGCGTCAGACAGCCACACGTGACCCCGCACTCCGATGGAGCAATGCTTCCCCATCCCTGGCCCCCAGTGCCTCGCCCTTCTTGGGGGATTTTGCTCTTTGCTGTTGTTCCTGCTCGCCTTCATACCATGCCCCAGCTTGTCCATTTCCAGAGGAAACAGTGGGGCCCTGCACCCAGGGTATTTATTTCAACACTGGCGTCCTGCCAGGGCTCTGCCACTTGGAGCCAAGGCTGCGTTTGCTGTAGAAACGACTGGAGTGACGAGGAAAGAGGGGGCAGCAGCTGTGGGAGGAATGAATCCTTTCACTTCCCTTTTTGTCCATAGCAACATAAACCCACGTAGGGCAGTGGCATGTAGGGGCTGCGTGTGGAAGATTCTAGCTCTCACTGTAGAAGGAGGGGAGTAGAAGGGGAAAAAGAGGGAGAGGAGGAGGAATCAGCATGAGAAAAAAGGGGCGCACAAGAGAAAGAGAATTCGGCACAAAACAGACCTGCTCCCCACCTGAATACCGTACAAATTCTCTTCCTTGCCATGTGGACACATACCATGCAGCAAAGGAGAAAAGACAACGCCAAAGCCTTGATTCTGACATAGAGCCCAGAATCTTCGTCTTCCTCTGCCACAGGGACAGAAATGGACACCGGACAGTGTAAAGGGAACGAGGGTAGAATAAAATAAAATAAAATAAAATAAAGCAGACTTCTACTCTCTAACAGCAACCAAGCTCCTGTCCTCGATCTTAAGGGCTTCCCCACCCAGCCACTCCAAACTTTCAAACTGGTATCTTTTTGTCAGAATAGTTGAAGAGAACCATTATTAAACAAGTATCTTCACTTCTGTATCAACCAAGGAAAGAAACCAATAACAAGTTGCCCACAACCAGTGAGCCAGGCACCCAGTTTCTCCAAGATTAAACAGCACAAAAATGGCAGAGTACAAATTCTAACCCAGACTTTCCTGGTTCCAAATGAATGCCCAGTTATAGTCCTGTGCTGTGTAACGGGGCTTCAGTTGAGGACAGAACGCATAGCTAATGCTGATCCCCAGCGAAGTCTCAGCTCTCTTCAGCTTGTGGTGAGAACAGTAGGAGATGCTCGGTGACACACTGCTCAGATGTAGCTCATTATTAAGTAACTCATAACCGCACCAGGTCATGGCAAGAAAGTTCATTGAAAATGCATAGAAGGAAGAAAACTGTGTGTGGATTCCAAGACAATTCCAAAACAGGCAAACATCTTGTAATCTCATTTTTCCACCGAGTACCCTCACGTTTCACAACTTCAGAATGTAGCTCTCACCCTCCAGCCATGCTTCTCCCAGATTTTTGAAGGCAAAATCCTGCATTTCTCCCTTTTCACTGTCTACACCTGTTGAAACTTAAGTCCAATAACTTATGGAATAAAATGTGTGCATAACTGCAAATGTCTTTTGGAGCCTGGTAACTGCTCACATAAACGAAGAAGCCTAGCTTCATGACTGCAGATCCTGTGGGCCCCGTGTGAACTCAGGGGCACCAGCCCTATTTCTGCAACATCTAAGGGCTTAGGCTCTAGGGACTATTTCTATTCCAGAAACTGACACATGTTATCTAGTTATTGCTTTTTAATTATTATTTTTTATTTGAGAGGGAGAGGGACACTGACAGAGAGAGCTCGCACCTGTTGGTTTACTCCCCAAATGTTCAAGATGGCCAGGGACGGCCCAAATTGGGATCCAAGAATTGAATCCAGATCAAGCCCGTCTTTCGTGTGGGTGGCAGGTACCCAAGGATGCTGCCTCCCAGGATGCACATTAGCCAAGAGCTGGAGTTTGATGCAAAGCTAGGATCTGAACTCAAGTACTAAGATCAATGTGGGATGCAAAAATCCCAAGCAGTGTCATAACAGCTTTGCAAATACCTACCCTCACGTCCTCCACCATTGTGATACAGTGTTTGAATCTTAGCACAGAAAGTAAATATACACACATGTATACACATATGCACTATAGCTGTGGATATAAATATGTATGCATACATGTATGCTTTATATCCGCTTATTGTACTTACTCTACTAATTTCTAATTAGTAGGAATCATTTACAATGGAACATTTTCATCTTGCAAGTCATTCAAAGGATTATTAGATCTCTTGCATCCATACTGTTCACAGCTTCTATCCTTTTTGGTTTCTTCTTCTAAAACTTCACATTCCTTCACAATACCTTTTTTTAAAAAAAAATAAATCATTTATTCATTTGAAAAGCTAACTTACAGGGGGCAGGGGTAGGGAGAGAAAAAGAGAGAGAGAGAGAGAGAGAGAGAGAGAGAGAGAGAAATAACAGTTGATCTTCCATCGATTGGTTCACTTCCCCAAATGGCTGCCAACAGCTGAGGCTAGGCCAAACTAAAGCCAGGAACTCCATCCAGGCTTCCCATGTGAGTGGCAGGGGCACAAGCACTTGGACCATCCTCTGCTGCTTTCCCAGGCACATTAGCAGGGAGCTGGATTGGAAGTGCAGCAGCAGAAACGAGCGCTTACGTGGGATGCTGGTGTTGCAGGCAAGCAGCGTAACTGACTGTGCCGTAACGCTCGCCCCAACATGGTAGTACCATTTTTTTCATCACAAAGGAGTTCTGTTAAACAATAATTCTTTTAATTACCAAAAAAACCAAGGAAACTGAGGTTGAAAGCAACTTTCAATAACTTAGCCAAAGCTTTAGAGGACGGATTTGAATTCTGATTAATTATTTTTTTAAAAATATTGACTTCTTTATTTATTGAGAAAGAATGTGCTCCATCCACTGGTTCACTCCCCAGATGTCCAGAACCGCCAGGGCTGGGGTTACAGCTGGATCCAGGAACTGGGAACACGATCTAGACCTACCATGTGGGTGGCAGGAGCTCAGCTAACTGAAACCATCACTGCTCCCTTGCAGGATGTGCGTTGGCGGAACATTGGGAGTAAGTGGTCAAAGGTGGGAATCAAATCCGGGTACTCAAATGTGGGTGGCGGGCATCTTACCTGTTAGGCAAAACACCTGCTCCCCTAAATTCTGAGCAATTGTAAAGGCAACAATTTACCCAATTAAAAATAATGATCCTTTTACGACTTTTACTCTATTAACTGGGAAAAGTTTTATTCAACACACTAAATTGAAACCTAAGTCCCAAATTGGTATTTAAGGGTTTTTCATTCTGATCGCCTGCTACCTTTCCAGGCTTAGAAAATGATTAGCTCTCTATTTCCAGCCAGTCAGGGAGGCTGTCCTCCAACAATGTAAATATTTCCGAGATACTAATTTGGGGGCAAGCTGTAAAAATGGGTGATTGTGTTGAAAATTCAATGGTGCCTTTCTAAGGTTAATCTCATTATCTAGAAAATATTTCAGTGTGAATGTAAGTGGAAAAATATTAATATGCCTCTTAGCACCTAAACGTGCATTTTGTCTCCATAAAGCTCAGCAAATATTAGCTAATTAATCCTAATGAAAGCCTCACAATACACACGGGGTCACATTCACTCTCAATAGGTATTTATCAAGTAGGCCTCTGGCTCCTACACATCATGAATTACAGCCTGAGATCCACAGCCGGCCCATCTGAAGTCCTAATGAAATAGCAAGCGCCATTTGATCTATTTATAGCCCACTGTTTCCTGGGGTTCCGTTAGGCCATTGCTTTGCCCTTCAATTGCACTGCATCCCAGAAAATAGCCCTCTCTGTGTGACAAGCAGGGACCACCTCATTTAGTCACCAAAAACAGTCTTTTTATACCTTATTAATGCAACTTTTCTGATTTTAGCAAGTACACATTGAAGAATAAGCCACATGTTTTCCTTTATTAAGCTTTAACCTCTACGTACGTGCTAGGTACTCATGGGTGACACCCTATAACTCTTATTCTCTTGACTTTATTTTCAAAGGGTCACATGGTATCTAAATGACATACATACATTCTCCAAAATTGGCCCCCAAACAATTCATCTAACTGTAACCTGCAGCATTTATCAAGATTCTTAACAAATGCAAAAGAAAAAAAGTGTGTCATTCTGCTGATCACTAAAGTTATACCTAGAAGTCTTTGGAATTTTCTCCTTATGTGAGAAAAGCAGCTTGTGGGATAAAGGAAATACTAACATGAATATGAAAAAAAAAGTCCCAAACATGAAAAGAATCAGCAGAGCAAGGTTTAGGAAAATCCACATGGAAGACCAGGAAGAAGCTCCTAGCTTTGGATCGGTGCAACGGGGGCTGTAGTGGCCATTTGGGGAGTGAACCAATGGAAGGAAGACCTTTCTCTCTGTCTCTCTGTCTATAACTCTACCTGTCAAATAAAAAAAAATAGCATAAGTGCAACATATCTGTATAAAACTATACAAAAAAAAGGTAAATGCTGTGGTGATGAACATACTAACATCTTGGAATTAAGTGAATGAATTATATCTAAACAAGATAAAGAAAGAAAAGCAAGCAAGCTATATCCTCAGTAAATGATAATCATGGTGGGGCTGGCGCTGTGGCATCGCATATGGGTGCTGGTTCTGGTTCCAGCTGCTCCGCTTCCAATCCAGCTCTCTGCTATGGCCTGGGAAAGCAGTAGAAGATGGCCCAAGTCCTTGGGCCCCTGCATCCATGTGGGAGACTGGAAGACGCTCCTGGCTTCAGATTGGCCCAGCTCTGGCCATTGCAGCCATCTGGGGATTGAACCAGCAGATGGAAGACCTCTCTCTCTCTGTCTCTACCTCTCTCTGTAACTCTCTTTCAAATAAATAAATTTTAAAAAATCTTAAAAAATATACTCATGGCAAAAAAAAAGCTGCAAATAAAAATAACTACTTCACTTATTTAGTCCAAGGTTATAATATTTGCAGTGATCACGGCCACTGGTAAAACAAATAGATTCAATGTTTTGGGAAGCTATATTTTTCAAATGTTTTAAAATTCAAACCATTATAACCTTTGATGCAGAATGCCACTGGGCACATCCTGTTTTCTTAATACTTAGGTGACATGAATATGAATGCACACACCCTCCCATTCATCAGGTTTGGGAGCATACACACAAACATTGACTCAGTGGCTGTAGTTCTCTCTCAGGGCTTTGTTTGCTTTTTGTGTCAAAATGCCCTGTACACCCACATGGCTATCAGACTGTTCTTAGTATGTGCATGTCTGTAGCAAAACATCCTTGTCAGGGCATCACAGCAAGACCAGGGAGATGCTGTCATTTGACCCTAGAGGCCCAACTCTGTCTCTCGGATGCTGCTGTCCCCTAGGGCACACAGTGCGGTGGAAAGTTAGAGAACCATGGGGTATAGGTAGCACATCTTTGTGGGATATCAGTTTTATTCAGTTAGGAAGAACATTTTAATTTTCTTCCAAAGCGTTGTTTTGGAGTACATGTGTATGTTTAGACTCAAGGGTATAAATAAGCAAATCATCTTACTTTCCTTTATGTTCTACCTTTGCATGTTTTTACTTAAAAAAAAAAATAAACCTTATGGTAAAAAACAAACAAAACAACCCCACCACCTTTATATGTCATAACAACCAGAAAAGTTAACATTTTGTCAGTGTCCCTTTCTTAGTAAAAGACTGATTTTTCAACTGGCACACTGCTATCTACCTAAAGGAATTCATTTCCCAATATCCCTTTCAGCTAGATGTGAGCATGTGACCTTGTTCTAACCAATGACAATGAGCTGAATCTAATTCTAACAGATATACACTTAGGAAAAGCAAGGAAATATTCATGTGAGAATTGTTGCAAAGCAAACCAGATAGGTTTTTGCTGCAAGAACAAACTATGTCCATGACTCTTCCCACTGGATCAGTCCTGGCCCACCAGACACAAAAAGGTAGAATTAGTCATTTCAAGGACAGTTTTAGGAAGACTGCACAAATAGCTGTCTTTGAAAAATGGATGAAAACCACATTCTTCTCCTTTTGATTACATACTGATTACATTTCTGTTCAACTAAGAATATGGCTTGATGATTAAAAAGCAACAACTATTGAAGCAACAAAGTGCACACAAAACAACAAGCTGAAAATGCAACACTGGTAGTCAGCAAGTACCATAACTGACCTGAAAAGTGATCTCTGTTAAATATAAGAGTGGGAGTAAGAGAGGGAGGAGATGTACAATTGGGGACATGCTCAAGCTGACTTGCCTCAAGTGGTGGAGTTAGAAATGTGCCAGGGGATTCCAATACAATCCCATCAAGGTGGCATGTACCAATGCCATCTCACTAGTCCAAGTGATCAATTTCAGGTCACAATAGATCATAATGATAGGTCTAATAGTCAAAGGGATCACACAAACAAGCTAGTGTCTGTTAATACTAACTGCTGGAATAAAAAAGGGAGAGAACGATCCAACAGGGGAAGCGGGATACACAGCAGACTCATAGAATGGAAGAAGTCCTAAATAGAACTCTGGCCTCAGAATCAGCCCTTAAGGCAGTCGGATCTGGCTGAAGAGCCCATGAGAGTATTTTAGGCATGGAAAGCCAAGACACTCTGGAAAACAACAAACAAACACAACAACAAACCAAACAAACCTAAATGAAAGATCTCTGTGAGTGAGATCCCAGTGGAAAGAATGGGACATCAAAGAAGGAGGTACCTTTCTCTGAAGGGATGAGAGAACTTCTATTTTGACTATGGCCTTGTCGAAATAAGATCAATGGCCTTGGCAACTCATGACTAGAGCCTAGGGAGATTGCTGACGCCTTAAACAAGAGTGTCAAATTGTTAAGTCAACAACAGGAGTCACTGTGCACTTACTCCTCATGTAGGATCTCTGTCCTTAATATGTAGTTCAATGTGAATTAATGCTATGACTAGTGCTCAAGCAGTATTTTGCACTTTGTGTTCTGTGTGGGGGCAAACTGATGAACTCTTTACTCAATTTACACTAAATCGATCTTCTGTATATAAAGATAATTGAAAATGAATCTGGATGTAAATGGAATGGGAGAGGGAGCGGGAGATGGGAGGGTTGCAGGTGGGAGGGAAGTTATGGGGGGGAGCCATTGTAATCCATAAACTCTACTTTGGAAATTTATATCTACTAAATAAAAGTTAAAAAAAAAAGTTAAAAAATAAGACTGAAAATGACATCACATTGTCTGAGAGAGGATGGTTGGCAAACTACAGTTTGCCACAGTAGCATGACGCAACTGTGATTGCAGAATGGAGGAGGCCATTGGTTTTGGGTTTGTGACCCTCCACTCTCTGCTCTCTTCCCCAGCGGCCAGGCATGGTGTGTGCCTCTCCGTCTCAGGTGAAGCTATCACAGGGAACCAGTGGGAAACAGGGCTTAGAGCATGTTGACTTCCTGGTAATTAGAAGACAGCTTTTGGAAGCCCGTGCCCAGAGAGGGGATTAGGCCAGGTGTTCCTGTGGGTGGCCAGGGAGGAGTGAGGCATGCCTCTGAGAGCCACAGGATGATGACAGCACAAAAGAGGTCTGTCTCAGCCAAGAAAAAGGCTGGCCTGGGAGAGTGGGTGGCATGCTGGCTCCACAGTCTACGCAGAAACTGCCCCAAGCAAGAGGGGCCACAGCCCCAACAGGATCATGCTCAGTGGGGTCCTGAAGGGATACAGGCACCAAATTTTGAAATTCTGGTGGCTTGGATAAGAGGACCCACAGCTGGCAGACCTCGACTCACCTGCCTACACACCAGGGCATCTTTGCAAGGTTCCAGGAGGAGGAACCTACAGCTGAGAAAACGAATTTCTTCCTAACATGACAGGCTTAGAAGAAACAAAGTATAGGTCTCTTGAGCACTCTAATTTGCAGATTAATAATCATATTTAATCTAGCCATTAAAATGATAATATAATTATATCAGAAAGTTTTTATAATATTATGGACAAAAGAGAATAAATATATGAAAACAGGATCTCTCTCACATACACACCACACACACACATGCGCACACACACTCATTAGTTCAAAGCACATAGGAAAAAAAAGGATGTCAGGAAATATACCAAAATGTTGCTGTTTCCTCTTTTTTTCAATGGCCCTGGAAGAGGAATATTATTTCCTTTTTCTACAGTATGGTTACAGTTAAAAGTGGAAAAACAATTCCAATGAACGCGTATGATTAGAATCCTTGAAACCTAACTCAGGCTGATTTTTGCTCTTGTGGCCTTCTGCTTTCAAGGCATCCCCTTGACACAGCACTTGAATCTTAGTGATTGCTTAGCTGCATTTCAGGGATGCGCAAAGTGGAAGGAAGAGGAGGAGAGGGTCTTTTTTGTTAATGTTTTATATTTGGCTTCAAGTATATAGGTATTAATAATAGGAATTTGATGCTGGTGAGTTTAAACATACTGTATCTGTTTGGGTAAAGCATGCAATTTGTTCTGAAAAAGTCTTGGTTTCAGTATTGGGTAAATATTTAGGTTTGACTAACTACTCTTTTGACTACTGAAAGCAAAATCAACGCTAAAAATGCTTCTTTGGATGATCAGAAACATGAGAGTACTTAAACTTTGTAGAAAATGGAATTAAAAGATGAGTTTATTTGGTTGTAAAATGTTTTTGACCTCTGTGCATGTGAGGGGTCTTCAAAAAGTTCTTGTAAAATGCCTATTATGAAAATAAAGTATGCACGGGTTTCAAAAATTTTGCACCAAAGCAAACTTATTTTTTAATTCCATTTTCCACAAACTTTTGCTCTATCTTCCCTTATGCTACGTTTGCAAAACTAAGCTAACCTGTTTGGATAACAAAAATCAGAATTCTCACTAACACACTTGTAATGCAATAGCTGCAATATACAAAACGAACATTAATTTTTGTTTTTGTTTGGAAAGGGAAGGAAATGAAGGAAGGGGTGTTTCTCCTTTTGATTTTGAAGAAGTGGCACCGTGGGGTGGTGAAGAGCTCATAAAGACAGCAACCTCAATTTTTATGGGATATCTCATCAGCTTTGTGATTCAGTGTCAGTTTTATAAACTGCACCCCTCCTCTTTCCCTACCTGTGGCACTGGGATTACACAAAAAGTGGCTTCTCTAAAGGTTTGTGAGGATGAAATGCTATTTGTGAGTATACAGGCACACAGCGAGCACAGCACAGGGCTCTTCCATCATCATCATCATCATCATCATCACCATCACCATCATCACCATCACCATCACCATCACCACCATCACCATCACCATCATCATCACCTTCATGATCATCTGGATTTGTTCTCAAGAAGGAAAAGTGACCCTTAATCCTGGACATTGGCAAAACTACAGTGTAAATCACAAAACTCACTTTCCTGTTAGATATCCCAGTTGTTCCTACAGTGTCAATAACCTCCTAAGAGGAAAATACATTTTTAGACCTGTTCCTCTTTACTAGACTACAATATTTCATATCCAACTAATCAAGAAAGAAAAGTTAAGTGGGAAATTAAGCAGGTCCATTGCTCCATAAATTACATTTGTAATATCAAAATTATTAAATTCAGACAACTGCTTTATAGACTAAATCAAAATATGATTTTAACAATTTTTTTAAAAAACGATAATCACAATGTTTTTATTTTTAAATAAAAGAAGATGGAATCTTACTATGCACTTTGCTAGTTGTGTGCAAAAGCTTTCTTGTGACTTATCTAGAATTAGCATATTCATATAAAAATCAAAGTCAGAAATCCAGGGTTTATAGGGGATCAGCAGAGAAAACAAAGGAGGGGTGCCATCAGTGGAGGACTGGCACACTCTGAGGGTGACAACACCCAATACCTGGTCTCTGCACAAAGGAGCAACAGGAATGGGGCAACTGCAGACCCCCGGAGACAGGGGCCTACCAAGAGAGGGCACCTGCTCTGGGCAACAGGAAATCAAATCCAGGAATGCCAGGCAGTCTGATCCCCACCTCCTCCCACCCCCAAAGAACCAGAAATAACTCTATGTTAAGACTTGGGGACTGATTTAATTAAACACAAAATGCAGAGGACAGACAAAGCACATGTCAGGGCCAAATGCTAGTGTGTCACTTATGACGGAAGTGTCCCAATCTCTTAAAATACTGTCAGCAGCATCACTTTTGGTGTGTTCAAAATTGGGGGAAAAATGTTGTTTAATCCCTTGTAGTATATAAGCCCAGATATATTTGAATACACCCAGTTATTTTAAGTCAATACAAAGTGCCTGCAAACTAGAAAAGCAGCTCACATTTCTGTAATCAAGATCTCTCCAAATGCTGCTGATTTTCAACCCAGTCAAAGCCAGGGGAACAGCCAAAGGACTTCCAAGCAGAAAACACTGTGGTCATAATGTCACACACTGGATTTCCATGGAGGCATCTGCTGCCCTTTCCAACTTGCCTCCCTCTGGCTTTACATGTTTTGTAATCAACTTGAAAGAATTGCGCAGGTGCTGAAGAAGGTCCCACTGGCAACAGGAGACTTAGTAGTAAGAGAGAGACGGCATGAAGACAGAGGAAGTGACCAGGAGTCAAGTGTCAGAGGACTCAGGACTTCTGTGAAGGGCCCTGTGGTCCATTCGGGCTTACAGAGCTCACTGTATTGACTGGCACTTTACCAAAGGGTCCTTACTTCTCTCCCCAGCACAGCAGCTGAAACACGTACCATGAGTATTACACAAGCCCAGCGCACTGCAATCATGGCCCTGGGTTCCAGGACAGAAGGTCGGTAATGCCCAGCATTCTATTTCAGAAACATGGCTGCTTAATTCAACAAACATTCACTGGAAATCTATTAGGTGCCAGGCCCGGGGCCGTTACAAACACTTACTAAGAAATGACCTAAAAAGCTGTTGTTTTCTTATAGGTTAAGGCTAAATCTCTGCAGTGCCTTACCACTCTGAAATCAGCCTGTGCTTTGCCCTGAAGGGTGACACATTCAAGCTGTCTAGGAAATTGCATCTGAACTCTCACATTTCCGAAAACAAAACCTTGTTCACCTTTAACTCAGAATTGTGACTGTAGATAAGTCATTTGAGAAAACAAACCCTCTGATATTTTTGTGTGCTGAGGGATTTTTACTACGAATGGATTGATCAATTTTGTTCCAACAGTCACTTAAATAATGTTTACCCAGTAGCTGTGATCAAGACATTTCTGTATGAGGGCTAGGTTTAAATGCTGACTCTGTCATCAGTGATGGTACGTTCCGGAGAAAGACAAGAATGCAGGGAGCAGCAATTAACCTCCAGCTCAACACAATCATGTTTTGTTGTGCTGAACTTCTAGTGAGTTCACAGTTGAGAGTTGATGCTGTATGAGGTCTTGTTGTTGTTATTTGGCTGCGGTTATTTATTTCTATGAGATACATAATTTCTGGGGCCGGTGTCATGGGTGTAGTGGGTTCAGCTGTCACCTGCAATCCATACAAATCCCGGCTGCTCCACTTCTGATCCAGCTCTGTGCTAATGAGCCTGGGAAGGTAGAGTAGGGTAGCTCAAGTCCTTGGGCCCCTGAACCCATGTGGAAGACCCAGATGAAGCTCTTGGCTCTTGGCCTGGCCCAGCCCTGGCTGTTGTGGCCATTTGCAGGAGAGAACCACTAGATAGAAGCCCTCCCTCTCTGACTTTCCTTCTCTCTCCGTAACTTTGCTTTTCAAACAAACAAATCAATCTTTTTAAAAGATTTATAATTTCAAAGACTACAGAAAATGAACTATTCAAAATTTTAAGCAAAACATTTTAGTAGCTTACTTTTTAAAATTATTGAAGCATTCACCACTCAATATTATATAAATTCTTTTGCATTTTAAACTGTTGCACTTTTTATTTTTTTTCACTCCAAAGACTGAGTTTTAAAATAAAGTATATATTAATATGAGGAAAACCTACATTTATTTATTTATTTTTTTATTTTTGACAGGCAGAGTGGACAGTGAGAGAGAGAGACAGAGAGAAAGGTCTTCCTTTGCTGTTGGTTCACCCTCCAATGGCCGCCGCGGCCGCCGCACCGTGCTCATCTGATGGCAGGAGCCAGGTGCCAGGTGCTTCTCCTGGTCTCCCATGGGGTGCAGGGCCCAAGCACTTGGGCCATCCTCCACTGCACTCCCTGGCCACAGCAGAGAGCTGGCCTGGAAGAGGGTCAACCGGGACAGAATCCTGTGCCCCGACAGGGACTAGAACCCGGTGTGCCAGCGCTGCAAGGCAGAGGATTAGCCTGTTGAGCCACGGCGCCAGCCAAACCTACATTTCTTCTGTCAATCAGAACAACTCCAAGTTTGGTGTTCAGGAGCCTAAGAGCAAAGATCATAGAGCACACATTCCCTAAAGAGTCTGCTTTGTGACCTATGCCAGGAGCCATGGAGAGCAGAGTGTGAGCGTCCAGGGAGGGGGTAGGTAGTCATAACAGCTAAGTAAGTCATCACCCAGGAGGCCAGAATCCCATGGGAGTGTCTCTGCTGGAGTGAAAGGCAGCAGCAGCAGTATATTTTCTTCTAAGGTGGTTACTGACATTGTAGGAACAACGAGAATATCTAACGGGAAAGTGAGTTTTGTGATTTACACTGTAGTTTTGCCACTGTCCAGGATTAAGGGTCACTTTCCTGCTTGAGAACAAATCCAGATGATCATGAAGGGATGGTGATGGTGATGGTGATGGTGATTGTGGTGGTGATGGTGTTGAGTTCCAGGCTCCTGAGTTCAACCTGATCTAGCACTGGCTGTCATGGGAAATGAACCAGCAAATGGAAACTGTCTCTCTTGTCTCTCTGTTTTTCAAATACAATGAAAATAAATAGGTACAACTTTTTAAAAAGAAAATTGCAATTCATGCGAGGAATGAAACAAACAACTTGCAGCTCAGAAAGTGAGAAAGGAGAACTGCTTGTAAGAAAATCCATTGCATCGTTTCCATCATGGCTACCGAAGAGCACCACCGAGCAAAGGTTGAAGGGTTAGAAGGACAATGGAAACTCCTCTGTTGGGAGTACCATGAGTGGACTGTGACAGGTATCAAGTGGCACCAAGTAAAACAACTCTGAGAATGCACCTGTATTTCACACCAGGTAGGGCCCCAGTTGGCTGATCCATAATAAAGCCCCTTGTGAGCTAAGCTGAGCTCTCCCTATAATCCTTTCCCACATATCTCAACCTGCTGTGGGGATTTTCTTAAACTGCTATTAGCAGTGACTAAAACTCCTAATCCCCTGCTATGCCTTTATTATTAACACATACAATTATCATGCTGTAGCATTAAAGAACTGTGAAAAACTTTATCTGATTTCTAAATCTCACCTTGTTTTTTTCCTGAGAATAACTGAGATTTCTCACAGAATTACTATTTCCGCCATTCTGTCTGTATTTTTACTGGAAGTTACTGTAGTTGTAAGGTTAATAATTGACACCTCCTTCAGGTATGAAGGGATCTTTCTTCAGTTCATTAAAGACGAAAGCATATTTTCAGCCCATTCCTGGAAAGGTAAAACCCACTCAGAGATCTGGTTGCTGGATGCAGAATGGAATTCATCTGACTTTACAGTAATTATAAAATCAACCATCAAGGCATCTTTTCTCTAATCATACTTTGGAAAGATTACTAAGAAGCCCAAACCCTTGAATGACAAAGCAAGGATATGTACTCCTCACTCTGCTGCTAAGGACTCTGAGGCCACAATGGATGTGTCTTGCTGTGCCATGTAAAGTCTCATATCCCCACCTCCTCTTTCCACTCCTTCAGCCCTTGTTATTCTATCTGAAGTCCATCAGTTTCTGTGCCATTGGAAGAGAATTGTTAAGTGAGAAATAATTAGACCCTTCGGGCTGAACTCGGCTGCCTCCACCTCACCGAGTGAAGCATCAGTGCCTGCTGCCTGCTGTAGAGGAATTCTTTTAATTTTTTTTTTTACCCCACCTCAACCTCCATGAGAAAGAGTTTCCAACACTGACTGCCCTGTTTTCCCCAAGCACTCACTCTCATCGGCACACTTTGGGTTCCCCAGGATCTTAGTGAGCTCATTATTTCTAACCCTTGATGTTTGAGGAAGGGTTGCATGATACAAAACCTGACTTCTCATCATATTTGTAGACAATTCCAAGCTTTTAGAAAATAGGACAAGAACATCCAATAAATGTGAAATGAAAATAAAACGTGTGAGAAAAGCTAAAGTCAGATTAAGGAGCAAACATCACTCAGTGACATAAACCTATGCACGCAATCCTACTCCCTCTAAAAAAAAGTCACACAAGAAAATATAATAAATACTATTATAAAGCTTGGAGATTTTGAATTTGGAGGTTAAACCCCTAGAAGACAGATTACAAGAGTGGCACTGGGTTCAGCTTAAAGATAAGGTTGGTTGCATTACTGTTTGATGAGCCTTGAAGATCATATGCAGAACTGAAGCGGTGGACAATTCCTGATGGAGCTTTAAGTTAACCGTTGACTCCCACAGAGACATAAACTGTATCTAGAAAAAGTACCACAATCTGTGTTTGATTCAAAACTGCACCAAGAACAGTTCTGAAGACCTTTTTCTTTTTTTCTAGGGCTGTCTTTACTCTAATAAGGAAAAGAAACTTTCAACAAATTTCTCTCTTAAAGTGTCACAAAAGGCCATTTGTAGGTTTATAATTTCAGAAACATCGATAGCTAGAATTTTTTTGAAACTTCCTGAAAATACTCAGATGTATTTATACTCAGTTCAATCACAGTATTATTCTATAGAATAAACTTTTAAACATTCAGGTGCCAGCACTAAGGCATAGATGGTTAAGCCTCTGCTTTCAGTGTTGGCATCCCATATGGGAGCCAGTTCAAGTCCCAGCTGTTCCACTTCTGATCCAGTTCCCTGCTAATGTGCTGAGAAGGCAGCAGAAGATGGCTCAAGTCATTGGGCTCCTGTACCCAATGGGAGACCTGGAAGCAGCTCCAGACTCCTGGCTTCAGCCTTGCCTAGCTCTTACCATTGCAGCCATTTGGGAAGTGAACCAGCAGATGGAAGATTTATTGATCCCCCCCCCCACTTCTGTGTCTCTGCCTTTCAAATCAGTAAGTAAATCTTAAAAAAAAAAAAAAACAACTTTTAAACATTCAATAAATAATCTCAACTTGCTTGCTTTGTTTTTTGCTTCTAAATACTGTAAATGGCTAGATTCCAGAGAGTAGTTATCCTCAAATGCCTTCCAATAATGCCTGCCAGATTCTGTGGTTCAGAAGTAATTTAAAAGTAGAAATGTGTAACAAATGAGATCTAGAGGAAAACACTGGATGTTTTATCACTAGAAAAATCATTTTTTCAGTGAGAAACAGTACATACATACACATATATATGAATGCATACACACAGATCCACATAAATAAGACAGAAAACGAAAAATGAATTGAAACGTTTTATTTCCATTACAGACAAACTGGCCAGAGTAGAAAAGATATAAATCACTCTATTTTTTAATAAAAATGAATCTGATTAATTGCATCATGAATTTCAAGAATGACACTAAAGTTAAAACAGTACTTATGATATGTGGTTTGTTTTTTGGAGGGGAGGGGGGCAATACTTTAAAGTTTAGAAACCACCTTCTTATGTAAGACATCCTTTCTACATCTAACAAAATAGCTTTTAAATAATGAATGGTTCAAAAGAAGAAATACTCATCTAGTTATTAAGTTTTTCAACACTTGGTATTCAAGCCTTGGCTGAGATGGTCCAAAGGTAATTCATGTGCTGGGTAAAGGTTAATTAAACCTAGAGACTTCAACACTGTGTGCTTGGTGGATTTATTCATCCATTCACCCTTCCAAATAGTCATGAAATGTTACTTAAAGGCCAAGTATCTTACTACACACTACACATACAGAAGAGCAAAGGACAGATCCACGCCTCGCCTTTCCAGAGCATATATCCCAGGAAGCAGACAAAATACGAGGGTTTACAATCATGTCGTTATCTACAGGGGACACGAGCAGAGAAACCTTGGCCTGGGGCAGTGATAGACTTCTCTACTGAAATCATTCGAGGGACAAAATCAACTTGGCTATACAAGGAGAGGACAGAACGCTATGGGCAGGTAACAGTGTGAGAGAGAAGTGAAGGGAAGATGGGAGGGCTACAACGAAGACAGAAGGGAAGGAAGGCAGGGAAGTGACCTTGATGGACATGAGGCATGGATGGATTTTAGCCTGAGGGCAAGGGGACCAAAAGTGTTTCAGATTCCAGATGTTTTTCAGATTTGGGGAATATCTGCATATGCAAAATGAGATATCTCAGGGATGGGCTCCAAGTCGAAACATAAAATTCATCTATATTTCATACATACCTTGTATACATAGCCTGAAGGTAATTTTATACTTTATTCTTAATGCACTTACGCTTTAACTGAAACTCATCACATGAGGTCAGGTGCAGAATTATCCACTTGTACTGTCATGTCAGTGTTCAAAAAGTTCCAGATTTCAACACATTTTGATTATCAGATTTTTGGATTAGGGGTGGTTAACCTGTATTAAAATCATGCACAGGGGTAGGAGTTGAGGCACAACAGGTTAAAGCCACTGCTTGCAACACCCACGTCCTATAACAGAGTGCAAATTTGAATCTTTGCCACTCTGATTTCAATCCAACTCCCTGGTGATGCACCCCCTATGAGGCAGCAGAGGATGGCTCAAGTCCTTGGGCCCCTGCTACCCACGTGAACAGTTAGGATGAAGTTCTACGCTCCTGGCTTCATCCTGGCTCAGCCCTGGCTGTTGTATGCACTTGGGGAATAAGACATCTCTCTTTTGCTCTGTAGTTCAAGTAAATAAAAATAAATAAAAATGTTTAAAACTCATGCAGAAATTGTGGACAACACTGTGCCATGGCAAGGATGCAAATAGGAAGCCCCTATAGGAAATGACAGTGAAGCAGCCCAAGGAATTGGCTCAGTAAGCAGATCTAAAGATATTTGGTTGTAATACAAGATAGGATTGGATGCGTGGGTGAGGGAGAGATCAGTGTCAAAGAAGATGCACAGCATCTGCCATGGACAACTTAGTAGATGAACGTGTCTTCATGGAATACACTATGAAGCAGAGAAAGATGGCAAAGGGAAGCGAAGATGATATGTCTAGTTAGACAGACAGAGTCTGAAACACTTCCTAGGCAAATGGCTAACAGATCCAGAACACTGGGAAAATCAGTAAAGACAAAGAATTGGTATTTATCAGTATGTGGGTCTGTAAAGAAACAATATGGTAGCCACCAACATGTGGCCATGAAGCACCTTGGCAGGGTGTGGCTGGTGAGCTGTGCCACACTTCTGCACACAATGCATGCTACTAGATTTCAAACTGATGTGAGCAAGGAATGTAAGATCTCCAGAATTTTTATACTGATCATGCATGGAAATCCCATTTTTGATGTATCCAGTTAAACATAACTCATTACAAAACTTGATTTCTCCTGCATCTTTTTTACTTTTGTAATGTGGTTACAAGAAAATTTAAACGTACATATCAGGTTTGCACTGTGAATCGCATTATGTTTCTATGGGATAGTGCTGATGAGACAGTAAGAGAAGTCCGGAAGAGTACAAAAAAAAAAAAAAGACAATTTAGGCTCTGACAGAGCTGTGGAGTTCAACACATGTGGGTTGGAGAAGCAGGAGCTGCACATGAATAAGCTGATACAGCTGGACTATGTGGAAACAGCAGAAGACAGGAAAAGCTCCACACAGCCAGTGAAGGGATGACAGGGTCAAGTTCTGCAGGGAGGCAAACCAAGAAAAGGACAGCAAAGCATTTCTTTGAGCTTGAACATAGGTAGAAGCATAAATGGCTTCCAAAACAGCAATTTCTGAAAAACCACAATTAGATTACTATAATTTAATTTCCTGTATTGTATGTATATTTCACTACAAATTTCCAAATTCATGTCGTGTTGCCTTTCAACTGACCTATTATTTTAAATCAGTTTCTTTTACCTTATATTAAGCCACGCTTCTCACCACCAGCCCAGAAATGCTCCTCGAGTATAAATTGCTAATAAATACCATGACCCAAACCAAAGAACAGGAAAAGAAAATACTGTCTTTAAACTATATATATTTTCATATATTGTTTTTGTGGGGTCCTGAGTGTTTACTACTACAGAAAGCTCATTTATATAATCTCTCAAATCTTAAAATTCTAAAATTATGTTGATTACTTATTTATTTATTTTCATTCATTTGGAAGGCAGAGACAGGGATTTCCCACCGACTGGGGCTGGTCCAGTCTGAAGCCAGGGACCTGGAACTCAACCTGAGTCTCCCTGGCAGGATCCCATGGACCTGATCCATCACTGCTGCCTCCAGGATGCACCTGTCAGGAAGTTGGAAGCTGGAGCAGAACTGGGACTGAAACCTAGGAACTCCCAATTGGGATGCGCGTGTCACACATGCATCCTAACCAATGCACAAAATGTCTACCCCCAAATTCTAAAGTTATTTATGTATGTCATTATTAGTTTTTTTATAATTCTTCATCTCATCCTCAATAAAAATCTGTTCTTACAAGGTACAGCAACCTCACTGAATGTATCCACTATGTGCCTGACATGGGCACATTGTTTCCCTACCAACTTTCCTTAAACATTTATTCAACCAATGCTTCTTGAGAGTTCATTTTGTGTCCCACCTGGTATACAGCATGACCAAACCCAAGTCTCTGCTCTCACTTGATTACAAACTGGCAGCACAATCATCAATAGCACGGTGTCATAGCCCTACCAACCACCACTACCAACAGCGATTCACGTGGCTTACAGCTGCCCATGGCCACACCCGTGAGTTCTTCCCACTGAGGACTTCATCTGATGCTCACGACAAACTCCTGAGTTAACTCTTGTGCATCTACTTTCAAGTGACATCAAGGCGAAGCAGAAGTAAGAGACATCTCACAGGCTACATGGCTCCCAAGCCTTAATCAGGGTTACAAATTCTCCCAGCATGATGCACCTCTCCTTGACTTGACTTCCCCAGGTGTTTCTGAAGAGAACAAGAGCATGCACAGCTCCCGTTGCTCTTGCTGGGCCTCAGGACACACTCTTTTGGTGAAACTGAATCACTTGGTTGATATCTGAGTTACATTCCCTATGAGCTGTGTCAGCCATGAACCAACTGTACATTCTGTCTGGTTCTCCAAGAGCAGTACCTACCATGGTGGTCATTTACACAGTATGATTCATGACAGACTCCCCTGTTCTAGACACTCTATGAATGCAGTGATTCTGTTTTTCATTCATTCATTCATTCATTCGAGAGACAGAGGAAACAGAACTTTCCCGTTACTTCTGTTTCCCATTAGACAATTTTTCATTGTTTGCTACCTTTTCTCAAGTTACCCAGAAAAGTGCAAACAGAAAGGTTTATGACTTGTTGTTGTTGGAATCAATCAACACTACAGCATATCACCCCCACGATAAAGTTTTGAGGCCAAGGGAAAATGTCTGGAGAAAGAAACAATAGATGGACGTAAAACTGAGGAAAAGTCCAATCAAGGTTCCTATTATACAAGTGGCAATATAAGCCAGGCAGATCCCAAATTACAATATAGTTTTCTTTCCTGAAGACAAGTACCTTATTATAAATAAGAAACATGTACTGAGTGTCAAGGGTTAGAGATAATATTGTCCTAAGTGCTTTACCTTGTTATATTATTGATCCCCAGTAGCTCCACAGGCCAGGGAATTGGGCATCATCTACATCTTACAGCTGACAACACTAACACTGACAAAGGTTAAATTTCCCAAACCAAGGTATACAACTGCAAAGTACGGAAGAAGGCCCATTTGACATTCAAAGTTAGTGCCCTTACATGCTGATCCCTATCAAATCAATTGTATACTGAACTTCTGCTAGTAAATATGGGAATTTCTGAGAAATCTGGGGTGGTAGGATCGGAACTAATGGGAATATGTTCAGAATATATGAACAAGATATTTGACATGTATTTAGATAGATAAGATCAATTACGTACCAAGTATTTTTTAAGTAACTTGTACTAATACATTCATGGAAAGAGGCCAAAGGTTTAGAAATATGCCTAAAAGGCTGTTTTCATTTATTTCCAAATACCCTGGCTTAGGCCATATTTTCTCCAACTACTAGAGTAGCCATCTAACCAATCCCCTCAAACTTTTTTCACAAAGTCACCATAGCAAAATACTTAAACACAAATTTAAATATGCTCTTCCCTTACTTTTAGGACCCTTCTGCTATCTCCATTATCTTCAGAACACATGCCAAGGTCACTGGCAAGGGACACCCTAAGAGAGCCCTCAGTGGCTTGCACCTGTGACAGGTGTCCTTAAATGACTGAGACCTCAAGGCCAAGAAACAAGATTAATAGTTCCATAAATTCTTATTGAGATGAATTAATAGCCTTAAACTTGGCCCAAACATCCTATCATTCTGTTGTTCTCCTTCGTATTTTATTCTTTTTATGCCGCCTTGGGAGAACTATACTGTACACACCTCTGAAGGGGAAAACATCAAACGTGCTATGGTGGGTGTTCAAGAAAAGCTAACTGATGGCAAAAATGAAATTCTCAGTCAGCCTTATATGTTCATGTTTAAAAAGCAGCGCAGATGCAATTCAAACTTTCTGTTCAGGACGAATCTCATATCCAAGGCTAACTTGTCTTTTCTGATAGATTTGGCCTGTTTCTTCTTTCTGATTATTCCCCGTCTTTCCACGGACGCCCCACTCCACCTTTGTCAGCACTGGGACAGTGGGCAAAGTACTACAGAGACCACAGCAATACAGACCACTACGTGGACCACAGTGTAGTAACTGCCTGGGTTTAGTTGCCCATGACCTTAGAGTGGGACAAGGGTGGTGTCTTCCCAGGACAGGTGGGCAGGTGATCAGTCAATGCTTGTTGAGTAAATGAGTGAAGACAAGAGCAAAGAAATGGATGCACAGGGACAAACTTTGAGCCCAGTTCTCCTCTGTCACAAAAAAGGGTGCCGACAGCCTTCACGGCCCCATAGAATGCATTCTCATGATCCAGTCTCCATTCTAATCTTGTGCCTTGGCTTGTCATCTACTGTAAGATGTGTTTCCTCAGCATAAACTCTGGATACTGAAAGGGAGGTGAATATTGAGGCTGAAAAAAAAGGACTTTTGGAATCTTAAACTTAATTAATCACTGAAATACAGATGATTACATTCCCTGACTTGCTGGAGGCAGGAAGTTAGATCTCTTCCTTTGGTGACTTTTAAACCAGGGAACTATCTTTCTGAAACATTGGTCTTAAGAAAGCAGTACCCTACCATCTGCCCAGCATTGAACCATTCGCAAATATTTTTCCGATTTCTCTCTCAATTTTTTGAAGTCATCTTGAGAAGAGAGGATTTGTGTGGTAAAATTTACAGGGTGTTACTTTAACTTTACTTTTCAGGTCACTCGAGTACTTGTTTTCTCTTTCCTCTATTAATTAAAATAATAAATCTTAACTCTATGTAGAACACCAGCGATATATATCTTTGTTCATTGAGCCAAAATGATGCTTGGCATCTTTGTGGTTCTGTCTGGCCAACTGCAAACCACATGGCGATTCATGGCAGGCTGCTGCTCAGATGCAACCAAAAGGCCCTACCCACTCCCCTACTGCATCAGCTGGCTGTTGGGAAAAGATGAGAAGCATGAGCATTTGGATACTGATCTCTGCATTCATCTTATTCTTAAAACTGGCTAAGTTCAAGATTCAACAGCCACCTCTTCCCTTCCCAGTAAACCCAGTAGACAACAAACTATAGAGCTCTGAGAGTTCTAAAGTCATATTTTAAATAAATAGGAAATTCTAAACAATTAGTTCTGGATCTTTTAATGTACACACATGTAAATAATCTGAACATTACTCACAAAATAAACCCCTAAAGAACACTCTTCTATAATATGATTTGAAAAGGTCACTAAGAAGCTATTTAACATCTTTTCTAAAATAATAAAAAATATAAAGTCAAACAGTGATTAGCACCACACAATCACTAGGTCCTAATCCTCCACCCCCCGAGTGCTAATACTAACTTATAGGATAAAAAAGGGAGAGAACGATCCAACTTGGGAAGTGGGATACACAGCAGACTCATAGAATGGCAGATGTCCTAAGTAGCACTCTGGCCTCAGAATCAGCCCTTAAGGCATTCGCATCTGGCTGAAGAGCCCATGAGAGTATTTAAGGCATGGAAAGCCAAGACACTCTGGAAAACAAACAAACAAACACAACAACAAACCAAACAAACCTAAATGAAAGATCTCTGTGAGTGAGATCTCAGTGGAAAGAACGGGCTAAAGAAGGAGGTAACTTTCTCTGAAGGGAGGAGAGAACTTCCACTTTGACTATGACCCTGTCTGAATAAGATTGAAATCGGTGAACTCAAGAGGCTTCCATAGCCTTGGCAACTCATGACTAGAGCCTAGGGAGATTTCTGACGCCATAAACAAGAGTGTCAAATTGTTAAGTCAACAACAGGAGTCACTGTGTACTTACTCCTCATGTGGGATCTGTCTTTAATGTGTTGTCCAATGTGAAGTAATGCTATTACTAGTACTGAAACAGTATTTTTACACTTTGTGTTTCTGTGTGGGTGCAAACTGATGAAATCTTTACTTAGTATATACTGAATCAATCTTCTGCATATAAAGATAATTGGAAATGAATCTTGATGTGAATGGAATGGGAGAGGGAGCGGGAGATGGGAGGGGTGTGAGTGGGAGGGAAGTTATGGGGGGGGGAAGCCACGGTAATCCATAAACTGTACTTTGGAAATTTATATTTACTAAATAAAAGTTAAAAACAATAAAGTCAAACAGTGAATGAACATGAATGAGAACAGCAGATGTGACAAAGCAGACCTTAACATTTGCAGAAACACTCAAACACAGTCTTCACAGACCACAGACAGCAAGAGGGAGGCACTGAACTTTAGCGCAATGCATCCTTTGAAATAAAGCGGTAGAATCTCATCTTTCTGCTTAAATAAGTCTGATCTCAAAATGCTCCCAAGACAGGATTAATTCAGATACTGCATTTTAATATTTATTTATGTCTGCTTTACTTCAAAAAATGTGAGGATCTTACAATAAATACTCTACAGTTAATTCCAAAACCCTGATAAAATACAACTGAAATACAAATATATTTTCATTAATTCATTTTAATTTTTAAATTATGTAAATCCAAGAGTCTATGCTGAATTTATAATTTGTCAAAACCACCCTAAAAAACAGCTTGTCTAGTAGCAGACTGTTTAAATATATAAACATGAGATAATTATATATACATGTTCTACATTTACATTTAGTCATATAATATACAAAGGAGTACTTCAAGAAGTTCATGGAAAATGCACATTATCTCTTTTTATTTTATTTTATTTGAAAGACAGAGTTACAGAGAGAGGTAGAGACAGAGAGAGTTCTTCTATCCGCTGGTTCATTCCCCAGATGGCCGCAATGGTTGGAGCTGCATTGATACGAAGCCAGGAGCCAGGAGCTTCCTCCAGGTCTCTCACATGGGTGCAGGGGCCATATTCTACTGCCTTCCCAGGCCATAGCAGAGAGGTGGATCGGAAGAGGAGCAGCTGGGACTAGAACCAGCGCCCAAATGGGATGTCAACGCCTCAGGGGAGGGGTTTAACCCACTGCGCCACAGCACCAGCCCCTGCATATTATCTCTTAATTCTAGTTTTATATGAAGCTTCTGAAGTACTTTCTCATACGTGTATTTTCTAGAATATGTAACAACATTGTAAAACACAAGATACAATAAATGCAAGTGGTGACAAGAAAAACAACTGACAAAATTTTATCATTTTTACTTTTAAAAATATAAACATACCTAAGCATAGAAGAGTGAAAGTAAAAGTTGGAATTTGAAGGTTTCTACAGTAACATTTTTACCTGAATAAGATAGAAAAGTTTTTATCCTTTAAGATAAACACATATCATTCCTATAATTGTATTCCTATATGAAAACATCATCACTGCTACTCAAAACAACAAACTGTGCAGGTGAGTCACATTCAGAGAGCTAACGCCACTTTTCTTTCTGACTTCACGTTTTATCAAGCTTTTATTGTTTTATAGGACGGAGTTTCGATTCAGGCCAGCCCATGCACTGTAAATAAGGAACCATAAGAAATCATATCCTTATGACGTTCCTCTGCACACCAAAGGATTCCACCTACTAGAGTCTTTCCTTTAAAAATGAAAGCCCCTTTCACCATTCCTTAAAGATTGTATTTAGGGGTTTCAAAATTGTTATACAAATCACAGGAACCTTAATCTCCATCTACACATGTAAAAAAAAAAAATTACTCTGAGTCTAAAACAGTCTTACAAATAGCCACACATCTAATGAAGAGAAATAATGGGGAAGGAAAAAATATTTAGACTTTCTAAAGGTCTCTATTACAAAATGAATTATTACGTTATTCAACAGGTTAGATACCTGTCAAGAAAAGCATAGGGTTGGCACTATGTCACAGTGGGTTAACACCCTGGCCTGAAGCGCCGGCATCCCATATGGGCACCGGTTCAAGTCTTGGCTGCTCCACTTCCGATCCAGCTCTCTGCTATGGTCTGGGATAGCAGAAGATGGCCCAAATCCTTGGGCCCCTGCACCCACGTGGGAGACCTGAAGTAGCTTCTGACTCCTGGCTTCAGATCGGCGCAGGTCTGGCCGTTGCGGCCAATTGGGGAGTGAACCATCAGATGGAAGACCTCTTTCTCTCTCTCTCTGCCTCTCCTCTGTGTAACTGTGACTTTCAAAAAAATAAATCTTTTTTTAAAAAAAAAGAATAGCATAGATTTTTTTTAGGCCCATACTAAATATTCTAAAATAACAAGATCCTGTGTAAAATATGACGATAGAAATTTAATTATATTAAACTATATATTTTTTTTCAATTCTTTGGTGCAAAAAGTATCTACAAATGAAATAAATTTCATGAGATTTTAATGATAAATATCATAAAACTGCTCCAAATCCAATTATGAATGATACACGTTCACCTTAATTAAGGATATTTTTGTTTTGGAGGGATAAAATTAACAGACACAAGGTAGCTAGGAGAAATATGAAGAGAAAACAAAAGCATTACCCTCCAAATTAGCAATGGAAATGAAAAACTGATTTAATTATTTTATGCCAAGTGCATGCTATTGTTTTCAAAATAAATATTATCACATAACTAATATCCCCAAATTACTTCAAAGAAGGGGAACAATAAAATAATGGTTTTTAGTGGAATTGAGCAAAATTCAATTACCAATTGTTTACTGAACACTCAAAGTTTAAAATGAGCTGTTCTCATTGTCAGAGACTAACTGTAGCCATTCTATCAAGAAAGGCTTCCTCTCGTACTCTCCTAACTCCTCCCCGATTTACCAGCAGGATTATCTGTACCAGGCTTCTCAGGGTGAGGCCCACAAGGCTCCTGGGAGGGCGAGGTGTGCCGGAGATTAGACGTCCCAAGAAATACTACGGCACGCAACTGAAGTTTACTTTATGCAGTATATGCTTCTCTGATACAGAGCACCAACATGCACGGAGGCCCGGCACCTGTCATCATATTTCTGTCTCTCCCTTCTTCTTAGTCTCTTTGGCCCAGAATATCCAACCATATCCTCCCCTCCTCCTACCCTGCTTCTTTTCTAGATCAAAGACTGTTTAACTGGTGTAATATCCAGAAGGAAGCGACCCTGAATTTCCCAGGCAGTGCAACCTCTGTCTTCCTGGGGCACCTGGGGACGATGCCAGCACACCTGCCACACTGTAGCATCTGACACACCCTCTCTTCACCCCTGATCCCAGCCCAGGAAGGGCAGGGCAGCCATCTATCATTTAGCACATCATGGGCAAACAACAGATGTCCTGGACGCTGATCTGCAGTCTGGAGTTTGCAGAGGAGACTGGCAAGCTCGCTACTAACTCAGCTCACAGACAATGTTAGAAATAACACCTGCAAAAAAGATGCTTCTTGTCAGAAATCTAAAAAGGACCAGTAAAAGTTTCGGTTTTGAGAGCACATCCTGGCCTGGCTACCTGACCCTGGCCAAGTTCCTTACCCTTTCTGGGCCTGTTATTTCCTTGTTTTTAAAATGAAACATGGCTCGCTTCCACAGCTTGGGGTTAGCACATATGAGATGAGTCGTGTGCACAAAGTTCTCAGCCTACTACTACCTGACCAGTTGCTGGTGCTGACTGACCTTAAAGGTGAAAAAAAAATCATGTTAATTTCTACATGTAGACTTCAGATATACAGAAAAAAACTCTCAGTATGAGGCTTATGAGCAGGAAAAGGGACATATTACACATCACATTTATCAAACACACAAGGGAAGGCATTGTGGCTATAATAAAGCATAATGTCAAAGCAATACAAAGTTTATTGAGTTAAGATACCTATGAGAACTAAAATCTGATGTAGATGCACAAATGATTTGGCCATTTCCATTAAACTGTGTGTGTCTCTCTGTATATACATGCAATATTGCAATTTTGAATAAATTTGAAGACAGACATCTGTGAAACAGACATCCAGGTGGGAAAAAGGAATTTTTCAGTAGTTCTGTCTATAAATAAGGTATATCTATACAGTAGCTTATTAAGCCACAATTTCCTACAAGTAAATATACTGGGGACTTAATATAGAACCATCCATCATTAATTGGAATTTGCTAAACGGATACTTAGGATCCATTTATAACTATGAAATTAGTTCACTGTCAAAAAGGCCACTACTTAAAGTAGCCCATGTGTGAGGCACATGTCATCAAGACAAACTGATTTACATAAACACCATCCCAGTAGCCTGTGTGTGTGTGTGTGTGTGTGTGTGTGTGCAAAAATAATCTTGTTAAAAAAATAAAGCTCTCCTCTTCCCACAACTCTCTCTTGCAAGAAATCCCTGGATATTAATGTCTATAGAACAAGTCCACTGAGTTAAGTAATCCATGGTTCAGGAGGCTTTTCCACGTATGTTTTCAAAGAACAAAAACATAAATATGCAAGACTGTGGTGTGTCTGTGTGTGGGGGAGGTGCTTTCTGTGATCTAGAAGGCATAGGGCTACTGAGTCCTCACATGAACAATTATCATCATAAGAGAAGAGACTGTAAACCTTACATGATAAGCTAATGCAATTTGAAAATTCTGGATCAAAAATACCCTAAAAATCCATAGCCCTATTGTAGATAACAGAGTTGTATAAGTGCATGCATGAGTGTGCCTTCACAAATCCTTAGCAAACACTTTTGAATCAAAAAACAATTCTTGTTTTCTTTTAAAATGACCTTACCAACACGGTTGTTAAATCCTCATTTGTAAATCTTTAAGATCAGGATCCATTCATTTATGTACTGAAAGTGGTAGTATAATCCAAGACAAATCCATTGCTAATACTGAAAAGATACTTATACTTCTTAATATCATCAAATTCTTTTCATAATGCATATTTTCCAATATAAATTCAGTTTATAATTAAATGTCTAGACTATATTTTATATTTTAGGTATAACATAGAATTCACCTCCAAGTCCTAACTTTACCAGAGCTAAGAAAATATAATGCATACACAGATTCCTCCAAATATAAAATATAAAAATGTATTCCTAGTGGAACCTAGCCAAATACGAATACAACAATTATTTCTGCTAAAGTAGACTTATTTTGTCTACTGTGCTGTTGTCAATCCCCATTTTATCTTATCTGCTTCAATTCTCATTTATCAAGAAAGTAGTATAGAGGTTTGGAACACTTAACATCCTGGCTTGTGAAAATTCAAAACCAAACAAAGAGTATATAGATGAGGAGAGTCGAAAAAAAAAAAAAAGGCTAAACATTCTGTGAATATAAGTTTTATATCTCAATTTAAAGTGTATTTGTTATAAGGGAAAATAATAGGCAATCATCTTTAAATTATGAAAATGTGCTGTAAGCACCCTCTTTCAAAGGACCCTATTTATTCAACCATGTGTTCCCAACATCAGGGAAACCCCTTATTAAAACGCCATGCCTCAGTTCTTTGTTTGCTATATTTAAATTATATGAAACTACTTAATCACTGAGGTTCCAAAAGTAGCAGATCCAAGAATCTCTAGAAGAAAACAAAAAACACTTTCCATTTTCATGATTTGCATAGCTACGCTTATAACTAATCCATTATAATATCTGGCTAATAAGTTATTATTTAATTTTCAGTTTCCTTAAAGTACAATAATAGTATACCAAGAAGAGTATTTCTGTAAGCCAAATTCTATCTTGCAAAATCTAAGCATCTACAAAAAACACTAAGGAACTGATATAAAAGGAGCTAAGCTGAAATTTACAAAGAAAAAGACAAGCAGACTGCCTTTTTTTTTTTTTTTTTTTTTGCTACACATGAGATTCACTTGCTGGGTCACAGAGCAGATACCTATTTTTCAAGCATCATACCTTCAAATCATTTTAACAGAAAACAGCTGTAAAAAGGAAGAATTCTTGCTAGAATAAACTGATAAATGAATTGCCTCTGCTAATCTACAATTTTGGTCCAAATTCCTTACACAGTTCTATTAATTTTCTCTTCTGGACCATTCAACTTGGGCATTTTCCAAATAGATCAGAAGCCAGTTCTCTTAACTCCACCCAACATTTGACCAAAGGCATTTAGTTTCTCTGCCTTGCAGAGGTATTTAAAGAAAACAAGAAGCCCACAGTTTGAACAGCTCAGAACCTAGAAAAACTTTGCAGACAACTCTGCGCTCTACACGTTCCTGACAGAAGGTTCAGCATCTGTAAGTGCCATCGGAGCTGCCCCTCCTCCACAACCAAAGGATTCCACTGCCCTCTGCTTCCACTCACTGCTGGCACATGCCAGAGGACTCCAGTTAATGGAAAAACAAGATTACCATAATTCCACTTGGCCATGGGCTTTCTGAAGTCCTCTCATATAAATAAAACTATATGGGAAGAAAAAAATCAATGAATATCAATATCTTTTATATTATAAATATATATTTAAAATATATATTTAAAATATTTTACATAAAAATATGTTTATATGTAAATATATACATGTACCAGAGTAAATTAATCATCACTTCAGCTTTCACTGCTGTTCAAGGATCAGTCTTTAAAGAGTTTTGATTTTTAAATAAAGAAGATATAGTGATATTCATGGAAATCTAAGGGCCAGCTCCCTCTGTTGTCAGATTTCTGGTGTCCCAGACCCCTTTGAGAAACAGACCAGAGCTATGTGCCACCATTCCTATATATACATGTACAAAAAACTACATATAACTTCAACAGACTCAGAGAAACCCCCAAATTGAGAATGCATGTGATGGGGCCAGCGTTGTGGCATAGCAGGTAAGGCCGCTGCCTGCAGTGCTGGCATCCCATGAATTCAAATCCTACCAGTTCAAATCCCAGCTGTTCCACTTCCCATCCGGCTCTCTGCCAGTGGCCTAGGAGAGCAGTGGAGGATGGCCTGAGTACTTGGGCCCCTGCACCTGCTTGGGAGACCCGGAGCAGGGTGCGGAGGGAGCTCCTGGCTTCAGATTGAAGCAGCTCTGGCTGCTGCAACCATTTGGGGAGTGAACCAGTGAATGGAAGACCCCCACCTCTCAATCTGCCTCTGCCTTTCTGTGGCTTTGCCTTTCAAATAAACAAATAAATAAATCTTAAAAAAAAAAAAAGCATGTATATACTCTAAAAATGGCAGTACCATTTACAGAGGAGATAAATCTTTATACACAACAATTAGATTATCTTGTGTAATAAATCATAGGGGCGGACCAGGTGAGCTCTAGGGATTAGAAAACCAGATGGGTAGGTATGAATGAGGAGCTGGTACACAGTTGGGGAGGGGAGTCCCTGGGGTTTGCTTTGGTCACTTTTTTAAAAGAAGATTTATTTATTTATTTATTTGAGAAGTAGAGTTACATACACACGGAGAGGAGGGGAGAGGAGAGGAGGGGAGGGGAGGGAAGGGGAGGGAGAAACGGAGGTCTTCCATCCTTTGGTTCACACCCCAAATGGCCACAATGGCCGGAGACGGGCCAATCCAAAACCAGGAGCTTCTTACAGGTCTCCCATATAGGTATGAGGGCCCAAACACTTGAGCCACCCTCCAACTGCTTTCCCAGTTGGAGAAGAGGAGCAGCTGGGACTTGAACCAGCACTGCAGGCAGAGGCTAACCTACTGTGCTACAGCGCCAGCCCCTGCTTTGTTCACTTCTAAGCAAGAAGAAAAGGTAGCAGAACAAAGGAAAAGATCTTCTTAGTGATGGTAGCTGGGGAGAAATGGGATTTTTCTGAGGCAGTCTGTTTAAGTACAAAAATACAGAAGAGATAGCCTAAGGTATTTAGTAAGATTTTGGCAATATAAAGGTATTTTTCATCTCTGCCCACTTGATATTTCATTATAGTTTTGCTTATTTAGCATCAAACATTGTAGAGAAGAACTTTAGGATAATAAAACTAATTATATAACATGGTTAATTTATGCACACATACACATAAGTACGCTTTTTGTCCTACATGAAAGTGTGCTCTTGCACAAAATGAAAAATAAGCTTCATCTGAAACTCCATCATAGTAATATGATCCAAGATCCATTTAATGTGTAGCTGTGACACATGCGCTCATTGATTTGCTACTCCATGTCTGTGTGATAAAGGGTCATACTCAACTCAGAGAAAATCATTACAAACACTGCATTATGATTAGAATTATGTGTTCTTCCACAATGAATCCATTTTCCCCTAAATATCTTTTCCCCCTAAAATATCTTAAAACAAATCAGTGCAATGGGTCATTAAAAAGTTCATGAAAATGCATAGTATTAAAAAAAAAACTATGCAAGGACTGCAAACTCTTTGCATCAAATTAAACATTTTTAAATTCTATTTCCACAAAGTTTTTGAAGTATAAGCATTTAACATATTAATAAAACAATCATCATCCCTATTTGGATTTAGGATGCGTTTGAGTTATAAACAGAATCATGTTTTTTTGAATTACTGTTTGAAACAGGAGTTCTTAGATTCTGGAATATTCTATTAAAATTTTTTCTTAAAAAAATATAAATTTTGAAGTACAACTTTTGGATTATAGTGTTTTTTCCCCCCATAACCACACTCCCACCCACAAACCATCCCATCTCCTATTCCTTCTCCCATCCCATTCTTCATTAGGATTCATGTTTAGTTTTCTTTATGCACAGAAGTTCAAATTAGTATATACTAAGTAAAGATTTCAAGTTTGCACCCACACAGAAACACAAAGTATAAAGTACTGTTTGAGTAGTAGTTTTACCGTCAATTCACATAGTAAAACACTTTAAGACAGAGATCCTACACGGGGAGTAAGTACACAGTGACTCCTGTTGTTGATTTAACAATTGACACTCCTACTTATGATGCCAGTAATCACCCTAGGCTCTTGTCATGAGCTGCCAAGGCTATGGAAAACTCTTGAGTTCACAAACTCTGACCTTATTTAGACAAGGCCATAGTCAAAGTGGAAGTTCTCTCCTCGCTTCAGAGAAAGGTACTTCCTTCTTTGATGGTCCGTTTTGATTCTGGAATATTCTAATTCAGAGTAATTAACTTGGCTTATTAAAGAATTCTTTAAATAATCTTTAATGCTATGTACCATGTATTTTAACAGGAGCTTTCATTAAGTTTCAATTTATTTAACATTAACATCACTTACAATAAAATCATAAATATGGGTTGACAAGAGATAGTACTGGTGCGTTATATTTTAGAACCATTTAGTCTGAGGCTCCAAGGCAGGCAGTAAATGTCTTTGGCCAGGGCTGTCACCCTTACGGTTAGCCTTCTCAGTATACCACACACAACCCTTTGTGGTATCTGCACCCTGGATTGTAACTACCTTTGTATCTTTCTCCCACAGTAAACTGTAAGCTCCTTGAAGACAGAAACTATTTACAATCATGTACCACAGAATGACATTTTGGTCAACAATGGCCCACACATACGGGTACAACAGTGGTCCCATTAAGATCGTATTGCCTAGTGACACCATACAATGAAATGACTTAACACATTTCTCAGAATATTTCCTCAGTGGTAAGCTATAGAGGATTGCATATAATTCCCATGCAATTTCAATGTAATGAGTAATGCATATAAACACATTTTCCCAAGAATCAAGTCAATATATTCTGAGATCAACACACTTCAATTTCGCATTCTCACAAGAAGGGTGAGTAGAGTACAATAAAATATTTTGAGAGAGAGAGAGAGAAAAAAAGAGAGAGGGAGGGAGAGAGAGAAAGACCACAATCACATAACTTTCATTACAGTCCATTGTTACACAGTCATGGTCACTTAACAACAGGGATACATTCTTAAACATGTGTTAGGCAATTTCCTTGTCATGCAAACACCAGAGGTGTTACACAACCAAGATGGTACAACCTCACTAGGTGATGTATATTAAGGGACCACTGTTGCATATGTGGTCAGTTATTGACCAAAACATCGTTATCTGCTACAAGACTGTATTCATCATGGTACATGAGTATTCCAGCACCTGATGATATATCTCTGCTGAATGACAACAATGAAGTGTTTGCTTCCTGGCAGGAGCCAAGGAATTTAAAAATGCACAGATAATAAAAATAAGAATACATCTCAAATGAAAACAAAGAACCTCTAAATCAATAGCCTGTATCTACTACCCAAGATCAATTTAGACATGAGAATCTTCAATGACAGAATTAAAGAGCTAAACTTTTAATCACCTGGACTAAAAATATCTAGGCTATGATATTATTTTTTTTCTCAAAAGTACTATAATTCAACATTTAGTCAATGACTCAGTAATTGTACTGAGCATTCTTATTATACGGGACTTTGGAGGTAGCTCAATGATAGAGAGAATGAGTCAAAGAATGAGGGAGCCATCCTAAACCTTCCCCAGCAGGAGCTCCACATGCAGGAACCCACAGAGGCCCCCGAGAGTGTCCATCATGCCCCTCCAGCACCATGCAATTAATGGGAAATCATGGGCTCTGGTTTTAATCTCAGCTCTGACACCTGCCATGACAATCATAGACACACACTGCATCTCTCTGGTCCACCCTCTCTTCAATTGATCAATTGGACTTAATGTCACCTAGGAAGGGACTACTGTGGGAGCCCCTGCCCTCTTCCATTCTATAACTCTCCTTTACCTTTCCTGGTTACTGAGACACACTCAGCTGTATTTTCTGAATGAAAATTTGAGGGACATAACCAGACAACTAGAATAAAATTCAATACACAGACTTCCTAGAAAACTCAGGATCCTGGCATATTCCAGGATAAGGTTGAACGGTGGCCAGACTGTGAATTAGAAGACCTTCTGCCGAGTCTCATGTGGACAAGTACAATGGTGCTTCACCTTGCTCAGCCCCTTAGATGGGGGTGGGGATGCTGCCTTCCTCCACACACCCACTCAGAGGTCCTGCGAATGACCTCAGTGCAGGTAATGACAGATGCCCAAGCTCTCAGTGACCAGAAGCTAGTCAACGTGGCGGCCATAGTTTTCCTATTATATTTTTCTTTATCTTTCTGATTTTAGTGGTCTCTTTGCAACTGTCAGGAGTTTTCCAAAAAGAATAGCTATTTGCAATCTCTAAGGCAAAGTCCTGCTTTTTGTTTAGTCAGAATATCAGTCCATCACAACACACCTTCCTTTCATTTTTGGTCACTATTCACTTCAGCTGACTTTCAAAATATGTTCATGCATTAAAGTTAGAGTAGGAGTTAAGATTTTAAAAATGAAAATAAAATACTACTTATAGTCTAGATTTTTCCTGTAGCTCTAAATCAAGTCTCACCTATAATTTCAAAGGGTGTGAAAATGCTCTTCTGCTCCAGATTTATCTTGGTCTCAAACATCAACGAGTAAATGAATTGTACATTAGAGACAGAAAATTCTACAGAAGGCTGGTGCTGTGGCTCACTAGGCTAATCCTCTGCCTGCGGTGCCAGCACACCAGATTCTAGTCCCAGTTAGGGCGCCGGATTCTGTCCCGGTTGCTCCTCTTCCAGTCCAACTCTCTGCTGTGGCCCAGGAGTGCAGTGGAGGATGGCCCAAGTGCTTGGGCTCTGCACCCGCATGGGAGACCAGGAGGAAGCACCTGGCTCCTGGCTTTGATTGGCACAGTGTGCCGGCCGTAACGGACATTTGGGGGGTGAACCAACAGAAAAGGAAGACCTTTCTCTTTGCCTCTCTCTCTGTGTAACTAACTCTGCCTGTCCAAAAAAAAAAAAAAAAAAAAAAAGAAAGAAAGAAAGAAAGAAAGAAAGACAATTCTACAAAAGACCTTACATTTTAAAATTAAAGCTTAATTTCTCTTACTTAGTAACTATATTTTAATTAAGTCACATGGCCTTACAATTAATCTTGAATCTGAATCTACATTTTGTGACTTCTGAAAAAAGTGACCATTCATTAAACTGACTGATTTCAGTTCACTTGCCTGTCAAATGGCATAGTATTTATGAGCTGTCCAAGGTTGTTTTGAAAACTAAACTTTTGTGAAATACCACATACAATGCACAATGTGTTCTTCCCTCCCCCCATTTCCTATATTTCTTGATTAATACCATTTAATAAATAGAGGACCTTCACCACCTTATACAACTTTGGATTTTGGAAATAAAACATGCACTTTTCTCTCATGCTGTGCCTACCAACACATTGCTTCAGGGAGCACTAACGCCTATCAGTTTGGATTAGAGCACTGGAGAATACAGACATCGATTTTAAAAGAAACTTTTAGGGAGACATAATCCTCTTTGCTCCCATGAATGGAAATGTTTGGGGGCTCCCCTTGAACTGGTATGTTTCTGCAGCAGTTCACTGTAAGGGATAAGATACGGGACCACTCTCCAAATCATGCAGTTAAAGCAGCATTTAAATGAGTTGCCTTAGTCTTAGGAATGCTTAATAACATGTGCCATGTCCTTATGTGCACAAATGCAAAAAAGAAATCCATTTAATAATATTTTCCTCATATATATAATACAACTTTTCCAAGTCATTTTTCTTGTTTTAACTGCATAATAATCTCATTATTAAGCAGCACTCTGGGCCCTATACACCTAACTGCCGGGGTTCACACAGTGAGTACTGGTAAAAATTCCCTCGCTAGAGCCCATCTCATTTTTCCCTACCTTCCCTGCTTTGGGTCTTGTTTTTGTCTGAAGTCTATGGATGCCTGCTCAGAGTGATGTTTTTGAAAGGCTATAACTGGATTACATGAAACCAATTAGATTGACAGTTATCAAAATATTTAAAAATGTGATACAGTAATTAAGTGCTTTATTAGTGCATTAAATAACAAGATGTAATTATAGTTAATACTTGATTTTAAAGTAGTGATGAGCTTTAACTTTGAGATTTCTACAACAATAATGTGGCATGAAAATATGTACAACAATAATGTGACACGTTTTTAATAAATGGAAAAGTCACAGGTTCTGTCAATACAACTATTGCCTATATTCATTATTGAGAGAAATGTTAAATTTCAGCAAGCTGTTAGTAAGAATAAAAGAACAATTTCCTCTCACTCATGTTCATAAACTCTTGGAAATTTAGGTACTGACTGCACTGAGATCCCTGCCAATTTATAAGACAGTCATAGGAAGCTTTAAAGTACATCAATCTATGATGAGTTGTCTTAAATACCAACATAAAATCTCAAAATAAAACAAAAACTCAGAAAATTCTATTTTTTAAATTCAAAGCTTTTATTTCCCACCCTTCACTAACCTTCACTAATCTTCACATTCGAAATATTTATATAAGTTTCTGAAAAGATTTTGGGAAATGCAGATTTTTAAAAACCTAGTCTTTTGAAAATGTATAATGCTGTATAAATTTACATTGGTTTCCAAATCAAAGAAAATTATAATACAACAGATAAATCCACATCCAAGGATGTTAAAAGATAAATGATTTCTTTCCATGGGTTTTTCCAAATCTCCTCCAGTGCCTTTCCCTCCAAGAACTTTGTGAATTCACTGTTCCCTGGCTTCAACGTGATCCTTATTATAAGCCTTTACCAACACCAAGGTACCCACTATATGTAGGCAGTCCTCAAAGAGACCCCAAATTCACCCCTCCAGACACAGAGGCCACAGTTTCTAATCTCAAAACAAAGAGACAGGGTTTGACAAATATGTATAGTTTTGTGATGACAACCACACAAAATACTAGGGTTTCTGGAAAAGACATACAGGACAGCTTAATGCACATAGGGATTGGTTTTTTCCTCTCCCAAGGGTAACGATGACTTTCCTGAACTCTATACCTACTATACACCACACCCTGAAGGGAGATTTAATAATTCTTTGACAATTATGTCATCAAAATGCTTGGAATTTCTGAAGATATTTCTTAATTACTTTTTAATACATTTTTAGAAAATTAAGATGCTAAAAAATATAATACAAGGGGAAAATAACTGGCTCTAGAATATATTTATACATTAATTCAATAAAGCCTAAAGTGATGCACAAACATTCAAATGAAGTGAACATCTCTTTTCTTTCTTATCAGTTCACAAGCCTCTTCATATATGAAGCAAAGACTCATCGAATCATTAAAAACATGGTATTCCCTCTTTTACCACATGCTTAAATCCAGAGTGCCTAGACCCCATCCTGAGTATCAAACGTTCAAATTAAAAAATGGAGATCTCTGCAAGAACTTTAATATAAATGAATTTCCATATTATCATATCACCAAATACTAAAATGATCTGCCACAATATTTGGATTTTCTTAATCAGGCAATGGCTAAATATATAATTGCATTGGCAATGTGATGTAAGCAATGCCAAAATACAAAAAAATGCTTCACTCATTATTTAAGTATGGTTACTTATTTTCTACGTGGTATGTAAACACTGTACAATCTTGTAATAATAAAAAAAACTCATCAAGGCAGAAAGAGGTATGTTACACTCTCTGAATCCAGCAATATGTTTTGTTACTTCCAGGGTTACATTTTTTAAGAATATCTATTTACCTGAAAGGCAAAGTTATATATATATAGAGGGAGAGACAAAGATCTTCCAACTGCTGGTTCACTCCCCAAATGACCTCAAGGGCTAGGGTAGGCCAGGCTGAATCCAGGAGCCTGGAGCTTCACCTGGATCTCATGTGGTTGCAGAGGCCCAGGCACCAGGGCCATATTCTGCTGCTTTCCCAGGTTCATTAGCAGAGAGCTGGATTGGAAGTGGAGCAACCTGGACAAAATAGATGCCCATGTGGGAGGCCAGCATTGCAGATGGTGGCTCAATTCGCTACACAACACTGGTCCCCAGGGATACAAATTTAAACAAATGCCCATGTCACCTGAAAAATTCCAAGAAAGTTCCAGCACCTCTACATGTGAGTCACTGCCCTACCAAATCAAAATAAAGTAATAAAATGGATTTTTCATTTTGTTTTTGTTTTGCCACATTTCAAAAGTTTTGCATAAGGGGTGCACCTTTGGCCTTGAGGTTGAGATGCCAGTTAAGACACCCAGGTTCCACACTGTAGTGACTGGGTTCAATGCCTGGCTTTGGCTCAAGTTCAGCTTCCTGTCAAATGCAAACCCTAGGAGGCAGCAGTGATGGCTCGAGTAGATGGGTCCCTACATAGGAGACCTAGACTGAGTTCCCAGGTTCTGACTTCAGCTTGGCCCAGTTGGGGCTACTGCAGGCATCAGAAGAGTGCCTTGGCGGATAGAGCTCTCTCTTTTTACTTCTTTAATACTTTTTGCCAAAAAGCTACATAAAAATTACTAGGTGGTTTCAATGAAAATGCTTGAGTTGATGCAGCATCTCAAATATTATAAATAAATTTCCAGGATAGTATAATCATTTTATTGGTCATATTATTTAAATAAAGCTGTAATGTTATAACATTGCCATTGTTTAAGTGAAAATTATAAATATTAATAAGTTTAAAGGTATTCTCAAACAGGCTAAAAAGATGTCTATTAAAATTCAGCTTGGGTTTAATATGAAAAATGTGAACGTACCGAAAGGATTCTAGGTAAGCAATCATGTATAAACATAGATATTAGCCTGAAATTCAAGACAGGCTGCTGAATTGAATGATGAGACCATCAGCTTGAGTTCTTCAGTTCATTAGCTTAACCAGAATCCCAACCTAATATCCATAAAGTCACAAAGGCAAGTGTAATATACCTCCCAAGTTTAGAGAACTACACAAATTTTTCATTATTCACATCATGAAGGATTTATGCCCACTATTACTTTGATGACAGTGGAGACAGAACTAGAATAGTCTTTGTGGAGAAAGTTAACTTTAAAAAAATAGAAACCTGTGTTTTTCTTAGGTTCAATGCCAAGATCTCAGAAAAATGTCCTCCCTTAAAATTAAAAGCTGGAGGGGGGCAGAGGGGAAACTGTTATCCCTTAAAATTAAAATCTGGGATTGGGGCATTACACTGTACCCTATAAAAATATACAAGTACTTCTTTCTAAAAAAATAATGCAGACAAGTAGGTACCTAGCAAGGAGGAGCTGAGGTCACCAATCCCCCGCTATAGCTCCTCCTGAAGCACCCAAACTCTCTGGGCTTCTTTCTGTGTAGTGGAAAAGTGCAGCTTCTATGAAACCATCACTCAGAACTAGCACCAGCCAAAAATCATCATCATAGTGCTGGCTATATTCTCACAATGATCCTTATTTAATTATAAGGCAATTATAATAAAATTACATTGGTTGACACTCCTACTCCCATTATGCACCTGACACCATGACACTTCTGAAATACCCAAAAATGGACAAGAAAATAGATGGCACTCAAGACCTGCACTACACTCTGCCACTTTTGAATATTCAGCTGAACCTCACCCCAGATACCATCCCATAGTGCCTCCAGATTATATAAAGGGCTATCCCCAAACCTTACTGAGTGCAGCTCACTTAATAAGGGAGTGTGCACACTTCCTCTTGGGGGTCTACTTCCAGTTTGCATACAAATAAATATCATTTCTCTGCTGACCTTTATCCTAAGTCTTGTTCTTGAATGCTTTCATGTATTGGAGACAAGAAGCTGGGCCCAGCTACTCCATAACACGGTGGGGGGATTTAGTAAATTATTCAGTCTCCTTCCAGCCTGAGATGGCTCAAAGCAACATTCCATCTTCTTCCACACACCAGCCCCAAGCTGTGTCTCCTCTGCCACCTACCCAGATGCCCAAAGCTGGTTCCCAAGTATCTTCTTAAACTCCTCCTCCCTACAACCCCACCATCTATCAATTACCAGCCTCCTTGATGCCACCTTCTCAGACACATCACTTCTGATGCCTCTGTGACAGTGGCTCTGCCACTGTCTACATAAGAACAGTTACCTGTCCCTTTTCCCTTCAGACATGCAGCCCCAACAGCCTCTATATCCTTGCTGAGACTTGCTACTTGTGTTACCACTGAGCTTTTGTGCACTTGTGGCTTCAGTTGCTGGATCCTTAGAGTGGGAGGAGTCATGTAATAACTGCACAGCTCTGCAGTTGGGATATGCTTTATTACTGAGAACCTCGTACAACGGCACTGCCACCTCTTCAAAGGGGAGAATGAGGGAAGGGACTAGAGTCTTGTGCTTGGCAGTGGTGCTGTTTTTAGCCTTCCCATTCTGTCTCTGTTATTGTTATTATACCATCATCATTAGTAGTAATAATAGCTAACAGTGGCATCTTCTTATTAACAAAATTAACATGCTATATTGACATATGCAATCATATATGTAATCCTCTGCTGGCCCTAGGTACACCCAGCACAACAGGAGTCCTGTGCATCGGTGTATGATACCGGCTCACTGAATTCTCAATGTCAGTGACAAAGGAAGCAGCAGGACCAATCTGAATAGCAATGGGCATATGGACAAGCCCTGGAGAATACTGTGAGTAAAAGATAGGGCAATAGGGGCTGGCTCTACGGCATAGCAGGTTAAGCCTCCACTTGCAGCATCGGCATCCCACATGGGTGTCGGTTCATGTTCGGTTGCTCCTCTTCCCATCTAGCTCCCTGCTGATGGCCTGGGGAGGTGGTGGAGAATGACCAAAGTACATGAGCCCATGTACTGGCTCCTGGCTTTAGATTGGTCCACCTCCTGCCACTGCAGCCATTTGCAGAGTGGACCGGGGGTGGAGGATCTCTTTCTCTCCCTCTCTCTATCCATAACTCTGACTCACAAATAAATAAATATATAAATAAATTTCTATATAAAAATAAGACAAAAAGATATGACAATAAAAAATTATAAATGAATAAGAGCTAACTACAAGGAGATCCCAGGGAGTGGTTAATCTCGATTCCTAAGTTTCTTCCTATGAATGGTCCAGCACCATTTCCCAAAAGACAGCACTGCCGAGACAGAACTAGTTTACGATATTCTGGGGATACCCTCCCTGGGCCTCACCAATTTTCCCTCCTGGCCTTTGCTAAATGTGCTACATTCATCTCCTTTCTAGCTTCTCTCCTTCCTCCCCTTTGTTGCGATGAACGACACTCTGCAAAAATACAGTCTGCACTTTACAATTCTTGGGAAGTAGTGGGGTTGGTCATTCTTGGCAATTACTTGTCAGCAGGGATAAAAATGACTTCCCTTGGTATAGTTTATGCAAAAATAATCCCAAATGGATTTACAAGGACACATTTCTAAATTGTGATTGCAACATGACATTGCATTAGTGATTTTTTGTGATTTAAAATTTTTTGCTATAAAAGGGTAAAAAGAAGAGGTCTTTAATGCAGCCTTACCATGAGTTACAAATAAACTAGAAGACAATTTCACATTGGTATGTAGAAGCCATTTTACAAAGTACTTAACTATACTCCCTCTCTTGCCCCTCCATTTTATGACTACAGTACTGGCTCATAGAGATGTAAATACCCGCAGAAACATACACGACTTTGAAGCATGAAAAATTAATGTTGGGCTAAAAAAAAATAACCAGTAAACTTACTGAGATCTGAAAGCTGACACTTAGAATTCTTCAGCACTTGGAGGATTAGCATCATGCTTACCCTTTCTCTTAAAATATTGACGGTTTCTCTTCATTTCAAAGCATAATCTGCTATTTCTCTACAGCAAATGAACGGCACCCACTTCCCTGTCATGAGACAAATCTTTATTCAGAGATACCTATCATCCCCCGTGGCGGGATCTTAATGAGGAAAATGAGACAAAACAAGCACACGTGGTTTTGTAGAAGTCAGAGATGTGCAGGTGCACACCGAGCAAGGCTTGCCACTGAGCTCACAGTTGGCTGGCTGTCACTGGCCCTCCGTCTGCCACAGAGACCTGGGCTCCCTCAGCGGGCACTGAGGGGCTGGAAGCAAGCCCCACCTTTGCTGAAGCAGTAACTTTCTAAATCAGTAACAGCCAGGCTTTCTTGTTGTATCCTGAGATGATGCGGGCAGCCTGTGCATAGGAGAGCGCGTCCTTTGAAGTGTTTTTCCAGCCATGGTGATGAATGGTAAGATTTGTCCCTTGGGGATAGATGGCCACTGGCAGGTGCAAGACAACTGGCCAGAGCCAGTCATGCAATCTGACCACAGAACAAAGCAGGGCTCCTGCTCCCTATGGGAGGAGACCTGCACTCTGGGCCCCAGGTGTCCCATAAGCCTCTTGAGTGACTGGTGACACAGACTACAAGGCAGCACAGGCATTCAGGAGACTTTGCTGTCTATGAAATAGGTGGGGTCTTCAAAAAGTCCATGGAAAATACATGCTATCTTTTCATTCCATTTTCCCACAAACTTTCTGAAGTCCCTTATATTTATTTTTCAATGGATCAGCATTTGGAGCAACTTCATTGTAAACCCATTAAAATAATTCAACAATAAATAAAAATATAAAGCAATGAAAAACTTGTTATTCAATTTTATTTTGCTTGTTTTTTTCCCTTTGAATGAAATCATGAACATGGCATAGCTAGAAGAAACATATAATTAGCCTTCCTACATAACTTTTTCTCAAATACTGTGTGTGTGTATGTGTGTGTGTGGCAATATACTTACACATAACAAACAGAAGTGTATTGTTTGGGGTAGAATTACAGGGAATGATGTAAGAAAATTAAGGACTATTGGGAGAAGTTTCTCCAACTATGTAGTTTATAAGAAATTAAAATGGATGGCAGAGGGTGCTGAAACTTAGATATCTATAAACTAGACATTCTCGCATTTCATAGTCTGCTGTACTTTTAAAGAAAGGAGACAAATTAACATTACCAATAAACATGTATTTAAAGAATTATGAAGTTCTTTTCATACTTTCAATTCTTCTAATCATTTGACAAAAGAGGAACTGGTAACAACTACAGAGAAAGATAACTCAATAGATGCTCAAGAACCCCTTGATCTTTGATTTTTAATTTCTTAGTTCTGTAAATTCAAGGGTATTTTAAAAAGTTCATGGAAAGTGGCCAGCACTGTGGCTTAGTAGATAAGGCCTCTGCCTAGAGTGCCAGCATCCCATGTGGGCACCAGTTCAAGTCCCTGGCTGCTCCACTTCCCATCCAGCTCTCTGCCATGGCCTGGGAAAGCAGTAGAAGATGGCCCAAGTCCTAGGGCCCCTGCTCCTTCATGGGAGACTAGAAGAAGCTCCTGGCTCCTGGCTTCAGATTGGCCCAGCTCTGGCCATTGCAGCCATTTGGGGAAGTGAACCAGAAGATAGAAGATAGAAGATTGATATCTCTCTCTCTCTCTCTCTCTCTCTCTCTCTCTCTCTCTCCTCTGCCTCTCAAAATAAGTAAATAAGCCTTTAAAAAACAAAATTCATGGAAAAATCAAATTAAAAGATAAGGCTCTTTTTGCTTACAAAATCATTAGGAACACACACGAAGGTTCTTCAACTAATTCATGGAAATGTATATTATAAATAAACTATGCATCAAAATAAACATCTTTTCAATCCATTTTTTCCAAGAATGTTGAAAAAAATTTGTGTACATAGGGATAGAAGAAACTGCCAGAGACATTATTATACCAAAGAATTAAATAAACACAATCTGTCTTATACAGTGTAAAAATGCTATATCTAATAACATTGTACATAAGCAGCTTCTAATTCACCAGAAAAAATATTCAAAATCAGCAAGAATTTAGAATACATAACAAACGAATTTACACAGTATATTTTATGCACAATTTTACTAAATGAAAATAAGATAATCTATCTTAATCCTCAGCAACCCAATGGACAGGTATTATGATAGAAATCTTACAATTGGAGAAACTGAATATTAGAAACTTTTTAAATAAGGTTACTGCTTAAGGTCACAAACTAATGAGTGACAGAGCCCAAACAGTACCATATTAAAAGGAATGGCAGTGGGAACTTTTCAGTCTTTTGTCATGAAAATGATTATTTCTTTGCCCTTGTTATTTATTTATTTATTCATTATGCTAACATCTGTTACTATCATTCAACCACTACAGTTGGCCTCCTAGTCAGAAAAGAAGTAATGGAATGAACGAATATTGCTCATGCATACAAAAAAAAAAAACCTCACAATTTTAGTAGACTAGAAGTAACATACACCAGTTAATGGTTTAACATGTAAAATTTAGTCTTTCAACCATAATGTATTTAAATTAAGAGGCATTTTCTCAGAGAATTTAATCATGTTAACTGTCATCCTCTGTCTTTAAAAAATAGTCCATAGATAAATAAGGCAGGAAGGTATCTTCCTTTCTGAAAATCTCCTAGTGACTTAATGACAAAGGCAGAAATAGCTAGATTCCATACTCTCATATCCTGTTTTAAAAATGTGTTATATTTAGGGGCCGGCATTGTGGCTTAGTGGGTTAAGCCCCTGCCTGTGATACCGGCATCTCAGATAGACATCAGTTCAAGTCCCAGCTGCTCCACTTCTAGTCCAGATCCCTGCTAATGTGCCCAAGAAAGCAGTGGAAGATAGCCCAAGTCCTTGAGTCCCTGTACCCATGTGGAGGACCTGGGAGAAGCTCCGGGTTCCTGGCTTTAGCCTGGCCCAGCCCCTGCTGTTGCAGCTATCTGGGGAGTGAATGAGCTGAGGGAAGATTCTCTGTCTTTCCCTCTCTCTCTGTTACTATTTCAAATAAATATTTTTAAAAAATGTGTTATATTCATAAACCTCATTCATCTTTCTTTCAAACAAAAGCTCTAGCATTGACCATAACTTCCTAGTGATTCTAATTTAGATTCTTGAAGGTAAGGTGACCATCAATTTCAGCATCTCCCAAGGTGAAGAGATGAAATCAAACACTGAAGAAGCTTTCTTAACATGCACTAATGTGGGGTGGGCATTTGGCCCAGCAGTCAAGACTCTAGTTAAGATGCCCACATTCCATATCAGAGTGCCTGGGTTCAATACTCTCCTTTGCCTCCTGACTGTAGCTTTCTACTGATGGAGACCCTGGGAAGCAGCCGTGATGGCTCAAGTGCTGCAGTCCCTGCCGCTCATCTGGGAGACCAGGATAGAGTGCCCAGTCTAGCATTTGCTGGCATTTGGGGAGTGAAGAAGCAGTTAGGAGATCCCTCTCACTTTCTCTGCCTTTAGAATAATTCTTAAAAAAAAAAGAGGTCATTTAATACTTAAGTATTCACAGAATCAATTCCAAACCAAAGTTGAGAAGTTACAGCATGATTTTAAGGGATAATATGTTGAGACTCAATATGCCAATCCTTCACTAATTTCTGACTATCCTTAACCCCTTTCAAATAACTTTTTCTAATTAGTTCAAAAACCAGCTTGGTACTCTTACTACCTGAGGAATTTGTATATTATTTGAAATGTAAAGATGTTTTCAACAATATCTGTTTATAAATGAGGGTGCCTCAAAATGTTTTTAGATAAATGGAATTAAAGGAGAAATTTATTTTGGTGCAAAAAATATTTAGACACACTTAGAGTTCTTTCATAATATACATTTCCCATGAATATTTTGAAGACCCCTCATATATCTTGGTTTTATGATTTGAAAAGTATCTAAAGAATGTAGAGATCTTTGATATGACATTAGAATAAACCAGCCCTTTCTGGAAGGAGAATCAATTTCTAGTGAAATTGAAAACTACTTCTTCCTACATAAAGCAATGCTACACTTTGATTTCCTCTCGAAATAACTCCCATTTGTTTGTGTTTCTTTGTAAGGGAATCCAAGTCCCATCCACAGATCGAGTTATCCAACGCTGATGGAACTGTTCCTACAGTTTTTTACTCTCTCCTTTCTCCACCTGAGAGAATCCTGCATTTTTCAACCCAGTTCAAATGCAATTCATGCAATTCTGCAGTTAAAACAAATTCATTGTCCCATTTACCTTACACACTCATTCACTGGGTTTACACCTGTTTTATACCACACCTTGCATTCCTGTTAGCTGTGTGTGTGTGTGTGTGTGTATCTCCCTGAGCATGGAAACTTAGACACTCAACAAAGGTTTGTGGACTTGAGCTAAAAGATCACATCTGTTAATATGGAAGCTAAGTAGAGTCACTTACATAATCTAATTTAAACTCAAATAATACTCAAAAATCTGGGAAACAGATTTTCATTATCCTCATTTTAAAGACAAGGAAACTCAGGAGGAGAACATTGCTAATGAGTTATTCTAGGATAAAAATTCCTGGGCAATAGAACCAGGACTCAAGTACTGAGTCTGGCTCCAGATCTCACAGTGCAGTGCTCTGCAGATGTCTCTCATGGAAAGAAATAGAATTCTCTACCTAGAAGATTTTAACTCATCCGAAACATCTTCAAATACCCTAACACGTAAGCACCTTTTTTGTACGTGTTTTCTCCATGAGTGACATTAAGTGGTGATAGCCTATCATAAAAGAAAAAGGATTTTTAAATGAGTGGGAACTAAAGACATAAGACAAATGTCTCTTAAGTTATGCAACATTACAAAATTCTACACTTACATTCATTGAATATAAACTCGATATTCACTCTACTAAAGTATCATGTTCTCATTATCGGCAAATTCCAGTCTATTATAAAAAAAGGTCAAAGAAGCACACAATTTTGTCTAGACTCTTCATGGTGAAGGAACCCCCTAAAAGTCCCTAGTTGGAGCCATTGATTCAGAGCAATCCAGTATCCTCTGGGTCATATTGTTATTCAATGAAGGTCAGTGGGAGAAACTGGCCTCCTAATCCTAGTCTAATTACCCACTATACAGTCAAAACTATAAACAAAATTTCTAGAAGAACCCTGAAAATAAGATTTACCAATTACCTGTGTCAAAGCATACAAGAACCTCCTGTGTCATTGACTTTGGTCTAATGACCCAAATTTTCAGATGAAGGCATAAAGAGACAAGTAATCAATATATTTGCCCCAATTTTAAGGTTATTTTCAATTAGTCCAATGCAAAACACCCTAAAATGAAAACTATATTATGCCATCAAGAGAATTCATCATAGTAACCGGCAAATCATCTCCATAAAAGCAGATTCCTCTTCGTTTTTAAGATTTATTTATTTATTTGAAAGGCAGAGTTAGAGAGAGGGAGAGGGAGAGACATAGAGAGATCTTCCATCTGCTGGTTCACTCCCCCAAATGGCTGTAATGGCCAGGGATAGGCCAGGCTGAGCCAAGAGCTCTGAGTTTTATCTGGGTCTCTCACGTGGGTGAAGGGACCCAAGCACTTGGGCTGCCCTCTATTTCTTTCCCAGGAGCATTAGCAGGGAGATGGATTGGAAGTGGAGAGGCCAGGGCTCAGACTGGCCCCCATTTGGGATGCTGGCATTGCAGGTGGTGGCTTTACCAGCTATGCTGCCACAATGCTAGTCCCTCAGGCTCCTTGCCTTTGTTTTTTTAACTTTTTAAATTTAATAAATATAAATTTCCAAAGTACAACTTTTGGATTATAGCGGCTTTCCCCCCCCATAACCTCCCTCCCACCCACAAGCACCCCATGTCCCACTCCCTCTTTTCCTATCCCATTCTTCATCAATATTCACTTTCAATTGTCTTTATATACAGAAGATCTACTTAGTATTGCCTTTGGATAGTCATCTATACTTTCTCAGACCCCTCCACATCTCCCAAAAAGACTGATTTCAAATCTGATTGTAAATATCATTCCCCTTACTATTAATTGTAACTGAAAATTAGACAAACACCCTCTATTGACATCCTAGTGAAATTTGCTTTTTGTTAGAAAATATAGATTAATGAGCAAAATGAAAAAGTAAACAAGTTGACATATTGATTGCATAAAATAATGTTAATGTCAACTAAATAAGTAAAGACAATATGTACAATATTAGCATGAATGTTTTCAGGAAAAATAACCCTAGTATACATTTAATTTCTACTTGGGTCTAGAAAAAATTTCTTTGCACAAAATTAATCAAGAAAACTGCAAATTTTAATACCAAGATGATATTTGTACCAAGAAAGTAATGTTTTGTGACATCTCTGTGTTAATAATCTAGCAAATAATCCTTTTAGAAACGCAAAATTTCCCAGGTTTTTCTTAAATTAAAAAACCTTTGAAGAGAGACACACCCTATGTCGCTGAATGGCAGAGCAACACACCCTTCCCAGTCCCTCATTCAACTCGGCTGAGCCACATGAATTCCAGCGCAAGGGCAGGGGGCAACCTAGCCACGTCTGAAATAAAGCAGGCACTTTAGAAATGGAATCTAAACCCAGAAATACTCAGACAACAAGAAGTAAAGCCAAGACACCATCTCCGAAACTGACAAAGCGAAATTGGAAAAAAAAAAAATCCACACAGAATCCGATTTTAAAGGGGCTGGTATGAACACGCATTCCAAGTTCAACCCAGTTCAGGCTTTTCTACCCAAGTCCGTTCTCCCTGGCATGAGAGGGCATTATTCTTTTCAAATGTAGGAGCAACAAAGTTGTTAGGCTTATTTCATCAGGCATCTACTCAAGGTTTGGAGCAGGACAGAAAGAGAGACAGAGAGAGGGAGAGAGAGAGACTGGGACTGTTTGAGCATGTTTTCCCGACCACAACAATAGTTTTTCTCTTGCGATAGATGAACCTCTTCAATGTTTCAGAAGGAGAAAGTAAATAAAAGGAAGAACTGTAATTCTTGAGCCTGTGCCAGTTTACAGTATTTAAAAAAAAGAATGTGCGCCACAGCTTGGCGGGCGGCCATATTTACAGTAAGCGCCCTAGTGTCTTGCCCAACAGGAAGAACAAAGGGCGCAGTGTGGTGCTGCTGGTTTTGTGTGTTTCAAATACTGCAGGAAGGAGGAACGTAGCCCCGCGTGCAACAGACCCTGGCCTTTTCTACAGCTCTCTGCTCAATGACTCTCAAAACACGGACAAATAGGTCTATAAAAGGGCAAAAGAGAGCTTACTCTCTAAGAGGTTTAGCTTCAACTTGAAGTGCCCATTTATTTTACTTACAAAAATGAAACCTATTTCTTCCTTAAGTTTTAACTTCAGAATTCCAGAAATTTAACAATCTAGGTAATTCTGTCTCCCAAGAACAGCTAACCCTGAAACAAGAGCCTGAACTGTAATTTTCCTGAAGAGATTTAAAATATATCCTTACATTGTATTATTAGAAATCCTTAACAGATTGGATAACATCAGGAAAAATATCTTACAGATTTGATTATTTTAATATGGTATATTCCAAATTTATTTCCAGAAGAAAATAAAAATGTAAAATTACAGTTTTATGATCAACATATTAGAACCAAAACCCTTTCCCCCTAAACATATGCTTATTTTGAAACTATACTTAAAATAAAATGGAAATTAAGTATACTATTTCTATTTTTCATATATATCTGAGGTTATATATCTGATGCTTGCTCAAGTCAAACTTTTTTATCTTAACTGCCTACATAAAAGATAACACATCTCTGACTGCTTTTATTTTTCTCATTGACATTTTGCTCTGAAGGAGGAGGCAGACAAAGACGGGTTTTTCTTTTTTCGTCTATTATTAGACTATTAGTGGTAACTGCTCAAGAGAAGAAAACAACGGAGGGATGAGGGACTGCGAGTTGGGGCAGGAAGAAGACTGTGCCATTCATTCAGGGCAGGTCTCTCTGGCAGGCGACTTGGGAGTCCGCACCTGCACGGGATGAGGGCAGCCCACGAGGTTAGGAACAGGGGAACCTCAGCTCTCCTGATGGTGAATGATGGACTTCCTCTGCAACGAGTAAGTATTCCCAACTACTGTGAAGTCCTCCCAAAGCTGGAGGCCAGCAGAGTTTTATTTCAACACAGATGCTGTCCACAGACTGAGGGACACAGAGCCATGGGCTAGACCTTAACAAGAGAAAGGTGAGGCAGGGCAGATGGGTGAGGGGGAAGAGGAAAAGCAGCAGTCAGCTGGGAACTGATGAGAAAAAAGGCACAGTGCTACACACTGGGCAGCACACATGTGTGGAGACTGAGTTCCAGGGATCTTTTTTTAGAAGATTTTGCATGTATTTGAAAGGCAGAGTTAGAGAGAGAGAAGGAGAGACACAGAGAGATCTTCCATCATCTGGTTCACTCTCCAGATGGCCACATCAGCCAGGGCTGGTCCAGATCAAAGCAAGGAGCCAGGAACTCTGTCCAGATCCCCCATGTGGGTGGCAGGGGCCCAGGTTACTTGGCCCATCTTCCACTGCTTTCCCAGGTGCATTAACCGGGAGCTGGATCAGAAGTGGAGCAGCTGGCCTCAGTGTTCCAATGGGATGTTGGCAGTGCAGGTGGTGGCTTAACCCACTGTGGGCCAACACCAGCCCCAGACTCTGAGTTTCTAAATGCTTAGGGGCACCCAGGGATGCTTGAGCAGCAAAGGAGAGAAACCAGTGAAACAACGTGAGATACGTGTACCTATTTGCTCTATTGCCATCATTCTGTTTTGTTTCTTGCCTTACTGCAGCAGAAGGGGTGTTGGGAGCTTCTCCGAGGTCCCAGCTGTAGCAGAATCTGGGGAAGAAATGCATGTGTGGCACCAGTGAAGACCCCCTACACAGCGTGTGAAGTCTCAGTGCCACTATGGGCGCTAGCAGGACTGGAGCCACAGATGTGGCAGACAGACAAGGGGTGGGGTTGGAGAGACAATCGGAGGGCTCTCCCGCAATGTTCCCATGGGCCATGGAGGTGGTTAGAGGAATAAAGATTGAGCAGGAGCTGGGAAGATTGTATTTCCCAACAATCTGGTTGCCTAGGGGGCTCTCAAGAAAGAAGAAACAAGAGTAATTTAAAGATGACAATAAGGAGACATTCATATCCATCAGAGGAGCAGAAAATTTAAACTCATTAATGAAAGTGTTGCCAAGAATGGGAAACAAGGAGGACTCTCTACACACTGCTGGGAGGACCATCAATTGTGAAACCTGGCAACAACCAGGGAGCAAGCACCATATGCACAGCTTCTGCCCTTTCAGTTTCCTTGACAGGAAAATGCCATCAGAAATTCTTATATCTTTGTACACGAAAACATATAAATGTATTCTTTGCCCTCTGATTTGAAAAAGGGAGGATTTAAAAAAAATTCATCAAAACGAGGAAACAAAAGATATTCACAGCAATGAAAATGAATTCACTAAATAAATCCATACCAGCAAAAATCTCAAAAAAAAAAAAAATCATGAGCCAACCAAGCAAGTTACAAAAGAGTATACAATATGATAAATATATGAAGATTAAAAGCTAGAAGACAATACTAGAGGGAGGTTAAACATCAATTGAAAAAGATTGAGAATTAAAATTTATTTAGCTACATGTCTGAATTGTTTCTTAAAAATAGCTACTTCTTTCAGGGCATACAAATTGTTATTTTAGAATATTTTTTCTTTAATGATTCAATTTAGGGATGTTAATCTATAGTTTTATTTTCAATACTAAAAACTCTCAAGTCCAGGTGGTTAGGAATTCCCACCTTCCTGCTGGGAAGAGAAGAAAGGGTCTGAACCTTGGTGTGCAAACGGGCAGAGCAGAACCACGAAGCATAAGAGCAAGGTGCACAGGAAGCTCGCCTCAGCCAAGAAAGCCCAGGTGGTGGGGAGGCATCAGTCAGGCACGCGGAGATTTCTAAGCCCACCTTCCAAAGGGGTCTAAGAAACCACCTTTTTGGAGCAGTTAAGTGTCCATTCAGAAATAAGAGTTGATGAGAAACAACAGGCCAATTTTGAAATAAAGGAAAAACAAAATTGTATAGTACTCTTTCGTTTCGTCCCCCAAATAAGCAACTTCCATTTTCTACTGATGCCAATGATAAAGAGAGAGATGAGATATAGCAAAGGGTGCAAACCATAATTAGAAAAGATATTTGCAAAGCTCTGGCTAAGCAGCAACACAGCGACGTTATCCCTGCTTACGTGTCTGGGAAAGCAGTGGAAGACGGCCCAGGTGCTTGGGCCCTGGCACCCCTGTGGGAGACTCAGAAGAAGCTCCTGGCTCCTGGCTTCGGATCAGTCCAGCTCCAGCTTTTGCCAGCCATTTGGGGAGTGAACCAGAGGGTAGAAGATCTCACTCTGTCTCCCTCTCTCTAACTCTCTGCCTTTCAAATAAATAATTAAATCTTAAAAAAAAAAAAAGTGTTCTGAATTTGAAAGGCAGAAATACACACAGAGAAAGAGACAGACACAGCAGACAAAGATCTCATATCTACTGGTTCACTCCCCAACATGCCTACAACGGCTAGGACTGCCTGGGCCCGCACTGGGAGGGAGGAATTCAATCTGGGTTTCCCATGTGGGTGGCAGGGATCCAACTACTTGAATTATCACCTGCTTCTTAGGGTAAGAATTAGCAGGAGCTGGATATGGAGTTCAAGTACTCCGATACCATACATAGGTATCCTAACTCATGTCCTAACTTCCCATTCTTGGCCACTTTTATTAATGAGTTTAAATGTCCTGCTCCTCTGATGGGTATGAATGTCTTCTTATTGTCATCTGACTACAATGTAGCCATTTACTATCTAGTGGCAGCAGTACCATAAACCCACACAGACATTTTTCTTTTGCTTTGAGATATAAAATTCAGATACCAAAAAATTTATGTTTTTAAAGTACACAAATTGAGTGATTTTTAGTATGTTCATAAAGTTACACAACTCTTCCTATCAATGGAATCAGAGAATACATAGCCTTTTTTTTGTTTTGTTTCCATGTTTTCTTTTCAGAGCTCATCCATGTTGCAACATGCATCAGTACTTCATTCATTTTTATGGGCCCAATAATATTCCACTGTATAGACATACAACATTTTTTCTATCTATTCATCAGCTGGTGGAAAGTTGAGTTATTTCTACTTTTTGGCCATTATGAATAATGCTCTTATGAACATCTGTGTGAATGTATATTTTCAGTTCTTGTGGAATTACTGGGGTCATACAGAAATTCTATGTTTAGCCTTTTGAGGGACTGCCCGCCTGTTACACAAAGTACCTGCCCATTTTACCTCCTTGTCATCACTTGTTATTGTGTTTCCTGGATAGCCACCTCAGTAGGCGTGAAGTGGTACCTCACTATGGTCCTGATTTACATTGTTTTTTTTTTGGCCAGGCAGAGTTAGTGAGAGAGAGTTATAGACAGTGAGAGAGAGACAGGAGACAGAGAAAGGTCTTCATTCCGTTGGTTCACTTCCCTAATGGCCACCACAGCCGGTGCTGCACCGATCTGAAGCCAGGAGCCAGGTACTTCCTCCCCGTCTCCCATGCAGGTGCAGGGACCCAAGAACTTGGGCCATCCTCTGCTGCCCTCCTGGGCCACAGCAGAGAGCTGGCCTGGAAGAGGAGCAACCGGGACAGAACTGGCACCCCAGCCAGGATTAGAACCCGGAGTGCCAGCACCATAGGTGGAGGATTAGCCAAGTGAGCCACGGTGCCGACCTGATTTGCATTTTCTTAATAATTGACACTGAGCATCTTTCCAGTTCAGCCTTTGAGAAAAATTGTTTCATATAGTTCAGATTGTTCTAATAATAGACCAACTTGTGTCTGATAGAACAATTGCCATAACAATGGTGAATTAATTTCTAAATGTCCTATGCATGTTTTCCTATATTTAGAATTCATTAAAAATATATTCAATTTATAAGCATTTATTTTGTGAATAAGAAAACTACCAGAAAATTTTAAAAATTCTTTAGAAATTACAGTAATATTAAATTGTATACACTTAGAATACAACCTATGTCCTGCTTTACCAAAGTGATTGATCAAAGGAACACTAGGCTATGAAGAAAACTAAGAAAAAGCAGTTCAGCAAAGCAGTAAATGGTGTTAAATGAGCTAGCCCAGTTGTTCAAGTGTAATTTATTATTTCTCTTGAAAATGTACTGATTCTAAAGAATCACTGAAGTTTCACATGACTTGTTAAAGTTTCTAAATTGCTTTAAAACTTACTTCCATGACCTTTGTATTTTCTGAACCAAAATAAAACATTAAATTATATTCAGAAACATCATTAAGTGCTAGAAAGTATACTTTGCCAATTGACAAAATGCATTACTGCCCACATTCCTGACATATAAGACCCTTCCAGAATAATAGTATGGCTAGAAATTTTTGATAGCAAATTTTGCAATTACAACGCTCCTATTTTTTAGGGATAGACTTTGACCTAGGGGTTAAGTCACCACTTAGGATACCCACATTCCACATGGGAATTCTTCAGCTCAAGCCCTGGCTCTCACTTCTGATGTCAGCTTCGTGCTGCTGTGCACCCTGGAGGGCTGCAGTGATGGCTCATGTAATTGGCTTCTTGCCACCCATGTGAGAGAGCTAGATTGTAGTTCCAGCTCCTGGCCTCAGCTCCAGTCCAGCCCTGCCCACCAGAGGCATTTCAGAAGTGGAACAAGCAAGGAGCTCTATCTCTCATATGAATAAGTTTCTAAAATTCAATTAATATGTTCTTATTTTTTAAAACATGAACTCAGGAACCAAACCCTCAAAGTACTGTTTATGGCTACAGTGAGCGCATTCAGACTATGAGTGCTGTCTAACTCACTCAGCGCCTGCTCACTTTGACTTTCGGCTAGTGGTACCATCATCTTTGCCACTAAAAGGACCATACCCACTTTGTGGGCTGTTAACTGTGTGTGTGTGTGTGTGTGTGTGTGTGTTAGCTGTTCTGTTCTAACCACGAGCCCCACAATACACGGACTTGCAGCCTGTCTACATCTCCTCATGCTACAATACCCAAGTCTAGAAGTTTCTTTTCTCCAGCCCTCTTCCTACACCACTGCCATCGACCTAGAGCCAATACAAGTATTTATATAAATCTTTCTGATGCTTTCCTCCGCTAAACGGCTACAGCATACATCAGTACTGACAATTACATTCACAGGCAGGTAAAGGCAGTTTGAATATGAAAAATAAAGGATGACAACTCCCCCACGCGCACTGGCTCTTAGATTGGCTGACTGCATCCCTTCCACATAAGCCTTTATGAAGCTGTGCACCAAGTCAAAGAGAATAATCTCCAAATTAGAAGGCACACAAGAAGTTGTAGTCATTTCTGCGATCTCTAAAGGAGTTAGTTATTATTTATTTACTCATTCATTCAACATTTATTTCTCTTCCTCCTAAGTGCCAGACCCTAAACGAGTGCTAACAATAAAAAAGGAGATGGTCCATGTACTTAATAAATATCAGATATGAATCAAATACTTACAATGCAAACTTCACTATGCTCCACATGCATGTAACTTTCAAACTTTACAAGATCTTACTATTACACTACTGTATAAAGAAAATAGACTCAGAAGTTAAGTGGCCTAAGCTCACAAAACCAATCAGTAGGTGAGCCTATATTAAAACATATACCTGCCTGGGTTAAGCTGTTGCCTGCAATGCTGGCACGCTACATGAGTGTCAGTTCTTGTCCCAGTGCTCCCTTCTGATGCAGCTCCCTGCCAAAGCATCTGGGAAGGAGCAGAAGATGGCCCAAGTACTTGGGCCCCTGACATGATTGTCTAAGACCAGGATGAAGTTCTGGCTCCTTCCTCAGCATGGGCAGCCCTGGCTGTTGTAGCCATTTGGGGAGTGAATCTATAGATTTAATACCTATCTGTATCTTTCCCTCTTCCTCTCCTTCTGCATTTACCTCTCTCTGTGTGCATTTCCCTCTTTCTGTATCTCTGACTTTCAAATACATGGATCTTAAAAATAGAAAGACATAGGTCTACCTAACCCTACAGCCTCCCAAACACAATGCCTCAAGTAGCTCAATCAGTGAGGAGTATATGAATGGTATAAAATGTGTGGAACCTGGGTTCAAGTCTTAGCTCTGCTCTCAGTCCCAGCCTCCCACCAAACAGACCCTAGGTGGCAGCAGTGATGGCTCAAGAATTTGGATTTTTTTTTTCTCACTTAAGTGGGAGAGCTGGATTAAGTTCCCAGCTCCCAGCATGGATGTGGCTAGTTCCAGCTATTACAGGAATTTGGGGAGTATCTCTCTGTCTCTCTCAAAAGAATGGAAGCAATGGAAAGCAAGACAAGGGAAGAGAAATGCTCTATGAATCTATGAATAGCAGTAATGACTTCAGTACCAATATTTTGTAGCACAACTCATTTGTAAGTTACTGACTTCCCACTGTCAATCAATTAATCTACTCTGGAGAAAAGTAAAAGTCAATTTAAAGAATATTAAAAGGTAGAAGTAGTTGTGATTTTATAATCAAAGTAGCATCACACAGAAAGTAGTAAAGGGTACTTACTATCTATTCTCTCTAAAAAAAGACCTGCCCCCCAAAATATCCTTAAGGAAAAAATTAGCCTCAACTTCAGTAAAGAAAATATTTCCAAATTCAACTTATAATAACAAATAACTATAATTTATCCAAAATGTAAATAAGACCTCTAAGTTTTTCAAAATTTATTTGACAAAATACACAATAGACACAATGTGTTATTTTAACATGTAGGACAGGATGAAGCACAATGGCATTGCATGTATCATGATACTTTATTCAGAATAGCTGTAGCAGTAATTATAGCCACAATTGTGAATGATTTTTCTAGCATCTTTCTTTCTGAGCTGAGAAAACCAAGTTTTAGGCACAGAGGGAGAGATACAACGACCAGGAGTCATTTGATCTTTATGTAATTAAAAAAAAAACCCTGAAACTATCTTTTCCTTATGTTCCAGTTTGTTGTTTTTTTCTTTTAGAATGATTTCATAGTTTCATTATTGCTTAACAATAACTTTTTTTTTTTTACATTTTGAATGTTTCCAAAATCAGATATGACACTTATGCTGCAATTTCAGGAAGGCTTCTAAATGTTAAGCAGCTGCTGTTTGACTAGGGATTTACCACACCAAAACGAGAACTCATATCACCAGCACACAGGGTCTAAACCTACAACTTTTAACACTATCATCCAAGACAGAGTGTGACTTCACAGGGTCATAAACAAACACCTTTTAATAAGGAACTTCACTTGCCAACATGGTGGGAGTCTTGTGGGTTTCTAAAAACCAAAGCTCACTGGCAATTTCTGAGAAGAAAAGACAACACATTTCATGTAAAATATACTCAGTACCTATTTTTCTACATATTCAAAGCAGAATTTAAATAATTTATGATAAAAATATTCTATTACCAAAATACTAAAACTATGCAGTTATCTATACAATAAGAACTAAAACTTTTCACATCAATATGGGAATATTTGCTAGTAATTTTGTTTCTTCTTATATATGATGCTAAAATAAGTTATTACACAAAAAGAATTAAAAACAAGTTTTTCATGGTATAAAGTATTTGAAATCCATGCACAGTTTTTGTTCATAATACGCATTTTCCATGAGCTTTTTAAAGACTTCTCATATGTCTCATATATAGCATAAATCTTTGTATTGATCTAAAAACATATTGGATTTTCTTTATCAGTAATAAAGTATTATGAGAATTTTATTAGTACTTTTTTTTTCTAGATGTTGCTGAGAGAGAAATAAAGCCATACCATATGGCATAATCCACTGAATAAGAGTTATTTTTTCTCCAAATGGTATACATAAAACCCACTAATGTTATGCATATCAACACCACCTGGTTTTGAACTTAATACTCAATTCTAAGATTCAGTGCATATTCCAAACACGAAATTATATTTGCTAAATTTAATTCCCCCATTGAATATAATAGTTGTGTGTGTGTGTGTGTGTGTGTGTGTGCGCGCATGCGTATGTGTGCTCTATTTGGTAAAAACTTTAGATTTTTCCTAAGCTTTTATTATTCTGCAACCAAAATGTTCTATTCTATCCTTCATAAGATGCAGCATAAATGGATAAATGTGAATTAAGTCAAAAACACTTAATTGCATTTCATTGTTTCACTTTAAAATCTACTGTATATCTAAGTAGGGATGCTGTAGTTAGTAGCTATCAAGCACTCTGGAAACCACTCTGCAATTATAGGGTCTATAATAAATGCAAAGGCTATATAACTAGGCAGCCCTATGCCAAATTAGCTCTACTTATCAAAGAATGACCTTCCAGGCTGCCATTTTCCTGACAGTAGAAAGAGGATCCTAGTAGATCCTACTATGTCCACTGATTTCACTCAAGTGGCCAATCATTCATTGGGTGCTCTCAGACCCTTAGAAGTTAGCTGTTAAGTAGGAAACAGTCTCAGGGATTTGCATCACGGCCTCGGAGATTTTCCTGTAGGGCAGCAACCATGAGATTGCTGGAGCAAGGACCCGAGGAATAAGCTACCATCCAAATAAAAGCAAAAATGCCCAGGAAAGCAGACTTATCACAGCAGCATTACATAACAGGAAGAAACTCTATGCATCATGCAGCTTGTGCTAAAATGCTTAGTGATCTCATTCTTACCATAACAAATTATCTGCCAGAAAAGACCTTCAAGGTCAACCCTGGCAACAATTAAAAAATAATGAAAAGCATTCATCCCTAAGGCAGAATGCTTTAGTTAGAATGTTTCAGTTTGAAGCGATGTGCTGTATATTTTATTAGCTATAACTTGTTTAATTATTCATTGCCACTCTTCTTATTTTCCATACAGAAACCTCAGGTTGCTCAGATTTCTATCTCAAATCCCCCCTCCCCCCTCTTATTCAAGGGCAAATGCCTCAAGAGACCAAATTTTCTTCTTTAAAAAAAAAAAAAACACCAAATTTTCTATCCACCGTTTTCCACTGAACACAAAGATGTATTTGCTTAGAATAAAATACTACAAATTATACCTGAGAGGAGGGGAAGGGGCTGCAGAGCAAGACAGAGACAGAAGTGGGTGTGTGGGGTAGGGAGGGGCGAGAAGGGAAGAGAAGGAGAGAGAAGGAGGAAGAATCACAGACCCAGAGACAGGGAAAGGGGGGAGGGGACAGGAGCCACACAGAGGCAGTATCTCACCATGCACGTGGAGGAAACCCCAAGGAAGACGTGGCACAGCAACCCTCCCTTTTCACCTCTGCGTGTACCCCTTCCACACCACTCGCCTGCCAGAGACCCTGTGCTGCTCCCCAAGCCCAGGACCCTCTGGGACTCGAGGCTGACTGAAGTGTGCCTGCCCAGGGCGTTTTCCAGAACACCCACACTACCTCCCATCATCCTCGAGGATCAGCTGAGGGCTGCCACCGTGGGTTGTGTCTGGCACATTCTGCCTCTAAAGAGAAAGCTATGGTCATCGGTTTCATCATCTATTTCATATCCGCAAGTGGACTAAGTACTCACTGCTGGGGAAGCTTACAGAGGGGTGGGTGACCCAGGGCTGGCCTTGTACTGGACGCCAACACACAAACAGAAATGCTATCAGTCTTTGCAAGTCAGAAGTCACTCTCAATCCCACGCCAACTGCCATGCCCAGGGGAGGTGCTACTTGAACACTAATGCCAACAGGTGACACTCCTGAAAAGAGCACCCCATAGCTTTTGGTGCAGAAACAGAGCAATAAGTAAGCGGATGGTAACTTTTCACAGGAATGACTGCAGAGACCATGATTAGCAGCTTCACATACAGTGCTAGACTTGGGAGTCTAACGGAGCAATTTGTCAGCAACCGACAGAGATCATCGGAGTCTGCCACTGCAGAGTGATCACAGCGAGTCGCTCAACGCTCAACGATTTGTTGAGGGTAACCCAGAGAGAAAGCGGCAGAACCCGGGCCACATCCCACAGCCACCTCACTTGGGGTCTGTAGGGTTTCCATCACCCTATGAATTGCTGTCATGGAAGAACTCCTGTGATCATTTCACAAGAAAGGCTTCTAGGATGTTACCTGCTTTTTGTCCTATGTCCCCAACAGTGGGTGTTAAATGCTAAGTCAATGATAATTCTCTCATGCGTGCCCTTTCTGGGGCTCAGTGTCAGCTCCCCCAACATGGCAGTCTTGGGTACATCCTCACACGGCGGATCCTCCTGTCTGCCTCATCTATGGTCAACTCAACTTTTCCTTCTTAGCTACGCAACCCATTTTGGGGAGAGTAGCCATTCCCAGCAAGAAATAACGTATCCCAACCTTGGCAATAGCTGTGGATGGCAAAGAAATCTGGTGCTTGCCAATGAAATAGGAGGGTATTTCAAAAAGTTCATGGAAAATATAATTAAAAGATAAGCTTATTTTGGTGCAAAACAAATCCATGCGTAGAATTTTCATGATACTCATTTTCCATGAATCTTTCAAATTATACACACAGACCACCAGGTGAATCTTATAGGGAAGCAGAAAGCTTTCTAGCAGATTTGACTGGCTTGTGCCTTTAGGACCTCACCAACAGAGACTTTTGTCTTTTAAAAAACGTTTCTTACTTATTTCTGATCTTATTTGAAAGTACAGAGAGGGACACACACGCACACACACAGTCTTCCATCCACTGATTCTTTCCCCAAATGCCTCCAACAGCCAGGGCTGGGCCAGACCAAAGCTGGGAGCATGGAACTCAATCTAGGTCTCCCATGTGGCATTCAGGGACCCAAGTACTTGAATCATCACTTGTTGCCTTCCCACATGTACATTATCAGGAAGCTGGATCAGAAATGCAGGAGCCATGGTGTGAACTGGCTACTTTCCAGCAGTCCCAAGCAGTGATTTAACAATTTCAAATGCCCACTCCATTCTTACCTTCTTTTGCAGACCCTGAGTGGGTACAGCAGCCACTTGCCATCAAGAGCAACAAACAAGGGGATGGAAATGGCACAACCAAAAGACTGGCTGGCCAGAAAGTCAGGAAGAATCCCGGATCCAATGATATTGTGACTCTTTCTACCTGCCCCGAGCTGCCTTCATCTGAACTAGAGGAAAGAAACACCTAGTTTGATCAAGGATATGTGACTTGAGATTTCTGTTACACACAGCTGGAATTATTCCAGATTGATAGACCAGATCTTAATGGATGTCACCATGAACATCAACAAAATCACAACTGTGGAACTTCAACTACACACTCCCCACGTTTGAGGGTAACATCCAGGGAGCAGTGATCTAAACACGCTGACTTCTTTGGAGTCACAAGAGGATGCCGCTCTGGAGAGCAGCAGGAAAGATGGCTTGTGAGGTTGAAAACAGTTTGTGCTACTGTAAAAACGGTCACTTCGATGCAGATATCGCTAAAAATGAGTCAACTACGTCAGTAACTATGCTAATCTCTAACAGTTGAGGAGAGCGAGCACAAAATGTGACTTGGGCATGCTGTTTTCTCAGGAGGGTGTGTTTTTATTTTCAAACAGCTGATTCTTCAATGTCTTAATTCTGAATTTTGGCACAGGAATATTTTACATGTGGCACAGGGACCGTCGAGACAAGTGCTACCCATTTACCATCAAGTATTTTGCGACCAGAAATATAGAAAATGAGCACATCAATGAAAACCCTGCCAACTCCACTGAATTACTGTAAAGTTATTTTCTATGCCCAGGGTCATTCCTGAGATGACCCGGGAATTCTGAGTCTCTGCCAGACACATTCTCTTTTCTTCTTGTCCCATTTGGAAATTCTAATATAACCAAAATGAGAAAACAGTTTCAGAAGAGAACTTCTATTAAGCTATAATAGTTTACTTTCTTTCTGAATATTAGATAAGCAAACAGAAGTCCAATATGTTAGGAAAATAATAAATTATGGAGAGAATGCATCAGTGTTAGCTAGTTACTGTCCTAGACTTCAAATTACATAAATTTTACTCTCTAAAAATGTATATTTGCCTCTCATCATAACATCATATAAAACGATAACCATCAATAGCAACACATAAAACCACACAGAAAATGAAAAAAAAATGTTTAGCTGTAAGTTATGGAGAACATTAAATAGTCATTTGTTGGGAATGAAACCACCTATTTTTAAAGTATTGCTGATCACACTGTCTTGCCTATGTGCTGAGAAAGGGGCAATCCTGGAGAAGGACCAGTAGGAATGGCTGACAAGGAAAAGTATTCCTTGTCTCAGGGCTTGCAGGAAACCCAGACGAGCAAGTGAGGTTTCCCTGGCTCCTTAGCTGATCAGCCGACTTCACTTATGGGACTTAGGTGGCAAGCGGCCATGGTAAGCGGGCAGGCAAAGGACAAATGCATTCACATACATTGCCTTTGCAGGATACCCTCAGCATGCTGGCTCACAAGGGAAAGCTTTGCCTGGCTAGTGGGTCACGTTATGCCTCAACTGACTCGGTGTTCAATTTACAGGGCTCCCTTGCATCCCAGAATTCAACTCCCCTCTACCAAAGCATTGCACAGGGCTCTTCCAAAGAGTAAGGAAGGCCCCTCCGAGCCACACCTCATTTTTCTGACGCAGTGTGACTTGCAGTTCACAGCAGTGAGGAACCTGGGCAGATCTTGCAGAAAGAGCACAGCCCTGAGTCTAAGAGAGCTCATGGGAGGGAGAACTTGATCTCCCTGTGTTTGAACAGAAGGATGGCAGGTGCTTTGCCGTGATTCTATAGCACACAGATGAAAAAGGGTGCAGCTGCTGGACTTACCACACAAGAGCCTCAAATGCAAACACAGTGTTTTCAGGTAGCAATTTGGTAAATTTACCTGCTCCTGCCCTATTCAGAATGTTTTCAAAAAACACCCCGAGTTTTGTAGTTTTGAAAGCCTTTCTTCCCTTTGCTCTTTTCTTTCCTCGTCCGACTCTTAGCATTACTTCTGTGAAGTGACCTGGGATTCTTCTCTTCGTAATTAACACCCCCCAAAAAATCCTTATTTAGAGAAGGTGCCAGGTTAGCTATTATCAACAGACTCTGAAGAGAAGAGAATTAGAAAGCTCGTTTGCACCTAAAACATGCTCTTTTTTGAACTGATAGAAATACAGTTTGTGTTTCTTAAGTGACTACAACATCAAGAGCATCAAATCTCAGAAGTATCTCATTCCATTGAAATTTATGGAAGGCATTTTTTATGGTTCCATTAATAGAGCATTAAGGATAAAAAATACTAAAAGAATAATGGAAAAATGAATCATGAAATGTAAGTTCTAAAGATCCTCAAATGATTAATAAAACTTTACCTGTAACACTAGACATCAAATTTTATAGACACAAATTCAAGAATGTGTAATACGACAGATTCTATTGTTTGTGAATGTATAGGAATGTGGTACCAAGATAAAACATGGACTGGAAAGGGACTGGTGATATGCAGGGAAGGAGGGAAAGTAATGTGATGGGATACCCTCTTAGGCACACCTTCTGTTACCAAAAAACATTTTCACCGAATACGCGAAAGGTTGACAAAATAAACCCGAGAATATGCTATAAATGCAGGAATGTTTGTTCATTTGTTCTACTCTTTACTCATCTTTTCCCTATGGAAAAATAAATACCGCAGGGGAGGGATATAATATTCTCAGGTGACAGCATGCCCAACTGGGGTTCTGACTCAGGTGAGAATTCAGACTGAGTTTTGGGAGAGTGGTAGGCAGGAAGTGCATTCCCAAGGGCCAGATAATGGCACCAGAAGCACGTGATGAGAGAACAAAGTAGGATGGCTGGGAAGAGGCACAGCCCAGGCACCGTGTGAATGGGAGACACAATAAGGTCCCATTCACCCAGCTACTATTCAATGGCAATGGTGACCCAACTTCAGCTCTGTATATATCTCCTTAGACAATCCAAACAGGCACAAGACGATTGATTTGCTGCATAAAACAAACCCTTAATCTTAAGTACAGAGCGGACCATGGAAATAATGTTAGGAACAAGAATCCTGAACCAAGATTTTGACAGCACACACACACACACACAAATTACTATAAAATATATGCTTACCTATAACAGTAAAAAATTATGCCTGCTCATAATACGACTTTTAAGAGTGAAGTCAGGGATGTATTTTATCTGGTACACCACAGTAATTTGCTGTAAAGCTTTATGAAACAGCTCAAATAACGTTGCAGCCAGAAACCAATTGTTGCTAAAATGCATTCGGTTAAAATGGAAAATATAGGGAAATAAAACACTGTAATTGTCTCTCAACCCACATTGTATATTATGTTGCTAAATTATATACTATTATATTTTCTACATTTTAATATGCTTTCCCATAGAGGAATTGATAACATAAGAAATGAGTCTCTGCTTTTATTTCTGAAGACCTAAATAATATCCCACACCTATTTATAAACCAACTCGGGTCTCAGTCTCTTATTAGATCCCAAGGCTTGCAGAATCTATTTCACAAAACCACAACATGTAACAATGCATGAAATAACTAACACAAGTGGCTTTCTGTTCTATTTCTTGCTTTGATTCACAATTGGGAGCTACATATTTATATGGAGCTATAATAATCAAGGAAGAAAATCAAGGTTTTCTTAATTTTAGAAAATCTTTTAATAGTGTATTGTATAATTCCTGCAAATATTGTCTTTGGCCTTGATAATATTTTTTGTTTAACCTTGCCCATCCTTTGAATAGTTGGTGTGAGTAAAGCAAAGACTTCTGCTCCCCAAAGCTGGGAGAGAATTCCGTGGCTATGATCCAAATTTAGCAGGATGTTGACAAACCACATACTAATAAGTAATATGTGTAGCACTTAAATAAAACACCAAATGTCTCCTTCACCTAAGACTGTGGGAATTTTTTTAATGTAATAAACCATTACAATTAATGGAACAGTCGTAACAAAACCTTGGGGGGAAACAAGATATTTTGTGTATTTTAAGATGGTGAATAATCTCCTACGTACAAAATTAACAACTATTACGAGATGCTTGGTTTAAGCCCAGAGTACTGCACCCCAAATCTGGGGTAGCATCTCAAAGGCCTGGAAAGCACGTGGGCAGTGAAACACACTGAAAGGACACAGCTTCCAAAATATGGTTAAGAAATACGAGAGGACAAGGAAGGTGCATTCACCAAATATTAACACGGAAACTTGAGCTACAAGAGGTAGACCCAGAGTAGACATTTTACAGAAACCATGTTATGACCCTTTTGGGTCACACTGCCAATTCAGATTTTATATTAACACTTTAAAATATGAAAAAAGAATGATCATAGCATGCCAAGAGCCTTCCCAAGGTTCAGAATGCACTATAGGGCTCCAACGTGTTTCTGAAATGCTTGTTACAAGCACGATTTAAATTGTGTTTTTCCTAGGAACTTTGGGAGCAGCTGCTGGGAACCTTTGCTTAGGGCATTTACCATGCCCTGGACTTCTCCCACCCACCCCCTGTCTGCCGAGGTCCTTGTACTCACTGGGGCTAGGCGTGCATTTCTGCAGTTTGTACTACGCAGTCCAGCACTTGCTTACTGCTCCGTGAACCTGAGTGGAATGGGCTACTGATATTACGAAAGCAGGTAAGGAAAACAAAGGCTGACCACCTTAAACCATGGCTCTTTAGAAAGAATCTCAACGTATTGGCCCCATATAAAAATGATTACTATAAACGAAAATTATTTTACTGAAATAACCAGAAGCTGCTTTTTTGAAACATGTACATTCTATAAAGACACTTCTCTTTAATGTAACTTTAGTAGTGGGTGTTTGGCATAGTAGTTAAGATGCCTGTGTCCCATATCAAAGTGCCTGGGTTCAATTCCTGACTCTGTCTTCCTGCTAATGCAGATCTGGGGAGGCAGCAGTGATGGCTTAAGCAATTAGGTCCTTGCCACCCATGTGGGAAACCTGCTTTGCTTATCAGCTCCTGGCTTTAGTCTGGCTCAGTATAGGCTACTAGGCACATTAGGGAAATGGGCCAGCTGATTAGAGTTCTCTGCCTCTCAAATAACTAATAGATTTTTTTCTTTAGAAAATAAAGCAAATTACAGCTTCAGCTGAATTACAAGGCAAATGGTACCATCTCTACTGTATCTTCCATAGGTAGTCAATAGAGGCTCATGTGTAATTCTCTCATCATTATAAACACTTCTTTCAATAGGTAGCAACTCTGGTACTCAGAAGAGGAACATCACTAATATAAATGGTTTTATGAATTTTTCATACATGGAAGATTTCTCACAGCATTTAATACATGCTGAAGTTTTGTTTCTTTTAAATATGGACAAGGTAGAGTTTCAGGGGACAAAATGAGATTTCCCCAAAATTCACAAATAAATTTCCCTATCTTAGTTCATTACATACTTTCCTCACAGAGAAGTTAGGGAGAGAAGTGAAACAAATGTTAAAGCACACGAAAAAGAATTAACAAGTTGAAAGTCATTTCTCAAAAAGCTATACTAATCTTTGAGAACAACATCCACTGTCTTAGTGTTTTGTGGCTCTTTTCCATAAAAGGGTGGAATCTGTTTTCCCAGTCCTTGAGTCTTGGCCAGCCTGCTGGCTTATTTTGACCAGGGAAGCCATCAGCTTACCATAGCTGACTGAGTGGGCCTAATCCAAGTCCAAAAAGTTGCCCAGCTAAACTCAACCCAAGCTGTAGAATCATGAGGAGATATATACCTGTTGCTTGAGCCACTAAGGTTGGAGAGGTTTATTAAGCAGAAATAGAAAGCCAGTACAAAAACTGATAGTGCAAAGTACAGCAATACCATAATAAAAAGGCAAAACACATGGCATCAGTTTGGGAAATGGGTGCTGGACAGAAACAAGGAAAAATTATAAGCTATGTAAAGGCTGGAGAAAAAGCAGCTCGGAATGGTGAAGTTAACTGACAACATTTTTGCCCACAATGGCTAGGAAGATGGAAAGGATACCAAGTGAACTAACAGGCATGGCCAAGCAGATTCCCCAACACAGGGTGCTGGAAATAAAATGTATTTTTTGCTGGTGTTAAAGGCATAGGGGTGGAAAGGTTAGCTAAGGAAGGAATTGTTCAATTGGCAAGCAGCACAAAGGGGAAAAATAGCTTAAGATTTGATGGACTGGAAGTAAACTTGCCTCTCATCCTCACAGCTTGAAATTTTGAAAATCACAGGTAACCAATGTGTGTGGGGGGTGGGAGGGGTAATACTTGGAAAAAATCAGATTAATATGTACTTCAATGTGTGTGTATAGAGAGAATATTTTTCTACCAGTTAACTTAAAATATCGTTTTACTTTCAAATAAATATGAATCTAAGTGCAAATTCCAGATTGTCATTCAATTTGAAGACAGAACGTAATATTTCAAAGAAATTTTACTCCTATGTTGGTGGTTTGAGGTTACGCTGCTACATCCAGTGAGGCAGGCATTTTTCTCTCCCAGTATTAGGGGTTCTTGGCAGAAAAGGTGGGGCAGCAGTGAGATGAGCCACCGAGCTGAATCCCCTCTCTGCAACCCTTTAAGATCACAATAAGGTGAGAAGCTTGGCAACAGGGAGCCACAGTTGTGCCCCAAGGAACATCCCAGGCTCCCAGACCCACTGCTCACAAGAAAAGGACTAAGCAAGAGGCAGAAACAGTGAGTGAAAGCAAAGCACTGTCATTAAAGTTGATGACACTGAGTTGATGGGGGGAAGTGCTCATGCACAGATAGAGTCAGGTACTTAGACTTCATTTGCTCTTCCTATATGTAATACTGAACCATACTCACTGAGTACTCAAGAGAGAGGAGGAAGGTATTTAGGTGGACCTATACTAACCCAAAAGGATTTCAGCCAAAAGGCAGGAAATAATGGCAGAAGTCTATTATGATGGAAAAGTTCTCTAAAGATATCAGTTGATCATAAGGGCATCATGTTGTGGCAGAATGGTTTTTCTTTTTTTAAAGATTTTATTTTTGAGAGGTAGAGTTACAGACAGTGAGTGAGAGGGAGAGACAGCAAGAAAGGTTTTCCATCTGCTGGTTCACTCCCCAAAAGCCTGCGATGGCCAGAGCTGGGCCTATTGGAAGCCAGGAGCCAGGAGCTTCTACAGGGTTTCCCATGCGGGTGCAGGGGCCCAAGCACTTGGGCCATCTTCTGCTGCTTTCCCAAGCCATAGCAGAGAGCTGGATTGGAAGAGGAGCAACAGAGACTCAAATCAGCACCCACATGGAATGCTGGCACTGCAGGCTGAGGATGAACCTACAGCACCAGCCCCCAGAATAGTTTCATTCACTCAATAAAATGATGGACTATGTATAGTACCAGGTGTGCCAGGAATCACAAATTGTTAATCATGCCCTCAGTGTACTCACAAGCAGATAAAAATAGTTACACTGGGAACAAGCATTCCACTACTCCTACTAAAGCAACTCGGCTCCTAGGGAGCTTAAACTAAACTACAGTTTGATCACTCATTAAGGAAAGATTTTGGTCAGTATGATCTATTTAAGAAGACAGGAATATGGGCAATTTGTTTTAGACAGATTTCTATTCCAAATGTCTAAAACAAAACACTGTTGAATTTTTGAGCAAATTCTCAGCTCTCTGGAATCATTCCAATGCCAAAGTTGTACTGAACATACCCTATGCAATATTTCACGAGACATCACATAAATATAAAGTAGCACATAAAGTAAATTACACATATAAATGAGACTAAAAATTCACATGTTAGTACTTAAGAGTAATAAAACTTGAAATGTTCTGTTTTCCCTGGGGCAGTGTTTCTTCATTTTATCCATTAAAAGTTCAAGGCAATTTGAGAAAAATTTACATCCAGTCACTCTGTGCACATCCAAATTACCCTGAACATTTTATCATCAGCACCTCTAATACAGGCTTTCCAAAAGTAATTGAAGCCTAACTTAATTTTTTTTATTGCAAAAACATATTTTCCTTCCCCAGTCAACTACCTACATTGAGGAAAACAGTTTCATTAAACTATGAAAAATAAGTACAATAGTTATACCATGACTTTGATATGTTTCAGCCAAAATGATAACATAGGGACAAAAATCTATGAGTCCCTTGAAATGAGTTCCTGTGAAGTTACTTTCTTAGAAAACACAGTAGGCACTGAGAGATATTAATTCATTTAGAAATTATACAATGGTACATTTTAATGTAGTTTATAAAGTAAAATTTATTATTGATTGGTTGATAACATACACTAATAAACTTTGAATAATTCTAAGGCAATTTTGAATCTTTTCATTAACTTTCCAAGCTTTTCCTTACAAATAAGTGCATTACAAAAGGGGATGTGGTTCTCTCCCATCCCTACTTCTGAGAGATAATTTGATTTCTGGATACTGCCATTTTGCTCATTTCTTCTCTCTTAAAAATCTAAGAACTTTGCTTTTTGATGGATTCCAAGACTGAGTATTAACTATAAACTGACTTTTACAATTATTTTCTGGAAGTTCCATCATCAAAATTTGCCACGAACCTCTGAAACTTAAATTCTGAACAGTCACTCTGGAGCGATACCTCACCGATGACACTCTGTATGGTGAAGCCGTGCTTTCTCTTAACATCCTGCTGGCCCCAGGATGGGCAAAGGAGCAGCCCTGTGCAGCGAAAACAGCAATGCTTTTGGAGATGGAGAGTCCTGGGTTCTAACCCTGACTCTACCAGCCAAGGATCATGTGAGCTTAAGTGAGTCAGATCATCTCTGTACAGTGGCTTAGAGACACAGTCACCAATCTCACAGCCACAAATCCCATACAACTATACTATCACTCCTTTAGCACAGAACAAAACCCAAATAAGTATCTTCCTTATGAAGTGTTATTCATCACTTTATTGCTATCATTTGTTGTCACTTCCAATGCAAAAGACAAAAACAGAAAGAGAACAAAAAAAACTCCTTTCTTTTTCCTACCCCCTAATGCCTTATTTTATTTTTAACTGAAGGGATCCTGGTGAATGTGAGCCTGTCCCTGTACTTTAATTGGGAGGGAGTGGAACGTCATCGAGACAGTTGGAGCTCAAAACTGGAAACCAGCACCTTAACTTCTCTTGGATTTTTCACTGAACCCCATGTATCCAGGATACTGTATTAGTTTCCTAGGCCTGACTTGACAAATAACCACCAATTTGGTGGCTTGATGCAACAGGAATGTCAGCTCTGGAGGCTAGAAGCTTGAAATCATGATGTTGGAAGAGTACACTCTGGGGGAGAATCCTTCTTTGCCTCTCATTTCTTGAAAATCATAATTAAGTTCCATATAAGTTTTCAAGATTTTTGTGTATATGTCTTTCCAAATAACTGTTCTCTATTAATGACAGTTTCAAATATACATGTACACATAAATATATCAGAGATTATATCAAATTTACTAATTTTTTAGGCATCTTTCCATGTCTTTTTAAAGATTTTTTTTATTTTTTGAAAGAGTTACATAGAGAAGAAGAGGCAGAGAGAGGTCTTCCATCCGCTGGTTTACTCCCCAAGTGGCTGCAATGGCTGGAGCTGCGCCGAACTGAAGCCAGGAGCCAGGAGTTTCTTCCATTTCTCCCATGTGGGAGTAGGGGCCCAAGGACTTGCGCCATCCTCTACTGCTTTCCCAGGCCATAGCAGAGAGCTGGATGGTAAGTAGAGCAGCCGGGACTTGAACCGGAGCCCATATTGAATGCCAGCACTATAGGCAGAGGTTTTACCGCTTTGCCACAGTGCCGCCCTTCCATGTCTTCATATCTGATTGATATTCCTAAAAAGCTAGTCAAGTCCAGGGACAGTCAACCCAGGTATAAGAGCTAACACACATCTACTGAGATCTAGAAATATAGCAAAGTTCACTGTGCGACTGTGAGAATACAAACTCTAGGCTTTTCTATTTTAATGTCTGCCAAATGCACCCATTATAGATTTATCAGTGAGTTAGAATGTAGCTGGATTCAATTTATCTTAATTTTTCAAGAAACTATTTGTATTTTAAGCCAAATCACTTCAAGCCATGCTTCTCTGCATAGAGGAAAACCATACTGGCATTTGTCAAGAACTGACCCTTTTTAAAGATTCAAGAAATTTTTCATATGTCACTAATCTGGGATTTTATTAAGAGTCCTGGTCTACTTTTTTCACATTCTAAAGGCAAATTGCAAAATCCTAACCATACTGTTCAAGGGCTGGGATGGCAGCGCACACCTGTGATGTGCACTACTGGGTCACAGGCACAATGAGACCATCTTCTACATCATCTTCAGTCTTCCATAACTTACACTAACATCTACAGCCTGGGAAGGAAGACCCTTGCTCTGTGGAAAATCTAACCAATTCAGCGAATTAGTTTGAATTTTTTGCTGAGATTATTCTTAATCCATTAAATAATGAGAGAGATCCAAGACTACATTATAGATAGATAGGTAGGTAGGTAGCTTGGTATAAAAATATAACTTTGCTTGAGTAATTTTAGGATATAACTTTTGGTTCCTTTATTCTGTAATTTGTGGAATCCCCACCTATCACATAGCATCATGCTGTATACCTTAAATATCTATATTTATAGATTATATTTAATATAATATAAATGCCTAATATCACTTTATTATCATTTGGCAAATATTATTTACCAATACATTAGCCTATTTTATGTTGCTGCAATGAGATACCTGGTTCTGGGTACCTATGAAGAAAATATGTTTAATAGTTCACATTTTGCTTTACTTTGTTTTTTTTTAAAGATAGCTTTATCTATCTATCTCTACCTACCTACCTGCCTACCTATCTCTCTGAAAGGCAGAACGATAGAGAGAGAGGAGGAGACATCTATCTATCCAGCTAGCTACCTACCTACCTACATATTTATTATTGGAAAGGCAGAATGACAGAGAGAGAGGAGGAGACAGACAGTAACACAGAGATCTTCCATTCTCTGGTTCATGCCCCAACAGCCAGGAGCATGGAACTCCATCTGGTCCCATATGTTGGTGGTAGGGAGCCAAGCACTTCAGCCATCATTTGCCGTTTTCCAAGCATATTATCAGGGAACTGAGTCAGAAGCAGAGCAGTTTGGATGTAAACCAGTGCTGCAATATGGAATGACTGCATCAGAAGCAGCAGCTTAATTCACTGCACTGCAAGTCAATCCCTAGCTCAGTTTTTGGAAGTGCAAAGCCCAACATTGGGCCAGTCTCATCTGCTGAGGCTCTGGTGAGGGCCCCTTGGCTATGGCATGAACTATGGAGAGATGGAAAGGGAACGGGCTACATGCGGAGGACTTCTACTAAGGGCCCTCTCTTCAAAGAGTCAACATCCTTTTCTTCATGACTCCTTTGTTTCTAACACCAAAAAGAAAGGCCAAGATTACAAAGACTCAGTCCTGACACCCTTGAGTTTCTAACACATTGCCAGCTATCAGCCTGTGAGCATCTTGTTAGGCAAAACCCAGAAAATCCTAAATCCTTTGTAAGCTACTTCCTTCAGGTCTTTGTTATCTACAGTCTAGGGTAGGTCCTAAAAGTTATGGGACAAATGCAAAAATCAAGCTGCAGTAGAACTGTGGTGCATTGTCCCAAGTATGGAAGTAACTCCTGAGGCTACAGGTTTCCAAACACGGAACCAAAGCCAGCCTTTATACGGGCTGTTACTCTCAGATGAGTGGAGTGGTCAGTGTTATATGTCATAAGCCTCATAGACAGAAGGAGATCATCACAGTTACCTTCCAGGCTTTGAATTTTTAACAATAAAGTGCCAGATGAAATTATGTGTGTCAGTATTCTGAACGAGAAAGAACTGGAGGTAGGGGAGGGTGGAGGTGTGAGTCAGGTGATGCACTTCATAATAAAGCTACTCAATATTTAATAAGGAAAATATCACCAGCAAGTCTATCTATACTATGGCAAAGGCCATAAGAAGGTGAAATATCTGGTCAGGACATTTCCTCTTAAATTCCAATCAGTAATGGGATATTTGCTGTGTTTCAGGTATTGTAAGACATAAATTCACACAACTCTCTGGGAGTGAAGCAGCCTAGAGACTGATGTAGAGACGCTCTGCTCATTGGGCTACATTGCAGTTAAAACATGCCTACCATATGCACATTATTTTTTTACATGAACACAAAAATCTCTATATGAGACCTTACAGTCAGGGAGGTCTACGTCTTCGCTCAGTGTCCCTACTACCTGTGTGTGAAATGACAGGCACTCTACAAATACTTATTACATGAAAGAAGAAGTGCCTCAGATTTATTTCTGCAAAAGCTGTAAGTTTAAAATAAATGCACACAATGAAAAACGGGCTTAACATAGAGATAAGACCAAAATTCATCAGTAAATTACAAAGGCAAGTTGTAAACAAGTAAATGCATAGAAAGATCTCTGAAAGGATATATACTAATTATTGGTTCCTTTGGGCTTAGGTATTTTTTTTAGTAGTGGAGAGCAATTCTATACAGATTTTTGTATTATTTTATATATTTGAATTTTTATATATGAATACATATAAACACATATGTATGCATATTTATATTTGTATGCATGTATATAAACATAAAATATATAGCTTAGCACACATTTCATAATAAAGCACCTAACATGATTTTTCAAATTACCTGATGAAAGAGTATGGCTCAAATAGCTCATTCAAGAAACTGAAATCCCAAAACTAAAAGGCGTCTGCAGCATAAAATCCTTGCATTTCCCTTCTCGTGTTGTTATAAACCTTCAATTGTATATTTCTATTTGAGATCCAAATCACAGATGGGATGCTAAAACAAGGAAAAAGAACAAGTTTTCTCTATATCACAAGCCCCAATATTTTACGCTCTGTCAATGGTCTGCTTTCCATTTACTGGGCAATAATATCTTTATTACAGACTAAATCCTTCCAGGTTTCAAGAGGAAATCTCCTATTAAAAAAGAGTAAAGTGTTGAAAGAAAGGTGATGAAGTCCATAAGAAAACAGAAGATGAAGGGAGTCTATTTCCAGCAGATTTCAAGGCCTACTCCCTCTATATATTATTCAACTTTTATTTCCTAATAGCCTTTACAAATTACTCTCATGCTTCAGAAAATGTAGAGCCAGATATTGATTGAAAAATGAGTCCATAAAATTATTAAGACAAGCATTTTACTGTGCTAGGTTTGGTCACAGTAATTTAAATGTTCTAAATTCTCCTAACACGAAAGGAAAGTAAACTCCCGGGTAAAAGTTCAAGATTCTAAAAATTTTCGGTACTTCTGTCTACTTCCTTTGATAACTAGTTTATGTACGGAGTATTTTATGAAATATTGCCAAATGTTTGAGTTTTCATTTATGCCCTGTTTTAGGTGTACAAGAGGAAATATGTGAAGCTTCACACTCCACTACATATTCCACACTGTCTTCTGTCTTCTGCTTTTGACAGGTACTGCTCCCATTACTGGGATGGAGAGTAGCCAAACATTTTGTTCAGGCAAAGGAAGCTTAGTCAGAGGATAAACTCAATGTATCTGACTTCAAAACATCTGTGCTGTTCACATATAAAGGCAAATGTCACATGATTTCGCTCACATGTGGAATCTAAAAAATTACGTGGTCTCACAGAACGTTAAAAATATAATGGTGGTTACGAGACTGAAGAGCGTAGTGGGGAGGTAGGGCTGGGGAAGGGTTGATTGACAGATACAAGGTTATAACTAGATAAGAGTTAGAAGTTCCGGAGTTCTATTGCACAGTTGGGTGGCCATAGATAAGGTTAATATACTATGCATTTCTCTAGAAACACCCAAGAGGAATGTATTCACGCAATACAACATCACAAGGTATCCTATAAATATGTACACATTTTATGTACTAGTTGATAAAAAAATCAACTAAAAATTTTTGTGCTGCCAATGCTTTTTATTTAGAACTACTGTGTAAAGTAAAAATGCATGTTCAGTTTGTCTTCATTTCATGTCACAGACTGGGCTTAAGGCCTGGCACACCTGCACAGAATAATTGAAAACTCCAGCTTATAAAAAATAATATTTCAAAACAGAAGTTGTGCATTGATTCTTTACATTAGATATTTTTCTTTAGAACAGGACTCATCTACAAGCAAAGTTCTTTTGAATAAATTTTAATTATAGTATATGGAACCTACACAAAAAAGGGATAAGAATATGTGCATTACTGACTACTTTAATAGCAGAAATCTCACTGTTGGCCAAAGACCGTTCCAGGACTCCCACGGTCTTTGTCTTGTTTTTGTTGTCTACTGGTACTTGGCGGGGTGAGGAGGGAATGATGTGATGGGGTAGGGATAAGTAAATATACACAAAAATAAAAACAAAATAGCTTAGGTCTCCTGATGTATGCCTAAGCATAATGCTAGTGTAATGCTGTGTTAATTCCAAGCAATGGTTTTCTAACATTTATGATCTACCATCTCATCTAGAAATTCTAATTCAAACTAATATACATGGATCATGATGAATTTTTTGGAAGAGAAATGATAAAATGATTTTAAAGCGTATTATCAATGCACAAGAAAACATAATAGAAACAGAAGAAATGTACTTAGGGGCATACTTTCAGAAATGATGAAAGTCTGTGTAATGTTTTTCATTTATATTCACAATTTATTTGTAATATGTGCTTCTGAGAATGTTACCTGAAGGAAAAAATTATAATCAGATTTAACGGAGTTAAAATAACCAGAAATAAAAGCATAAATTTAGCAGAATCTTCTAAGCTTACAAACTTGAATGCATGTAGGGAATTAGATGTTTCCAAATTCATATATTGGATTTTTAGCAAATTACGTCAGTATACAAAGTCACTGAACTGTTAAATTTAAAATATTTTATATTACTGAGGTTTAATTTCTAGTAAGACAGTGTTTTTAGAATTGACTTGTTTCTTACAACATCCAAAAAAAATCCAATATAGATTTATATTCCTTAAAGTAAGCACTGTAGAAAAAGATAACAGATTACATAATGACAATTTGACATGTAGCATAGAACACAGAAATATAGAAAAACATGCTATTCTCACCATCAACCCACACAAAGCGCCCAGATACAGTTTCATCAAGGTGAGAAAATATCCAGCAAATCTTTCACAAATTACACATATATGCAGCACATTGTGTGTACACACACACACACACACACACACACGTGCATGCCTGCCTCTGTCCCCCACCAAGACCATACGACCGCTTGTTGTATGCATACTTATAGCAAAGGCACAAGACCTCATCCTTCCCAGGGAGGGATTTCACTTTTGGAAGTTACCAAGTTTAACAAAACTCCACTGCAGCAAAATACTGACTAGTTCATGAACTAGTGGTACATGAGTTTTACCATACTAAGAGAAACAGACCTGTTTCAGCCCAACTAAGAATGCTTTGTGCTGATACAAAGGGGGGATACCTTTGGAATTCCAAAGCACTTTACCAAGGCAAAGTCTCTAAGTGGAGGCTGGAGAAGATTTCTGAAGGAAGTCCTTGCTCCTGACTCAAAGGGGAGGCAGTAGGGGTACCTGTGTGTCACTTAGCCTTGGAGGCCCCCACTGCCACTCTGGATGGCCTTGTCACTGTTCCTCAACTCTGAACTTCCCACATTATGAATGCTAACCTCAGTAAGGAGATAAAAATAAATCTTTCACATATTAAAAAAAAAGAATAAAGAGAAATATTTAAGCTGAACCCTGGAGTCCTGGCAGGTGGTGCAGCATGGAGGTGGGGGGTGGGGTCAGGGCGTGCAGTGGGGGTATGGAAAGAGAAGTGCCCCAGAGGAGAGCACACACTGTTGGAGACTTGGGAGAGATTTGGCACAGCTAGAGCTATGGTATGACAGAGACGGTAGGAGATGAGACAAGGACCCTTTGAGGCCAGACAAGGGTCTTGTGGGCTGTAACAAAGCATTTGGACTTTCTATCCTAAGGACAATCAGTGGGAAACCATAACAGATTTAACTAAGGATCATGTTTGATCAGATCCTAAACATTTGCATTTTGGATTTTTCAAACACTAACCTCTAAGAACATCAAAATCAAAACAACCAATAACAAAAAAACCTTTTCCCCGATTTCTGGGCCATCAGAACATGTATAGTTTAGAAAACATAAAATAGGTATCGATCTCAGTTTTGAAATGTAACAGTGGTCAGTTTCAGGGAGATGTGAATTTAAGCTGCATAATTATTGGACTCACATGTTTCAACCTAAGAAAATGTAATTGCAAATAATTATAATAACTCTTTATAAAATAATGCCAACAATTTGCACAGAGCTAATACTTACATAAGTGCCAGGAAATGTGGCTCTGTGGCTAGTATTAAACTTCACAGCTACCCAATACTTTAAGCAGATCACTACCCATGGAGAAACCAAGGTTACAGATATGCATAACTTCACTAAGGTCTCCATGCTAACAGCTGTCCAGAGCCAGAACCAACTCCAAGGGGCCTAATTTCAACATCAGCCATTGCATAGGACTCAAAATCATAGGTCCTTTTGGAAGATTTTTCACCATACACTAAGAGGAATGTGGTCCCATAAACACTCTACTCTGTGTAGGGGTTACCTGATTATATTTTACTGAACTAAAAAAAAAAAAAAGAAACTCTTAAAATCTGAGTGCACAACCATACATGGTTGCATAAAAATGCGACCCTTTTCATGTAGTTTCTCATAGTAAAATGAGTTATCATGCCACCCAAACATACAATTAGTTTTGATTGAATGGTTTACTTTTGTGAAATTTTATTGATCCATTCATTAAACAGCTTATTCTTCAAATAAAACAATGTTAAAACCTGCATAAATTACCACTGACAGACAGGATTTCACTAGACTTCCAAGTATGCCAAATAGCTTCTTTCATAGTTTTAGAATATGATTTGCAAGCATATGCACATAATGAATCTAAATGGATGTAAATCACTCAAATCTATCAGAGATCCCGCTTCATTAGGAATACATCCTTCTAAAGAATTTAGCTCACAATCCCATTTTTACAAGTCAGTAGCTCTTTAAACTATTTTTGTCTTATTGTAGTACTATTAAATATCACATGTATTTCTATAAAAGATCAATATCCTTGCCTCATCACTATTTACCACTAGAATGGCGTATGGTATCCACCCTTTAATTTTAATTCTGATATCAATTCCTTCTAATATTAAAAATTAGCAAGTTAATGGAAACAGACACATTAATCTGCTAAGAGGCCCTCAGTAAATCCTTTCTGGATACAAGGGAAATGAGATCAGCCTGCTGAAGACTCCCATGTTTATTGTAGCACTATTCACAACTGCCAAGCAAGGAAAATAACCAAAGTGCTCATCAGCTGATGAATGGATAAAGAAAATATGGCAAAAATACACAGTGGAGTACCAGTCAATCAATAAAAGGATGAACTCTCGTCATTCCCAACATGGATGGAACTGGAGGCTATCATGTTACGTGAAATAGGCCAGTCACACAGACAAGTGCTGCATGATCTCACTCATAAACAGAAGGTTAAAAAGTTGATGTCATGGAAGTTGAGGGTATAATGGTGGGTACCAGAGGCTGAGGAGAGTACAGGGCAGGAAAAGGTAGAGAAAGTTTGATTAATGAGCACGAAGAGTTAGATAGGAGAAAGAAGTTCTGGTGCTCTGTTGCACAGTAACGTGCCCATAAGATAATGATAAAGCCTTGTTTGTTTCTACATGGGAAAAAATACCTAGAAGAAGAGATCTTGCATATTTTCATCATAAAGAAATGCTAACTGTTTGGGGAGATGACTAAGTATGCCTTTATGAGACATACTTATTACAGTACATACATGTATAGAAATAGCATATTACCCCATAGAAATGTATACTTTTTATTTGAAATGAAAAAAGCAGTGGTTTTTAGATTAAATTTGCAGAGCACAACCAAAAAGCAGAAAAAACACACCTCCCATCAACCTATTCCTGTTATTTTGCATAAGCAAGAGACAACCAACCCATGGCTGAATTGATATCCTTAGCTCAGAAGTAGAAGGTTCTTTATCAGCTGTCACATTTGAACTTATACACACCCAAAAGCTAAGTACAAAGGATCTTCAAACAGTTCATGGAAAATGTGTACTATGAAAAACTTCATGAAATTTGACTTTTTTATACCAAAATACACTAATCCTTTAAAAACCTGTTTTTATCTATTAGAAAGGCAGAAGGAGACAAGCAGGAAGGGATGAGGTAGATCTCTCCCACTGATTCATTCCACAAAAGCCCCAGAGAGTCAGGGCTGGGCCAGGCTGAAGCCAGCAACTGGGAATTCAATCTGAGTCTCCCATTTGAGAAACAGGGACTCAAGGCCTGAGCCAGCATCTGCCGTCTCCCAGGGTACATTACAGCAGGAATATGCAGAGGAGCTAGGATTCGAGCCCCAGCACTCTAACATGGGATACTGGCATCCTGGTGTCATGACTGCTGTCCCATGTTTTAAATTAAACATAGCCACTGGGAAGAAGGGTGTGTAAAAGGTGGACCAAACCAGACCTTAATGAATTAAATGATCAAAATAGTTCTATTAGAGAGAGCGGCAAGATGGCGGAATAGGAAGGGAGCACACCGATAGTCTGGGGAGAGACAGTTTAATAAAAGTGGAGATACTGCAGGTTCAAGGAAGAGTAGGGGAAGAAACAGCAGAGGAAACCCTTCCGGAACTGGAGATTCACAGTGGACCTGCGTGGAGAGCGTGGGAGCCTGCAGTTTGGGACACCAGCAGCAGATTCAACACACCAGCGCTGGAACGCGAGGTGAGCAGAACATCAATAGCCCGAATTACCAGCAGGGAAGCGGAAAAGGGAGCCTAGAGCGAACAAGGCTTGAAACCCTGCGGGGAAAAGTTCACCAGGCTAACTAGAAGAGAGAGAGAGAGAGAGGGAAAAAAAAAAAAGTGACCCATACGGACACGAGCTTCTCTCTCTCCGCTCACCTCTCAAAGGTGAGCAAGACAAAGAGCAGGCGCCATTTTGGAATACGTCATAAGCAGGGCGACCTCAGGTCGGCACCGGCCCCAAGCCTAGCAGAAAAACCTGACTCTGGGTGGGAGGGGTGAAATAACAGGAGATTAGAACCTAATGAATGTGTGGTGCTAATGAACTGAGACTGTGAAAAAAGAGACGGTGGGGGAGAGAACTCACGGAAATCACGAATTCATGGGAGTACTCTCCAGAGACGCTACAGTTCAGTAGCCTTGGCAGCCCAGTGGGAGACTACAGGAGAATCTCAGCCCACACAAAGGGCCGCAAAGATTCCCTCTCTGGTCCTTGGGAAAGAGCTTCTGATCTCTGGCTCCTGTGGGTATATCATTCGCCTGCTAACCACCCCCAATTCCATTCAGCTGTGTGGAATTACTTCCCTTTTGAACCAAAAAAAAAAAAAAAGTAACAGAGAGAGATTTACCACGCCTAACCTGGGAGTGTCTCCTTTGACACACCCTCAACCCTGAGGAACCAAACAGAGCTCTCAGGCCACACCCATCTCAAGCCTCTAAGGCTCCATCAAAAGCAGACAGTCCACTTAATCTAGAGTCATAGTATAACAAGAAAAAAACACCACAGTGAAGAAACCAATATGCCAAACAACAAACGCAAAAACCGAAGTAATAAGAACAAGGAAGACACTATGGCATCCCCAAATGAAAAAGACACCCCAATTCAAGATTACAAAGATGATGAGATAGAAGAGATGCAAGAAGCAGATCTCAAAAAATTGATAAGAACACTAAGAAGTACTCAAAAACAAATTCTTGAACTACAGAAATCCTTAATGGACAAGGTAGAAAATCTCTCTCGTGAAAATAAAATATTAAGGAGAAATCAAGCTGAAATGAAACAACTAGTAGAACATGAAACTGTGATAGTGACGAGAAATCATAATGAAGTGAAGAATTCAATAGATCAAATAAAAAACACATTAGAGAGCCTTACAAACAGAATGGATGAGGCAGAAGAGAGAATATCGGACTTAGAAGACAGAGCACAGGAAACTATACAGTCAAACCAAAGAAAAGAAGAGGAAATTAGAAATCTAAAAAATATTGTTGGGAATCTACAGGATACTATTAAAAAACCCAACATTCGAGTTCTAGGAGTTCCTGAAGGCATGGAGAGGGAGAAAGGATTAGAATGCCTTTTTAGTGAGATAATAGCAGAAAATTTCCCAGTTTTGGAGAAGGACAGAGACATCCTAGTACAGGAAGCACATAGAACCCCTAGTAAACATGACCAAAAGAGGTCCTCACCACGACACGTTGTAATTAAACTCACCACAGTGAAACAGAAAGAAAAGATCCTAAAATGTGCAAGAGAGAAACGTCAAATTACACTCAGAGGATCTCCAATTAGACTCACAGCAGACTTCTCATCAGAAACCCTACAAGCTAGAAGGGAATGGCGAGACATAGCCCAGGTACTTAGAGAGAAAAACTGCCAGCCCAGAATATTATATCCTGCCAAGCTCTCATTTGTGAATGAAGGTGAAATAAAGACCTTTCATAACAAACAAAAATTGAAAGAATTTGTTGCCACTCGTCCAGCCCTACAAAAGATACTTAAAGATGTATTACACACAGAAACACGGCCATCAACATGAAAGAAGGTAAACGAAGGGAACGTCACAGCAAAAGATCACAGGGAATTCAAAGCATACATTTGGATAAAGAAATTATGGGACATGTACTCTATAGAATACTATACAGCAGTCAAAAACAATGAAATCCGGTCATTTGCAATAAGATGGAGGAATCTGGAAAACATCATTCTAAGTGAATTAAGCCAGTCCCAAAGGGACAAATATCATATGTTCTCCCTGATTGGTGACAACTAATTGAGCACCAAAGGTGAAACCTATTGAAGTGAAATGGACACTATGAGAAACAGTAACTTGATCAGCTCTTGTGCTGACTGTTGTTGTACAATGTAATACTTTATCCATTTTAGTGTTTTTTTATTCTAGTACTATTGGTTGAACTCTGTAATTAACAAACAATTAGTCTTAGGTGTTTAAATTTTAACTGAAAAGTGATCCCTGTGAAATGTAAGAGTGGGAATAAGAGAGGGAGGAGATGTACAATTTGGGACATGCTCAATCGGAACTGCCCCAAATGATGGAGTTAGAATTGTGCCAGGGAATTCCAATACAATCCCATCAAGGTGGCATGTACCAAGGCCATCTCACTAGTCCAAGTGATCAATTTCAGTTCACAATTGATCACACTGATAGGTCTAAGAGTCAAAGGGATCACACAAACAAGACTAGTGTCTGCTAATACTAACTGATAGAATCAAAAAGGGAGAGAATGATCCAACATGGGAAGCGAGATACACAGCAGACTCATAGAATGGCAGATGTCCTAAATAGCACTCTGGCCTCAGAATCAGCCCTTAAGGCATTCGGATCTGGCTCAAGAGCCCACGAGAATATTCTAGGCATGGAAAGCCAAGAAACTCTGGAAAAAAAAAGAAGACCTAAATGAAAGATCTCTGGGAATGAGATCCCAGTGGAACGAATGGGGCCATCAAAGAAGGAGGTACCTTTCTCTGAAGGGAGGAGAGAACCTCCACTTTGACTATGACCCTGTCGGAATAAGATTGAAGTCGGCGAACCCTAAAGGCTTTCATAGCCTTGGCAACTCATGACTAGGGCCTAGGGAGATTACTGAGGCCATAAACAAGAGTGTCAAATTGTTAAATCAACTTCCGGAGTCACTGTGTACTTACGTCTCATGTGGGATCTGTCCTTAATGTGTTGTCCAATGTGAAGTAATGCTATAACTAGCACTGAAACAGTATTTTACACTTTGTGTTTCTGTGTGGGTGCAAACTGATGAAATCTTTACTTAGTATATACTGAATCTATCTTCTGTATATAGATAATTAAAAATGAAAAAAAATCTTGGTGTTAAATTGGAAATTGCCTAGAAAATTAATCAATTTTTTAAAAAAATATATCATGTAGGATCTCTGTCCTTAATGTGCTATACATTGTGAATTAATACTATAACTAGTACTCCAACAGTATTTTTCACTTTGTGTTGCTATGTGAGGGCAAACTGTTGAAATCTTTACTTAATATATAGTAAACTGATCTTCTGTATATAAAGAGAATTGAAAATGAATCTTGATGTGAAGCAAGGGGAGAGGGAGTGGGAAAGGGGAGGGTTGCGGGTGGGAGGGAAGTTATGGGGGGGGGAAGCCATTGTAATCTATAAGCTGTATTTTGGAAATTTATATTCTTTAAATAAAAGCGTTAAAAAAATAGTTCTATTAGTTAATGCCTGTTATCAGGTAATACACAGGTAAATAACATAAATATATGATTTCTGAGTGCATAAGAAAAGAAACTAGATTGCCATCTTCTATTTTAATGTAACTATAGAGGGAGGTTCAGAAAAACTCAGATACCAATTTGTAAGATTCTTCAGCAGTATCTCCTTGCCTCCCACCCTGTTGAATTCATCCTGGGAGGCAGAGACAGAGATCAAGCTAAATTTCTTTATACAGCATGGCAGCAAACTCAGTGAAATAATCAGGTCATCCATAAAACGTTCACAATTCAATTAATACTATAACTAGTACTCCAACAATAATTTCAGTTTGTGTCTCTATGTGAGGGCAAACTGTTGAAATCTTTACATATATGTTCTAAACTGATCTTCTGTGTATAAAGAGAATTGAAAATGAATCTTGATGTGAACAGAAGGGGAGAGGGAGCAGGAGAGGGGAGGGTGGCAGGAGGGAGGGAAGTTGTGAGGGGGGGAGCCATTGGAATCCATAAGCTATACTTTGGAAATTTATATTCTTTAAATAAAATAAAAAAAAAAAAAATAAAACATTCACAATTCAATGTTTGGTTTTCCTTATCAGCAGGTAACTATTTGTTTATAAATATAGACTATACAAAATATAGGAAAAAGTGTTGAGAAAAATGAAATCATCCTAATACCAGAACCCAGAGAAATTAACTGGCATTTAATGCATTTCATCTATAAATCTATTTAATCTAACTCAGCTATGAATATGTCTATGAATGTATATGTTTTCATATGAGGATATATAAAAAGGGCTAAGCTCATTTGTTGTATATATTCATGGTTTTATACTTGTTCTTAAACTCAGTATTATAAGAAACCACATTTTTCTATGTCTTGAAACTTACTAGAAAATTAAGATAGCTACATAGTTCTAAGCAATAGCAATGAACCAAACTTTGCTGAATAACGTCCCTCTCAGTTGTTTTCTAGGTCTTGCTACTGTAACAAATCTTTGTAAATGTTTGTCCATGTTTCTCATATTCCCTTAGGATAGTTTCCTAGAAGTGGGATACTAGGTCAGAGGGTGAAAAAACAAGGCTCTTAACAAATCGCCAAGCTGCTTTCCAGAGAGGAGATCCTAGTTCATACCGTCATTGGAAGCATATGTGCATCTCTCAAAAAAAAAAAAAAAAAACCAAAAAGCTTATCTTTAAAATATTGTTAACAATTTCAGTTCACAATTGATCACACTGATAGGTCTAAGAGTCAAAGGGATCACACAAACAAGAATAGTGTGTACTAATACTAACTGATAGAATCAAAAAGGGAGAGAACGATTCAACATGGGAAGTGGGATACACAGCAGACTCATAGAATGGCAGATGTCCTAAATAGCACTCTGGCCTCAGAATCAGCCCTTAAGGCATTCGGATCTGGCTGAAGAGCCCATGAGAGTATTTTAGGCATGGAAAGCCAAGACACTCTGGCAAACAAACAAAAAACAAACAAACAAAAAAACCCCACCTAAATGAAAGATCTCTGCGAGTGAGATCCCAGTAGAAAGAATGGGCCATCAAAGAAGGAGGTACCTTTCTCTGAAGGGAGGAGAGAACTTCCACTTTGACTATGACCTTGTCTAAGTAAGATCGAAGTCAGCGAACTCAAGAGGCTTCCATAGCCTTGGAAACTCATGACTAGAGCCTAGGGAGATTACTGACGCCATAAACAAGAGTGTCAAATTGTTAAGTCAACAACAGGAGTCACTCCTTATGTGGGATCTCTGTCCTCAATGTGTTGTCCAATGTGAATTAATGCTACAACTAGTACTCAAACAGTATTTTACACTTTATGTTCTTTGTGGGTGCAAACTGATGAATTCTTTACTTAACATATACTAAATCGATCTTCTCTATATAAAGAGAATTGAAAATGAATCTTGATGTGAATCAAATGGGAGAGGGAGCGGGAGACAGGAGGGGTGCGGGTGGGAGGGAAGTTATGGAGGGGAAAAGCCATTGTAATCCTTAAACTGTACTTTGGAAATTTATATTTACTAAATAAAAGTTAAAAAAATATTGTTAACATGGAAAACAAATAATATTTTATTGCCTTTACATTTCTTTGATTTTAAGTAAGATAAAACACCACATCATATGTTTGTTAGTCATTTTTCTTTTTTGTCTCTACAAAATTTCTTGGTGGTTTTCCTCATCAAATTGATGGAACAGATTCAAATCTCAACAACCTGTGAGCTGCCATCTTTGGGGAAAGCTACAAATTTCTGAGTCCATCCAACAGCCTTATCTTGCCACAATTTTCTCTTTGTTAAAACTGTTTATAAGTTTTATTTATTGGTTTATTTATTTGAAAGACACAGTGACACTGAGAGAGACAGAGACACAGAGAAACAGAGACAGAGCAAGAGTGAGAGAAAGAGCAAGATATCATCCCTGTACTGCATCTTCCCCAAATGCCCCCAACAGCCAGGGCTGGGCCAGACCAAAGCCAGGAGCCCCATCCAAGTATCCCACATGATTGGCAGGGAGCCAACGACTGGGGGCCATCATCCACTGCCTCCCAGGCACATTAGCAGAAGGCTGGATTGTAAGTACAGAGTAACTGGGACTCGAACTGGCATGACCATATGGGATGCAGGGGTCTGAAGATGTGGCTTAACTCACTGTATCACATCACTCACCCCTTAAATTCTGTTTTTAACTAGTAATTTTCTTTAAAACTTTAATTTCTCTTTATTAAAAATTCCCCTATACATCAAAGAGTTTGAGAATTTCCCTATAATCCCATGAGAAAGATGTTATGAGTCTAAGTAACACAGTATCTATAGAGCCTTTTAAACTATCTTATTAAAAAAACACATAAATTGTAGCATGCATTATTACACATGATGTTTTCTATAAAAACCAGTAAGAACAAGTCACATAAAAAAGCAACTGTCTTTCAAGGACTACAGATTTTTAACAAAAAGGAAAATGCTTTAAAGAGCAATACATTTCAATTTTGAACTGTCAACTTTAAAATCCCTATCAGAAGTCTTAGAAAACAACTCTTAGATGTGTCAACTTCCCATTGTTAGGAAACATAAATTGTAATCAAAGGCGGTCTGAACTGAGCTCATCTTAAACCTGTTGGCCATTTTTCATCTGTGCCATTGCAAGTCAGGCCACCCATGTTCCCGATAAATGAAACAGTGCTTAAGTTATCAAACACAGTTTTCAAGACAGGTGCATTCTTGAAATGAGGCAATGAGCAGCAAAAGCTTCCAGGAAACCGCATCAGATTCCAAAGATAACAGAGCCAGACTCTCTCACCTCCTTGGTGCACAGTGGATTCCTCTCGAACTGCACAGCAACAGTAGTTTATGGGCTTCAAATTTAGAGAGACTTACTTCTGGAAATTGTTAACACTACATCCTAGTTTAACTGCAGAAGCTTAAATCAAAGTTTCAGATACAGAAATAAAATTAAAATACAAGCTGACATCTTCTGACCCATCTTCATGACTCGGGACCTTTCATTATATCTCAGAGAGGCAGAGCCTCTCAGAGAATTTATTTTTCCTACCTCTCCGTGAGTTAAGTGGTGCATCTCAGATGGGAGGGTGGGGGTGGGTTGAGGTCACTCCCAAGCAGTGAGTACCTGTATACTGGCCATCCAGCTTTCTTTCTTACCCAAAATAATTAGGGCCATCCTGCCCTGTGCCCCAGGAGCACATAAATTGGAGCTTCAGCAGGCCAGGATTAGCAACACAGGTGTGTTTTACACAGCATTGCCAGGGTTCACGGATACCCAGAACACATAAGCCTCCAAAGTCATAAACCAAACCAACTCACACCAGGAAGCTCCGGGCAGTCTGCAGTAACCCAACCCTCCACTTAGTGTCACCTTCCATGGCCTGAGAGACCTAAATGGTGGTTTCTTGTACAACCCAGTCGCACTTGTGGCAAGAACAGCATAACAGCTCCTGGCGTGGTGGGCAGGTTGCATGGGGCTGCTGCTTTGTTCAGTGGCTCAATGAGGACTCACAGAAAATCTTTAGTTTTGCATTCCAAATATTTTTATTTGGGGGCACAGCAATTAGTAGCAATCCTCCTGGCTGTGACCACTTTTTGTTGCTGTTACTTGGTAGGGGGAAAAAAGTAGAAGTAAGACTATAACACATGGCAAAGCATGCTGGATTTAAAAGATGTGAACATTTTGTGGAGTTAAAATCATTTTAGCTCTCTTTCAAATATGAAATGAAAAGATTACAGACACAGGCGATGTTTCCTTTGTCCTACCTGTTCCTCCTTTCCCAGGGACATGTCCTAACTTAATGTTGGTTAACAGCTCAGTTCTGTCTTGTTATACTTTATCATATACATATTATGTAAATGGCATCGCATGGTATATATTGCTCCACAAGCTGCTTCTCTTTCTTCTTCTTCTTTTTTATTTAATTTTTTCAAAAAATTACAATGCTGTTGAGATCTATTCTCAAGCCTTCAGGACAACAGGGTCCTAGCCATGTCATTGTCAGACAAGGTACTATCAGGAGACAGATCCAGAGCGTGCTGGCAGGTTAACTGCTGAGCACACAAAATTTTGCCTTCAGTTTGGCCAGAAAGAATGGTGGCAGTTGCTGACCCCGTTCTATCTGCAGGCACCTGCCAAGGCACAAGAAGCCCTAGCTCTTCCTCTCCTGCCCCACCCCTTCTCCAATAAGCAATGAGAAAACCCACTCACAGCTAAAGCACAAAGTCATTGCGTTATCAAACACAGCTGCTCACTTTACATAGGAAGACAGTAAAAAGATTTGAGAGTCGGTCAGAGCGGGGCTGTAATCACAGGAGTGGCGTTTACTCACCGCCATCATGGACATGCTACTCCACTTCTCAGCGGCATCAGTGTCCTCATTAGCAGAGCCTGGCTGTCACATGTGCCTCCCAGGGTCACACAGAGCACATCACAGCCACACTGGCACACAGGAACACCCATGGCTGGGCACAACTTCCTGTACAGGCACTCATGGGCTGCTTTCTTTCCCCTTTGCAAGGAGGGGTGGGTAGAGCAGTGCCTATTAAGAGAGCCATAAATTCCCCATATTCCATCACTTGTTTTTTAGGACCTAACTTATTCCTGAAAGTATACAATTAGTTAAATTTCAGAAACTGAAATTGTGTCCGAATGCACAAGGGAAATAAACAAAGATCAAGCTGGAATTCTATCTGGTTTTTTGGCAAAGTATTCACAGAGATTCAGATTTAGCCTTTCAATGATAAAATGCAGGCAGTGTCTATCAGTAATTTAAACCCAAGAGAGGCAGAATTGACAAAAATAAGGACACTAAAGAAAAAAAGTTTCCTTTCTTAGGAACAAAGAAATCTCTTCTGAGACCCCTACAATGGCAAAACCAACTGGATCCTAAAACACTCCACCTCCACAGCCAGCACTGTCTAGGTTAATAAGCATTCTTTCACTTCTATTTTCTAAAAGCAGGTCATTTCTGTCTTTTTAATCTGTGGCTGAACCTTTTTCTCTGGCCCAAATCACACCACTCTATGGGGATACTTTGCAAAGTTGGTGGAAGAGTGGAATTACAACATGTTTACGTTAGTGCAAAAAATTTTGAAATCCATGCATAGTTTTCTCATCATACACATTTTCCCATGAATTTTTTGAAGATCCCTTGTATGCATGGAGGAATCAAATATTTCATGCACCAAAATAAACTTACCTTTTAACTCCATTTCCCTTGAACCTTCTGAAGTACCTCTCCCATGTAGATGTCTTATCTGGGGATCATCCCAAAGGGAAAGCTGAGTGTCCCTGCCACACTTCTGGTGACACAGAGAGCACAAACATCTGTCACTTCAGCTTTTCCAATCACAGCAGCATTGTATTTACTCCAAAAGAAGTTTAAGATAATAATGTAAAGCTACACTGAATAACCATAATCAAACACTAGAAGTTCCCTCTAGTTCATTTTGCCTCACCAGCCTGAGATTTTCACAAGTATCTAAGCCTTAAAATTGCAAGAAATAAACACCATTTCAACTTCTATTTTAGCTAGCGAGTACTGAGAGCACCTAAGTAGTTGGGGAGCAGTCACTCCTGCTAAGTCACAAGGTGGAACTAGATTCTCTTCTTAGCCCTTTCAAAACCATAGGAAATTATTCCTATTGCTGTGAAGATTACTTTAGAGGTTGGTGGCAGCAGTGCATCATTTCCGAAAGCAACCACATTTCTTAGAAATTTTTTTATCAACTGCTACAGGAAAAGCTTTGAAAGGTAAAAACAGAAATACTATTGGAAGAAAACACTGGAAAAACAGCTTTATGGACTCAAGGTAGGGAAGGCATATGAAGTACAAACCTTAAGTAGAATTAAAAATTTGATTGCAAAATGTAAGAGCATCTGTGTGGAAAACACACACACACACACACATGATAACAAAGTTAAAGGACAGGCCACTTCTGCAAGATCATATTTCCAAGCCACATAATCAAAGGTTTACTACATACATTTGTAGACTGTACATCTCTAAAAAGGAAACCTGAAATCTGAATGCTCCCAAGTCTCCAATTTGGGGCTGGTGACATGATGCTCTAAGTGGAGATTTCCATACCTGATACCGTGGTCACAGTTAAAATTCAGACACACTAAAAATATATTACCAGATTACTTTCAGATAGTGGGTATAAGGTATACTTGAAACAGAAATGAATTTCTGTTCAAGCTTAGGTCCATCCCATGATATCTCATGCACATGTGAAAATTTCAAAATCTGAAAAAAAAACCCGAAATCGGAAACACTGAACACTTCTGGTCCCAAGCATTCCAGATAAGGGATCTTGAAACTGTAATAACTTGTACAAATCAATAAATAAGATACGAGAAATAGAAGTAGACTATGAACAGAAATTTATTGTAGTGAATCCCAGTCTGATAAACCTTTGCAAACACGCCCAATTTCACTAGGAACGAGGAGAGTCACATTTATACTACAAATGATATATCTTATCCTTCCCACAATACAAAGTGTCATCAAGAGTGTGGGAAATTGGTACACATACTGTCGAGAATGTAAACCGGCACAAACATACTGGCAGGCACTCTGCAAAACTTGTAAAATTTAAGATGTATATATATATATATATATATATATGTACATTTCTCTATTACCAACAAATCTCTACTTCTAATTATATATCCTAGGAAAAATTTAGTTCGTGTATCCAAGGAGTTATTTACAAAACTGGTATTTGCAATGCTATTTTTATTAGCAATAAAATTGGAAACTGCCTAAATGCACATTAATAGGGAGCTAAATAAGTGATAGAATACTATCAAGCAATTAAAGAATATACTATATGGAAACGTACCATCACACAGAGAGCTAAAAAATTATTGGATGTTTTTGCAAGCGTAAGAGTCCATGTCTGTAAAACTGATAAATGTATACACATGCCTATATATACAGAATAAAAATATTGGCCAAGAATACGTAAGATTTTCTAACCCAGTCTGCTTCTGTAAGTCAAAGGGGTAGAGAAGAGATCCAAATAAGACTTGAAGCGCAGCTGCAATTTTTTGTCTCATTTAAAGAAAGAATCCAATCAAATGACAAACTAACATTTCTTAATCCTGGGTGGCAAACAATGGATATTAATTACTGCCTTTGGTAATTTAGTTTAAAAATGAGGAAAGGGAAGAGAAAGAAAGAAGATGAGCTCCTAACCCTGTCTGGATGATGTGGTCCTGTGTACCTTGCCTGATCCCGCTTCCCATGGTTATAAAGGTCTTCTGAATGGGCTGGAGCTGTGGCACAGTAACCTAAGCCTCCACCTGCAGCGCTGGTATCTCATATGGAGTCCTGGCTGCTCCACTTCCAATCCAGCTCTCTGCTAATGGCCTAGGAAAGCAGCGGCCCAAGTGCTTAGGCCCCTGCACCCACGTGGGAGACCCGAAGAAGCTCCTGGCTTCAGATCAGCCCGGTTCTGGTGGTTGCACACCTAGGAAGTGAACCAGCAGATGGAAGACCTTTCTGTCTCTCCCTCTCTCTGTAACTCTACCTCTCAAATAAATAAATAAATAAATAAAATCTTAAAAAATAAGGTCTTCTGGGAAATGAGTTGCCATACATATTGATGTCAAACATGAGAGCTTCTAAAATGACATATATGGACAAATTAATTTTCCTTTAACTTATCTGGTGAAAGTTCAGTCTTTACCATAATACTACTTAGCAACAACAGCTGAGAAAATTATAAATGGAAATTTGGATAAATCATCATTCCCATGGTCATCGGAGCCTTCATGAATATAATTCTCAGTCAATAGGCCATCTGCAAACCACGGTTATTAACAATATCAGGGTTGTTAACAATTTTCTTTTAAAAATAGTAAGCAGTTAGTATTAGCAGACACTAGTCTTGTTTGTGTGATCCCTTTGGCTCTTAGACCTATCAGTGTGATCAATTGTGAGCTGAAATTGATCACTTGGACTAATGAGATGGCCTTGGTACATGCCACCTTGATGGGGTTGTATTGGAAACCCCTGGCACAATTCTAACTCCATCATTTGGGGCCGTTCCGATTGAGCCTGTCCCAAGTTTTACTAACTGATAGAATGAAAAAGGGAGAGAATGATCCAACATGGGAAGCAGGATACACAGCAGACTCATAGAATGGCAGATGTCCTAAATAGCACTCTGGCCTCAGAATCAGCCCTTAAGGCATTCGGATCTGGCTCAAGAGCCCATGAGAATATTTTAGGCATGGAAAGCTAAGACACTCTGGAAAAAACAGAAGACCTAAATGAAAGATCTCTGCGAGTGAGATCCCAGTGGAAAGAACGGGGCCATCAAAGAAGGAGGTACCTTTCTCTGAAGGGAGGAGAGAACTTCCACTTTGACTATGGCCCTGTGGGAATAAGATCGAAGTCGGCTAACCCTAAAGGCTTCCATAGCCTCGGCAACTCATGACCAGAGCCTAGGGAGATTACTGACGCCATAAACAAGAGTGTCAAATTGTTAAATCAACATCAGGAGTCACTGTGTACTTGCGTCTCATGGGGGATCTGTCCTTAGTGTGTTATCCAATGTGAAGTGATGCTATTACTAGTACTGAAACAGTATTTTTACACTTTGTGTTTCTGTGTGGGTGCAAACTGATGAAATCCTTACATAGTATATATTGAATCGATCTTCTTTATATAAAGATAATTGCAAATGAAAAAAAAAATCTTGGTGTTAAACTGGAAATTGCATAGACAATTAATCAATTTTTTAAAAAAAAAAATCATGTAGGATCTCTGTCCTTAATGTGCTGTACATTGTGAATTAATACTATAACTAGTACTCCAACAGTATTATCATTTTGTGTCTCTATGCGAGGGCAAACCGTTGAAATCTTTACGTAATACGTACTAAATTGATCTCCTGTGTATAAAAAGAATTGAAAATGAATCTTGATGTGAATGGAAGGGGAGAGGGAGCGGGAAAAGGGGAGGGTGGGGGGAGGGAGGGAAGTTGTGTGTGGGGGGAGCCATTGTGGTCCATGAGCTGTTCTTTGGAAATTTATATTCTTTAAATAAAAGCTTTATAAAAAAAAAAAATAGTAAGCAGGTTATGAAATACATAAAAGAAAATCTTTAAAATATTTTGCAACTGATTAGCCTATAAAAATCTATAAGGTTCAAAAATTTTGAATAAATCACCTAATACCAATTTGTAAATAAGATTTCCTATTTACTCAAATTATTCTTTTTTCTTCATATCATTAAGCTAAGGGCTTAATATGAGAACAGTGCAACTAAAATGGAAAGGAAAAGAAAAAGCAAATGATTGTCTGTCTGATCTATGTAGCAAAAAAGAGTAATTCTCCAAGAAGATAGCAGGAATTCAATGGGTCTAATTTCAGGCCTGATAAAATGGTGAATCAGGAAGCAAGATCATTAAGGTTGAGGAGGAATAAATGTGAGGATAATGGCTTTTTTATGTGATATTTTTATTCACCAAGAGCTCTTAAAGTTACTTTATAGCTTAGGAAATAAACTATTTTATGAAAACCTACTTTATTCATCATGGTTGCTTATTCAGATAATTATAAACATAAAGATTTAATTTATTGACAAATAATTTGAATTTGGATGCTATAACAAATGGTCCTACATACTTAAAGAGGGTAGAAGCAGGCAAACAGCTGAAATAAGTAGCAGCATTGGGAGGGGTACGTGCAGGACCACCCACCTGCTTCTGTACAATCCTGCACTCACCTAGGTCTTCTAGGGCTGTTCTGGAGGGGAAGGCAAGTGTACCTATCAAGATTAGATCAGAATTGCACAGAGTGCCCATCAGCCCAGAATTCTTCACTTCTTTCTGAAAAGGGTAGTGCCATCTGGAGGCAAAGACGATCCTGTTCTTACACAGCAGATTTATTACACTCGCAAAGTGAAGTCATTACTGGTATTCTGTTAATATTTTCCTCTGTAGAATTAATACATTCTCATTCTAAAAATTAATAAATTTGTCTAGATTTGGCCAATTATCAATTCATTGGGAGAAAATTCTAATTTTCATAAATTAGGCTAAACTGAACACTATTAGACCTGAATCTATGTCCACATGTATAATTTTCTGATGACACATTCCTAGAAACTGGATCATTTGCGGTACATAAAGACAGTGATAAAAATACAGCAAACATACTTATGCAGAGTTTACTGTGGAACAAGCACTTTACATATACCCTTATGACAATTCTGTTTGGTATCATCTATCATTATCCCAATCTTACCATAAGAAAACTGAGTCATACAAAGGTCAAATAACTTGCTTAAAGTCACACAAATAGTCAGTGGTAAAGCTGTGGTGCATTTCACAAAAGATCAGTTACTTATTTGAAAGACAGTGACAGAGAGTGAGTGAGTGAGAGTATTTACATCTGCTAGTACACTCCCAGAATGGCTGCAACAGCCAGGGCTGGGCCAGGCCAAAGCTAGCTAGGAGCCGGGAATTCCATCCTGATGGCCCACATGAGTGACAGGGACCCAAGTATTTGGGCCACTTTCGGCTGCCTTCCCAGGTACATTTGCAGGAAGCAGGATCTGAAGAGAAGCAGCTGGGACATGAACTAGCACTCTCATATGGGATGCTAGAGATGTAAACCAGGACTGAACTAGCTGTGCCACAACATGGGCCCCAAAGCTACAACTCCAACAAGGCCTTCTTGGCTAGGGGGTGCATGCACTGGAAGCACCACACTACATGGTTTCTGATAAAACAGGCTGCTGAACCACTTGTGTCTCTTCATGTTCCCCATTGGCATCTAAGAATGATATTCGATGCCCTGTACCCACCAATGTTCTTTCTGAAAAGCTGATGCATTAAAGATCGTATGCTATTGCTGCTGTCATCTTTATTTCTCTTTTTACTGGCATGACTAGCCAGTCCAGAACTCCATACACCCTGTAAGTGTCTGTTTCTATGACTTTCTATTTGTGCCCTTTGCTTGTTCCCCCCATCCCTTCTTACAGTTCTACTTCCTGTTATGATGGAGACATGAACCGATCTACCTTTTCCCATCTTCTGTCTTCATTTTTGCTTGGCATATGGGCATTTGGTTATACAATCAGAACGATCAGTCTCTGTGTATTTTCTTCCACTGCTCTATTCTTCTAAAGAACTTCGCTATCCAAGAGTCAGATAGCGTCCACCTAAGCATTTTCTACTGAGGTTCTCTTTAAACCACCTGAGAAGTATTTGGTGTAGGTTGTTGTTAACTGCAATGGAACGGTAAAGATACAATGGAACTTGATATAATGGACAGTTTTACGTAATATTTTTATCTCTCGGTACTTCTTAGACTGTGGGACACATATGCTGACTTATTATAACAGAATTACTCAGGCTGAGAAAAAGTCATACTCTAACACACTTCTGTTCTAGTTACAGCCAAATTAAAAGCTTCTAAAATATGAAAATTATTCCTACCTTTAAAAACCCCAGAGTAAAAGCTCTCAGGGCCTTCCCTAAATGGTACTTCTAGCTCCATGTTGAGCAATATTAGAAAGTCAGCAGATTTTTCATAGATGATCGAAATCTCTACAGGTATTTTTCTTTTTGTTTTGATCTGCTATTCAAAGAAGATAACAATACATTTTTCTTTCATTTGCTTTCAGTTCTTCCATCATAACAGGATTATGTGTTTAGTGATTTTAGCTGTGTGGGAAAGAAGAGTGGGATTTAAAAAAAAAGTTTATTTGAAAGTCAGTTATAGAGAGGCAGAGGGGCAAAGTAGAGAAAGAGAGAGGGGGAGAGAGAGAGAGAGAAAGAGAGAGGAGAGAGGTATATAGTCTTCCATTCGATGGTTCACTCCCTAAATGGCTGCAATGGCCAGAGCTGAGCTGATCCCAAGCCAAGAGCAGGGAGCTTCCTCTCGGTCTCCCAACCAGATGCAGGGGCCCAAGCACTTGCATCATCTTCTACTACTTCCCCAGGCCATAGCAGAGAGCTGGAGCTGAAGTGGGGCAGCCGGGAAGCGAACTAGAGCCCATATGGGATAACGGCACTGAGGGGGCAGCTTCGCCTGCTAAGCCACAGCACCAGCCCCAAGGGTGGGATTTTTTACATTTTCACTGACTTCTGGGACTCTATGCTAAAATGTCCTTCTAATCAAAGTACCACTCAAAAGGCACGCTTAGCTATGAGCTGTGTGCCAACTAATTTATTGACAACAATGTTGATGTTCGTGAGTGATTTACTTTTTTTAAAAAAAAATTATTTGAAAGGAGAATTATATCTGCCCTGTAGTATGTCCTGAAATCTGGTATTGTGATGCCTCCGGCTTTTTGTTGTACAAGATTGCTTTAGCTATTCGAGGTCTCCTGTGCCTCCATATGAATTTCAGCATCATTTTTTCCAGATCTGAGAAGAATGTCTTTGGTATTTTGATTGGTATTGCATTGAATCTATAGTTTCTTTTGGGAGAATGGATATTTTGATGATATTGATTCTTCCAATCCATGAGCATGGAAGATTTTTCGTATCTGGCTAAAATGCCCATGAGAGTATTTCAGGCATAGAAAGCCAAGACACTGTGGCAAAAATAAATAAATAAATAAATAAATAAATAAATAAATAAAACAAAATGACCTAAATGAAAGATGTCTGTGAGTGAGACCCCAGTGGAAAGAACAGGCCATTAAAGAAGGAAGTGCCTTTCTCTGAAGAGAGGAGAGAACTTCTACTTTGACTATGGCCCTGTCTAAATAAGATTGAAGTTGGCGAACTCAAGAGGCTTCCATAGCCTTGGCAGCTCATGACAAGAGCCTCGGGTGATTACTGGCATCATAAGTAAGAGTGCCAATTGTTAAATCAACAACAGGAGTCACTGTGCACTTACTCCCCATGTAGGATCTCTGTCCTTAATGTGTTGTACTACGTGAATTAACGGTATAACTATTACTCAAACAGTACTTTATACTTTGTGTGTCTGTGTGGGTGCAAACTGTCGAAATCTTTATGTAGTATATACTAAGTTGATCTTCTGTATATAAAGATAATTGAAAATGAATCTTGTTGAAGAATGGGATGGGAGAGGGAGTGGGAGATGGGATGGTTGCAGGTGGGAGGGTGGTTATGGGGGCAAAAGGCGCTATAATCCAAAAGTTGTAGTTCGGAAATTTATATTTATTAAATAAAAGTTTGAAAAAAGGTAGAGTTACAGAGAAAAGGAAAGATACCAAGAGAACGAGAGAGAGATCTTCCATCTGTCACAGATGGCCACAACAGTCAGGACTGAGCCAGGCTAAAGCCAGGAGCCAGGAGATTCATCCTGGTCTCCTACATGGGTGGCAGTAGCCCAAGCACTGGGGCCATCTTCCACTGCTTTTCTCAGGCCATCAGCAGGGAACTGGATTGGAAATGGAGCAGCGGGGACATGAACTGGTGCCCAAATGGGATGCCAGCGTCACAGGCAGTGTCCTTACCAGCTATACCACAACACTGGCCACTGAATGATTGATTTGTCAAACAGAATACAGAATGGGTTCATGATCCTTCTTATAATAAAGACAAGCTCTTGTTCTCATGTTGAAAGTTTTCCTAAGTGAGAGAAGAGGTTGGAATTAAAACCATCACAGGACATCACTACATGGCCCCTTCTAACCTCCCCAGCATCTAAGAGAAGCTGGTCTTACTGAGCCATATTTTTGTGCCTCATATTGATTCTTATGAAAATCACAAAACCAAAAAAACTTAGTGTTATTTGCTCTACTGCCTACACATGCATACCCACACAATGTTTTTAAGTCAAATCTGCCAGGGAGTTTGTGATGTACATTAATATTAACCTTTATCTGTATTTCCTTAAAAAGGAGTTGAGAAATCACTAATCTATGTTATCTTCATAATATCTATTTTGAGAATTTAGAGAAGAATAGAGTTCCCAATTAAGGATCTCATGAGGGTACAAAAAACTGGAAGGATTTCCTCTCTCTAATATTAGTTGTGTGGTTGGATTTATTAAAATTACATTGTTCATTCTTTTCACAATGGAATCTTAGGTCATACTCTCATGTGAGTAGTTATTTACCCACTGTAGTTCCTATTTGTTCCTATTCCTCTATTTTAATTCTAACTGAAACTGATAACTACCAACTATAATAAGAAGTAAGATTTTTATCAAGACTTTCTATATGCCAGCACTTTACATGAATGAGCTGATACATTTTCCCAAAGCACTAGGAGGTAAGATCTATTATCTTCACTAATTAAAGATATGGAAATTTACTTTTAGAGGGTCAGATTATATGCTCAAAGCCATATAGCAAGCAACTGCAAGTGGAACCCCAAAGCTGACCTTGCTATCACAATTATTGCCCTTCATTCTTTTTTATTTTTAAAGATTATTTATTTGAGAGAGAGAGAGGGAGAGAGAGAGAGAAAGAAAGAAACTGAGAGTGATCAATGATCTTCCATCTACTGACTCACAAAGAAACACAATGACCAGGGCTGAGCCAGGAGCCAGGAACTCCATCCTGGTCTCCCACATGGATGACAGAGGCCCAAGTACTTTGGCCATCTTCTGCTGCCTTCCCAGGTACATTAGCAGGGAGATGGATATAGAGTAGAGTAGCCAGGGCCTCAACTGGCACCCATATGGGATGCTGGCATTGCAAGATGTGGCTTAACCTGTGGCACCACAACACTGCCGCCCTTCATTTCTTATATTTCTCCAATTATATTTCTCTAAGTTGACCCTGGCTTCTGATTATATCCTTCCCAGAGAACTGTCTCTCCCAATCTCTCAATATCTGTAAACTTTCTAACCTCACCTTTTCCAAATATATTTCTGATCTGCTTATATTCCCTATTTCATATGATTCTTTTGCCCCATCTTGCATAAATATTTACCATGTTATAAGATGATGAACAAATGTATAATCTACAAACATGTCAAATTGCATTCTCAACTATAAATGTTCTATTGGTAGTCAATCACTATGGTCTTTTTCCTGCTGCATAGTTATAGTTTAACAATGACAAAGAAGAGTAGACCTTAATGTGGAGTTCCTGAGTTCATGAAATGGTTGGTGGAGGAAGAGGTTCATGAATCTTTTGAAACCATATACAAAATTATAATCACAAATAAATATAATGAACGGGTGAGCAAGTATCAATTTATTTTGTTAGTAATCCTCCCATACTCAGAAATGATAATGTATATCATGAATGGTGTAGGCTCTCAGTAAATCAAAGAGGACCATAAGACAAAGAGAACCTAAGACACTTCTTAGGTACTCCCATGGGGACATTGTTGATGAGCTCTGGGTCGTGCAGGAGTGGGGAAACTTTTTTTCTGTCAAGAGCCATTTGGGTTCAAGGGCCATACAAAATGATAAACTTAAAAATTAGCCTGCTCAGGCCCAGAGCTGTGGCGCAGTGGGTTAGGCCACCACCTAGCATCCCACATGGGTACTGGTTCAAGTCCCAACTGCTCCACTTCTGATCCAGCTCCCTGCTAATGTGCCTGGAAAAGCAGTGGAGGACACCCAAAGTACTTAGGCCCTCGCACTCACATGGGAGACCCGGATAATACTCCTGGCTCCTGGCCCTGGCCATTTGTGGATTGAGCCAGCAGAGGGAAGACCTTTCTACCCCCCCTCCCAAAAAAAAAAAAAGCCTGATTTATTGAATTTTGAGTCCTACCTGTACAGCCCATGGGCAGGATGCATCCCACCCCTGGTACAGGGCCATGTGGACTCAGAGGGCTGATTTAATGAACCTTTTAGAGTTACATTAATGCCAACCATCTCTGTGTTTCAGAAAATGAGATCAACTGTTTTAAAAATCAAGGAATGTGGTTAATGTTTCCATTTAAACAAGGAATAATCAGTAACTGACTTATGGTTGGTTTTTGAAACTATGGACATAGAATATAATTGGTGTTTCCCTAGACTTTTTTGAAGAACCATCTTCCTGTGTCTTTAACCCATGGGGTTAGATGAGGCCAACCATGCACCACCCACATGCATGAGATACAGGCAAACACATGCATGCAAACACGTACCATCATGACCCAAGGCTAGGCATGCGACCCAAGCAAGGTCAATCAGAATGTATCAAGAGACATCCTACTCCTTCTACTGGGATCAGGAACTAATGAAATATAAGCCCATAGGGATGCCAACTATAGTCCCTGGCACTAAAACTGAATGAAATGAGAAAAGCACCAAAAAACAGAGCGACAAAGAAATGTATGACAGCATCATTTGAAATCTGGGATCTAGCAAGCCTGTGGTTTATCCCCTTGAATTTCTCTTACTTTGTGAGCTGAGAGATTCCATTTATTTTAAGTTAGTCTGAGATGGATTCCTATGCTGCTTGCATACTAAGTACTGACTAATCATTTTAAAATCACTAATGGCCATGATGAAATTGATTTAAAATAAAATGTATTTTATAAGTGTTTCCTCCCCATGTTGTCAAAACATTATTGGTACTTCTAGACCAATACCCACCACTATCTACTTTGTAATGGGATCTCGAATATATTGAGATCAGGTGTCCCCAAGGGATGGGAATTTCTCACTTCTTGCTCTGACTACATACACACGAGTATGCTTTTCCTTAAAGATTTATTTTTTATTGGAAAGGCAGTGTTAAGGGGGGGGGGCGGAGAGCAAAAGCAAAATAGAGCTAGATCTTACATCTGCTGGTTCACTCTCCAAATGGCCTCAGCAGTTGGGGTTAAGTTTGGATCAAACTAAAGCCAGGAGCTTCATCTAGGTTGGCCACACAGGCGGTAGGGGCCTAAGTACTTGGGCCATCCTCTGGTGCTTTCCCAGGCACATCAGTAGGCACCTGGATGGGCTGTGGGGCAGCCAGGACTTGAAATGGCATTCAAATAAGATGCCAGTGTCACAGGTGGTGGCTTAACTTGCTGTGCCACAGTGCCAGCCTGAGGTCTATGCTTGGACAGAATTAAATGCTTAATAGATGCTTGCATAAGGAAAGCCACTTCTGGACAGAGCACATGTACAACACTGCACTTCTAAGACAATGCAGAAGCGTTGAAGCTGAGCCCCACCTTAGCCTCTGCTTAAAGGCACTCACACAGGAGTTTCCTACACCTTGGCTTCTTCTACCACGTGCCAAACTTCATCCATGCGAGGCACTCCATCTTTCAAAACTGTCATTTTTATTTTGACAAAATATACATAAGACTTACCATTTCACCATTTTTAAATGGCAGTAATGACATGCACACTGCTTTATCAAGAACTCTGTTTTGGACTAAGCACTTTTAAAGAATATGCTGTTTGTACAGGTCCCAGGGAACTTAGCAGATGGAAGTTAGTACAGTTAGTTGTAGGTCTCTGTGCGTTCCTCTTTCAAAACTCCTGTGTCTTCTATCTTAAAATAGTCTCCTTTCTTCTTGTGGGGAAGGCCCAGGGAAGGGCACCCCTTTTTAAAGTCAAGTGACTGAAACACCAAAAGCATCATAGTGCACTAAGAATAGTATGACAAGAAAACTCCTGTCCTCTCTCATTGGTTCAGAGCCCTGAAACAACTCAGGGCCTGCAAGCTCAGTACCACTGCAGTTCTGCAGGAGATGGCTGTGTACAACTACTCAGCAGCCTTGAAAGTCTGGTCACTTTCCTTATGAAGTTCTTTAAACTTGATTTTTATCTACTTTCCTTTAACCTCCCGGAATACTACATTTGTTTACTGCTATTTAGAGTACATGTGGAAAGAATTAAGTTTGTTTAAAAGAGTATTTAATCAGTATTATTAAAAAAAAAAAATCATAGGAGTTGGCCACATCCACGGTTAAACGTCTGTGCTTCTTCCATGCTTAGATATTGGCAACAAACCAATCCTTCAAAAACTGCACAATCCATACACCTATATTTATTTGGAAAACTTGTTTTCTTCTTGAATGAGCAGTTGCTCAAAACTAGGAGGCATCTAAGAACCATGAGTGAAGTTCAATGTTTTGGGAGTCATATCCATGTAACAGCGATCCAACTTGTGTTTCTCACAGTGAAGGAGAGGCTGCTGAGTTTCTAAGTCCTCCTTCCCCTGCTCTAGGCATATGTCAATTTCTCCCATTCCCAAACGGTACTTAGAAGGAGTAAAAAAAAAAATTCTATTTTCACCTCAATCATAGCAACCAAATCCAAAATACAGGGTATATGTCCACAAAATTATCATATTTCTGTCACATATACAAGACCCAAAATGGTTCCAGAAGTCTCAAAGGAATAACAACTCACTTGTACATTGACCTCTGTTGGGTACAAAAATGATAGAGAAACGAAAAAAAAATTGTATTCTATGACATAAATTCTTCAGTCATATCTCAAAGTTTCCAAAGAACAAAAGCCTCTCTGATTAAAATTTCCATTTCAAAATAATGTGAATACAAATTAGTATAAAGAATATCTGCTCCCATGCCATCTCTACACTCCAACTTCTGCACCCAGAATCTATTCTCAAGCATATCAGAAAAAATATTTTTTAAGCAAATATCAACTCTCCCAGGTGATGGAAGAAAATAAGCACACTTCCACTTTTGGAGAGGGCACTGTGAATTAAAACACCAGTTATTTGAGGTCACAATTAACAGACTCCCAAACAAGCTGAGATTTTGTTCTTTTATATCCTTGAATGCGTATCATAATTCCATATGTCACCGTTTGCAATTCACTTATATAATCTTTCATCAACTTTGCCAAACCAGTGGTTTGTTCTTCCTGTTCCCATTTCCTGGGGGTATTTTTTTTTTCAGGACTCTAATAAAAAGTATTCTATTTTGGTATTAAAATTGTCAAGTTTTACCTTCACCCAAATAACAAGGCTATTAGTTCCTTTTCTATTAGAGTCATAATTATGCTTAAACTTTCTCTTTGTACCAATAAAACTGAATTTTTTTCCTATACTCTGTAACAATCTACTTTTTCTGGTGCCGTTAACACACATGGCTTAGTGGCATAGTGGAGAAGGAAAAGACTTTGGGTCAGATGAATTGGCATTCAATTTCTGCTTTGAAAGTATCCCTAATTTCTCTCCATTACCCACCATTGTCTGTACTCAGGCTTTTACTGTGCCTGCCTTCGCAATGGGACAGCTCCCAGTTGCCTTTCTGCTGCAGTCACTATTTCCTATCTGAACCCCTCTACCTTTTAAACCAGTTCTAGGTGTAAGAAAGTGTTGGACAGTACTCTGAGTGTCCAGCACTGTATTCCAGCAGTCACGATTTCTACCACCCAGATTTCCCTGATTACCGGTAAACCCATGCCAGCAGCCTCCTGTCTACATAGCTCAACTTGCATGCTACTGCTTATTCCTCCAGTACCCCCTCACTCCCCGTATCACCCATCTCCAAGTGTCAACTAAAATCTCACCTCCTGCACGAAGCCTTCCTTGACTATTCCAGCCCGCTTCGAAATCTTCCTTTCCTAATCTTTGGAAGCAGCTCTTAGTAGCATGAAACAACTAAACACTTTATTAGGGAAGAAAAAAAAAATGCATGCATTCATGTGAATCATCTTCCCCAACTAGCTAGGAATACATTAGGGACATATTGATTTGGTTTACTCACCCACATTAAAAACACAGAGAGTACTAAATAATTTGAAAATTGCCTACTATTTTTCCCTCTATCAAAACTGAATTTTATTTAGATATTTTTCTCTTAGTTCTAGGTCTTCTATCAAAAAGCTTAAAGTGCACTGATGACAGACAGAATTCTAAAAGAAGAAAATAACCCAATTAAAATAGCCAAAAGAGCTAATAGGCATGAAAAGAAGGCATAAAGATGGCAAATAAGCACATGAATGTAAGATGTTAGTGTTGTTTAGGCATTAGGGAAATGCCAATTTAAACCATGGTATTACTATACAAGAATTATGTCTAAAGTTAAAAAGAAGGACGCTGTTACAAAAAAAAAAAAGTAATGCACTGGTAATCTCATACACTGTAAATGAAAATGTAAAATGTTACAACCACTTCAGAAAACAATTTGATAGTTTCATAAACATGAAATATGAAATCTGCAACTATCATATGATTCATTCTATTCCTAGTACCTACCAAAGAAAAAATAATGCATTTTTTCCATGAAGAAATTTATGTGTAAATAGGTACATCAGTAGCAGTCCAAATTGGAAACAACTCAGACAGGCACTAACAGGTAAACAGATGAACAAGATGTTGTACAGCCCTAAATGGACTGTTATGCAACAATAAAAAGAAACATAATGATACATGGTATAACAGGGATGAATTGCAAACATACTATGCTAAATGAAAGCTAGATGTAGCTCAAAGACTATGTAAAGTATTACTCTTTTTATATGACAATCTAGAAAAAGCAAAATTAAAAAGACAGGGAGAATATGCAGGTACTAGAGTTTAGGAGTGAAGAGAAGGGTTGACCCAAAGGGCCACACAAGGTTACAGATAATAGAACTATTCTTTATCTTGATTTGGTGGTGTTTACATGCCTACATATTTTGAAAAATAGGAAGTCCTGCACATCAGAAAGAGTGAACTTTATTTATCAATTAAACAAGCTCATAAAAAAAAAAAGACTAACAATGTAAGTCACCATCTAGCTTGGAATACACCATTACCAACTAACTACTCCAATAAGGTGAGATAAGAAAAGGTAAGAGCATCACTTACTGATGAATTATTTTATGAAAATCCTAAAAATATGCTGTAATAGGTCACGTTTTTTAAAAGACTGATTTATTTATTTGAAAGGCAGAGTTAGAGAGAAAGAGAGGGAGGGAGGGAGAAGAGGCAGAGATATAAAGAGTTCACCATCCACTGGTTCACTCCCCAAATGACTGCAATAGCTAGGGCTGGGCCAGGTCAAAGCCAGAATCCTGGAGCTTCTTCTGGGTTTCCACATGGGTGTCAGGGTCCCAAACACTTGGACCATCTCCTGATGCTTTCCCAGGCACATCAGCAGGGAGCCAGATCTGAAACCAGCACCCATATGGGATGCTGGGGTCAGGCAGTGGCTTCACCGCTATGCCACAGTATCAGCCCCAGTAGGTCACAATTGTTTGCTCACCTCAGTAGAACTCTTATTTAACAATTTTATGTCTATTACATAATCATCAATATTGATCTAGTCATGCCAGATACATACTCATTCCCTAATCCCTCTGCTAACCAATTCATCGTTCAGTCATTATTCACTGGATATCAACAGTATACCTGGTCCTGTTTTAGGTATGCCAAATGGTCCAGCAAACACACAAGGTCCTTGCTCTCATGAGGTTTACATTATAGAAAGGAGGTCATCCCCAGAAGTATGTGCTATGAAGACAACCAAAGAAGGTGCTGTTAGAAGGCAGGAAGTCACCATTTACCTGAGCAGGTCAGAGAAAGCCTCCCTCAGAGGGTGACATCTGAGCTAATTCTGAGTGACAAGAGGCAGAGAGCAGCAGTTGTAGGAAGAGCCTTCGTGACAAAGGGGCTACTAAATACAGAGACCCCCAAAGGAAAGAGACTTGGTTCCCCAAGTCACAGAGAGGCCAGTGTGGGAATGAGCAAGGAGACAGCACTGAATATCATGTTCATGGCCTGGTAAAGGAGTGCCTTGCAGAACCTAAATTACTTTATGCTGCTTACAATGAGAAGCCATCAGAGGCCTTTACAGCAGCCACATAATCTGATTTATGTTTCTAAAACATCCATCTGGCTGCTGAGTTTTGCAGGACATTCAGCTTTCTTTTCTCTCCCTCAAGTATTTATTTCTTCATTTACCTTAGCTGTGTGGCTTAGGCTAATCACATACACTTTCTCAGTCTTGGATTCCATATCTATGAAATGGTGACACCAGGTACCAGCACCTGCCAAAACAAACTGGTTCAGTGTGGTGGTTAAACATTAGACTGTAGCTAACTGTGCTCTCACTTCCATTCTCTCCTTCCCAGGACCCTGCCCTGTCAATTACCTCCTCTCCCTCTTGCATTTTCAATTTCAGTCTCAGCACAAGGCCACTGATGTCTTCATGTTTTACCTGTTTGACAACACCCTTACTCTGATCTGACTGCTTTTCTGCTACCATCTCTTCCCTCCAGTCCTTTTTCCACATCACCAAAACAGTTCCCTCCCAAGAGTAAACACTGTGCCCAGACCCCCACGTGGCTGCTCTCCATTGTTTACTCCTCAGCCTTTCACAATCCAAATCTCATTCCCATGTCTACAGAATCTCTTCTTGAAAAGCACTGGCACCCATCTGTTACCCACTGCGAGGTGTTTTTCCTGGGATTCCCAATTCTATCAGGTCTGTGCTATCATCTTACTGGGAGGAGGGATAAGATAACCAAAGGACAGTTGTATGGGATTCTACTCTCACTCCATGACCAACCACTCCATACAATACTGGAAAAGACTTCCCTGGGCACTATTCAAGTATCCATGGCTACAGTTGGTTAGATTTAAGGAGAGGCTTAGAGGCCTTCCAGTTTGGAAATTTTAAGACTATATTATTTTTCGCTCAGACATCCATAACTCATCATTGTCTTGTTTCTGTAAATTATTATATTTTATTAGGATGTATTGCTCATCATCATTTTCTTAAAGATTTATTTACCAGTTAGTTGAAAGGCAGAGTGACAGAAACAGAGGGACAGACAGGGAGAAAGAGGTCTTTCATCTGCTGGTTCACTCCCCAAATGCCCACAACATCCAGGGCTGGGCCAGGCCGAAGCCAGGAGCCAGGAGCCAGGAGCTTCATCTGGGTCTCCCACATGGTTAGCAAGAACCCAAGTTCTTGAATCATCACTTGCTGCCTCTCCAGTATTTTAGTGGGAATGCTGGATCAGAAGCAGAGTAGCCTGGTCTTGAACAGACACTCTGATATGCAATGCCAGCTTTCCAAGTAGCAAGTTAACTCACTGAGCCACATTCCCCACCCCTGGTCATCTTCTTAATGGGTTCTGCTTCCTCCAGCTTCCTAGCAAAATGCTCTTTAGACCATGCTCAAGTCCCTACAAACACTCTCAGCTTGGGAAACTGTGTCCACATTGACCCCCTCAATTTCAACGTCTAGGAAGGGGCCTTGCACGCCTTCAGAACAACCCGACCACCTGCATGGAGAATGCTTCCTATCAGACCAAGAGGGCACCACTTTCTCCAAAGACTGCACTTCTTTCCTTCTCCCTTTCTCTTGGCTGCTCATCATTATCCAGGCCAGGGAGGCTCAGACTGGGCAGCTTTTGCTTGCAAACCACATTCTTTATTCCCTGGTTCAAGTCAGAAGTTAACCCTTCCCCCTCCTCTCCCTTCACCGTCGAGTCCCCAAGTCATTATGTAAGCCACAGCAAAGCAGTATGCTGAGTGGGGACTTGTGCGGGACAGCTGTGGTAGCCTGTAGAGGGTCACGCAGCCAAGCATGCCTCAGACGCCTCATGTGGAGGCGCACAGACAGGAAGACATGCATGTGCTCACGTGGTCCAGTGCAGGGCATCAGACCCCAAGCAGAGAAGCACCTAGCGGGTAAGAAGGGCATCCAGCAGGTATGTGTGTGAGGCCCAGGGGAGGACTCCTTAAAGAAATGACTGATCCCAGGTCTGGGGCAGAAACAGCACAAGATGGGTCTAAAGCATGACAGTGCTCAAAAATGATAGAGACATGGCAAAGGGACACAGAAACCCGCTTGAACAAGCCTCTCTCCCCTCCCCCACTCTCCAGCTTAACCAGAGCAGTCTGAACAAATGGCCAGTAATGCTACAGCCCTGAAGACCTGAAGCCATGTCCACCAATGCAGACATAAGGAAATGAATAAAGTTAGATGAAGAAGTTATATGAAAACCAACTCCTACAAAGACTTCTTCTGTACTACCTTGTTTCCTTCTTTCCGCTCCCCTTGGCATCCTTGCTCCAGTGCCTAGTTCCTGCATGGTTGAGATAACTGCCTCACACATTTCTGTAAGTGCCTATCCACCCCTCAACCACCACCTAGTAAAGGTCCCCAGGTGCACACTGGCTCACAATGCTTCCCTGCCCAACACTCCAATAGCTCCTGCTTATTAACCAAAGTAAGAACAAATGTCTTATTTAACTTTCAAGTTCAACTCCCTTCTAGTTCCAACTAATTTCTTCCAGGCTTTCTGCCTTCCAAGCCCCATATCATAGCAGCTCACTCACTGCTTTCTGCTCACCTCCACGGTAAGCTTTTCTCATGTAGCTCCCTCTAAACAGGATGGGCCTATTCCTAGCTGCCTATAGCACAAACACCACATCTCATCACCCTCACCTCCCTACTTTCTAAGACCTGCCCATATAATCTCTGCCTGTCCGAATACCCAGAGTCAAGGGCAGTGCTTAGACTAACGATTAAAACATTAATGTCCCACACTGGAATGCCTGGGTTTCATGTGTGGTTCTGGCTCCTGGCTACAGGTTCCTGATAATGCAGATCTTGTAAGGCAGCCATGATGGCTCAAGTTCCTGCCACCTACCTGGGAGAGCTGGATTGAGCTCCTGGATTTGGCCAGGACCAGTCCTGACCATTTCAGGGATTTCTGGAGTGAATCAACAGATGGGAGCACTCTCTCCATCCATTTGTTTGTCTTTCTCTGCCTCTCAAAATGTACAAAAGAAAATAACCAAAGTCAACTTTGTCCCTTCCAAATCCTATTTCATTCTGTTTTACATATAAATGTTTGTATATTTGTGTCAATAGTTCACAATGTATGTGGTAAGATTTCATAGTAATGAAGAATTCATCAGTATTAAAATTAAGTCATAGCCACAGTTATGAACCCAGATGGCCAGTCATTATTCTCTCTCATTCTTTCCCTGAGGTAATAACTTTTCAGGACTCAAATTACTTTTTGTTTGTCCTGTTTCTTTCCATAGACTACACATTTCCATTTCTAGCATAAAACAGGCAATTTCTACTTCTTTCTTACATAGAAATTTTGGCCTTGGCTGTACCACAAACAATCATAAATCCAGGGCATTCTGAAGCATCAATTACGTAACAAGTTCTTACATGCAATTGCATTTTAACTTCATCATTACCTTACTATACAAAGAATAAAACTCTTCAAACTGAAGCTGAGTTCTATACTTCACAAGTTTAACACCAGAAACCCTAAAATCCAAAATGAAGACACCCTCCATGAAACACACTTTTATTTGTCCTTTTCAACCACAAATTTTGGAATGCCATCCACACAGCTATCCAAATTAATAGCTACGCTTAAATGCAATCAAAAAGCCAACGTTCTTCCCTCGATGTGAGTTTTATGAATGAAAGAAAATGATAAGTTATTTAGCAGCAGGACTGAAATTCCATCAGCAGAGGAGTAGTAAGAAACTAAAGCCACAGCTGAAAGCCAGGAAAAAATATTATTTCAGAGGGGGAGAAAAAAAGGAAATAATGACATCAAAGTATTACGGGAAGCAAGGTGTTGCTCGAGATCAATTTAACATCTGCTGTGACTATGATACTGCAAGGACAGAAAAGGTCAGACACACCCAGAATTTCAATACTGTAAAAGGCATCAAATCTATAAATGATAAATCACCAGGTCCTGGCTTCAGCATGTGATCGGTATGGAAACTGCCTCATGTTGAATAATTTGAGCTGAATGAACTGAAACCATATCTTTTTTTTTTTTTTTTTGACAGGCAGAGTGGACAGTGAGAGAGAGAGACAGAGAGAAAGGTCTTCCGTTGCCGTTGGTTCACCCTCCAATGGCTGCCGCAGTCGGCGCGCTGCGGCCAGCGCACCGCGCTCGTCCGATGGCAGGAGCCAGGTGCTAGGTGCTTTTTCCTGGTCTCCCATGGGGTGCAGGGCCCAAGCACTTGGGCCATCCTCCACTGCACTCCCGGGCCACAGCAGAGAGCTGGCCTGGAAGAGGGGCAACCGGGACAGAATCCGGCGCCCCGACCGGGACTAGAACCCGGTGTGCCGGCGCCGCAAGGCGGAGGATTAGCCTGTTGAGCCACGGCGCCGGCCGAAACCTTATCTTTCATCTCAACTTTAATTTTTAAGTATAAACAGCTCTAAATAAACTTAATTTCTACATGATAAAAGCGGAAGACACTGACATATAAACCTAAGATACTTATGATGTTAAAAGCAAAACGTATAAATGTACTCTGTACAAGGTGATTTATGTATTATGAGGCCTATCTTTTTTCAATAAAATTGCCATCACTCTTCCCAGAAATATGGTAAATAACTGATGATCATGAGAAGCAAGTCTCATTTTAAAATTATTTCTAGTAATATTATTTGAAATGCAGTACTAACCTGAAGAAATTCTAGGTAGAGTAGTCATGTAAAAATCAACACAAATGAGAAACACAACACAACACAAATAAGAAAAAGAAAGCTATAACTTTGTATTCCTAAATGACCTAACCAATGCTGTAACAGATTTATTTGTTATAGAAAGCACCAGTACACAATAGCTCTGTAGCTCTCTCTCTCTCTCACCTCCACAAACCCCATCATTCTTTCACACTTTGTATTACCTAGAGAAATAGTACTTACATCTCAAAAATACAGTCAGGGAGTTTACTAAAAGGGTAAGCCTTATCCGAAATCCCTAAATTCTGAAGCTTTTAGTTTATCATATGCGGAGAGCTCTGAAAAACATCAGCAAAAACTGAAAAATAACTGTTGGTTATTAAATAAATTGTTCCATTCTGCCAGGAAAAAAAGATTCAGCACCTATTAAGATGAACACCTAAGTACTTGTCGTGAAATGATATGCCAGAATATGCCCTTTGAAATAGTGAACTTTAATATTCAAAAGTCTAGGTCAGCGCTGGCTGTGTGTTATGATGCTATCAAAGCGACCGTGACTATAGCCATAAACAGCCACTGTTGTCCACAGAAACAGGCTGTTGCCATCAGGAATAGGGTACATCAACAGAAGAAGGAGCTCATAGTAAGTGTCAGATTTTATAAAAGGAAAGATCTGAGTAAACAAAAAGCATTCAGTTTTCTCAAGTAGAGAAAAAGGCTAGTCCTCCCCACTTTTACTTTAAAATGGCAAACAGCAAAATGACATTATTCTCTCCAGATGACTCTGAAACTATGGAGCTAGATGTGTGATTAAAAAAAAATACTTGAAACCAGATTAGCAGATCTGTTAAAGATTGTTTTCATTCTTCAAAGGGAACTACAGAGCTCATCAGTAATTTACAGGCAGACCTTAAGGAGCATGTAGTTTAACTTACTCTCTTTAAAAAAAAAAAAAAAAGGAAGAAACTGAGGCAGCTAGGAGAAGCTGTGCGTCCCCATGAGGTCACAGGGTTTGTTGTGTGCGAGCTGACAGGGGAACTCCAATTTACATGACATGACCAGGTCCAGTGTCCACCAAAGGCCTTTAGATTTCACTTTGTCATAAGTTATAATTTGGCACTCCGACAACTGCTGCACTGGAAATGACTAACACACAGGTGACTTCGGTCACCACTCTCACAGAATGCATGTTATGACATTTAATTTTCACTGAAAAAGACAACACACACCTCCTAACTATAACTCGTTTCTGTCTGCCTGAAAGAGTAACTCAGGTGAGAATCGTTTTTACTATTTGACTAGAACACACCTTCCTCAGGATGTTATTCAACAGGACTAAAACAATGCAAAAATGCTCTTCTCCATTAACCTCCCAAACATACCTAGACTAGAGCAGACTACAGTTCTCAACTTCTGGGCCTCATAGCACCTTTTCACTCATCAAAAGGATTGAGCATCCCAAAGAGATTCTATTTATGTGAATTATAGCCATTGATCCCTAGCAGATTAGAAATTAAAACATTGACTCAATTTAAACTAGAAACGAAAACATTTTAAACCAAGTAACACATCACTGCTACATGCTAACATGAACATGTTTATAGGAAAAAGCCCTATTTCTCCACATGCACAACTTTAGTGAGAAGAGAGACTGTTTTACATGTTTGGGTGTCTACTGTCTTGCTTAATAGAAGACAGCTGGATTTTCCTATCTGTTTTTGCGTTCAATGTGTGGTGACACGTTTTTCAAGCATACAAAGAAAATCTGGCCCCATACACGTATGTTGCCAGAAAAAAGGGGAAAATATTTTAATGGTATTTTCAAATAATTGGAGCTGTGATTCTCTGAGCATACATTGACAGCTGACAGAGAGTAAAGGTTAGATGAGATGTGGAATCTGACGCAGTGTCTATGAGCTTTTCATGCACTATCACACAAAAATCCACTGACCTAGCTTCCATTCTGAGTTGGGCTTTTGCCAGTGTATGATTTCTAACTTCATGGACCTTTCTGCAAAGGTCTCAGGGGCCCCCAAACCAACTTTGTGATCTATTAGAAAACAAGTCCTTGTCCAATCTAAAGATGAAGGGTACTTTTAGCCTAGAAACAGTTATACCTAGCCTTGATCCTTTACAATCTTTAATTCATTAGTGAATTCAGCATCTCACAGAATGAGGTATTATCATCATCAATTAAGGCAAACAGATTGAATTGTGGTATAAAAATACAAAATAAGAACCCAAGGATGAAGCTTGGATGAGGTTTAAGGATGATAAGATATAAATGTAAATCTAGAAAAAGATCTAGATATCATCTGATCATTGAGCCTTTTTCCAGAAAATGATCAAAAACAATAGGTTTGGATAATATTAATGGGGAATGGTCACAGAGTATTAATATGTACTATTTCAAATATCACTGAAACTTTCACAGTAAGATCCTTGGGAAAGTTTTCTTAACTGCACAAAACCAAGAGCTGATGTTGTGGTGTAGCAGGTTAAGCAACATCCCATCTCAGAGTGCAGGTTTGTGTCCTTACTACCACATTTCTGACTGAGCTCCCTGATGGCACACCTACAAAAGGAGCAGCGATGACCCAAGTACTTCAGCCCCTTCCAACCATGTAGGGAATTGGGATGGAATTCCTGGCTCCTGGCTTTGGTCTGATCCATACCTGGCCATTGCAGCCATTTGGGGAGTGAACCAGCAGATCAAAGCGTTCTCGTTCTCATTCTCTCTCTCTCTCTCTCTCTTTTTCTCTCTCTTCCCCCCTCCCTCTCTTTCCCCCTCCCTCTCTCTCCCCCTCTCTTTCTCTGTCTCTTTCTCTCTCTCTCTTTCTCTCTCTCTCTTTCTCTCTCTCTCTCTGTCATAACCAGACAAATCTTAAAACATAATTAATCCCTTCTATTTTAGCAAAGAGATGAAGAATTTTTTAATATTCGAGAGTAGGCATCAGACAGTACCCGCAGGAACCATGAAAGCAGGATAAGTTCAAAGTTACTGATTCGTACTAGTATTTCTAAGGCTATGGGTCATTATACCATCTGGAGGCACTTCATGAGTTCAGTGTGAAAAGTACAATTACGATATTAGAAACAGACTACAGAACAAATATAAGAATCAGTGATTTTAGATACTCTGATATTTCCATCAGAAATAACATTAGCCAAAGCAAACAGTCCTCAAAATTAAAAAAGAGAATTATGGGATTGAATGTGTAGTGTCTACACACTTAAAAAATCTGAGTTTAATTATAAGAAAATATTAAATATTTAACAAGTATTCAAATACTTTAAATATTTAAAATAGTTTGTGAAATTTCATGAAATGAAGGAAAATCAAAAGAAATGGAAACATTATGAAACTAATAGCTTGTATACAAGGCATACTAATATATCAGATGATAGTCAAAGTATTTCTCCTAAATTGACTTACTTAAATTGTCTCAACCACCCTTGAGATGAAAATTGTTTAAGCCTTTTTACAGATAAGAAAACTAAAGTTCAGAGAGGTAGAAAGATGTGTACAGTCATCCAAAGTAATTAAGTAGCCCAGCGGAATTTTAAACAGGGAAGTCACACTGAAAACCATCAAGCTATACTATCTCATCTTAAGTCACTTATCAAAATAAGTGCAAAAATGTTCCTTCTGTAAAAGTAAAAGTAGTAAAACATGTTACATTTGGTTCTGAGGGCAACTGTGCTATTTCATGACCTGTGTCAGAGTTTACAATTTAAGGCAGCACTGGAATATGACTAAATAGCTCATGCTACTGAGAACTATAAGAATGTATGGTTTATGGAATGTTTACTTCCATAAAAGCAAGAAGAGTAAGGTCTGAGCCCAGGGAAGAAAAGTGCACAATTAAGTGGCTTTGAGCCTGGGTTTCCAAAAGAACATAATGGGAGGATGATATAGGAATACATATAATGGAATGGACATATTTCCCACAAAAATTCTTTTAAGAAAAATGTCCACATAGTCCTAAATGCCAAATAAAGGGACTATATCTAGCAAATGTATTCTTTATATATTCCATAAAGGGATCATTTATCACAAGCAATACAGAAGCAAAGTCCAATGCAAGAACTCATTGCATAACTTAGAACCACCCTTTATAGTCATCTAAAACCTCTTCCTTGTTTTTTTCTAAATATATACAACACGTTATCTGCAACACGGAAAGCCAAGAGATATTTTACAGTAAATAAAGTATGCCTTCTTGCAGATATGAAAAGTTATAAATAAACCAACAAACTGCAGTGACATATTTCACTTCCAATATGAGTAAGAAAGCAAGATTGTCCACTTAGTAATTTTAGATGTGCTGAGTCTTTAAAAGCCCTCAACAGTTCAGGAAGTGATTTATTTGTATTGAAAACCACAACTTTCATATGATTAACCCACCCAAAAATGGGTGAGGGGGAGGGAAATTGGTGGTAAGATTTGGGGTTCAATTTTATTTTTCTCTACCAACGAAGTCATTAAGAAAACGAAGGGGAAAAAGACTAGAATCACAAAGAAACTAGAACACTTTTAGCAAACCAGCCAACAGCGAAAGGAAAAAGAAATCTAGCAGTAGTCTACTAAAGTAAATATAGTAACTGGCAGTAGAAAATAAATACTTTCCAAACACTTAAAACAGGCAATTGGAGGAATCAGGGCTTTGGATTGGGGGGTGGAGTAGATACATATATGTTCCTTCAAAGTCAACACAAACATTTTCAGATATGTTAAGAATTTTCTGTTCTTCTAATTCTAAAAAGTAGCAACACTATGGCAACAAGGGGGGGGGAATAAATGACCATCCTATTTATAGCAAAAAAACAGTCAGCTGAAATGTATCTCACTTTATCAACTGTACAGATAACGCTACCCTTCAAAATCTTACGAAGCCACAATTTTTTCCACGACCTTCCAACATTATAAAGTCATGACTTTCAAATAGATATATAGATAGATAGATAGATAAGAGGAGGGAAAAAAAAAGTTGAACTTACCTTGAAACGTTTTCTGGAATGTATTCTAGGACCGGATATCCATCATTTCTTCTAGATGACAGGTCACCGTGTGATTTCCACGACTCCACTAGGGTATTGACAGGAGGAAAGGAACTCAAGTGTTGGAAAGATTGGTCTCTAGCCGATCGTGATAAAGATATTGTACCTTGAGCACCAATCCTGTAGTGAAAGGACTGTCCACCTGAATTCACACCAACTATGGCAGATGAAGGGATGCTGGCCTCTGGGTAGTAGCTCCCATCATCCGGTTCTTGTTTAATCCCCATGGGGAATCCGCTGCCTTCACAGGTACCATCAAAGCCTGGCACAGGTGGTCCTAAAATTCCTGATAGAGAGTAGTAGTCTTTATCATCCATAAAAGAAAAATATGAGCCATCCATAAATGGAAATGGGTTTACTGTTGGATTCCCTTTAAAAGAAGTGCCAGAACATGAATGCTTGGTTGATTCTTGCTTGATCGGTACTGAGAATGGAGAATCTGGATTTATTTTGCTATTTCCTCCTAGACATGAGCTGCTGAAGGCTCCATCTGGTTCTGGTTTTATGTACTGGACAAGGTTAAGCTGGCCGGACACACCGTTGGACATGGCACTGTCGACTTCCTCAGTCTTGGGAAAAGGGACCTCTTGAGCACCTTTCTCGTGTGTGTCTGGACTTGGAACTACATCCCGGCTTGCACTGGATCCAGTAGAGGAGCCAGAAGCAGTGTAGCTGAAGGCATTGTTTATAGGGCTACAGATAGATCCCACAGTGCTGGCTGTTGGGCTGGAAAGCGTGGATCTGTTATTTGTGTTGGAAGGGCTGGAAACAGAGCACCTTGAGTTGTTGATATTTGCAGGGCTAGACACAGAGGATCGCAGAATGACGTTATTAGGGCTGGAGACCGGAGATTTTACACTGCAATGGCTTGGAGGGCTGGAAATCGGGGATTTCATGCTACTTAATGGACTTGAGAGAGGAGAGCCCACGTTGCTAGCGTGTGTGGGGCTGTGCGACCTGGAGCCTCGATTTTCCACGTTAGGGGAGCATGTCAGAGGAGTCCCCTGGGTGATAGGGCTGTGCACTGGGAAGTTCCCAAAGCTGGCTGTGGTGGAGGATACAGAGTTGATGCCAGCAGGGCTGCAGACTGAAGACGGCATGTTCAGAGGGCTGCAAACAGAGGGACTCTTCTCATGACACATGATGGGGCTTTTAACAATGGCGCGCATGACCCCACCATTCATAGAGCTCCCAGAGTCAGGCATAAATGACCTCAAGGGTCTGCTCACACTACTGAGAGTGGAAGGACGATGGCCGTTTTCTTTGTAAAATTTTACCAGCTGCTCAACATTTTGATAAATCTTGGCTGGACTCACGCTTCCTTGTTGGTTCTGTGGATCATATGTATAGTCAGCATCCCTTATGGAATCCATGTATAAACCCATAGATTCAGCTACAGTTGCTGAAAGTTCCTTGGACTCCAGCTCAGTTTTAATATCAGATGTTACAATCCCAGACCGATTACTGTCTTGCTGAAGGCAGGGGAGTAGTTCGTGTTTTTCTTTGCTGCTTCCTTGAGTACTGTTGTTTGGAATAGCACCGGAAACACAGCTCACATTGACAATCTCCATGTAGCTGCTCTCATCGGTCCTCTCTGTAGATCCCAGGGTAGATTGCTCCACAGTCTGAGAAACTTGACCCCACCGTCTTTCCATATCTAGACCTTCAGGGAGACTGTGGTAGCCTTTGGTCTCCATAGCTAACAAATAAATTTATATTAAAAAATTAGAGTCAGTTATAGCAATATTACTCGAAAAGATATTCCCAAATTGCATTTATTAAGCTACAAATACAGTCTACTTATTAGAAGTAATACTTGCAGTTGTAATAGAACCGTTACCTTCTTGAGTGCTGATGTAACAAAGTATTGTCTACAATTTGTGGAGAGGCCAGGATAAGAGAAACAATCACATAAAACTATCATAAGAGAAATGATCATACAAAACATGCTTGCTATAACACAGCCTTTAAAATTTGTTAAGAATAGTCACAAATACTTATTGAAAACTCAAAATAATCCTGGCCATGGGTGAGCCAGGCAAAAGAGGAAATTGAGGACTTAGTGAGGTGGGTGACTTATCCAAAGTGAAAAGGCCAGGTCTTTGGGGTCTTTAGATCACACAGCTGTCCATTTCTAGTACATGGCCTTGTTAAAGAGAGAAAACCTCATGGAGAGCCAGCACTGTGGCACAGCGGGTTAAGGTGCCACTTGTGACACCAGCATACCATAATACAGTTCGGTTTTAATTTTCAGCTGCTCCACTTCCTATCTAGTTTCCTGCTAACGTGCTTGGGAAAGCAGCAGATGATGGCCCAACTGCTTGGGCCCCTGCCACCTCCATGGAAGACCTGGACAGAGTCCCTGGCTCCTGGCCTAGCCCAGCCTTGGTTGTTGCAGTTATTTGAGAAGTGAACCAGCAGATGGAAGATCTGTATGTGTATGTGTGTGTGTGTGTGTCACCCTTCCAATTAAATGAATCTTTAAAAAAATATGGAAATGCAACTAAAGTTACCATCTTCATAGATAAACTTACCAAGTGATTTATCATATAAGAATAGGTAGTTTTTAAATAATAAGGCTTCAGAAGATTAGTGATGAAGATACTTCAATGTCAGGCAGATCAGGACTCTTCTCTGTATTTCAGTACTGGCCAGGACTTTCATGTGCTCCCTGACCAAGTGGTGCCTCTGCTAAAAAGAGGCCCACACTTCAGCCAGTCTTTATCTTTAACAGCAAATGGGGCAGGTTCAAAAGGGAAATTTAGCTACACATTCAATCAAAATTATTTGCCTTGCTTCATCGTGGGCCTAGTCACTTAATCTGTAGTGATAAAATAGGCACAGTTCCCATTCCTCAAGGGACCCATACTATTGCTTTAGATATTTGAGATCATTTCAAAAAGTTAGTGGAAAAATGGAATTCAAAGCTAGGTTTATTTTGCTGCAAGGTAACTTTGAAATTCACACACAGCTTCTGCATAATATCCCTTTTCCATTACCTTTTGGAAAACCTCCTGTACAACCATATCCATAAACTCTAAAATTTGATAGACTGTTTAATTATAACAGGCTCTATTTATATAACCCTTAAACGTTACACAGTTCAGTGCAGCATTATAAGCCTTTTACATATATTAACACATTTGTCTTTACAAACAACTGTATATGTCAGGTAAAAGTACGACCTAATTAGCACAACGGGAAGAACTGCGGTACTGCCACCCAGCCAGCTAAGTGGCACAGCTGAATTTGATCCCCGGTTTCTCTCTACCCCAGAGCCTGTGGACCCTGGCACCACTGCCTTTGTTGTGGAGCTTTGCCCTGTGAGAGGATTAAGCAGCATTCATGGCCTGCCCCACTGGGTGCCAGAAGCACCCTCCCACCCCAACTGGGGCAACCAAAAATGTCTCCAGATGTCGCCAAACGCCCTGGGGAGGCAACAGTAACCCACTCTCAGTAAAATTTTATTCGTACATTTTAATATTTTCAACCCCCCCCCAATCTGTCTGCATGCACTTCCCAAACCCACTGAAGTCTGTAAACACTCTATGATCCAGTAAAGCGGATGCTGCTTCTGCCGTTCCGTCCAGAAGCATCGCCCTAGGCCTTGCATCCTTGTTCCACTTTGCAACTCACTGCCTCCATCCCCAAAACGTCTCCCTACTGAAAAAAAAGTGAGGCTGGGAAATCTTTTTGCAACAGAATTTATATTAACACTGAAAAATAATATGACTCTACTAAATAAAGTGGGATAGGATATCACAAGGTCCTATAATGAAACTTAATGTCCAACTTGCCCAAATATTATAATTACCTCTTATGTTTCAGTATTCTACATTAGATTTTAAGTTCTGAGAAGGCAGAATCTGTTTCACCACTGTACCCCAAGCGCATAGCATAGTACAAATGAAAACGCTTTAAACTATTGTAATCAATATTCAATTTGTGAACATTAAAAACTACCAATTAGGTAGTATGTTTCTACTTAACATTATTCTGTGAATTCCTAGTCAAAAGTAAATTTAAAAATATTGGAAAATAAATGAAATCACAAAGATTGAGGTGGCTACCTAGTAATTCCACCCAAAAAATTGATGTGGATGAAAGTCAGGTGAAAGCTGGGGAAAAAATAATAGATTTGGCCTTTTTCTACTTCACTGGAAACCCATTTAGCAACAGGTGCATATTGAGAAATACATTGAACATTATATGCTTCTACTTCTCCCTAAGAACGCTGTATCTTCCCTGTGGCAAAGATGAGTGAATATATAGTTAAGGTAGAAATGTTTCAGGTCCAAATTCATTAAACACCACAAGAAACATGTCTATTTGTGTTCAAAACAGAACACCTTCTTTGTATCTCACCTTCCCCTACCCCCACCACACACACACACACACACACACCCAAACTCACATTCTCTCTGGAGGCACACTGCCTCCTCATCAACCCAAATGCCCCACAGTTACTCTGGCCTCTGTACCTTATCAACCAAAAGGTCTCCATTGGTACGCTCCTCCTCTTTCTGAATTCTTAAGCAACGGGGCTCTCTGCCCTAACTCTAAAGGCAAAGCTGCACAGAGACCTCTCTCCAAAACTTTATCTGCTCAATTGTCTTTTGGGAAGAGTATACACTAGTTTCCCACCCCCCCCACCCCCCGCCAGGTTTTACAGTGTACATTAGTATGCTATACCCCTAGAGGAGTCTCTAGTGCCCAAACCTGTTTACTTTGTAACCCAGCACCCACTACATAACTTGGGCAAGGCACCCTTTTCACCAAACACTTACTAATAGTCTGGGGCACACTTTGCCTTGCTCTGCTCTCCAAAACCTGAACCATATCCCAGATCTGTGGAAGACTGTGAATGCCAAGGCACCTTATCAGCTAATATCATACAGCTGATCACAACCTTCCACGCTCTGGTTAGCCAGCCTGGAACTCTCTCAATAACAGCATACATGTGACATTATTGACAGCACCACCGTTCAGGAATTCGCGACAGGCTTTGCTGAAATCCAAATGAGCCTCATTTGAGGTATTCTCATTTACCAACCTGATGCAGCTCTCAACAAAGGGAAGAATGGAAAGGCTGGGGACAAATACAAAGGAATGGAGGACATCTACCACCTGTGTGGCTTCCACTACATTTTTACAACCAGACTTTTTTGGGAAAAAAAAAATAACTACTGAAATACTTTATGCTGAATTCTCCCTATTCTGTTAATGAGCCTTTTCTGTAAACAAGTAGATCAGGTTAGGAATGTATGTCCTATGTTGTCCAGGAAACCGGGACTGTCTTTTTGGAATTGGCAAAATGGCCATGGCTTGAGCAGTATTTCAGTCAGCTGGGACTTGCTAGTGAATACTGAAAATACTAGTTGATGAATATGATCGTTGTAAGACTTAATATCCAGAGAATAAAGGGGAAGTTTTTGTTTCTCAGATGAGCAGACAGTAGTATACAAATCTAGCCCACGTAAAATTGGTCTTGTCTGCCTTATGATGGAAAGTATTCTAGAGGCGCTCTTGAGATGAAGACAAAAACCATTATGAATCCTTAATTTTCTTGCACATGGCCTCTCCCCCAAACATATAGGAAATTCACAGAAGGAAAAGCTCTGATTGAGATTCTACTTTAAGCCACAGGCTCATATGTGCTCTGAAACACTATTTTTACAAAGGAAAACTTGACTAAAAATTTATGTTGCATACTTTGTGTTAAAGTGCCCTTTTGCATAAGGAAGTAGTTCTGGTTTGTTGTCTTTTTTTGAGGACTATTAACAAAGGCCTTTCCAAATCTGCATTTTATCTGAAAACATTTTCACTTTTAATATCCCCCAAAGCACAGTCTCGCATGAGAAGCATCATTTTCAACAGCTACTTCACCGTAATATGGCACCTTAAAAAAGAACGTCACTATCGTCTCTACCTTGCAGAGCTGCAAAAGTTCATTGTATGTAACTTTTATTTTTTTTTTGTCATTCCCGGCTACAGAACTCTGATATTTCTCTTTTCTAATGAGGTAAATGATAGAAATCTGCCCCAAGGTCACCTAAGGGTGGGAGAACCAGTCAGAACCGAGCACACCTGATTTCTATTCACTCACCTAAGTCATTGAGCCACCGGATCTTTCCAAAATCCCCAAACAAAACTGTCTCCCTTGGAGTGAAAAGCTCCACTTCAGCTTGTTAAAAAAAAAAAAAAAAATCCCTCCTAAGCGTTTCCATGATAGCAAGCCATTATGTCAAACATAAAATTAAAACTTCACAGCAAGATTTCACAGATGGAGAATGCTGTTATCATTACTATGTAAATATCATCAATAACAGCACCTAGAGAAATGGCAACACACAATGTCTAGAAGCGATTTGCTGCATCTTAATATTCGGCCGTTTCAGAAACTCGTCTGCTATCAGAAGTTTTCCTAACTCGGTATGCTACAAGAGACCATCACAGCTGATGGTGCCATAAACCACTATGATTTCCACCTGGTCTTTCCAAAGTCAGTCAGAGGAGCCACGCACCTAAAATTCACCAGTAGGCTAAGGATGCCACCCAAAGCAGCTGCATCCCTGCTCATATGCCCTGAGAATTCCAGCTGATGACACAGAAAGCGGAGCCTCTCTCCAGAGTTTGCAATATTCGGGAATCGGAAAGGCAAGGCATTCCCACCGTCGCCCGCCCACCGCACCTAGCAGGGGTACCTCTCCTCCAGCTGCCCCTAAGCCGCTACCCCTCCGGCCGCGACGTGCGAGCTCCCGCGACGGACAGAGGCCAGAAACACTCAATGCAAACGTCCTTTAAAGACTGTACAGGGAAAGACTGTACCCGAAATTCATCTCTGGGAAAAGGGCAGGGCGGCAGACCTCCCACTGCCAGCGGCGGCCGAGGGCTGCTCGTTAGAGGGCATTTCTCCAAAGTGGCCAAACTTTCCCAAAATAGTCCTCTGGCGGCCAAAGGGGGGGAAAAAGTGGGAAACCAAAACAAAACAACAAGCGCACGGCGCGGTGCCGACCGTGCCTCCGGATTACGCAGCCACTTCTCCCTGCAAAGTGCACGCTCCCGCGCCGCGGCCACACGCCCCGCTGCGCACCCCTACACACCTGCCTCGGCCGGGGTCGGTCTCTCGCCGTCTACCTGTTGCAGCGCTTGCCACCGCCACGAAAGCCCTACTGCGGAGCCCCCCGAAATCCAACCACATCCAGGCCAGCGAGCGCCGCTCTCCCTGCAGCGGGAGAGCCCGAGGCAGCTGCGCTCTCGCACCCAGGTGACTGCACGGGCTTCCTCGGAGCAGCCTGAAGTTGGCTCGCGTCTCCCGGGCCCAATGACACCCCGGGCGTGGAGGGGCTGAGAGGAGGGGGCAGGGGCAGGGCCAGGGCGGGCAGAGGAGGGAGGGAGGGAGGGAGAGAGGGCGGGCGAGAGCCCGGAGGGGGAGTGGGCCAGCTGGAGGGCCGGCCCTTTTAAAAACGGGTCACATGTCCAGATAAAGTTCAGGTTGCTATCCCGCCCCTCTGCGCCCTTCCCATTGGCCCGGAGGGAAGCAGGGCTCCACGCTGCTCGCGCCAGGCGGGCTCCTCATTGGACAAGCCGAGCTGTCAGTCACCGGGCGGGCGACATGACTGATACAAAGTTGCTGCGACACAGCCTGGACCCGGCAGCTTCCTTAAAGCTGCAGCTGCGGCGGGCGCTTGGGCTGCCGGGCGGTGGCTACGACACCAGGCACCCTGCGCACGCCGACCTCCGCCCCCTGTCTTTCCGCTGCCCCAGACTTGCCCACTCCCGCCCCGGCTCTCCCGCCGGCCGACACCGGAGAGCCGGAGGGCTGCGGGAAGTGTGGCGACGCGGAACAAGTCCGGTTTTTTTTTTTTTTTTTTTTGGCCGCGAGCAGTCAAGGTGGTGTCCCCTCAGGCTCTCTACCTGCAGCGCCAGGTGAGCGCCAGCCGGCCCCCCGGCGCCGCGCCCAGCGTCCACGCGCCCGGGGAGAACTCCGGGTGAGCTTGGCCGACCCCCGAGGTCCGTCTCCCAGCCCCGGGAGTTACCTCTCGGCGGAACAGCCGTCACCTCCTCAGCCGGCGAACGAGAGGATCGCGTTCGCACTCGATTTGAATTTCCTGGTTTGAACAGTGCAGGAGAACCGGGTGATTTCCGCGCAGCCAAAGCCCTTTAAACACGGCCTTCCTCCTACCCCCACCCCCGCCGCCATCCCTAAAGCCAAAGAAAAAGTGCCAGGGTCAGAACAGCCGCGGCTGCCCCCCCCCTTAGAAAATTGTTGTCGTACTTACTACTTTAGTATTGGATTTTTCCACTAGTTCAATTCAACCAAAAAAAAAAAAAAGGCTTATCACCGAGGATAGTCTACTTCATAATGGGTGGAAGGGGGCGGGGGCGCGCATAATTGGGAGAGAGACGCGGGGAGTGGGGGAGGAACCCAACAGTTTTCTAAGGATCGAGTGTCTGCACGCAGAAATTCCGGTTTCCCTCCAAACGCCCCCACCCCATTCTCCGCCCGCCCACCCCAGCGCCGCAGTTACTAAGCAAAAGCACGGGCTCCGTAACTTTGATTTCAGGAGACTTTGAGGCTCCGAGTACGAGGCTCCGTTTCAGGCTCCGGCTGGCCCGGAGTCAGCAACCGTGACGTACACCCCTAAATCTGGTCCCCCTCTGGCCCGCGGCGCCCCGCAGGCCGGCGGCCGCAGCTGTGCGGCTCCCGCCTCGCCCTCGCTGGGCGCCCGCCGCCGCCGCCCTCAGGAGCCGGGGCGCGGGAGGGGGGGTACCCTAGCCCCAAGGCCCCTCCTACTTCTTACAGCTAATCCTCGGGATCCCCGACCCCGACCCCAGGGAAACGCGAACTCTCGGCTGCCCGGGTCGCCAACTCCCTGGCTTTTGCAGGGGTGACAGCGGCGGCGCCGGCAAGCTGATCCCGACCCCCCCCTCCACCACCACCATCCCCGCTCCGGCGCGCCGCAGCCCCCGCGCCCGGGAACACCCTCAAAGCGTCCCAACTTTCCCGCGGGGCCCTCCGTCACGCGCGCTCTGCCGGCCAGGCGGACAGTAGCGCATCGATCGCACACGGCAGTGCGCGGGCGGCCGGCGGGCAGGAGCCAGGGGGGGAGTCCCGGACTGAGCGCCGGGCACGTGAGGCGTTGCCGAATTATGCATTATTAAAGGCCTGGACGTGTCTCTTGGACTAAGTTTTTACCTCCTTTGGGGAGGGCCGGTCTCGCCCAGGATCTCAGGTTCTAGCCAAATCTAGGTTAGAACGGTGCAGGGGCAGCCACCACGATCGCTAGCTCGCTCGCCTGCCCGCCCGCCGCCCAGCACCCCTGTCCCGAGGCGGCCCCGCGGGTCCCTCGCCTCTGGGCCCCCTGCCCACCTCGCCCCGTGCGCCCTCTGCGCGGACCCTGCCTTGCCCGGGGCCGTCAGCGAGAGTGACAGTCGCTGCACTCACCTTTTCTAGGACATGGTGGGGAGGCTGGGGCGGGGGAGGGGGCAGCGAGACTCCCGCCGCCGCCGCCGCCGCCGCCGCCGCCGGCGAGTCCGGTATTAGCGGATCCGCGGCGAGGATGGAGAGGATGAGAATCCCGGCGGCGCCCTGGAGACGGTGGGTAGAGCAGTAGAGCAATCGTGTGTTGTTACCCCCGCGAGAGGCAGCGAAACGGCGGCGCCAAAGCGCGCAGAGGGGACCGCGGGCACCCGCCCGCCCCCAGCAGCGGCGGCGGCTGCGGCTGCGGCCGGCCTGGCCTCAGGCGGGCTCCTCTCCCGGGGTTGCGCGTCCGCCGGGCGTGGAGCGGCGACTCCGGCGGGAAGGACGCGCGCCGGCCGCCCCGCAGCGCGGCTCTCGGCGCGCCCCTCCGCTGGCCCCGGGGTGGCGGGTGACAGCTCGGGCGGCCCGCTCGCGTGTGTGAGGGGGCGGCCGCAGGGGGAGCCCGCGGCACCGCGGCCCCCTCCTCGGGTCACACCCTCGCCAGTGGGAGGGGGACAGTACGTGTCGGGCCGGCGATCGGTGGGAATCGGGGCTGGGGGCGCCCGCGGCTGCCCTCCCAACCCAGGCCACAGCCAGCCAGCCTAGAGGCTGAAGGAATCGGGGACCCAAATGCAAGGATCTTCTCCAGTCCTTTCCACGCCCCCCCCCCCCCAAGTCCGGCCCTGCCTTCGCACCCGGCCTCAGGTGCACTTGCCACCCTCGGGGGCGGCGGGGGGCGGTAGGGAAAAGTTTCAGTGCCTGCTCCCCCACTGCCCACCCCACCAGTCCGCTGCTCCGCCCGCCTCTCCCGGGCTCGCCGAGCCTCTGCCCCACCCCCACCGTGGGGGGGCGCCGCGGAGGGGCCGAGTGTCTGCGCACGGGGGCGTGCAGGGAGAGTGGCTAAGAGCGCGGTGGTGACCGGTCCCCGGGCTCGGTGACAGCGGCTCAGACGCCCGCGGCGGCAGCTGCCCGGCCTCGAGCACCCTCCCCACCTTCCCGCGCCGCGCGCCCCCGCGCCGCCCCGCGCGCCCCCGCGCCCTCGCGCCCGCCCGGGCAGACACCTACGCAGACGCGAAAGTGAAAGGGGGCGGCGGAGCCCGGCGGGCGGCCGGAGGCGCGCAGGGCGCGTGAGGATGGAGCGGGCAGTCGCGGTCCCCGGTTTCTCTGGCTGCGGGCGCTCTGCGGGGCTGCCCGCCGCCCCGGGGCGCCCGGAGCGTCCCGGGAGTCCCACGTTCCTGACCCCGCGGCACAGCGATCACCCCATCTGGGATGTGCGTGCCTCTGTGTGTGTGTGCTTGGGCGCGCGCGTGTATCCATATACACTCGCGGGTGTGCGCGGTTCGCTCCTGCCCCACACGCGGACACCCTCTACGAGGAGGACGATTGGGGGCGGTTGGAGGGCCTGGGCGCCTCGACCTCTGACAGCCTCCCAGGCGTGCCGCCCTTCGGGGTTCACCTCACACACCCCCTTTCTGGTTTAACACTTCTCTTTCTACAGTTTCCTACAGAGTCTCTTGACCCCCTCCCTACCTCCACCCCTGCTTCTCTGGGGTCTTTCCTGCTTTGTTCCTAAATAGCTGTGAAAGTTGCTAATCCCTTCCCACACAGAGCCTTGTTAAACACCAAACTGCCCCATTAGAACAATCTCTCCCATTCTTCAGCCCCGTGCCCGCCATCTGAACACCCGGCTTCCCCTTGCCCCTGCACCCACGCAGTGCTGGCACCACTCCGTTTGTAGAGGGCTCGAGGTGGCTTTTTGGCTTCCAGCAAAACTGCCTTTTGCCTGAGTCTTATTTATAGGAATGGCACCTTAGGTTCATATTTGGGACTTTTTTTTTCCTGTATCTTAGGTGAGATCAAAAAAATATTTAAATGATCTATTTTCATTTTTTTAAACAGTAAGAATGAATATTCGGTGAATTTTAAAAGAATCAATGGGCACTATGCTGATGTCTCCAAACTGAATTTGGAAATGCATCAAAAATAACGTGGGCTGACATGGGTGGATTGATAAAAGGGAAAGAGGGACAGATTTGTGACAAAGATCTCTGTTATCATGGCTATATGTAATAATGTGTGTAGTTCGGTATTTATGGTAGAACCTCGGTGGTGGGTGTACAGGTGTTCACTGAAATTTTAGCAACTTTTGATATGTTTGAAACTTTTCATGATAAAATATTGGATAAAAAACCCACACATCTCAATTTTGTGCTTTGAAACACTTTGGTATTCTACAGCTGAGACTGGGTTTTTCAGCAGTCAGATATGGTATGGCTTTTGAAACTTTTCATAGCAAAATAGTGCTGGGGAGAGGGGAAACTACATGCCCATATAAACCAGCCTCTCTTCTCCTTTGGGAAAGACCTTAGGGGATTTGGTAATTATTAACAGGCAGAGTTGGTGTTTTTTATTTTTCTTTTTTAAAAATCTGAGTCTTTAGAGACTTGTGCAAACGTTTGGGTGATTCAGTTTCCCACAAGTAAACAAGAGATGATGCTTGGCACCCTGGAAGGGGCAACCCCAGGATGAGATCCTGGGCTCCCCCATCTGAAAGGAAAATGACACAGGTGATGCCTTTGAGAGACCCTATCAAAGAGGAGGAGTAATCATTGCAGGGTGTTAGGAAGCTTCCTTCTCAAGCCATCAACAAGAGCCCCAGGAGCCTAAACAACTGTAGGTGCCTAGCCCTGCTTGCTCCCCAGACTGGCTCTTAACAAAGTTTGTTTTTTTCATCCTTTTAGATAAGTTTAATTTTTCTCTGCCAAAGGATGGGAATTTCTTTTTCTGACAAATAAAAATTAAGACAGGAGAGGCATGGAAGAGAATCTTAACTTCTGTAGCGCTGCCAAATAGCTTTAAAGCTTGAAGCAGCATCTCCCTTGTGACAATTGTACACCCTCTGTTCACTGTCACTGAACCTGGGGACACCTCCCTCCCCCATCCCATTAGTGTCAAACTCCCTGAGGTCTGCCACAGCAAAGTGCACGACTCAGCGTTTGCAATTTACATGTGTGACATCACATCCTCTATTATGTAACTTCAGATACAAAGCCTAATATCATCTCAGTTTGTGTTGGAAAGACTCCTCCCTGGCTCTCTGTTTAGCTTTAGCAGAGCCACCCCTTCATTCCTTGCTCCTAATCCCATTTCTTCACCAGCTGACACTGAAGGGAAGAAAGAGGCATGGAGTTATTTAGGCTGGGAAATTTTAAACCAAAAGACAAAAGAATGGAACATATTTTGAAATGTGTTATACACCTCTCCTTTATTACTTTATTTATTGACAAGAAAAAAAACCCATTAGGTATCACATAATTTAATTGTACTCAGTAATTTTTTGAAATGAAAGTCTAAGCATTTGGCCATAGTTAACTTCATTAATAAGCCAAGCCATGTTGGCATTTTTTTTTTCTCTTTCTACAAAGCTGGGATTTTTTTTCCCCCTGTCTCTTACCAGCTGTTGGAAAAGACTTGAGAAAGAGAGGGAGAGTCAGAAAGAGAAAGGAGGGGATTGTTGAAGAGACAAGATGAATAGGGGAATAATATAAGATAGAAATTCTTTGTTGATTGCAAAACACACATGTTACAGTTTATAAACACTGCAAGCAAATAAGAAATTGAGGACGAAAAGATAAATACAAAACATATCAGGGTTTTTGTTAATATCTGTAATAGCCCAAACTCTGTTTTCTGGACTACTTGGAATATTTTTATCAGCTTGGGTTATCCATTGTTTTCTGCATTTGTTTACCTAACTATTCATTTGTCTACCTTAATTCCATGTGTAGTCATTTTAAATAGAAAATACACAAATGTAATACATTTCTATGGCCAGATTTTGAGATGACAGAGCACCAAACAGCACATGCATCACAATTAGGATACTATATTATTAGAAGCAAATCAGATTTCACTGTGCCTACACTGATGTTCTAAATTTAGAAATAATGTACAGTAGTTGCAAGGGGAGGGGAGGAGACTTAGAGCAGTATATTTTAATAAAAATAAAGACATTTTCAATCCTTTCTCTTTTTCTCATACATTCTTGGTTTAGTACAGGAAATTCATCACCTTTAAATAACTGTGCTAATCTTACATAAATAACTGCCTGGTTTGTGGGCTCAGTAGGATTATGCATGGAGGCTGCTTCTCTGATATTAGGTACAGTAATGACCACAAAAAGTGAAACAATCCAGTTGGCAGGCTGAAACCTAAGTCTCTATTGAACTTGATGAAAAACTCATTTAGAATTTCTCATTAGGACTTCACAAGAGCAGTTAGCTTTTCAGTAGCTGGTGCTATATTTTTAGCAACATTTTAACAGCTGTCAGTAACAACGAAGACAACATTTTGATCAACACTTTTTTAAATTCTAACAGAGACAATTGCAAAAAAACCAGAATGCTTCAGAATTGAAGTGTTTCGCTATAAGAAAACCACGACCCCACACACACAAAAAGAAATAATTTGTTGTGATATAAAGTGCTTTTAATGCACTGGGGACAGGTAATGAGACATCCACATCAAATGAGGTCATGTGTATTTTTAAATTTTAATTTTCTGATGCCTAAGTACACATAATAAAGATGATCTTTCTCTAAAAAGTGTAGGTTCAGTGTCAGAAACAGAAACATCAGAAGAAGAGAGTGCCCAGTGTGTCTTGTCATATATTTGCAAGTAGGTCAAGAGCAGCCAAGTGGGCAGCCAGAGTGAATAAAGTCTTCCCCAACTTTAGAATATGTAAAGGGAGGTTATCACATGTCAGATACATGACACTGGAAACAGTGGACAGAAAAATGTAAGAAGCTCCATGACAGATGTCATCGTTATTCCTAAAGATAGAGGTAAATTTGCTATGGGTAATACATTACAAAGCCAACTAAAACTAAATGCCTGCCAGTGTCAGATTTCCCCTTCACCTATAGTCTCTTCAACATGAGGGTTTTTTTTTGTTTGTTTGTTTAAGAGACATGGGGTAAGAGCATGGAATTAACGTAGCCTACTGAATTATCCTCTTCAGAGGTCATGTGCTCATTTCAAGGCCCAAGTCCAAGTTCTGAGTTTGTCCCAACCAAGGTAGCTGAGTATTCCCCACTTCATCCGGCTGACATGATGAGGAATTTATGCATTCTTATAGCAAGTGATATTTTTATTAATCTGCATCTATGTTCTCTAATCCTTTTGGGGTTTCTGATCTATTAGCTCTTTCAATACATTTTTAATTACTTCATAGATCTCTTTTCAATGGGCACCTGCAGTTTTACTAAAACTTCCTTTTTTTCTAACACAAGCTCCCTGTCAGGTAAATCTTTTTGTGTTGGTAGCTTTTCCATAGAGAATTAGATGATTTTACTAATTTGTGCATTTAAAAAAATTTTATTTATATAAAAGGTGGAGAATTAGAGGGTGATCTATCCATGGATTCACTCTCAACAACCAGGGCTGTGAAACAGCAGATAGAAGCTTTGTGTAAAAAAAGTACATTTTTTAAAATTACAAATATATAAAAAAGGAAGTATGCATAGATACTTGCTATATGGAGTATATATAAACACTATGTGGAATATATATTCCATGACAAATAGCAATATTTAAGCAACTATGCATTTTGAAGTACTTAGTGCTAATTATAGCTAGACCTTAATATTTTATCAAGAGAAATAAACATGGTTCCTTTTATCCTAGTTGGTTGCTTTACTTTAAAATTTTTTTTAAAGATATTATTTATGTATTTGAGAGGTAGAGTCACAGACAGAGGGAAAGGCAGGAAGGTCCCAGGCTCCCGGGCCATCCTCCATTGCCTTCCCAGGCCATAGCAGAGAGCCAGATTGGAAGAGGAGCAGCCGGGACCAGAATTGGCATCCATATGGGATGCAGGCACCACAGGTGGAGGATTAACCTACTGCGCCTTGGTGCCGACCCCCCCCCCCACCCCCGCTCTCCCGCCAGTTGATTACTTTAAAACAAGAAAAGCTCTTCAATGTCAAGTTGAGATCATTTTTCTTCCTCTACCCTCAGTATATCAGAAGGATGGGCTCATTACTGTTGGGGGAAGTTTTTAAAGTTTTTACAAAGATTTATTTATTTATTTGAAAGGAAAAAGAAGGAGAGTTCTTCATTCACTGACTCACTCTCCAAATGGTTACAGCAGCCATGGATGGGCCAGACTGAAGCCAGCAGCCAAAAACCCCATCCTGGTCTCCCCTATGAGTGGCCAGGACTCAAGCAAGTGGGCCTTCTTCCACAGCCTTCCCCGGGCACGTTAACAGGCAGCTGGATGGGAATCAGAGCAGCTGGCATTCCAATCAGTTCTCCAATATGGGATCCTGGCTTACTCCTCTGCCTCCCAAGGCTAGACCTGTTAGGGCAGAGTTAACTGGTGCTTCTTTTTCAGTTCCCATCCAGTGGGAGTGCAAGATTCGATCAATCAGATGTGATAGCCATTTTTTAAAATATATTTTTAAGATTATTTATTTGAGAGGAGAGAGAGAAGGAGAGTGCTCCCATCCTCTGGTTCACTCTCCCAAGTGCCTAGTGAAGCCAGAAGGCAGGAATTCAATCCAGGTCTCCTGTGTCAGTGGCAGGATCCCAGGCTCCTCATTGGCAGGAAGCTGGGTCCCAGAGCTCAGACAATCTGATGTTGGACTTGGGCTTCTTAATCACTAGGCCAAACACCTGCCCAGTGTGAGGACCTTTCAATGAAGGCATCCTTTTTTTGGATTTTATTTACTTTTTAATTGAATAACCCTTTTCTAAAATTGTGGTAAAATACACAAAATTTGCCATCTTAACTGTTTTTGAATGTATAGTTCATTGGTATCAAGTATATTCAACTTACTATGCAACCATTGCCACTACCCATCTCCAAACTCTTTTATCTTACAGAAGTGAACATTCTTAGTGTTTGATCAATTGCTCTGTGAGAGAATTTCCAATATTTTTCTCTGGGCTCCAAGGCTCCCTGCTTACTTCTCTAGCAGTTTCATCTCTTCGTTAAGAAACAGCATTACTGCCATAGGATTTACTTCTTGAAGAAGCTGACTAATGGAATTCCATCCAGATAGGTGAAATTCCTGTATTTATGAATAATCAAGGAAATACAACAGAAATAAAGCTACATTCTTAGCCTTCCTTAGAATCAAACTTGACCTGCAGTTAGTGAAATAGAAGGGGGGCAGTGCAGGATACTCCTGTGATGAGGAAACCTGATGTTGTACTTAGAGGTAGACTCCTGTTGAAGCGTTGTGTTACCCATCTATGGGGAGACAGCTCAGAAAGAAAAAGTCATGAACAGTTTATGAAAAGAAGATTCGTCTGAAAAATCAGTTCAATTTATTTAACCAGGTAGTGTGGGTACCCATGGATAGGCCTGCCATGGGACACCCTCCCCCCCCCCCCATGCTGGGCTTGGCTTATAGCAGTAATACGGATGTAGCAGCTGATTGAACTTTCCATCTAGCTGAGGATCGTGGTAAACAACAAGATGGTGTTGATGCTCTGCTCACTGCGTGACTCCAGCTGATTGATATAGTCACTGCGTGACTCCACAGCTGAGCATGATCAAGTGCCGGATTGGAGAACGCTGTGCATGGACTGTGATTGAATGACTGTGATTGGTTGAATTCGGTATATAAGCAGACCGCGGGAGAAGGAGCATGCACGCCAGCTTTCCCCCTTAAGGAACATGCGCGCCATCTCTCCATCTCTCCATCTCTCCATCTCTCCATCTCTCCATCTCTCCATCTCTCCATCTCTCCATCTCTCCATCTCTCCATCTCTCCATCTCTCCATCTCTCCATCTCTCCATCTCTCCATCTCTCCATCTCTCCATCTCTCCCCCTTCTCCCGGTCCCCCACTCTCTTTTCCTACTCTTTCTAAGTAAAAGTCTACTGAAGACCGATTAACTGCGAGCAGCATCGTTCCTTTTGCGGCCGAAGGAGCGACAGGTAGAAAGTGCCATAAAAAACTAACCATAGCAAATCAGATGACGTTGAGTTTACTTTCGTTTTTTGCAATGGTGAAACTCATTTAGAGTTTCTGTGTCTTTTAAAATATTATGTTAATAATTCATTATAAATATTATTAAACATAAAATATTTCACAAGTCTATAAAAGTTTCATGAAGTATCTCAAATATTCCAAAATTGAACAAGAAGACTACAGGCTCCAATATAGTGAAGCTTACTGGGTGTGAACATTTTTTTTTTTTTTTTTGACAGGCAGAGTGACAGTGAGAGAGAGAGACAGAGAGAAAGGTCTTCCTTTTGCCATTGGTTCACCCTCCAATGGCCGCCGCTGCCGGCGCGCTGTGGCCGGCGCACCGCGCTTGTCCAATGGCAGGAGTCAGGAGCCAGGTGCTTTTCCTGGTCTCCCCATGGGGTGCAGGGCCCAAGCACCTGGGCCATCCTCCACTGCACTCCTGGGCCACAGCAGAGGGCTGGCCTGGAAGAGGGGCAACCGGGACAGAATCCGGTGCCCCGACCGGGACTAGAACCCGGTGTGCCGGCGCCGCAAGGCGGAGGATTAGCCTGTTGAGCCACGGCGCCGGCCGGGTGTGAACATTTTGTCATGTTTGCTGCAGAAGGGTAAAAGCTTGCATGGAAGTGATCTACTCCCATTTCTTGGTAGTGGTTACTGTTGGAGAGGGATGGGGCCAAACCTATCATCTGCCAGTTATACCCATTGTTACAGTCCCTGAGTATTACAGTCTTTCTCTGATCCAGATATAGAAAAGACAGAATCAGTTCTTTGTTTAAAAAATTATTTACTTCTGATTCAGCAGAGAGCTAGATCAGAAGTGGAGCAGCCGGGTCTCGAACCGGCTTCCATATGGGATGCTGGCACCTCAGGCCAGGGCATTAACCCGCTGTGCCACAGCGCCAACCCTCCTCCCCCGCAGCATCTTTATCACTGAATAAGATGCCTGTCCCCTAAATCAATTCTTAATACCTTCATCCCTGAGTATTCATGGAAGATTGGCTGCAGGATCCCCCTTTTGCAAATGCCAAAACCTGAGGATACTCAAGCCCCTTATATAAAACTGGGTAGTGGTGCTGACACAGTGGATTAAGCTGCTGCTTTTAATGATGACATCCTGCATCTGTATCTGAGAGCTGGTTCAAGTCCCAGCTACTCCTCTTCTGATCCACCTTCCTAATAATGTACCTTTTAGGCAGCAGAAGATGGCCCAGGTACTTGAGTCTCTGCCATCCATATGGGAGACTGGGACTGAGCTTCTGGCTTTGCTATGGCCAAGCCCTGGCTGTTACAGCCATTTGGAGAATGAACAAGCTGGTAGAAGATCCCACCCGCCCCTCCCCCGCACTGCCTTTCAAATAAGTAAATAAATCTTTAAAAGATAAATGAGGCCAGTGCTGAGGCTCAATAGGCTAATCCTCCACCTGCGGCGCTGGCACACCAAGTTCTAGTCCCAGTTGGGGCGCCGGTTCTGTCCTGATTGCTCCTCTTCCAGTCTAGCTCTCTGCTATGGCCCAGGAGTGCAGTGGAGTGCTTGGGCCCTGCAACTGCATGGGAGACCAGGAGAAGCACCTGGCTCCTGGCTTTGGATCAGTGCAGCGCTTGGGCCACAGTGGCCATTGCAGGGGTGAGCCAATGGAAAAAGAAGACCTTTCTCTTCTCTGTTTGTCTCTCTCACTGTCCACTCTGCCTGTCTAAAAAAAAAAAAAAAAAAAAAAAAGAAAGATAAATGAAAACATTGGGCAGTAGTATTTGCATATAGCGTTATAGCGTACACAGTCCTCCCATATACTTTAAATCATCTTTAGATTACTTACAATACCTAGTACAATGTAAGGCTATGAAAGTAGCATTTACATACATAGTATTGTTTAGGAAACAATGGACAAGGAAAACATCAGTACATGTGCAGTACAGAGGTAATGTTTTTCTGAATATTTCCAATTTGTGGTTGGCTGAATTCATGGATGTGGAACCTGTGATGGACACTGTGGATATGGGGCCAACTCTATATCCAAAACTTGGGATGGCCTCCAAGCATCCAGGTCCAAACAGCACTCTGAGAGGAGCTGTTAGTTCATGGATTCAGCTGAGGGCAGGGATTTGAAAATCAGCTGTTCTCTCTGAGAGCCTCAGGAATGGAGCTTCAGGCAATGAGAACTGCCCATGAGGTCCTTGGAATGGAACCATATCCGTTCATCTCACTCCAATGGTACTCCTTGAGACACTCTCCAATCTTTCTTCTTAGCCTAATTCATTCTAACTCTCCTTGATTCAACCAAATGCAGAGATGCTACAGATCATTGAATGCTAATCTTAAGTCATTACCACAACTATTCTGATTGGTCAGCCTACATTGTATTTATTGCTAACTCTTGATTCTCACCCTAGAAAAAAGCATTCAGTCCAGATTAGACAAGGCTTAGGAATTTAGTGATTCTAACTACTCACTGTATTTGGCAGTGTGGTGACCATTAACCTAGAAATAATCTTCTGGTGTTTCATATACACTGGTGTATTGGAGACAGATGAAGCCCTAGTACAAACACACACACACACACACACACACACACACACACACCTCACCTCAGAGGCTCAAACAAGAAAGAAGTCTAATTCCGTCTCACGTAAAGCTGAAGAACATGAATGTGATCAAGCATGGGCAGGTAATAAATACTATCCCGTAGACAGCCAAAAAAACACAGATCTTCATCTATGCCTGTCCTGGGAAGAGAGCTGGTACATGGCACTCCACGTGTATGTTGGCACAGGAGAGAATGCGCAGAAAGTCACAGCCTCCAAAAGCATGGATGTCACAACACCATCACCACAGCACACAGTTAGGGCAGGCAGAGGTTCAGTTGATTGGGACTGGGAAACCCCATGCACTGCTTACAGCCAATGTCCATTCTGATTGGCTGACATCTAGGCTTGATTGATCAGTGCCACCATAAAGGTTATTAAACATGATCAATGTTATTCCTGCTTCCAGGGGCTATTTAGAATGTTTTAAAGACATGTTTAGGCCACAAAGTACCTGGGAAGAAGGATTCCCAAGATAAAAACTAATAGCTTCTTCTCCAGTATGTAAAAACTCTGCCTATGGGAGAGATGGCAATGAGTAAGAGACAACACCCAAGTTTATGCCAACCCCTCATTGAGGTAAGGGTGCAGGGTCTTCAGAAAGCATATTGTGTGTAATTTTCTGGTTCATTTCTTATATAGGAGTTATTTTTCTTGCTGGAATTTTGATGAAGGATTGTAGATTTCCCATACATATCAGATGTAATATATCTACTTACAACCTGCTAAACATTGAGATAGATTACAAAGGAAGTTATGAACTTCCTACCCTGGAAGATTTTAGAAGTAGGATTTCCTCTGATCTGAAATAGCAAAATCGTGGGTCTATAATCAGGGTGATGGAGTAAGGTATCTATCAGTTTGCTTTAGCCTTTTGAACAATTACTTTGCACAGAGGAAATGAGATCAGGAAGTAAGAAAGGCTCAAGATAGCCTGATAAACCACTGAGTGGTAAAGTACACTGGAACTTTGACATCCAGCCCCCCCCCCCCTTTTTAAAACTTTTTAAAATAAGACTCTTTGTCTTATACTAGGCATTACATAAAATAGGAAATCTAACAGTGTCTGTTATTTAAAAAAATTTTTTTTTACAATGTTTGTCTTTAGAGTGGCAATAAGGTTAAAAAAATATGCTGGAGTCAGAATTATCCTGTGTTTGCATCCCACATCTGCAACTGAGTGTCTGTCTGATTACAGATAAATTACTTAAATGCCATATCTCAGTCTCATCATCTGTAAAATGGGAAAATTCACTTATCTTTATAGAGTTGCCATAGAGATTAACAGCTTATATAGTGGTTGGCTTACAGTAAACAATAAATATTACCTAGAATATTTTACATACCCTTAATCCTTAATCATCCCTTTTCCCATATTCCTTCCTGTTCTCTATACAATGGGTATCTAACCTAATCAATCATTTCTTTCTTTGTGTGTGTGTGTGAGTTTTCTTTAAGGGGCTATTTGATATTTAGGGCTGTTTGCCCAGTTTCCTCTGCTAACATCCAGGTATATCCTCTTTTGATGTCTTAAGCCACTCATTGCGAATGTGTTATTCTCTTGTTCTACCCCAGTGTTTCATGAACTTGAATTCAATCTTTAGATAATATTTGCAGCTTGCTTTTGTATTTGAAAAAGCAAACTCTTTTGGACAATGTAGAACAGATTAAATGTTCACCAAATTTCGTTTTTCTCTTTCTGGGCATACAGCATGGTTATCTACAAACATTTATATTGGGTCCATATGACTGGGTCAGTATCCTCATGTGTTGATGGAAGTGTGTACTTCTCTTCCAGGATTGGTCATAAAATCTCCTCAATAATTGTCCGAGCTGTCTTCTCTCTGTCATGGATGTCTGGGAGGTCTTGATGGTAGCACCATAGTATGGAAGGAGATTGAATACTTAAGTTACCTCTTGTGTGACAGCTTCTACAGAGAATTTTCTAAATTGCATAGGACTGCGATGTGCATTTTACTGTGTGCACTTCATGAGAATTAGGGGTTGATATGTTACTATGTTATGCTGATTAATATAGACAGTACAGGATAGGAACATTTGGACAGCTATATTATAAGACAGATAGGCTTATATAAGCCTATCATGACCTTTATTAGATGAATGTCTTTATACTAGGAAATAATACTTCTTAATTAATGGAATTTTAAGTAGCTGAGTGGTATATTTTATAGACAAACAAATGCACTATAGAATCCCACAGAACCAGGTTCAAATTCTATCCCAAACATTTGTGAGCCTTAACTTATGTCCTAGAATTCAAATAAGTACTTATCATGGTGTTACTGGCCAAGTCAACTAAAGTCTGTAAGGTTACATTCTTCTGTTACTACACTATTTTCAATACTCTAATATTAATTTTTTTTAAATGTTACTTATCTGGTAGGTAGAAAGATACATACAGAGGTGGTGGGGAGAGATTTGCTTGTGATTTGGGATTACTTCCCAAATGCCTAGGGCTGGGCCAGGCTGAAGCTGGGAGCTTAGAACTGATTCTGGGTTTCCCAAGTGGGTGGCAGGGACTCAACTACCACTATCTGGTGCCTCCCAAAGTGCACATTAGCAGGAAGTTAGAATTGGGAGCAGAGTTAGGACTTGAACCCAGGGACTCTAATATGGGAACTGGGTAGCCCAAGCAGCGATTTCACTGCTGTATCAAATGCCAGCCTGTATTCCATTATTTCTTATCCAGCATTGTTTCTAGTATTCTAGATTCTAAACTGCTTTTCATAAATTTGACTTTTAGGAGCACCAGACCATGGTCTACACAACAAAAGGTAGCAATTTGATCCAGAGAAAGTATCCATATCCTGAACTTGTGCACAAATAAAAGAAAATCATTATAAAATTTTACGTGTTGAAAATAGTACTTAATAAAAGAACAATTTTCTTTTTATTTAGTGCATTATTCAGAAAGTTCCCAAGTTAGAAAGCCTATGCAATGTACCATAGTACAATTTGGAAAATATTGTATTTAATTAAATGGGGATCTCTGAAATGATTGCTATAGCATTTATCTTTCAAACCCTCACATACAATTTTTGACCCATGCAATATTTATAAGTTAATTTTCCCGTTCCCCATCTGATATTAGCAATGGGAAAAATAGTCTCCATTTCATATGAGTGAGGGTGGGCACTGGCAAAATGTGCACCAGCAAAGTGAAAGACATCTAGTGACCACTCATTTTTCAGCTTATTTATATACACAAAGCCACTTGCACACACAGTAGAAACACCGACTTCAAAGGCACACCTGCAAGAGCTGCCATTGTCACTTGCTGTTTAATATTTAAACAGATTGTTTAGAATTTATGACATATACTTGGTGGCTTTTTTCAGTGAAAAAATAAGCTGACATATTATTTATTAAGTTCACAGACAACTATGCTTAGCAGCCAGTTTTTTAACCTTAGGCACACAGGAAAAGAGAATTAAGGATTCAACAGGTATTACATTATAAACTCACAGACCTTGATGCTACATTACAAGTGGTAGCTCTGAAAGATCACTATTTCAACCACTAAGCTCTCTGTGGTGCAGCTTCACTTTCATAAAGTTAATAAACTTTTACTTATCAAATAGATGCCCATGAAAAGTGGTAGAATAGTGATGTGCTGTTTTGCTCTCTTTGGCTTTCTGATCTTCATTCACTATTTCATATTTTCTTTTCTCATCTTCTCATCACCTGTCATACCCTCAAGGCTCTATCCCAGTGCCTCCCTCCATTTCCTACCCTCCAGCTCTTCTACATCCCTAATGTGGACTTGCATTTCACATAGAGTTCTATTAAAAAACTATTGAGTACGGTAAAAACAAAACAAAACAAAAAAACAAACCACATCTTTATTCACCACTCAAGTTGCACAGACAGGACATTTTTATGCAACACATTTGAGGCTGCTATCCCATCCAGCTCAGCCAGTTTTTCCTCCAGCGTTAGAACAGATTGCTGTTTTCTCAGCTCAACACCTGATGCAGTAGTTGGCTTGCATTTAGGGGGCCATGTTGTACCAAAAAATGTATCTTTAAACACTTGAATCGCACTCAGCATGGTGAAATGCTCATACTATGAGAGCGATTCAGGAACCGAGACCGAGTGAAGAACATGAGATTCACAGCTCCTGTCTGCGCCTCTGGGGCATATGCTTGAGGGGAACGTGGGCCACAATCTCCCACACTGTTTACATTTTTCTCCTTCTCTCTTTCTCTTCCTGGCAGCATGGCGATGAGTGAGTATGGACGACAGCTTCTTTCTCTATGCATTGAGCAAATACGCTATTTAAAAATACAACTTTTTCTAAAGGGCAGTTCTTGGTAAAGGAAGTTTGGGGTTCTCAGTGTGTTCTTGCAAGCCCCAATGTGAACTCACTTTGATGAATGTAGTTTACACCTAATAGGTTAAAAAAATAGGGATGGGGCTGACTGTGTGTGTCTGGGGGAATGGAGTATGGGGGGGGGTGCATCCTGGTTTGCTGTACGTCCTGGTTTCTCAGTCTTGGCTCTGTTGACTCCTTGTTTGGCTAGTTCTCTGGTGTAAGGGCAGCTCTGTGTCCTGTGGGACATTTAGCAGCATCCCTGGCTTCAACTGTCTCTACTAACATCCCCAGGTGATGAGAACCAAAAAGTGTCTGGGCATTGCCAACTCATCCCCGCAGAGAGGTAGCAAAATCACTCTTGATTCAGAAACATTGCTCTTTCTAGTAGAGTGTGGAAGTTTGAAACTCGTAGGAAATCCTGAATGGAGAGTGGGAAGGAAATGTAGAATTGAGGTTGGAGCAAGGCTGGGCACCATGGTGGGAGAACCTATCTCTGAAGAATCCTTAGTCATGGGGCATTTGAAGGCTTTCTAAGAATTGGTGTGTCTAAGATGGCATTTAAAGTTGATTTCTGTTCCAGAAACCTGCTTCTCATTCAAACCTTCAGTAAGTCTTCTGTATCCGCTAAGACCAAGTGTGAGCAGTTAACCTGTAGCTGTCAAGTGAGGGCTTGGTCCCCCATCTGGGCTGGCTCGGTGTGGAAAGTTCACATAACTCAGAGGAAACAGCATCTTGGAAACAACCTCAACCAACATGCATCCTGTGCAAATCTTTGGGTTCCCATTAATGCATTATGGTTTGAACAACTATTCTCTGGCTCTTTCAGGGTGGAGGCCTCTGAGCAGCGTCATCAGTGTCACTCAACTTTGTTACGGCTGTGGGTTGTGCAGACTGCATGGAGTCACCACCAAGCCCAGATAGGGTGGAGGGAAATGAATGTGCTCCTCTTCTCCTCTCTTCCCACATCTCTCATGGAATTAGGATTGGAACTTGGGGCCTCCATAAATGGAAGAGGATTGTTTCTTGTTGGAAGTGTGGTCTTTTCTGTGTAACCTAAGTCTGCCCCAGGTTGCTGCTAATTACCTTGCTCCTCACACTCAAAATCTTTGTCTTTTTTATTTCTCATCTTAGTTGCTTCTTGTTACCCTGTCACAATGGCCAATAAACTTTTCTTTTCTTTCTTTTTTTTTTTTTTGACAGGCAGAGTGGACAGTGAGAGAGAGAGACAGAGAGAAAGGTCTTCCTTTGCCATTGGTTCACCCTCCAATGGCTGCCACGGACAGCGCACTGCGGCCAGCACACCGCACTCATCCTATGGCAGGAGCCAGGTGCTAGGTGCTTATCCTGGTCTCCCATGGGGTGCAGGGCCCAAGCACTTGGGCCATCCTCCACTGCACTCCTGGGCCACAACAGAGGGCTGGCCTGGAAGAGGGGCAACCGGGACAGAATCCGGTGCCCCTACCGGGACTAGAACCCGGTGTGCCGGCGCCGCAAGGCGGAGGATTAGCCTGTTGAGCCACGGCGCCGGCCTGCCAATAAACTTTTCTACAAAAGTTGGGAGTATCTCTTGGCACCTTCCCAAAGCTACCTCACTACCTGAACATATATTTGGAAAGGTTCCATTTATATCAGCCCCTCCCCTTTCAATCTCAGGTGCATCCTGTCATAAATAAACTCTTTCCTGAACACATTTACCTCCATGTTCTCATCTCAAACAACTCCTCTATGTTTTACCTTTTGTCATATGTTTAGGTCTTTAGCTCTCTTCACTGGTACTATTTCTTATAGCAAGTGTATGAATCAGCTTTTCATGACTATAACAAAATACCCAAGGCAACTCATTTACAAGGAAAAATGACTTATTGAGCTCACAGTTTTGGAGGTTCAAGTCCAACTTCAGGCAGCCATTGGTAGCTGTTTGTGCACGTGCTATCTTCACTCCAAGGCTCAGAGCTGCTTGAGAAATGATCTATGATTTAACATAATAATTGGTTTGTAATAGCTGTTAAGTAATTATTTTTTCTCTTTTTTTGTCAGCAAGAATTTAAGATGGTTTCAAAGGACACATAGTACATTGGCTAATGAATTAAAATACAAGACACCTAGAAAGGATTTTTAAAGTTAGGGAGATAATAATAGAAACTTAAGAATAAGAGGCCATCAGCAAATGATTGCTGGAAAATAAATACATTTTCCTTTCAGAAGAATTGTCCCTGGGTTCAATTTTAGACATGAACTGTGTCTGTTTTCTTACTCACAACTCTTCCCGCAATGATGCACATGCCTAACTCCCGTTTGTTACTCCTCACTTTCTGCCTTCTCTCAAACTGGCCATAATCACTTTGTGGTCCCTGACTGTACCTTTCTCACAATAGTGGTGGTTCTGGATAGGGATGCTGTTTAGGCCAAGCCAAATAGAACCCTTCTCTTGGATTTTGGAGCTAATCAAGAGGTAGCAGCTTTTCTCCCTTGGACTGTGAGCCAGGAATCAGCAAGATCACTCTAGAGCTGGAAGATTTTCGATAGGGAAAGTTGAAGCCAAAGAAGCAGATATCAAAAACACAGAGAATTCTGATGGCATTCGGACCCCTGACTCTTGTTTCTGAGGTCCTTCCTAAAGCTGCTGTTATTCTCTGTTATCAGAGGATATTTGCTAAAATTTTCTTTTCTTTTCTTTTCCTTTCCTTTCTTTCTTTCATTTTATTTATTTATTTTTTGTTCTTCCTGGATTAAATCCAAACGCTTGAGTCTGACATCCTGGCATTTCCAGCACCCAGTCAGCCTTATCTTGCTTTTAAATTCCCAGTGGAGAGTTGCCTTCGTCCAGATGCCAGGTTCATTTTTTTTCCTCCGTGGTTTTCTAAAAGTTATTTCCTTACCTCGAATGACCTCTTACTTCCTCTCTCTGTAATAATTCCAGGCTTCCTTCAGGGTCTAGCTCAAGATCTATCTCCTCCATTGCAATCTTTCTGAATTGACCCTTTCTTTCTCTGCACTTCTGTAGTCTTTACATCCCCAGCTTTTACCAAACTGTCTGAAATACATTTATCTTTCTGTAGCTTCATTTGTTCTCTTGTTTTCTGTATAAGATAATTATTTTGGAGAGTTTATTTACTTACAAAATTAACTGCTGTTGAGAAAGTCTTTTCCTTTGTCAGCACTTTGATAGGTTTTTTTTTTTTTTTGATATGACAGCTTGGGGTAAGGAGTGGGGGAGCACTGAATTGGTCTATATACTAAACAGTGCAAGGTATGAGCCCCTGCAAACTTTCCAGAAAATGAGACATGTGGAGCAGATATGGGAGGCTGGGAGGAAGGAGGACAGCAGAGCAGCAGAGCAAGGGAAGGTTGTGCGTAGCCCAATATAATCATTCTCCCTGTTCCCAATTCCTCAGGAAATTAAAAAAAACTCATAAATGCTTGGAGACCATGTATAGTTTATGGAAACTGATGAATGGATAGAGTTTTGGGTATTGATCGTCAAGGGGAAAAACAGGCAGCACAGGGCTGCAGGTGCTGTAGGCGGAATGAGTGTGGAAGATATGAGCCCCCGCAGATTTGCAGAAAGCAAGAGGAGGTCTTGGAGATTTAACCAGATCTGGATTTGGGGGTTCAAGCCAAGGGGCAGGAGGTCTCCGTGAACATCTGGGCCACAGGCATTATTAGTTTAGCATTAAGCACATTAGTCCTGTCTTCCCATGTTGATTCTGTATTCCATGAAACAGGGACCATGTGGTGGTCTCTGGCTTCAAGCTCTCACACTGGGCCAGGCTCCAAGCAACTATTTCCATCCCTTGTCTCTTCATTTCAGTTGCCTCCTCTATAACAATTTTGCTCTGATTTGGCCAGTTCCAGCCTTTATAAAAAGAAGAAGTATTGGGGGCCAGCACTGTGGCAGAGAAGGTTAAGCCGTAGCCTGCAGTGCCCACATCCATGTGAGCACTGGTTCCTGTTCTGCCTGCTCCAATTCTGATCTAGCTTCTTGCCAATGCACCTGGGAAAACACCAGTAGATTGCCCAAGCGCTTGAACTTCTGTACCCATGTGAGATTCCTGGATGAAACTCCTGGCTCCTGGCTTCAGCCTGGCTCAGCCTTGGCTGTTGCTGCTACTTGGGGAGTGAACCAGCAGATGGAAGATGTCTCTCTCTCTCTCTCTCTCTCTCTCTCTCTCTCTCCTTCTCTCTCTGTATCCCTGCATTTCAAATAAATAAATAAATAAATCTCCTTTTTGTTTAAGAAGAAGATAGCACATGAGAAAAGTCCTTTCATTTCTTTTTGTTGCCATATTGAACTTCTTTGCTGGAGTAGTTGGTTCAACTCCGCATTTTCTGGTTTCATTCAATTTATCCAAACCCATCTCTTTTTACCAAACATAATCCTCTTTTTCAGGAATGTTGAATTCCTTTCTTTCGGTTGCATGGACAGTCTCATGCTGCCTTTTCTCATCTAAACATTCTCTTCTCTGCCTATCAAATCCTATTTGCCCCCAAATTCAGCACAAGCAAAAATTCCTCCAGGAAATCTCTTCTGCCCATCATAAATCTAGAATTTTCTTTTTGCTCAGAACTTTGATTGTATTTATAGTTTGCACTATGCCACATGACATTTGTTATTATTCTCTTATATTATGGCTAATTTCATATTTCAGTGAAATAATGATTTGTAGTTTTTATACAGAAGGTACTCAATACTTACTGTTTAGTAAGTGCTTTCTCTAAATGGATTCTTTAAGGGTAGGAAATTTATTTTGTTCCCTACTCTTCCTTTTGTGCCAGAATACTACCTGGAAAATAGCAGGTACTCATAGGACATTGAATGAATGAATGAATGAATGAATGTTGGTCTGTCAAACTTGGTGACTCCAAGAAGTGACAGCAGTCTTTTTTCCATTGTCTTCACCACAATTGTTTAAGACCTTTTCATAACTCTCTTGAATGTAATAACTAAACTTCTTTTGTCACATTTCTCAGCCTCTTAGATAATTTCAAATGCTACTACCTTGTTCCACAATGTAGCATCAATCATTTTTAAGCACTGCATTTATATCAAGTCACACTTGTGACAAATTTAATCTATTTATACTGAAAGCGAAAACAGAGGAGCAATACATATGCATAGTCTACTCCTTCAATTCCCTGATCTCTTGGGTGTTTCACAGCACTGAAAATGTGGGGCTTGGGCATGTATAAGGTAAAAAAAGAATCTCTCTAGTGGCATGCTGTTTTCATGAGTGGAAATGTTTAATATCATAATGGTATCAATTATCCTCAAATTAATATATGAAAATCTGATATATTTCCAATTAAAATCTCAGAAGAGAGTTTCATTTGGTAGACGTTAACAGGTTTATCTTCAGATTCACTTCAAAAAAATGTTTGAAAGCAGCCAAGGATATTATGAGTAAGAATAAAGGAAAGGGACTTTGTTTTACAGATATCAAGATTTATTGTAGAGCCATATTAATTAATTCAGAGTGATGTGATTTCAGGGATAGACAAATAGACTAATTAAACAGAACAGAGAGCTCAACAAATATTTATGTATTTATGTATCTATGGAAGTGATATTACATATTCATAAGAGATATCCAGTTGGAAAAAATCGTGCCAGAACAATTGGTTGAATTTATAAACATAAGTATATTTACTACATCATGTATAAAATAAAATAAATTTCAGGTGGTTTGATAACTCAACTAGTACCATCTAGTAAAATATAGAATATTGTCAAATATTCAAAACAATACAGAAAATATATAAAATCTTCTAAACAATACAGAAAATATACAAAACAAAGAGGTTTTATTGCACTAAAATAAGCCTTATTTATAAAAGAAAGCATAATAAAGAAAGTTAAAAGACAAGTTACAGACTGCAAGAAGGTATTTCAAATATCTTAGATACATGTATCAGACAATCAACAGTTTGAGATTTGATTATTGTTTATAACCCTCGTTTCTACTCCTGAGGAACCATGTTGAATTCTTTATTGATGAATTCTTTATTGTTGAATTCTTTATTTAGTGGAGGGTTAATCTTGTTAACAGAAAGTAAATTGAAAGTATGACATTGCAAAAATTAAAAGAAAAATAAGGAAGGAGAAGGGAGGGTGGGAGCAAGGGTGGGAAGTATCACTGTGTTCTTAAAATTGTATTTATGAAATACATGAAATTTTGTTCCCTTTATATAAATAAAAGAAAAGAACATACAAGATCAAGAGTTGAGTAGGACAAATGGGTAAGGATATGAATAGGTAATTCACAGAAAAGGACAAGTAAATGATCATTTATGTTCATGCTACTAGTATTCAGGGAATTGCAACGTCTAAAAAAGTGAGTATATGCATACCATATTCTGGCACAATTCTTATAATAAATAAATGTATATATTAGAACAGCTCTTGCATATGTGAATAAGCAAAAAATGCAAGGAATATCAACAAAATTGCAATTACAATTTCAAAAAACTTGGACAAACCCAAATCTTCATTAACAGAAGAAACTTACGATAAAGTAATTAGAGCACATGAATCAATAGAAATAAGCCTCATGCATAATCTGAAGAAGAAACACAAATACTAAAACATGGCTGCACAGTACTATTTATGCAAACTGTAAAAGCACACAAAGTAATATATTATTCAAAGAATATAATGTAGGCCGGCGCCGTGGCTCAACAGGCTAATCCTCTGCCTTGCGGCGCCGGCACACCGGGTTCTAGTCCCGGTAGGGGCACCGGATTCTGTCCCGGTTGCCCCTCTTCCAGGCCAGCCCTCTGCTGTGGCCCAGGAGTGCAGTGGAGGATGGCCCAAGTGCTTGGGCCCTGCACCCCATGGGAGACCAGGAAAAAGCACCTAGCACCTGGCTCCTGCCATCAGATCAGCGCGGTGCGCCGGCCGCAGCGCACCGGCTGCGGCAGCCATTGGAGGGTGAACCAATGGCAAAAGGAAGACCTGTCTCTCTCACTGTCCACTCTGCCTGTCAAAAAAAAAAAAAAAAAAAAAAAAAAAAAAACAAAACAAAGAATATAATGTAGAACATGGCAGACCAGGTTCTACCAAAGGTATCTTCTGAGATAGAAATGACCAAGCAGGAGTGCTTTACCTAGTGCTTTTGGGAAGAGCATTTTGCGGAAGGAAAATGATAGAAGGAAGACTGGGCAGAAGGAGTCTGGACCATGATGAACTCTTTTATAAAACGATTATTCTTTTGAGAGGGAGACAGAGATCTCCCATCCACTAGTTCACTCCCCGATGCCCACAACAACCAGGATTGGGCAAGGCCAAAGCCAAGAGCAAGGAACACACTCCAGGTCTCTCAGTGGGTGGCAGATACCCAAGTACTTGAATATACTGCTTCCAGGGGTTTGCATTAGCAAGAAGCTGGAATTAGGAGTAGAATCTGGACTGAAACACAGGTTCTCTGATAAGCAATGCTATGGTCCTACGCAACATCTTTACTGCTATGCCATAAGCCCACTCCCATGATGCAGTTTACGAAATTCAGTCACCCCCTGGGAAATCCTGTGAAGCTTTGATTCCCTGCAGAATCACCCTGTTAGGGGGCAGGCCCTGCCTTTACACCCTGCAATTATCACTGGGTAATGGGAACGACATTGGGGAGGCAGCGCTCCTCAGCCTCTGAGTATTTATTAGGAACATTCATGGCAATGTTCTCTTGTTTTTCTCCTGCAAATACAGTATCATTATAATTTCCCATGACTTCTAATTTACATATGAACTTGGCACTTGCTTTGTCCATTGGAATGTGAGCAAAAATTGACTGGGTCACTTCTGGTAGAAACTTTTAATTATCCAAGTATAATTCTCTAAATCTCTTCCCACTGCCATGGTTGCCTGTGATGTTATAGATGGTGGAGGCTCTTCTAGTTACAGCCCTGAATGAAAACTTCATGGATCACTGCACCCAGTTGTCCTGTAATCAGCTTGAGGTATGAGCAAAAAGTAAAAGTTTTCTGTTGTAAATCCCTAATATGTTTGGATTGTTGCTATAATATAGCTCAGCTATTCTGACTGGTACAATCTTGTTTTTTTTTTTTTTTTTGTATTTATTTTATTTATTGAAAGGCAGAGTTACAGAGAGAGAGAGAGAGAGAGAGAGAGAGCAAGAAATAGAGAGAGACCTTCCATCTACTGGTTCACTCCTCAGCCAGCCTAAAAGTCAGGAATCAGGAGCTTCTTCTGGGTCTTCCATGTGGGTGCAGGAGCTAAAGGTCTTGGGCCACTTTCCATTGCTTTCTCAGGCGCATTAGTAGGGAGCTGGATTGGAAGTGGAAATGGCCAGGATTTCAACTGGCACACATATGGCACCTCTTTTGCCAAAACCCTGACCCCCTGACATAATCTTTGACTCCCAATATCAATTTTACCATCTTTGATCCCTTGTCATTTTCCCATATGCATTTACTTAATATTCTTTCTTATCTTGTTCAAGATCAGGATTTTACAGAGTGAAATTAGCCATGTGATTTTTTCTCTGAGATCATGGTTTTTATGGTCAACGAGGTAGGAAACCACATACTTTATACCTCTCTCAGGGATTTGTAATTACTCATTAGCATATTAAATTTCCTGAGCAGTCTTCCCATTAAAAAATCTGTTTTAATTAATTCCAATCTTCTATTTCACAAACTCATACGATGGTGGAACCCTAAAAATAACATCTATTAACATCTGACGGAGGACATTTTTAGAAACTGTGCCCTAAGCAATCTTCTTCTTTCTACTGCAAATTAAACATATCCGGTGGGTCTACTTGGAAATAAAGAGAATAGAACTGCAGCTTATTTACAGTTAGTTCTAGAACTAATAGCCTTGTACAAACATAAAATTTCAATAGAATTGACTTGTAGGAAAAAAAATACATTTAACTGGCTTCTAAATCTATCAACCAACTTAGGTAAGGCTATACAGAATAGGAAACACAAATAGTATTGGGTGTGGGTGCTTAATCATCTCACAGTTGGTAATATTTTTGTAAAGATGATGTATAGATAGGACATAAGTTATAATATTTTATAGAAAATCACTGTGGATAGGAGAGTATAGATAGAATACGGAGGTTATCTAAGGTCACACAGTGAGTGAAGGCCAAAGTTGGTAACTTACATATGTTAGATTCCATAATTAAGAATTCACTGAGTCATGGAATACTCATTCCTTGATACTATTTGAATCTCTTACTTGAATAGTAATGTATAAGAACTTAAATCTTAAGCACAAATAATTAGGGTAATGTATAAGAACTTAAATCTTAAGCACAAATAATTAGGTTGATTAACATCTCTGTATATTTCTATCATGGCCTCTAAAGGAAACTTGAAAGTTTCCCAATCTAAGTCCAAAATATGTGTGCCTTCTTGCGTTGTTGTGGTAGCAAATTAGGATGCTGCTTTTTGGTTGAGAGAACGACCCACTCAAAATGAGGAGGCAGAGCAGACAATTGTGTGTGCCTTTATAAAAATTTCCTCTAATGATAGAATTTAGGTAAGAGTAAAAGGATAACTTCTTTTTCAGTGAAAACTCCATGTTTTAAGAAACTAGAGTGGTTCTCAACGTGGCATGGACAGAGCACAATGTTATATGACCTTTAGTCTCTTCCTTTCTTTCTTATGTGTTTGACTGAAGAGAAAATTATTTAAGTTGACAGAAGAGACAAAAACATTAAGAGAAACATAAAACTATCAAGATCTTGCCTTTGCTTATGCACGTAGGAGTTACAGATAGGAACAAAATTCATAGTGTAATGTATTAGAGACTCAGAATCCGGATATTTTGGGAGTTGATGGCTCAGCAAAAACACAAATTACTTTTAGACCCAATCTATTATTTATTATTTCAATTTATAAAAAATGCACCCAATGCATCTTTGGGATGAAGAGTTGAAAGTCACTGTGGTTGTGCAGTTGGCTTATCTCTTGCATATAGAAATCTGCATATTTTATATGGACTTACAGATATGTTCTTTAAGAGATCATCATGTCATGAGAACAAAAAGTTGATTTGGAAGAATAAAATTTACCATGTCATCATAAATATATTAATTGCCTCTATGTTATATTTCTAAGGATGATGTTCTGTCAATAAGAGGTTTTAATTAAATTATGAGGAATGGCTACGAATTTTTGGAGGAGGGCATTGTTTTTAAGCATTATATTTAGTTGTTCCTATTGCCTCAAAGCCAGAATAAAAAGTCTCCCACAGAGTTCAAAGTGAATCAGTTATTTGTAAGTTGAAGTAATTCACTTATTCATTAGATTATCTGCACATACATCAAATCACCATTTTTAATACTCCCAGATTCCTCCTTCTAAAGCTTTCAAAGCCTCTCCCACTCTCACTTCCAAAAGATTTTAGTCTCCTAAGTTGATCCAGTTTTCCTGTTTGAAAATGAGAAAGTGTTTATGCTGTGCTCAAATGTTTCCTGTATCACTTTAGTTTGGGACTGATAACAGATTTTACAAAGTTCTAATTCTGTTCTGAGACTCTTCTTCCTAAAATGATTTATAATGATAAAAAGCAGTGTTTTCCTTATGAAAACTAAATTTCAACTGCCATATTTAATTTTAAAAATATTGCTTTGAATTCAATTTCTTGCTTTTTACTTAAAATACACTGTATAAAACCAGATAAAGAAAATTCAACTGTCTTTTAAAAGATGAAATTGTAGACACCTATATAGAGAACTAGCCAAACCTTCGGTCTGAGTTTTGCTTTCTACTTGATATTTTATTGTTCCTTTCTGTGTAATATTATGTGTCTGATGGGGTACAATTATTTCCAAATAAAGTAAAAGTAGTTGAGGTCTAGTGATGCAATATATACAGTTTATTTCTCAAAGTATCCATTTCACTTCAACAGGTTTCCTTTTTGGTGCTCAGTTAGTTGTCACCAATCAGGGAGAACATATGATATTTGTCCCTTTGGGACTGGCTTAATTCACTCAGCATGATGTTTTCCAGATTCCTCCATTTTGTTGCAAATGATGGGATTTCATTGCTTTTTATTGCTGTATAGTATTCTATAGAGTGTATGTTCCATAACTTCTTTATCCAGTCTACTGTTGATGGGCATTTGGTTTGATTCCAGGTCTTAGCTATTGTGAATTGAGCTGCAATAAATATTAATGTGCAGACAACTTTTTTGTTTGCCAATTTAAGGACACTATGAGAAACAGTGACTTGATCAGCCCTTGTCCTGTTGATGTACAATTTAATACTTTATCCATTTTAGAATTTTTTTTGTTCTACTTAATACTATTGGTTGACTCTGTAATTAACACACAGTTATTCTTAGGTGTTTAAATTTTAACTGAAACGTGATCTCTGTTAAATATAAGATTGGGAATAAGAGAGGGAGGAGATGTACAATTTGGGATATGCTCAAGCTGACTTGCCCCAAATGGTGGAATTAGAAATGTGCCAGGGAATTCCAATATAATCCCATCAAGGTGGCATGTACCAAGGCCATCTCACTAGTCTAAGTGATCAATTTCAGTTCACAATTGATCACACTGATAGGTCTAAGAGTCAAAGGGATGACACAAACAAGACTAGTGTCTGCTAATAGTAACTGTTATAATAAAAAAGAGAGAGAACGATCCAACTTGGGAAGAGAGATACACAGCAGACTCATAGAATGGCAGATGTCCTAAATAGCACTCTGGCCTCAGAATCAGCCCTTAAGCCATTCGCATCTGGCTGAAGAGCCCATGAGAGTATTTTAGGCATGGAAAGCCAAGACACTCTGGCAAAACAAAACAAAACCCTAAATGAAAGATCTCTACGAGTGAGATCCCAGTGGAAAGAACGGGGCCATCAAAGAAGGAGCTACCTTTCTCTGAAGGGAGGAGAGAACTTCCACTTTGACTGTGACTTTGTCTAAATAAGATCGAAGTCAGCGAACTCAAAAGGCTACCATAGCCTTGGAAACTCATGACTAGAGCCTAGGGAGATTACTGATGCCATAAACAAGAGTGTCACATTGTTAAGTCAACAACAGGAGTCACTGTGCACTTACTCCTCATGTAGGATCTCTGTCCTTAATGTGTTGTCCAATGTGAAGTAATGTTATAACTAGTACTCAAACAGTATTTTAAACTTTATGTTCTGTGTGGTGCAAACTGATGAAATCTTTACTTAATATATACTAAATTGATATTCTGTATATAAAGATAACTGAAAATGAATCTTGATGTGAATGGAATGGGAGAGGGAGTGGGAGATGGGAGGGTTGCGTGTTGGAGGGAAGTTATGGGGGGGAAAAGCAATTGTAATCCAAAAACTGTACTTTGGAAAATTATATTTACTAAATAAAAGTTAAAAAAAAAGAAAATTAAAAAAAAATACAGTTTATTGTTCTGTTTATTTAAAGTGAAACAGTTTAGGGGCCAGTACTGTGGTGCAGAGGCCTGCGGAGCCTGCATCCTATATGAGAACTGGTTTGAATGCCGGCTGCTTCACGTACAATCCAGTTCTCTGCTCATGGCCTGGGAAAGCAGTGGAAGATGGCCCAAGTGCTTGGGCTCCTGCACCTGTGTGGGAGACATGGAGGAAGCTCCTGGCTTCATATGGGCCCAGGTCCAGCTGTTGCGGCCATTTGGGGAATGAAGACTTCTTTCTTTCTCTATCTCTCCCTCTGTCTGTAACTCTGCCTCTCAAATAAAGAAAATAAATCTATTTTTAAAAAAGGTTGCAATATGTATTTTAAAAAGTGAACTAGTTTAATACATTCATAAATTTTTATTAAATTAAATGGCATTAATTGTTTAATTATTAAGACAACTAGACAAATGAATGAGATGCTAATTAAAACCCCAAATTTATAATTCAGGGTCCATCAAAAAAGTCAAATAAAGGTTGCCATATCTCTTCACAACTGAACATTTAAAAGAGAAATTTGTTGAATCCCATGCCATTAGATCTAAATCTGAATATTTTCAAAAAGCATAGAAAACAAAAAAGCAAAGTTAGAAAAAAAAGCCAATAGTGGTTTCAAAAATGACAGGCATATAATTCAAGGCACTTACAAAAGGACATTCACATTGTTGTGTAAGAAGTGAAAGCAATTCTGCATTGTCAAATGCAGGCAAATAGACATCTGTAGTATTGCATTACCAGTTCAATACTGCTGTAGGGCATCAATAGGATTCATAAAGCTATATGGCATAGAAACAGAGTCTTAAAAATTGAGTTCAAGTTTTATCTTGTCCATGATATAGATGTGAATGAAAACAGTTCAAGAGCTTAATCTGAACAAACTACTTATCATGTAGCACTTAATGAAATACAAACAGTGAATTTCAAACAGTGAAGAATCAAAGATCCTTTTACCTGGTACAGTGAATTATTTATGAAGGAACTTTAATTACTCAACATCTAGTTGACAAAGATGATTGCACCACCTTCCATGAGGAAGCTGAGTAAGTTGCTATGAGACTGTCTACCTAGAAATTTATGGAGCCTAATTAATATCGTATCAAACACTGCTGCTACTTTCTCTGCATTGCATTCAGGAAAGCATAAACAGTTCCACAGTCTATTGTGAAATGCCAAATTTGCCCAAAGTATAAAGAATGGGAATTGAAAGGATCCAATATATTTTCTCTAAGATTTCAACTCTGAATTGTATTTATAAACTAGAACCTATTACTAGTGAATAATTTACTTAACTGGTTCACCTTGCTGGGTAGATACCCCTAGGTTGTAGGGCCATTCAAATTTATTGAATTAATCAGCTAAACACGTTTTCAGTAAACCCAAGCACTGTGTTAGGTACATACAGTGGCCAGAATGATTGTTAATATCCTCCTTCCATACATGTTCTTAGTATTGTGATTTTGAAGTTCTGTTCATCAAGGGTGGAATTCACCCTTTTACCTTACTATTTGGGGCCAATCATAAGTAAGGAGATTGAATAAGTAATAAATAAATAAAAACAATTCCCATCAAAGAAAAGTCCAGGACCTGACGTCTTCACCAGTTAAGTCTACCAAATATTTAAAAACCAAACACCAATTAGTTTTTTTAAAAAAAAATTGAAGAGAAGGGATAATTGCAAACCCATTTTACAAGGCCAGCATTAACCTGATACCAAATCCTAATACTAAAGAGATTATCCCTGGGATGCAAGGATGATTCAATATAAACAAATGTGATATACCACATTCACAGAATAAAGGACAGTGTAATTTTCTCAATAGATGCAGAAAAACTTGACAGAATTCAACACACTTTCATGATTAAAATTCTCAAAAAGTAAGTATAGAAGGATTGTACCTGATTATGATAACAGGCAAGCAAGTATATGACAAACTCATGGATAATATTATACTCACTGGTAAAAAGTTGATTGCTTTTATTCTAAGATGATGAACAAGACAAGGATGCCCACTCTCACCACTCAAATCCAACATAATACTGGAAGACAAAGCCACAGAAATTAGTCAAGAGAAGGAACTAAAAGACATCCAAATGCAAAAAGGATGAGTTAAATAGTCTCTGCTTGTAGGTGACATGATCTTATATATAGGAAACCCTAAAGAAGCCAACAAAAATTCTGTTAGAACAATGAATTCAGTAAAGTTTTAGTGCACAAAATTAACATATATAAAATCAGTGGCATTTATATACACTAACAATAAACTATCCAAAAAAGATATCCAGAGAGTAATCTTATTCATAATAACTACAAAAATACTTAGCAATAAATTTAACCAAGAAGGTGAGATATCTGTATATTGCAAACTAAAGATATTTAAGAAGACACAAATATATAGACACATATTCTATGTTCATGGGTTGAAAGAATTAAGACTGATAAAAATGCCCATACTATCTGTGCAATATACAGATTCTATGCAATCTATGAAAATTCCAATGACAATTTTCACAGAAATAGAAGAAAAATAATCCTGGCATTAGCGTAGAACCACAAAGAACTCTGCATAGCCAAAGCAATCTTGAGCAAAAAGGACAAAACTTAAGTCATCACCAAACCTGATTTCAAAATGCAAATCAAAGTTATAGCAGTCAAAACAACATGGCACTGCATAAAAATAGGCAGACACCCAAAGATATCAAGAGCACACATTAAGGGAAAGACAGCCTCTTTAATAAATGATACTGGGGGAACTGGATATTCATTATTTTTCTTTTTTATTTATTTGAAAGACAAGGAGATAAAGACAGACACAAAAAACACATGTAAACACACACTGAGAGCGGGAGCAAGAGTGAGTGAGAGTGAGGGCTCCCATCCTCTGCTTCATTCCTCAAATGTCCAGAATCCAGGAACTCAATTCAGGTCACCCACAGGGGTACCTAACACTTAAGCCATAACCTGCTGCCTCTCATGGTTTACATTACAGGAGCAAGGAGTGGGTATCGAACCTGAGCACTCTAATAGTAGACATGGGTATCTAACCACAAGGCCAAATGTTTGCCCTAGACGATAGTTTTTGATCCATAATGACTTCTTTGTGTTTGAAGGTAATTAAAAAATAAGTCCTCTTTGCCTTCTAAAGAATGGAGAAAAATAATTGAATTACAGAGAAAAATAGAGAGGGTTTTAGAAATGCCAAGTGGGGAACAAGACAGAAGGGAGATGTCATAGGCAACAGAAGTCTAATGCGGGGAATTTGAGAAATTTTATTTTGTGTGCTGCATGAGTTTCCCCATCAACATTAGCAATATTTTCAGAGTTAGAATATTGGGGCAGCTTGGGAAAGGTATGAGACAGATGTACAATTAAGTACATTTTGGGACTCAAACAAGGGCCAGAAGTGAAAACCAAAACTGTTCCCAGAAGTCCAGTGGTAGTTGGGTTACATAAGATTTCTTGCATGTCTCAAAATCTCTGCCTGTGAAAGCTAATCCTACCTACGACACTTATCTTGAGTAACAGTTAACTTTCTTTTAAATTTTCTAACTCAGATTTTTTATGAGCCATTTGGAATCTGACTGATGGATAACTCTGTGATATGTATCTATCTATCTATCTATCTATCTATTTATCTATCTATCTCCATCTGACTGATGGATAACTGGTATATATGTATGTATGTATACATATATAGAAAGGATTTGTCAAAAAGAATAAGTGTCACAAACAAGAGCATAAAAATGACACTCAAAATACTAGAAAGAGCAGTTTCAAAATACTCTCAATACTTCAGATGCATGATTTAATCAAATGTCTTGCATAAAATACATGAAAGCCATGACTGAGCATCTAAAAGGCTGTATCTATATGTTTTCTCTAATTTTGCAGAAAGATAATTAAAGACATTTCTCCTTTAATGTGTGAATTATAACAAGATTTAGGGAAATTGTCTAATAATATGGCAGCCTGAGAAGATGAATTAGTAAATTAAGCCAAGCTGTTACTGTACACATGTAAGTCCTCTGAGATGGGAATTTTTAATTGGTTCCTCAAGGGTGCTTGTTAACTGGCAAGGTGGCTGTTTGACTGTTCATGTCCATTCAAAAAAAGAAACTATCATAAAAAGAAAAAAAAAAACTGTCAATTGACCTCCATGTTCATGATAATGGACTTTACACAGACCTCCAGTGGAGATTCAGAGCTGGCTAGTATCATCCACTCTTTGTGTTGACCTCCCAACTCCCTACATCTCCAATCCCATCCAAGAGTAATGTCAGCTCCCTCTTGTGAGCTATCCCTTCCCATACATGCTCCAATCTCAGCTCATCCCCCCCCCCTCCATTTTTTGCCCCTGTCTTCTACTAGTTGTTTGTGCATTGTCCTCATGTTTATAATCCTTACTGCCCCTCTGAAGAACTAAACACATCACGATTTAATGTCATATAATGTAATGGAAAAGGAAGAATGGATTTTATCTATCTGAGTTGGGTTCGAATCCTGCCTACTCTACTTAATGACTGTAACACTTAGAGTCTCTGTTTCTTCTCTTGTAATTTTAAGATAATAAAGCCTGCTTGGCATGGTTGCTGTGGCAAGTAAAAATGATATAGATAAAGCTCCCAGCATTTGCTACTTAGTAGCTGAAGTGGTTTTCTCTGTTTCCTTTTACTGAAACCCAGCTTTATTCCATGTGATGCTACCTCCCCTACAACTTTCTGGGTATAGATCCTCTATTTTGGCTTCTTTAAGAGGACTCAGCATTATCCTGATTCCCTGCAACTTCTTGACAAAGTCATGTAATTTTCTTGTAACCATCTCTTCTGCTCTGAAGAACACTTGTGTCTCCTCTAAACAAGCAAAATCGGTACAATTATTTCGATTTTTATAAGAACTTTGATTGGTAGGGAGGGCCCAAGTTACCTCAATGACACATTCAGGTTCTTATCAGTGTTACCTGGGATCATTTTTCTTAATTCCAATGGACTTTGGAACTCAGTTCCTATTTTCTCTTTATACGCAGCCACTCTTGGCATCTTATCTGATCTCGTGATATCTACTGTTAAGCCTTCTAATAGCTCCCCTCCCATCGGCCTTTACCTCCAGGCTGCTTTACCAGTGCCACTCACAGGAACACATTTGGGAACTTGGAATCACTTGGAAATGTTCCTCTGAAAATTTGAATTTTGAAAAGATTCTCTCTGCCCACAGCCTTGTGTTCTTTCTCTTCCCAAACCCTTTCACTTCCACAAAACCTGTTCTCCTGCCTCCTCACAGACTCCTGCTTCTGGAACCCTTTTTCGTCTCTCGGTCTATGAATGTCCTCCCACTTCATTTCCTGCATAACGAGCTTGAATGTGAAGCCTGAGCTTATTCATTCATTCATCCAGGCGTTCAGTCATTTCACATTTATGGAGCACCCTTCATGCAGCACACACTGTGGTAAGAGCTGTGGTCTGTCATGACCTTGACCCTGAGGTGAGTTAGCCCTTTTCAACAAACCCTCATCAACACTTCCACTTTCCTCATCCTCTTTTCTTTCCTTGGTTCCCATCAGGCCAACTATCTGCTTCATTCTCTTGTTCCCCTGTTTCTAGATGTTCTGGCTCTACAGAACATTCTCTGTCCTGGTAACTCCCTTTCCGATTGGGCTTTCAGTGAAAATCTGAGTATTCATACATCCTGGACAACCTATACCTCTGCAGCCCCCATTCCCAAACTTTACACTCTTTCAACCTATATATCATCCCCATTCACTCTTACACTGAATTGCTCAGCCTGGCTTCACTAAAAAATATAGGCCATTGGTTAAGAACTCCCTCTGTATCACAGTATGCTTCTACACTTTATCCATATTTTTCTCCGGCTTCCAAAAAAGGAAAAAGGCAAGATAAACCCTGTGATCTGAATGCTTTCCCAGATTCCTTTGTTGAATCTTAATTGTTAATGTGCTAGTATTAAGGTGGATCATGTAGGAGTGAAAAGGGCTATCACTCTTGCAACAGGACTGGTAGGACCTAGCCAGGTCCCTGTTTGCCCTTCTGCCTTCTACCATGTGAGGACACATTATTAAGGTACCATCTTGGAAGCAGAGAGCAACCCTCATCACACGTTGAATCTGCCAGTATCTTGATCTTGGACCTCCTGGCCTCCAGAATGGAGGAACAAATTTCTAGGTATGCACAAATGACCCAGACGCAGGTGTTTTGTTTTAGCAGCAAGAACCAACTAAGACAGGAAGCAGAGCAAGACATCATTTCCACAGCTAGTTTGTTTATGCGTACTTTAGTCCTACCTCCTTTGACTTCTACTTTGATTCCTTAAATGATGTGCACTTTCAATCTTCCATCTCTCCTTCCTCAGTCAATTCCCCCCCCTTAACCTACAAACATTGTTAACAGGTTTTCTCTTCACTCTGCTTCCTACTCAGGGTTCAGTACAATGTTCTATTAACATTCAGCTATGTTAACAAGGCATCTTTACTCACTCCTTCGCTAACTAATGCCTCCTGCACTTCAGTGTGATGCGGCATCTCCCTCTAAATCTTACAAAATTGCTTGAACACTCACTTGCCACTCCTCACTGGTCCTCTGCTTCTCTTGTTCCTGGAAACAATGGACCACTGCTTGTGTTTACCATCTGGCCAGCACTTGATAAGTAGCAGCTCTGGCAAAAGTCCTGGACCTTTTCTGCCCCTTTCCAATCTCCATCCTCCGCCTTCTGGGTCCTGCCCTGACTTGCAGCTTGACCTCTTGCTCCATCTCTGATTTCCAGCCAGAACTTATCACTTGAATCTGATGACAGATTGGCATTCTCTGGCAAATCTTTGGAACATGCCCTCAGTGTCTGACATAGTTCCAAGCTGTGTAACCCTACTCTGCAGCTAGTTAGCATATCTGGTTTCCCTGCTGGGTCTGCTTGACCTCCTCTGTGTGGGTGAGAGTCTTCACATCTCTTCGTCTTCGGTTTCATGCTACTGTCCTCTCCTGATGCTTTTTATACAACTCTAACCAGACTTTCAAGTGTCCTGTGGAAACTCTTTCTTCTTTTCTCACTCTCTACTCTCTACTTGGCAGATCTCATGCAATCCATTGGCTTAAACACCATCTCTGTGTTGCCAACTCCCAAATTTATGATTCTAATTTTGAATTATTTTTCTACATTCTACATATGTAATGCAAACTGCCCAGTGGATAGCTTCTCTAATTTGGACCTCAAATTCAACATATTTAAAAGCAAATTTATCATGGATTTCTTCTAACCCTCATCTTCTCTTGTGTTCTCTACTTAAGTTAATGTAACTTTTAACTCCTTACCCCTCACAACCACTTGAACATTATATACTTCCTTGTTTCTGTATCAACACCTTATGAAATGGCCTCGGTCAGCCTTTGTATTGCCTGGACTTTTCTGAGTCTCATAACTAGTCCTTCTTACATTTGCTTCTCATTTGAAGCTATTTTTCACACGGCACCATTCAGCATATGTCTTCCAATGGGCAGTTTTGTTTGTATGACTCTCCAGTTTTAAAACCTTTCCTGGGGGACTGGTGCTGTGGCTCAGCAGGTTAACGCCCTGGCCTGAAGCTCTGGCATCCCATATGGGCACTAGTTCTAGTCCTGGCTGCTCCACTTCCAATCCAGCTCTCTGCTATGGCCAGGGAAAGCAGTAGAAGATGGTCCAAGTCCTTGGGCCCCTGCATCCGTGTGGGAGACCTGGAAGAAGCTCCTGGGTCCTGGCTTCGTATCAGCGCAGCTCCGGCCATTGCAGCCATTTGGGGAGTGAACCAGCAGATGGAAGACCTCTCTCTCTCTCTCTCTCTCTCTCTCTCTCTCTCTCTGCCTCTCCTCTCTCTGTGTAACTCTGACTTTCAAATAAATAAATAAATCTTACAGAAAAAACCCTTCCCTGTATACTTCTGCCTAAAGGACAAACGAAATTCTCCCCTGGCATGCAAGGTTCATAATCTGATTGTACCCTAGCTTTTATCTCAAGACTAAAAGCTTTGCCTAAGTTTCACACTTTTTCCAGCTGCATTACCCAACTTTGTTTCTGGAACTTACTTCACATCTAAAGCTTGAGTTATGTACCCTCTTCTGTCAAAGGCGATTTTGCTTGCTTTTTCTCTATTTTGAACGTTAATTCAACGTCCATCTCTGATCCCACAACTTCGGAAAAGCTGTTCCTAGGCATTCTGCAGTGTTCCCCTAGCATGTATATCTCTCTCCTCCAAGTGGGACTTGTGGGCCCAGGCTCCCTCTGTGTTGTGGCTCTGCCTTCTTCTGGAACATAGTATCTCCTTAACCCTGCATCTGGCTGAAAGACAAGCAAAATACTCAAACAATCACATGCCAGAATTTGATGACATGGCTGCTGCTAACTGCAATGGGGGCTGAAAATAGTAATTTCTCTGTGCCCAGGAGAAAAATGGAGATAGTCTGAAGAACAGTCAGAGAATGTCCTTCATTCTGGCACGTGGAAAATGGTTACTATGTATGTTTGCGAAGTGAATGAATGAATGATTATAGACTGAGCATTAGCTGGGATCATTCTACTAAAGTGTTCCAAACTTTCAGATTCTTCACTGGTTTCCAAAACTGTAATTCAAGAAAAATAAATATTATAGTTTTAGGTTTGGCCATGAAATTGATTGTATTCATTAACAAAATATTTTTGTTAATGACATTTATTATATATAACTGTCAGTCCATTTTCTGTTGCTATAACAGAATGTCTGAAACTGGGTAATTTATAAAAGATTGCAGCTTTTTTTTGGCTCATGGTTCTAGAGGCTGAGAATTGTGAGAACATGATGCCAGCAACTGTTTGGTTTCTGGTGAGGGCCTCACGCCTCTTAAATTTATGATGGAAAGCAGCAGGGAGGGAAACAGGCACATTGGAAGGGGCAAAACACAGCTTTGCTTTATAACAACCCATTCACATAGTAACTGCTCCTGTCTCGCAAATGTGAGAACTCACTCACTGGAGAAAAACAGTAATCCTTCCTGGTGATCTAATCACCTCTCAACACCACTACATTGGGAACCAAATACCACCATGAGTTTCAGAGGGAACAAACATTATAAGATCATAGCAATGATCCTTACAGACATTACACATTTCCAAACATTGCTGTCCAAAGAACACTAATAGTGTAATGAACACCACCTAGTGTGTGTTCCTTAGTATAATGTACAAATAATCCTAAATTACTTCATGATGTTTCTTGCCTTTGAGGCCATTAATTTCAAAAGCCATCCAGTTGGAATTGGCAGACTCCATGCAAAGTGCAGTCCTACTGTGTGGGGCATAAAGAGGCGCAGGTGCTATGCCCAACTGCACTATTTGCTGGCTCAGTGTAACTGATAAGACATTTTGACCCAAGTTTTCCACATCTAAAACAATGGACTTTTAAGAGATGAGCTCTTAGGCTTTCTGCAATTTTAACATCCACATCTAGGATCTGTTTAAAAGTGTTGGTTGATAGGAGGTAGCTTGATTAAAAACTCATAGAATGATGGCCAATTGGGGAGTTTAATATTTCTAAGTAAGTTAGATTCAATTAAATTGTGCTTAGTATTAGAAAAGTATTAAACTTAAAAGCCAAGTGAACATACTATATAAAATTATGTGAGGTCTTCCCTATTGTTGTCTTTATAATCAGACTGAAGCACAGCAATTATCTGGCCCATTTGCAAGGGCTGTTCCCCTCTCCAGTGCTCACAGGATATCGTGTACCTGTCATATTGCTAAATGGTTCACCACTGAGAGTAGCCAATGGCTTTTGCTATCTTAATAGCATCATCTCTCAAGATGTTATTATTGTAGCTGAAATAACTGTTTGCTTATTGAAAAAGAGTATTTTGGAATGGTTTTCAAGGGGCTTGTTTGGGACCATGGAAATAAGAATGGCACCCAGAGAAATATACATCAGTTCTCAGTCTTGTGCAATTGCTCCACCTATACCATGGTTTATCTGTTTTACTACTATCCTATTCAGTATCAGTAAATACACATTGCTTCAGTTTCAATTTTTGCACTGGATAATACTCATGAAATAGTAAAGGAATGTTCTAGATCTCATGTTTTTCCAGAAATTAATACTAGTTGAGTTGGTTGTATACACCAAGTTAGTAGTTTCTTAGTAATGTTCTGGAAAATATAGGATGACTAAGAATTAACATCTTTAATACAGAACCTAATCTACCACTTGTTAGATATGCTACATTGTTCAATTCTCTTTAAATTACTGTTGATGACTTTTTATGAAATGGAAATAATTCATCTGTTTACAAGGCATATTTGTTGAGCATCTACTGTGTGCTGTATACTCTTTGGGGCCTGGGAAAATAGTATCAAAATAAATTCTCACCTGTGTGGAACTTCCATTCAAGTAGGGAAAACAAACAAAACCCATGTTTTGAGGCAGCAAAAATACTATCAAGAAAAATAATGGAGAGTAAGAGAGACAAGAGTGCAACTGGGGGGTGGGGTTAAATTAGATTATATTCAAAGAGGGATTCTGAATGAGGGATATCTGGGCAAATACTTGGACAAGGCGTGGGATGAAACTTCTCAGATATCAGATGAAGGTATGTTTCTGGAAGAAAGGAGGGTGCATTCAAAAATCCTGAATGAGTAATAATTGCTTCACCTACAATAAAGGGTTGCACGGAGCAAATGAAAATAATGTATGTGATCTGTATATTGTTCAATATGGAATTCATTTTCACTGCTTTTATAGTTACTATTTTTATAGGTCATTGTTGCAAAGTAAACTATTTTGTGTCTCATTAAAAGGGCAAAATTCTCTGAAAGAGAACTTAACGGAAATGTAGCAACTGCCATAGCCTTCAGGTTCACCACCGAAAATATGCTCAATCTGCACTTCCGAAGAACTGATAAATGACTGGAAGATGTCTGTATAAAAAGAGCAGCATGTAGGAGAAAATAATGCCAGGTAAGAGTCAGGTTGATGTAGTAGCCTGGTGAATCATCTCCAATATTTGAGACTTCAATGACTCTTATGACACAGGAGAGACATTTTTCTATTTAGGAATACATCTCTTTATAGCAGGCTTCCTTCTCTCTCTCTCTTTTTCTCTTTCCTTTCTTTATTGTTTATTCCTACCCTTTGAATGCAAACATTGTGATGGTTTGTATGAACACAAACAAGTAGTAATTGAAAAAGAGCTTTTGACATTCACATGCATATAGCTAAGGATATTTTTCTTCCTTTTAAAAATTTATTTATTTGCATGGTACAGCTGGGGAAGGGGAGAAGGAGGAAGAGAGAGAGAGAGAGAGAGAGAGAGAGACAGAGAGAGAGAGATCTCATCTCATCTGCTAGTTCACCCCCCAAATGTTTGCAATGGGCAAAGAGGCTGCGTAGGGGCCAAAGCCTGGATCTGGGAACTCAATCCAAGTCTCCCATATGAGAGGCAGGGACTCAACTTCTTGCACTGTCATTGCTGTCTCCTAGTGCCTACATTGGCAAGAAGCTATAGAGTTAGGAGTTGAGCCAGGAATCAAACCCAAGCACCCAGATGTGGGACACAGGCATCTCAGATACTAGGCTAAACCTCACCCCAAGAGCACATTTCTTTTTTCTTTCCCGTTTTAAAAAAATGCTGTTTAAGTTACACAAGTTTCATGTATTTCATATATACATATTTAGGAACATAGTGAACATTTCTTAATACCAAATCCAAATACCTGTAGAGTTCCATAACAAATTAAATAGCAGACAAGTTTTATATTTTCTCAGATAAACAGAGGTGGGCCAAGGAGTGTCTGCTTCTCTAACATTGGTGAACAGTGGATTTGAGTCTGGAAACACTCTTGCCACCTATTTGTATGTATGTATGTATTTGTTTATTTTAAAAGTTTATTTGGAAGAGTTGGAGGAGAGAGAGATAGAAAGAGAGCAAAGGGAAGGGAAGGGAAGAGAAGGAGAAAGAGGAGAGGAGAGGAGATAAAAGATATATCTGTTAGTTCATTCCTCAAATAACAGCTACAGCCAGGCTGGGCTAGGCTGAAGCCAGAAACCAGGAACTCTATTTAGGTCTCCCACATGCATGGCAGGGACCCAAACACTTGGGTCATCATCTGCTGCTTTCCCAGGCACATTAACAGAAAGCTGGGCTTGAAGCAGAGCAGCTGGGACTCGAACCGGCACTCTGATATTGGATCCTGTTGTTGCAAGTGAGCTTAACAAACCACAACACTGGCCTCTATTTGTATTCATTTCTATATTTACATAAATAATACTCAGAATCCTTTGTGAAATGAAGCAAGATATATAGAAAAGATGAGGATGTTTCAACAAATTTGTGGATAAATGGAATTAAAACAAACATTTGGGGTAACCATTTGACCCACTGATTAGGATGCTGCTTAAGAGACCCATTTCTCATATGAGAGCACTTGCGTTTGACATTCGGTCCTGACTCTTGATGTACTTTCCTGCTATTGTGGATCCTGAGAGGTAGTAGTGATGGCTCAAGTAATTGGGTTCCTGCCACCCATATGGGAGATGGTCACTGAATTCCTAGCTCCCTGTTCAAGCTCTGGCCCAGCCCCAGTCATTGTGGGCATTTGGAAAGTGAAACAGAAATGGGAACTCTGCGTCTTTCTCTCTCTCTCTTTCTCCCAGATAATAATAATAAAAAACTAGCACATGAAGTTCATTTTGGTGCAATTTGAAATCCATGTATGGTTTTTACATAATGTGTTATTTTGCATCAATTTTTGAAGACCCTTGCTGTTTTCCCCAGGCTTGACAGTACCCACACTATGACCTGAAAATCAGAACCATTTGCAATGATTTTTAGACAACCTGCTCTGCATTCTTTCATTTATTCTATGATCTTAAGCTTGAGATCTGCTGTGCTTTCTGAGCATCTGCTGTATCACTTTGGGGTCACCATTCAGAGTGCCTGGGAAACAAAGCATGGCTGCAGATACAGAACACCGGGGCTTTAATTGTTTTAGTTGGCACAAAGAAAAGGATTTCTGTCTGAGTTCTTCCAGGTCTCTTTTCTCAAGTTTACACCAAATGTCCCCTCTGAACCACCCCCAGCATTTTTAGGAGACTCACGAGTATTAAATACTAGAAGCTTAAGGAGCACCTGGAGAACTTTCTCCAAATGTGGTGATCCTGGTTCAGCATGTCTGGGGTGATGCCCAGAATCTGCATTGTAAATAAGGCCCCAGGTGCTTGGAATGCAGGTGGTCACTAGACCACACTGTGAGAAACACTGTTTAGACAAATTTCCTGAAAGGTAAAAAAAAAGTCTTTAGAGAACCTGAATGTTGTACTGAATGACAAATGGTTGACAGGTGTTTCGTTTGAGCAGGAGATCTGGAGTCCTGTGAAATGGATGAGGGCAGAGAAATTATATTTTAAAGAATTTTATAACCTTTCAATAAAGAATGATGCGTTGGTATGGTTAGAAGGGGCTAAGGTGAGCATAGGAAGAAGGACAAAGATTGATCAGCATCATTATAGCCTTGACAGCCAGCAGAAGTTTTTTTCCCAGGGTGATGTGAGCTCAGGAGGAGGCATAATTCCCTAGGAGATTGTTTCGTTTACTCTAGCTGTACAACAGATTTCCCCAGAATTAATTGTTGAAAACAATACCCATTTTCTTGTGTCCATCAATTAGGAACTAGGCTGGGCACATGAGGAATCACTTGTCTCTCTGCAAAGTGTCCAGGTCCTCAGCTGGGAAGGCCCACAGCCCAGGAGAGACTCAGTGGATAGGTCCAGAAGCAGCAGGCTCTCTCACTCGTGGGCCTGTCCCCTGGTCCGCAGTGATTTCAAGACTAGGATTGTGGGGCTGGCCTTGTGGCGTAGTGGTTTATGATGCTTCTTGCAACTTCAGTATCTCATACCAGAATGCTGATTTGAGTCCCAGCTGCTCCACTTGCAATTCAGCGTTCCTGCTAAGGCACCTGGGAAGTGGTGGATGAAGGCTCAGGCACTTGAGTTACTGCCACCTGTGTGGGAGACCATGTTGGCGTTTCAGGCTCCTGGCTTCAGCCTGGCTCAATCCTGGCTATTATGGCCACTTGGGAGGTAAACCAGGAGATTCTCTCTCTCTCTCTCTCTCTCTCTCTCTCTCTCTCTCTCTCTGTGTGTGTGTGTGTGTGTGTGTGTGTGTTGATCTGCCCTTCAAAGAAAAGAAAAGAAAAAAGAAAGTAACCTTTTTTTAAAAAAGATTTATTTGTTTATTTGAAAATCAGAGTTACAGTGAGAGAGAGGGAGATGCAGAGATAGAGCTTTTGTCTGCTGGTGCACTTCCCAGAAGGCTGCAATGACTAGAATTGGGCTGGACTAGGCAAAAGCCAGGAGGCAGATTCATCTATGTTTTCCATATGGGTGCAGAGCCCAAGCACTTGGGCCATCCTCCACTGCTTTCCCAGGCACATCAGCTGGGAGCTGTATTGGAAGTGGAGCAGCTAGGATTCCCAACTGGTGCTGACATAGAATGCTGGTATGGCAGACAGCATCTTAACCTGCTGTGCCACAGTGGTAGCCCCTGAAATCTTTTTTTTTTTTTTTTTTTTGACAGGCAGAGTGAACAGTGAGAGAGAGAGACAGAGACAGAGAGAAAGGTCTTCCTTTTTCCATTGGTTCACCCTCCAATGGCTGTTGTGGCTGGTGCACCGTGCTGATCCAAAGCCAGGAGCCAGGTGCTTCTCCTGGTCTCCCATGGGGTGCAGGGCCCAAGCACCTGGGCCATTCTCCACTGCACTCCCGGGCCACAGCAAAGAGCTGGACTGGAAGAGGAGCAACCGGAACAGAATCCAGCGCCCTGACCGGGACTAGAACCTGGTGTGCTGGCGCCACAGGCAGAGGATTAGCCTATTGAGCCGCAGCGCCAGCCCCCTGAAATCTTTTAAAAAGGTTAAGAGTAGGATTGTTAATTGGAATGCCCAAATATGGCCTTTCCAGGTAGCCAGGCTTCTTTAAAATATGGTGGCCTCAGGGTCGTTGAACTTTTTACTTGGTGACTCAGAGCTCCAAGCCCCAGTGTCCTTGTAAACTACATGGAAATTACAAGATTTGTGGCCCAGCCTTAAAGGCTACATACAGTGTCACTTCTGCCATACTCTGTTGGTTGAAGCAATCTCAGCTCATCCAGATTCAAGGAGAAGGGAATTTAACTCTACTTCTTGATGGCATGGTAGCAACATCACGTAAGAAAAGAGTATGGGTATGAGGATATATTGTGCTATCTTTGGAAACTAAAATTCGTCATGGGGATTATAAAAAGAATTTAGCACGTTGGATAGCTTGAAGGATGGGAGCAAAATGGATCAATTAATTGTGGTAGGTTTACTCGACGCAGTGCAACAGAGCAGTGAAAATGCTTGAAGCATGGCTGCCCATTCTAACATGGATGAAGCTTAGTGTCCTTAAAAGTGCCAATTGCAGAACGCTCACAGCTTGCTATCATTTTTATGAACTGCTCTTGTTTAGGGACACCTACAAATGTAGTATGTCTCTAAAGAAAAAGCAAGACAATGAGAAAAAGAAAGCAAAATTTGGAATATTGGGGATGTCTGGTGGTCATGGTGGCAAGATGAAACAACAGAGCAGAACACAATGGGGACTTTGAGACTCCAACATTGCTCACGTTTAAAATGGAGAGAAGTTCATCCTACTCTCTATTCATTTACTGCTAGTCTATTCATGTTAAATGAACGATGCTTGCTCACCCTAGAAATGTATATTGAGAACATTGAGAACTTAGCATGTGCCCAACATGTGTTAGACAGTGAGAAGTGAACAATAAATAAGATAACTAAGTTTCCTTCCTTTGCAGCAGGGATTTATGACAAAGAACAGAGTGCAGCAAACAAACAAGAAGTGATATACACTAAGCCCTCCCTTAGGAGGACAATAGTTGTGAGAAGCACACGACCCAGACTTAGAAGTCAAGAAAGGTCACTTCAAGGACATCTCTTAATAGAGACCTCAAGGATGAATAGAGAAAGGGAAGAGTCTGTTCAAAGGGTTTGAAGATGAGAGGGGCCTAACACGTTTGTGTTCTTACTACACTTGATCTTAGTCAAAAGGCCAGAAGCAATGTGTTTGTGTTGTTGAATGAACATGGAAGATGAGATGAGAAGTAGAAAGAGGGTCTGGACCATTAAATGGGGTCCAGATCATGAAAGGCCTTGTAAAGCTATTTGCATTCATAAGGACCCTTGGTTATAAAACCAGAACACCTTCACCAGCTCAAGTGAGAACATGATTTTTATTAAAAATATAAGGCATCATCTAAAGAATCCAAGGGTAGAGGTGAGGCTAATTTCCAGAGATGTCTGAACTGGGATGCCATCAGCATTCTCTCTTCTTGGTTCACTTTGTGCAACTGTGTTCTTTGCTCTGCAGACACAGAAAATACAAGCACTGATTCCCTCAGTCCCAAGTCTGAAAATATAGGAGAAGAGATCTACTGATTTTGAAGAGAGTAATAATGCATCTTTCATGGAAGCCATGTACAAGGATGGGAACAGTAGCTTTAGAAGGGATCCTCCAATGTCTAGAGATCATCCAACGTTAAGGACTTGGGCTTTTTGTTTTTTAAATCAATAGAGTTTTAGTAGGATGATAATAGAACCTGCGATGAGAGATAGCTTCATCTAGAGTTGCAGAATAGTATAAAGGTGTGGGTGGTGACAAGGTCAGAGAAGAAAGTAAGTTGGGATCTTGCTGTAGGTGAGACACAATGCAGTGTGGGTAGTGGCAGTGGGATACTGAGGACATGTGGTTTTCATTTCTGTTTATTTTCTACTGGACTTGAATTCTCCAAACTCGTGTCATTGGAATATTTTTCCAAGAAATCTGGCACTGAGAGAGGAGTGGAAAATGTTTTTGTGCCTTGTCAACAAAATGACCTTCTTTAAGAAATTAATCATGGAAATGTAAATTAGCATATCAAAGGCTGGAGAAATTGTGGGCTGGAGAAACAAGTTCCTTTTTCTCTGACCCAGAATTTCCCACATACACTTGTCAGGGAGAGTCTCCTTTCACGCAATACCTTTGCGCAGCCCATGGAATCATGTCTTTGCAGTTTGGAGGTCCACACAGAAGCCCAGGAGAGGGAGCAAGTGGCTGTTGAGGCTGAATCACTCCCCAACAGCATTCAAGACCACCCCAGGGCAGAGGCTGCTTCCCACAATCTTCTCATTGCCTCTTTGTCTTGAGCTCCAGTACCCTAGGAGTTGTTCCTGTTGCACTCCATCAAGTGAACCCAGCAGGTCTCAAAACCAAATGCACTCCTACAGTTATCCAGTTTAGGCCTTTTCTCTAATCATGATTCCTGCATCACAAATTGGGTTCACTAACATTGTTGAATTTTCATTAACATGTCTGCATATGTCTTTTTTGTTTCACTCTTGTCATCACAACCAAGGGGGTTGATCCAGGCTTAAGGAGTCCTCTCTTTTTTTTTATTTTTTAATTTTTATTATTATTATTTTTTGACAGGCAGAGTGGACAGTGAGAGAGAGAGACAGAGAGAAAGGTCTTCCTTTTGCCGTTGGTTCACCCTCCAATGGCCACCGCGGCTGGCGTGTTGCGGCCAGCGCACCGCGCTCATCCGATGGCAGGAGCCAGGTGCCAGGTGCTTTTCCTGGTCTCCCTTGGGGTGCAGGGCCCAAGCACCTGGGCCATCCTCCATTGCACTCCGGGGCCACAGCAGAGAGCTGGCCTGGAAGAGAGGCAACGGGGACAGAATCTGGCCCCCCGACCGGGACTAGAACCCAGTGTGCCGGTGCCGCAAGGCGGAGGATTAGCCTATTGAGCCACGGCGCCGGCCAAGGAGTCCTCTCTTTAAAAAAAAAAAAAAAAAAAAAAAAAAAACCAAAGTCTATCTGTATACACAGTTAGGCCTCAGCTAATTTTTATTTAGATTGGGAAAAGAAATCATAGCTGACAAACACAAACACATGTACAAAATACATGAGAATAACACAATATTTTTATGAAGTCACGCTGATAGTGCTCAACACCATTCATTTCTAATTTTATTTTTTATCTGTATACTTGTTGTTCATCTCTTTTTAAGTGAAAGATTGTGCAACATTTCTTTGTGGTAAAATAGAAAGATACCTCAGTCATTTCTCCAACGTGCTGGATTGACATCTTCTAAAAAATTACTAACAGTTTAGAAAAGTTTCTTTGAACATCACAGTTCACTTTTGATAATGCCATGGAAATTATTCTCAAATCTTTGTAAAAAGCTATCAATTTTTTTGTCATAAATAAGCTGCTTTAGACTCACTGTGAGATAGAATTAAATGTTTGTGTTCCATAAAGTCAGGAATTCTGAAAATTCAAGCTTTTATAATTCCAATATAAAAAGGAACAAAATACAGTATGCTTACTTGCATTATTATAACACTCCTATACAATTTTAATGCATATGAGGCATTGTTGAATAAATTCCTGACAGGACAGAACAGCTGTTTTGATTAGCTATCCATGAGAACCAAATCATCCACTTCCAATTTTATACATCTAATGGTGGGAAGAATTTTCTGCAAACTCGCTCTGGTCCCATACATTTCAAACCATGCTTCTCCTCTACCACCCACCACCTTTGGGGATTGCGAGTATGTATGTTGCAATACCACCTATGGCTCTGTGTCTTCTTGTAAGTTGACCTGGGGACATAGGAGTAATTCTAGAACCATCTCTGTACAGGCAAATGTGGTAATAATGACACAGGGAAGTGACTGAAAACCATATAAACATACCTCACTGAACCTAAACTAAATCTCTCTCTGGCTCAAATTCCCCTTAGTCTGATTCCCAAAGTGCCTACTGTAGCGCCAGAGTACAAGAAGAAGAAAATGATTTGGAGGGAAAGAAGGAGTAGAGACATTGGTCTCAGCCAATGAATAACCTCTTTCTGTAAATTTGACAAAACCATACGACTGTGTGGTGGTGTATGTAGGGTCTTAACTGAGATCTTGGAAGTGGCCCATGCAAGTTTCATTAGCTCATGCTAAATTCATCTTTGGCCGCCACTCCAGTTTTAGGCCCTAATACCTTGTGCTCAGACCATTCCATTAATCTCCTAATGTATTTCTCTGGATCAAGTCTCCGTTCTCAGGCAGGTTGCATAACTGCTGCAATAATCTTTTCCAAATGCTGCTTTCACCATGACCTTCTCTGCTTAAAGCCACTGGAAATATATAGAATCAAGTCTAAATCCCTTAGTCTGATACTCAAGGTCTCTACAATCTGCCTGCAGTTTTTGTTTATAGATTTTTATCCTGTGGCCTCCTGCACCAAGAAAAGCAAACAAACAATTATCAGGGGTCTATTTAGTTACAGGCATTTCCCCAAATGTTAATATTCTAAATCCTTATGACAACCGTGTACAATTTACACAGGAGAGAATGGAGGCTCAGAGATAACAGCTGGACTTGGAGAGCAGATGTGTCTGACTCACTTTTCACTCTCTACCACACCATGCGTCTCTAGCTTACTCCTTGAGTCCCATCCTCTCCGGGAAGCTTTTCCAAATTTCTCCCTCAATGATGAGCCCTACCTTACTACAAGTTCCTACTTTATTTGATATCCTTGTTATTCAGTTGGGGCATATCCCACTCTGCCTTGTATTTTTAATTTATTTCACTTTTATGTCTCCTAACTCTAACTTGGTGGAGAGCCCTTCAGTGCAAGAAAGAATGGTCAATGCTTTTCTGCATCCCCTGGAATATCTGGCAAGATTCCCATGTCATTTTCATAGATAATTCTAGAATGAGTATATTTATTTAGCACTTGGATCCAGGAGATTAAAGTAAAAAGAGGGGGAATAACCAGCATTGGTTATATGTTGATTAAGGTCAAAGGAAGGTAAAATAGGCAGTGTTTTTGCCTCTTGCTATTTTTTTTTTTTGACAGGTAGAGTGGACAGTGAGAGAGAGAGAGACAGAGAGAAAGGTCTTCCTTTGCCGTTGGTTCACCCTCCAATGGCCGCCGCGGCCGACACACCGCGCTCATCTGATGGCAGGAGCCAGGTGCCAGGTGCTTCTCCTGGTCTCCCATGGGGTGCAGGGCCCAAGCACTTGGGCCATCCTCCACTGCACTCCCGGGCCACAGCAGAGGGCTGGCCTGGAAGAGGGGCAACCAGGACAGAATCCGATGCCCCAGTCGGGACTTGAATCCGGTGTGCCAGCGCCACAGGTGGAAGATTAGCCTATTGAGCCGCCTCTTGCTAATTTTCTACCTATTAGATAATTAGGGCAAGGACAGCCGTCGTTTTTTGGTTTTAAATTCTTCTCCAAGGTGTAGCTGCTGATTGACAAAACCTGAGAGAATACTAAGACAGCACAGCACAAGTACCAGTTGGTACCAGCTGACAGGGGCATGTTCCCTGAAGTGCCACTCTTGGGGGTGACTGACATACCCATCAGACCTCACTCTCATGACAGAAAAACACTAAAGAGCTTGATTCCCTGGGGTTCTTTTTTTAAAAAAAAGAAAAAAACCAAATGATTTATTTATTTATTTGAGGGCAGAGTTATAGAGAAGAGAGAAGCAAAGGCAGAGAGAGATCCTCCATCTGCTGGATCACTCTCTAAATGGCCACAACAGCCAGAGCTGGGCGGATCTGAAGCCAGAAGCCAGGAGATTCTTCCGGGTCTCCCATGTGAGTACAGGGGCCCACGCACTTGGGTCATCTTCTACAGCTTTCCCAGGTGCATTGGCAGGGAGTTGGCTCAGAAGTGGAGGAGCTGGAACTTGAACCAGTGCCCATATAGGACACTGGCTCTGCAAGTGGCAGCTTTTACCTGCTATGCCACAGTGCTGGCCTTCCCTTCCCTGGGGTTCTGAACACTTTAACTGGAGATAGGATTGAAACCTTCCTAATCACTCTGATGCTTGTCCAGTGTTCTCTAGTAAAGTTGTATGTTTAACTTTTGGTGCTATGTATTATTCGTTCTCATTTTTTGTAAGGAGACCTGAATTTAATTTTGAAGTTTCACTTCTTATTTTAAACATTTTAATGTGAAACAATTAAAATATATGCAAAAGTACACAGAATAATATAACAAATGCCTATATATTCATCATGAAACTTCTAACATGAACATCCCATGGCCAGTCTTGTTTATACCCCATCTCCCAGCATCGGTATTACCCTTCAGCTCTGCATGATTTTGAACTGAATACCAGAAATCATATTATGTCACCCTTTACTTCTTTTAAAAGTATGACAAAAGTCCTTGACACAAGAAGCTTCGTGTGGGGAAAATGTAGTGGTTATACTTTTAATGTGACAAATAAAAAAAAGACATTTGATTTATATTTTAATGTAATTTGATATAAAATAGCTATGCAAAGTATCTATTATCAAAACCCTGGGTAGGGGCCAGCATTGTGGTGTCACAGGTTAAGCTGCCACCTGCAGTGCCAGCACACACATGTGTTGACCAGGTGTCTTAGCCAGAACAACTCAATTTACTTCACTCAGGCAATATTGTAGCAGGATGGGTTTGATTCTTCAATGGTCACTGGATTATTGAGATTTCACCAAGTGTATAGTTTAGCTGAGTTTAGGATAAAAGTAGAACAGCAGACTCATACGACGTGTGGAAGAATATGTTGGGGGGCAAAAGTCATATTTGTCCCTATGGACTCTCTTGATATCAGCCTTCATCCTGCTATGAAAGAGATCAAAGTTCATTTTTACACTCCTGGGAAATTTAGAAGGCAGGGCAGATGAGGACGGTAAAACACAGACCGCTTTAGACCTCTAGGGAGACTGTGATGAGGAGACCTGCAACGTGTTTCTTTATCTTTTCTTTTATGATGCCTCATGTTCTCCTCCTGGTTGCTATTATGAGACAGATGCGGAACCTTCCATGAATTGTGTGGACTTCAGTGGGGATCTCCACTGAATAAATCAGCCTGCAAGCTACTAGCTCAGTTCAGCCTTTTTGTTGTTTTTATTTTTGTAATAGAAAGAAATGATGGATGTCAGAAGAGGACTGAATTTCTAAATCCCAGTGAGGGGAGTCTCCACAGACAGCCTAAGGCTGAGGGGAAAGGGAGGGAGGTACAGGGCTTGTCTCTAACTCTGCTAAAGGAGGGCAAGTGGTCAGTTTGGGGACCCCAAGAGTAGCAGAAATCTCCATTCTGCTCTGTCCCCTCCTCTCACACCCTTAGGGAGATTGCCCCGGTGCCAGACTTCTCTGCTCAGTAGAACCCCGATCCTCACTTCAGCACTGGAGCTCTGACAGCAGGGACCAAGGAAACAGCCTACCAAGCACCAATGATGGTCAGTGTCGACTGAACGCTGGGGGTTTCTTTGTGTGTTCTCAATTACGTAAGGGTTTCAGGAGCTACAATGGACCTACACTGGACCTACACGAAAGGAGTGATCTAGCCCCAGGAATTATCCAAACTGGTGTTCCCACAGATTCTTGCTCAGAATAAATGCAATTTAGAGAAAGGTGTGCTATTTCTTATATCTAAGATGTGGAGTAAAAATCATGACAGCAGCATTTTATACGTTGCCTATTACACTTTTTCAGATTTTGGAAGAATCATCAGACGTACTAAAGGGAGATTTTTTTCAGTAGGATTATTTATATTTCTGGTTTTGAAGATTTTTTTCCAAATGTTATGGACTGTATTTTGTAATCTCCCTCAGCCCTCCACTTATGTTGAAGCCCTTGTCCCCAGTGGGGCTGTATGTGGAGATCAGTCCTTTAAAGAAGTAGTTGAGGTTAAAGGAGGTCCTAAGGGTAGGGCTCTAATCTAGTTTGACTGATGCTGCTGTAAGAAGAAAAGACATCAGAGCTCCACATGCACGGAGAAGAGGCCATGTGAGGACACGGGGAGGAGCAGGCCATTTGCAGGGAGAGAGACCTCAGGAGAAACCAAACCTGCTGACACCTTGGTCTTGCACTTCAGCCTGTAGAACTGTGAGAAAATGCATTTCTGTTGATTAAGCCCCCCAGTCTGTGTTATTTGGTTCTGGCGGCCCTGGAAAATTATTATAGAAGCATTGAATTCTTTCATGTGTAGGTCTTTATTCTCAGAAAGTCTACAGTTTTGTACTCCGCTAAACATGTGATAGCTGTGTGGAATTTATTTACACTTTACTAGGTGAAATAAATCACTTTCTGAAAAGTGTATTGCAAGGGGCTGCAGGATATATGAGGATTCCACTGGCCAAACACAGAGAAAACCATTGCTACTCAAATAGTGAGTAAAAATAATAGGAGAAGAAGTGCATATGCAGAGTGGGGAGCTCAGCTACTGTAAATTAAAACAGTTAGTAAGCTTCCCAGGTACCGTGGTAATGCAAGCATCACATTAATGTTTGTTAATATGAAAGTGCTGAATACCTGGTAGCTAACTAGGGAGATGATATTTAATTACAAAAATTATTTTCTTACTCCCATATTTTTATCCTGCTATTATAATTCAGCTTGAAACCTTTAAAGACTAAGACTCAATCTACTTCAGATTTATAGGCCTATACGACTGCTAGAAAAAAATTGCATTAAGCTGTCACAAAAGGGCTAGGAAAAATACATTTATACGTTAGTAAACTATAAGTGACTAGAAACCATGTTTGTATCTTTGATTGCTCTAATGCATTGCAATAGAGATAAAGAAATGCCTATACTGATAGGACTGTAGACTAAAGACTACATTTTGCAATCAACATATTAATTCTATCATTTTATAATTATGCACTGTACATGAGTGAAAACATGCAACTAGGTTTAGTTTATACTTGTGCTGATACACTGACAAAAATCCAAACTTTCCAAATATCTAGATATTTCTGATTATCTATGATATTAAATATTCTGAAGAACAAACAAATCAATTGTCCCAATTGGTCACTTTTGATTTCCCCCCTTATTTGTAGTAACAATTGATAGTGTCTAAGTTTCCCAAATATGTCAATCTGACAATATGATCATTTTATTTGTAATGTATCATATATGAGAAGCCTTCAAAAGGAAGGCTATACATGGAAATGTATATAATAAAAAAGTATATGTGGATTTTAAATTTAGTTTTTGTACCAAAGCCTTTGAGGAAGGAGTAGGTTTTTAGCCTACTGGTTAACACTTTGGTTAAGATGCCATGTCTCTTGTCAGAACACCTGGGGTCGATCTTTTGGCTCCATCTTCCTGCTAATGCAGACTCCAGGAAGACACAGTAATGACTCAAGTTACTGGGCTCCTGTCAGCCACGTGAGAGACCTGGGTTGAGTTTCTAGCACCCGGCTTGGACCTGATTCAACCCCAGCCATAATGGACACTTGGGGAGTGAACCAGTGAAAGGGCGCCCCCAGTCCTGTATATCTGCCTCTCACATAGATAATTTTTTTAAAGACTTATTTTATTTATTTGAAAGACAGAGTTACAGAGAGATGTAGAGCTAGAGAGAGAGAGAGAGAGAGAGAGAGAAAGAGAGGTCTTCTGTACACTGCTTCACTCCTCAAAGGGCTGCAACAGCCAGAGCTGAGCTGATCCAAAGCCAGGAGTCAGGAGTTTTTTCTGAATCAGACATGAAGGTGCAGGGGCCAAGGACTTGGCCCCATCTCTATGCAGAGAGCTGGATCAGAAGTGGAGCAGCTGGGACTTGAATCAGCACCCATGTGGGATGCCAGTGCTGCAGGCCAGGGCTTTAACCCATTGTACCACAGTACTGGTCCCATAAATAACTTTTTAAAAATATATTTGTTTATTTAAATATGGTTATTTTTAAAAATAATCTTTTAATTCCATTTTCCATGAACTGTTTGTGGTACCCTCATATCAGTAGCTAAGACAAAAAGAAAGCCATTACTTCTATGTACCAATAAACATAGGGTTGTACCAGAAGTCAGTGAGAAATAAGGAAAAATACATGGTTCTACATAGCTGTGATGAGATGGGTGGACACTCTGCCTTCATTTATGTATCATGCCACATACTACAAAGTATCCACCGTGTGTTAAGGTACAGTTGGAAGGCAGGTGCTGCTCCAGAAATCCCATGTGTCTGTGTTGGCTGAACATTAGCAGTGCTCTCTGTGGGTTTGGAAGCTTAATCATAGCAACAACAGCATCAGGAAGCATTTGTTAGGGCTAGACAAAACAGATATCTCTGTCCTAGGTGGTTTAATTCATTATGTTTAATCCTAACAAAAATACAGAGCAAAAACAAGGCAGCGTTTAGCTTGGTTTCTACCCAGAGGGAAAAATCTAGCAATGGGGGCTTTCTTCTCCAAATGATGTGAAAAGTGTTAGCATACACCTGTCTATGGATCAGTCTTGAATTAATTTCACCTGTACCTAAGGCCGCTCCCTTGAGATGGTCACGTTGGTGGAGACCTTAAATGATGACTCGAACTTGGCCATTGGGAGGTGGTTCTGTGCATTCACAGCACAGCAAACAGACTTTGAGAAGAAAGGAGGCGCGAAGCTTGTGACACATTCAGGGAATAATTCAAACACGCCTCACAGTTCCCCAGAGCCCCAGTACCCTCTCTTGGTCTTTGCAAAGATAAAGCAAAAACAAACACACACCCCACTGTTGTACTTGCATTTTATTGAACCCTGTCTATCAGCTGTTTTACCTAGTATGATTTTTTTTTTTTTTTTTACAGGTAGAGTTAGACAGTGAGAGAGAGAGAGACAGAGATAAAAGTCTTCCTTTTTCCGTTGGTTCACCCTCCAAGTGGCCGCTACAGCCAGCATGCTGCGGCCGGTGTGTTAGCCGATCCGATGTCAGGAGCCAGGTGCTTCTCCTGGTCTCCCATGTGGGTGTAGGGCCCAGCACTTGGGCCATCCTCCACTGCACTCCCGGTCCACAGCAGAGAGCTGGATTGGAAGAGAAGCAACAGGGACAGAACTGGTGCCCCAACCGGGACTAGAACCCGGTGTGCCAGCGCCACAGGCGGAGGATTAGCCTAGTGAGTCATGGCGCCGGCGATCTTTTTAAGAGACACCAACAGAATTCTAATTTATGACTGCTGGTGTATAGAACTTTTCTGTTCTATCTTGGAATATTCCAGTTAAAGTTTTTGTAATCCTGTGGTTTTTTTAAAAAAGCATTTATTTCTTTATCTGAAGGAGTGACAGCAAGGGAGGGAGATACAGAGTAAAGAGAGATCTTCATTCTGTTGGTTCACTCCTGAGGTAGCCACAACAGCCAGGGCTGGGCCAGGCCGAAGTCAGGAGGCTAGAACTTGTGTCAGGTCTCCCAGGTAGGTGGCAGACACCCAGATACTTGTGCTGTCTTCAGCTGCCTTCTGAGGTACATTAACATGGAGCTAAATTGGAAGAAAACAGTTGGGACTCACATATGAGATGCTGGCCAAGTGACAGCTTAACCTGCTGGAACACAATGTTGGCCTAGATCTGGTGGTCTTGGTCAAAAGGCTATTATATTTTTTCAAGATTTATTTATTTGAAAGAGACAGAGATCTTCTATCCAATGCTTCACTCCCCAGATGGCCATGATGGCCAATGCTGGTCTAGACCAAAGCCAGGAGCCAGGAGCTTCATCTGGGTCTCCCATGTGGGTGGCAGAGGCCCAAACACTTGGGTCATCTTTCTTTGTCTTTCCCAGACCATTCACAGGGAGCTGGATCAGAAGTGGAGCAGCTGGGACTCAAACCAGCGCCCATATGGGATGCCAGTGTCTCAGGTGGCAACTTTACACACTACACCACAATACTGTCCCCTATTATATTTTTAAAGCCACTATTTATACTTAAAATACACTGGTGATACTTTTTGTACTTATATAATTCATTTCCATCTGTAATTTGTGTAAGTTCTAAAGGATAGCAAACTTTGATCTGCAATCAATATTCTCATTTTTAAGATAGCAAGAAAGTGAGCTGATAAGTTGACTTCTGAAGAAGAAAGGAAATCTAGAAATCATTATAATTATAAATTATTGATGTTCCTTTCCAGATGCAACAGAGGTAGTAACATCTAGCCTTAAACTCTTTAGCCACACCAATATGCCATAAATAATCAAGTGTATTTAACAGAATCTATGACTCACAGTTGCAACCAATAATTTTATTAATATAAATTAGGGAAAAGTCCACCTTCCTCTTAACTTCCTATGTGAACAAGACTGAATAACTCTAATTTTTATGTGAAGCTGGAAGCAGGCTCAAGAAAGAGGCAGTGGAGCCTTCTGGCTCTTTTGCATGTGACGTGAGTATAACCAGTTGTCCTGTCCTGAATGAAGAATATGGTACAACTGCAGTCATTGTGCAATATCCGACTTCTCCTTCGCCTAACAGGATTTTCAGGCACTTGTCCCTTTAAGTAGTTGTAGTCTCAATGAATTGTATTAGTGCAGCTTCATCTACAGGATTCTGCATTTTTGAATCATTCTCCTTCGTCTTTTGGCATTTTTCTTATTCCCAAAGACTCCACCTGCAAAGAAGGGATTTGTGGAAACCACAGCAGCCTGTACTTCCCCAGTTCTGTTTCAGGGAGAGGGTCAGGGTCCATTTCTAGCTACAAAATTACAGAAAAAGGTCAGTTTCTAGTTGACCTCCCAACCAAAAGGAAGTACCAGCTGTGTAATTTGTCCAGGAAACTCTAATCTGAATATTTCAAAGATGTACAAGCTTGATAACCTCATAAATATCAACTAGGTCAATGATGTTTTCTGTGGTAACTACTCTGCATGTTTCCACGATGAAATGTACTTTTAAAATTACTGAATCAATGGAAAGAAAAGATCAGTATCATCTAGGTAGAATTTCACATTGTACCTCAGAAATTCAAAACTGATTTTAATCATCAGTGGAAGTCTATCCAGGACATATGTCCTGGTTTACATAATACATTCTGACATAATATAGTCAAGGGTATTAGTTTAAATAAACTTTCACATAAATACAGTTACCTATGAATGCCCCAAAGATTGGTGCTTAGTTTTCTTGGTCCAATCAATCTGTCTGATTCTAGAATTTATTTGCTGCTCCAATAGTACAAGTTGGAGTATATATAAGTCATGCTATGCCCCCCCCCCCACCTTGGGAATCCAAGTTATTTTCAGATTTACAACATGGCCTGAATGACATAGATTCCACAGTTACAAGCTAGAAATCACCTTCTCAGTTATGTAAAACCACATGAATCATATATGGCAGAACTTCCTAACACTTAGGGTTGGGGTACACTGAAATTTGTCTTCATAGCAACCCGCAGCAAATGAAAGCAGGTGCGCACGTTGATGGGACCAGGGATTTCTGCTTTCCCCAGCTCCTCCCACAAACCTGAGGACTAAGAGTATCAACATCTTGGTACACTGAGGATCTACTCTCAGGCACATAGGTTCTTTATTTTAAGCTATTTAAAGCTCATCCAAGCAGTCCATTAAGTGGCCCAGATTCTCATCACCTGTAATCAACCATCACATGTTATGGTAGAAGAAAATCCTTGGAGGGACCATTCAATTCACACATGAGACAACTAAGAGGGGAGCGGTAGCATGATAGAGTAGGGAAGGGAGGGACTTTGAGAACAGAAGTAGGCTCATTTTGGGGCTACTGTTGAGTACGTCTACAACCTCAGGCATGTACTAAGCCACTTGGAGTCTCCCCACCCTCCTCTGCAAAACGGGGATAATTATACTACTGTAGGGACATATTTTAAGATTAATGTGCCTGAACAGCATCCCTGGTGTGGTATGTCACATGTAATTGATCGCTAATTTGCTAAGTGATTGACCCCATTTAAAGAATGAGATGTACAGCCTGAACTAGAAATCTCCACCCAGTGCATTGTTCGTGTATTGTGATGAACCTTTGGTTCTAGGTGACCTTTTTCTTCCATGTACTTGAGTCCACTTGTATCATAGCTCACCTCTGCAATGGTTTTCAGTTCCCTTGCTATTTTACCATAGCAAGTTAATCTGGGGGAGAGAGATTCTTTCCTAATAATCCTGAACACAGTATGTGTAGATAATTTATGGTTTCACAGCACATTCACAGACTTGGGATCTCTGAAGAACCTTGAGGAATTTCTACAGATAGGTTTTGTCCACCTTCAACATGTAGATGAGGCAGCCACAGACAAAGTTAAGTTTGGCAAAATCCCATTGCGTGCTTGTGACAGGAGGCAAGCGGAGATCTTCGGCCCCTAGTGTTGGGCTTCACTGCTTGAAGTGTCTCACTGCTGCATCTTGCAGCTGACTACAGATAAACGTGCTTATGGATCATATTCCTAGCCACAAGTTTGGGTCAGGATGTAAATGATTAGAGAAGCAAGAAAGAGACAAGAGCTGATGGTGGAAAAGTTAGCTGAGAGATGTGGTGGAAGCAGACATAACAAGAAACTGTAGGCTGGGAGCTAGGAAGGCTTCTCCAGATGTTTTCAAGCCATCAAGTATAATTTTAATTTACTGAAAGAATCATGTGATGTGAGGCCCCTGTGAAGTGGCAGGATGCCATCTAACAGTATCATACTTTGCCAGAGGCAGATCACATTCTTCTAGTGTGTAGAGAAGGTGAGAGAAGTATTTTACCAAGCCTTACTTACCTCTTAATTAAACTACGAGTAGAAGTGAAATATACGCACAAAGTTGAAATGATCAGCTTTAACCAGATTTTGAGATAATCTTAATTAATATATGAAATAAAAATTTAAAAAGAATAAAGGAGTAAGCATTTGGTATACTGGTTAATAGGCTAGTTGAAATGCTCATGTCCCATATTGGAGAGTTTGGGTTAAAGTTTGGGCTTCACTCTTGATTCCAGCTTCTGCTAATTTATATACTGGGAGGTAGCAGTTCATGGCTCAGATAGTTCAATTCCTGCTACCCATGTGGGAGACCTGGAATGAATTCCTGGCTCTTGAGCATCTAGGGAATGAACCAGAGGATGCAAGAGCTCTCACTAGCTCTCTTTCTTTCCCGGCCTTTTAAATCAATAAATGAAAATGAAAAAAAAAAAAACCACTAATACATGTTATAATCGTTTAGAGAACTGATTTATCCTGTAAGATTCCCAAATTTATTTACCTTGTCTTGCAAACAGGAACTGAAAAAATGAAGTTAAGGTTAACATTAAAAACATATTGCCTTATTTTGGGGAGTCTACGAACCAAGTTGAATTGTATCAAAATCAATGTGCAATTCAAAGTTGAGTCTTTGGGGTGGTATTGTGGCCTAGCAGGGTAACCTGCCACTTACAATGCCAGCATCCCATATGGATGCTCATTTGAGTCCCGTTGCTCCACTTCTGATCCAGCTCCCTGCTAATATGCCTGGGAAAGTAGTGGAAATGGCCCAAGTCCTTGGGCTCCTGCCACCCGTGTGGGAGGCCCAGATGAAACTCCTGGCTCCTGGCTTTGGCGAGGCTCAGCACTGTCCATTATGGCCATTTGGGGAGTAAACCAGCAGATGAAAAATCTCTCTATCTCTATACCTCTGCCTTTCAAATAAATAAAACAAATCTTTTTTTTTTTAAAAAAGTAGAGGGTTGACTTAGTGAGTTGTCCCCAAATCCTTCAGTGGGAACTGGCAAGATGCCACCTGTCCTGGAGAGCACTGCTTTTTTTTTTTTTATTTCACAGGCATAGTTATACAGTGATAGAGAGAGAAAGGTCTTCCTCCATTGGTTCACCCCCCAAATGGCCACTAAGGTCGGCACGCTGTGGTGATCTAAGCCAGGAGCCAGGTGCTTCCTCCTGGTCTCCCATGCGGGTGCAGGGATCTAAGCACTTGGGCCATCCTCTACTGCCCTTCCACAGCAGAGAGCTGGAATGGAAGAAGAGCAACTGGGACTAGAACCCGGCACCCATATGGGGTGCCGGTGCCGCAGGTGGAGGACTAACCAAGTGAGCCACGGCACCGGCCCCAGAGCACTGCTTTTTGATCAATAAATTACTCATTTGTTCAAGGATAATTTTTGTCACGTAAGAGAGGTTGCACTAGCCTGTGGCTTAACTTTTTTTTTTTTAATTTACTTTTGTGACTTTAGTAGAATATCTACTAAATGTAACAAACGGTAATAAATAGTAAAAAATAAAACCCTCACATTATTGAACCCATGTATATATCAAATACTATGCTGGATGTTGTGTCTGTGCAAGTACACATTGACTGAAATCTATACTACCACCAGACAAAGTGAATATTGTAAAGTTTCACTCTATTATTCTATTTTATTTTCAAAATTTATTTACTTATTTGTTTGACAGGCAGAATGACAGGAGACAGACACGGCTCCCATTCACTGGTACACTCCTTCAATGATCACAATAGGTAGAGTTAGGCCAGAGTAAAGCTGGGAGCCAGAGACTCAATCCAGACCTCCCACATAGGTAACAGGAACCCAGGTACTTGCACCATCACCTGCCATCTCTCAGGGTGACCATGAACAGGAACCTGGATCAGGAGTGGAGCTGGGACACAAATTCAGGTAGTCTAATATGGTGCATGGATGCCTCAAGCAGTCTTAATCACAAGACCAGATGCTGGTCGCTGTGAGTCTCATAATATTTAAGGGGGAAACTGAGGCTCAGTTCATTGTGATTGGACAAGATTATAATCCAGTCTTATTCATCTCCAACCCCTGTGTCCTTGTTTTCATGTTACATCTTTTGAAGGAATATAGAGATGTTTAACATTCAAAAAGTCCATTTAAATAACCATGTAACTCACTCATTTATTCCACAAATTTTATTGAAATTTCATTATGTTTTGGGTATTGTTTGAAGAGCTGAGTCTACACTGATTAATAAAACCAAAAAAGGGCCCTGCCCCTTAAGCAGTTGTACTATTTTGCAGTAGTTTGTTTGGTAGTACTTTGGTAGCATCAAAGTAAGGAGAAACGCATACATGTTCTTGATACACTGTAAGCCCTCAAATGCTTACTGTAAGAAAAGAAAAATAATACTGTGGAAATACGAATAGAATAGAGCCTTTCTCATTATGGCATTTTGTCTCTAGGTTTGTAAAGGCCTTTCTTATGGAGACATTTCTTTCAACTCCTTTGAAAGACAGAAACAAAGTCAGTCCTTCCCAGATGGATTTATACTTGGAAGACTGAAGAACCCACATAGGTGATCTCTTTGAGAGATCTTTGTCAACTACACAAAAGACTTATTTACATTAGGAATAATGAATATGAGAATATGCCCACCTTTGCAATGAACCACTTAAAATCCTGATGGCATGAGAAGCACAGATATGCTCTATATCTAGAAATTGACTATTTTGTGATTAATATTTTAAAATATTATTAGTCAACCCAGGATTAAATGCTATTTCTGAGTATTTACTTTGGAAAACGTAATCTAAGAGTGCTTAAGAATAACAGTATCTAATTAATAAACACTTGTACTCATTCCCCCCAAATATGCTTTTTCTTCATTAAAATATAATTGAATAAACTTTGAAAACTATTGTCCTGGGGTTTCTGTATTTAGTCTGTGCTTGAACTTATCTCTCTGGCAGCCTCTCTGTGATGCTAAGCCTCATCAGTTTTGGAACTCAACAGTCACTATCATTTCTTCCCATTCATTTCTAACTCCGACCTGGCTTTGCTGCACCTGTTCTTACTACACATGAATCTCCGAGTGAAAGATAATCATATTCAACTGCCACTCCTTCTGACAGTGAAGAAGCTCTCTGTCAAGTGGAGAACTTAGTGGTGGAACTTTCAAGTTCTTTTAACTGGGTTTAGTGTAACTAGACTTGCCCACATGTGCCTGAAAGAGTGTCGAAAGGAAAAGATCAAAATAAAGGCACAAATGAAGCCAAGAATAGTAGCCCATTGTTCGTGACTCTTAGATCCTTTTTTAAAAAAAATGTAGTGACTGACAAGGTTTCAAGTGCTCGCCTTTCTTGACAAAGGCTAACTCAGTGTGTTGACAGAATTGTGCAAAAGTGCCTTACTGTAGTGCCAAATAAAACAATACGATATAAGCCCCAATTAATGTTGCATTGACAAATACAATTCAATATTTCTCAGGCTTTCTTTATTTGGGAGCCAATAAAATTATATCTAGCAGAGCTGAGCATTCAAATTAATTCAAATTACCCAAGACAAATTTTTTCATTTCACTTGAGATGTTCATATTTTATACTTGTCTTTTGGACATCTTCTACTGCGGTATCATCAACTTTCTCATTATTTATTAAACTCTTACTGACATTTTTGTCCCTCTCTTTATCCTATTTTACTTATAGCCCAAGGTTTGCAGAGCAGAAGGAAGCCTCACATTCAGACTTTGCTAAGGGACAGTTCACTTAAAGAAAACTGTCAATAGCTCAAGTTTCTGACTTGCAGGTTGGAAATTACTCTACCAACTTAGTTCAAGTATTAAGAAGTGAGTTTAGGTGGTAGAGGCCAAGCCAATACATAAAAATAGAGGCCCACTTGTGTTGCATTTCCAGGATGGAGACTTATTTCCTTCCATGATTCCTCCCACATAGGTAGAACCAAGGGTCATCCTTGGAATCCTCTGTGACATCAAAGGAAACATTATATTGCTGACTCCCTAATGTTTGGATCTGGTAGAATTAGTGAATAAATTTCAGACAAGTCTCTCCTTTCCAGAAATGTTTATAAGGGTGCTTCAAGAAGTTCTTGGGAAGGTAGAATTAAAAAATAAATTTATTATTGTGCAAATAATTTTGAAATGCATGCATATAAATTTGTCAGCAAAAATTCATGAAAAATGAACAGTATGAAAAAAACAATGCATGGATTTCAAATTTTTTGCAGCAAAATAAAATTGCTTAAATTCATTTTTCATGAACATTTTGAAGTATCCTTATATTCATAGAAAGATATATATACATAAACTTATGTAGATTTCCATATGTAGATTTTCATATAAATATCTAGATTTCTATATATAGAAACTTATGTAAGAAACACATAGAAACTTATTTAGAAATATTTATTGATCTTGAAATTTTGAAAAAAAATATGGCAGTAATTCAGTTTGTATGGTAGAGGAAAGACTACTAGGCTCCAAGCTAAAAAGCATGGCCACTTATTAGTCATGGATTTCTGAACAACACATGCAATGTGTCTAAACTCAAAGTAGTTTACTCATGGTACAATAATGATGAAAGTAACTCCTGTCCTACTAAGTAGGTTAATTGTGATCATGAAATTAATTTATGTTTAAGTGACTAAAAACCTGTGAAGGATATAGGAAGACAAGTGGCAGAATCAAATCCTTCAGTGATCATATCCCCACACAAACATCAATTTGAGCAACTGTGCATGCCTGGAAATGCCTTCACAAGGGCTAAGGAAACAGGTGAGAGATCACAGTATCTGATTTCCACATAATAATAAAACCTGTGAAGCCCTCTGTAACAATAAATTATTGTTACTAAATATGACACCTTCCTTCTCTTGTCTGCAGTAGTCACTAACTTAGCTTACCTGCTAAAGGATCTCTTTTATGAAAGTATTTTGGAAGCAAAAGGAAAATTCTATTTGATCTATGAGAGTACTTCAACTTGTTCATGGAAGAGGCATAGTATGAGAAAAAACTGTGCATGGATTAAAAATATGCACAATAAACATATCTTTTAATTCATTTTCTATGAATTATTTTAAGTATCTTTGTATAAAAATTTTATAACATTTACAGCTAACCAAGCAACGAAATGAATTGGGTGGATAATTATGCATGGAAGAATGTTTATAGAGGATGGGTTGGGGGAGATCCCTGTTCTTCACTGCCAAGACAGATGTGTGTTTAGGATGGTAGGCCAGGCAACAGGTGTCAGCTTTGCTATCTCAGACCAGCGTTCCTTCCTCTGTTGTTCTGGAAAAACCATAGAGAATCTCAGCAACCTACAGCAACCTGGAGTTGGGATCTTTTCCTATCAGTATATTGACAAGCTGAGATGACCTCGATTAAACCCAAAATTGAGCAGAGTTATTTATCTGAACTGGTTTGTACTCACCCCTTGGGTATCAGGATTAGTAGCTATTTTCATGGCCTACTAGATTCAGCGACAAACATGTAGGGCTACCTCTCCTGAATAAGCAACGCTCCGTAGGTGTGTCAACTTTCCTTATCTTGCTTTCTTCCTTTGACCAAAGAGGTTCAGATGTGTTTGCTGGGATCTCCACTCTGATCAACCTGCACATGCATACACTGCCCACAGCTTACACTCTGACACGTGATATTTTGTAGGTGACCTAGCCGCCACCCACAAATGTCAGTCACTGGCTCTTCTTCAGAGCCCAGGTCAGAATGGCTGGGAGCCCTGGTGCCTCTTAGTTTCCCAGGAGCAGCCAGTTTGTGCTATGTCACACGTTGGTGTGAGTTTGCTGAAAATCTGTCCAACTCCCTCACTTAAAGTGTTTCTCAACCGTGATTTCTGGATTCTGAAGCAGAGCAGAATTCCTTGTATTTTTATAGTTCTGAAACTCCTGCTCCAAAATCCAGTTGCATCTTTGTGTTACTCAGTCACTATGTACCCTAGCTGTGGCATTCTCTGTTTCTAGTAGTTTCATAGCTCTTTTCTGAAAGGAGGTATAAAATATTTCTGCCACAAATAAAGATGCATAGACCACTGGAATAAATTTGTGACATTTTCCTGCCAAGATGTCCCATATTAACTGTTTGAGATTGGTAAAGTCATTTTACAACAGTAAGTAATAAAATTATGGCAGTGTTTTGGTGCATTTTCTGGTTTTTATATGTTCACAAGGCACTTGCTAAAAAGGTGACTAAATCTGTGATATATTAATCATATTTATGTTTCCTAAAACCAAATTCTGGTCCAATTACACTTGGGTAAGTCTTACATCTTTGATATAAATAATTTATATTTTCAAAAATTTGCAGGTCAGAAATTTTGCTTAATATTTGAAAAATTAATCTCTATTTCATATGCAATTAAATGCAGAGGAAATTTTCCAGAAGAGTAACATTGCACTTGAATGATCACTGATAGAATTTATGGAATGCTGTTAAATATCTTAAGATGTATTTCTTATCAACATATTAAATATGCATACATTTGGAGAATTTAGTTTAGAGGCAAAATTAAATGTTAGAAGAAAAAACATTCTCAGCCATAAAAAAGCCTGCTTTTATATAACACTTGCATTACTGAATTCACATATTTCTAGAAGTGCAATATTTTTCAATTGATGTACTAACAAATTTAGACATATGCTTTCATATAGATTTATCTTGCAAACATCTTAAAAGCCACTTCTGAGAATATGATAAACTTCTTTTTCATGCATTTATCTTTCAAAAGTCTATAGTGAATATTAATTGCTTTAATTAACAAATATTTAATGATGTTTGGAGTTTTATAAATTTCAAGAAACCTAAATATCCAACACAAGATTAGTTAATTAAACCAACCAAGTTTATGTTTTGGGAATAGATTCTTGGCTGCATTGTGAAAAATTAATTTGGGGGTGCAGATATGTGTGCAGGAATCTTAGTAGAGATACTGTTGCAAACTTTATGGGAATTAAGATAACAGCAATAAGCTTAGAGTGAACATACAAGAGAAAAATTCATATTCTAGAGCAAGCTTAGATGTGCATATGAAAGATATTTTAGACATTTTGAGGTAGAGGTGAGTTATTTTGATGCCATTGGTAGAAGGTTGTAGAGCAGTACTCTCCAGAAGAATTTTTTGCTTTGATAAAAATTTTCTGTATTTACCTACATGTGGCTAATGAGAACTTGAAACTGAATTTAAAATATGTCAAATTTTAATTAGTCTATCCAGTGTTTTTTCATTGGACATCACAGCTCCAGGTATTTATTTACTCATTAAGGATTTATTTATTTATTTGAAAGGCAGAGCAACACAGACAGAGGAAGAAAGAGAGAGCGAGAGAGAGAGAGCGAGAGCGAGAGCTAGAGAGCTAGAGAGCAAGGAGGGATCTTTCACCCACCGGTTCAGTTCCCAAATGCCTGCAACATCCAGAGCTGGGTCAGGCTAAAGCCAGGAACCAGGGGTTTCATTCTGGTCTCACACATGGGTGGCAGGGATCCATGAACTTAAGCCATCAACTTCTGCCTTCCCAGGCACATTAGCAAGAAACTGGATTGGAAGTAGAGAAGCCTCAACTCAAACCAGTGCTCTGATTATGAGAAGCCAATGTCATAAACAGTGGCTTAATCTGCTGCACTACAGTGCTGGCACTGCTCCAGATATGTATCTGCTAGGGATGAGAGAGGCATGTGTTGGAGATGTAGTTTTTTGAGGTTTTAGTTATGTGCTGATTTATTAGATAATTAGCTAGTGGGGCTTGCATAATGAGAAGATTGGCAGAGCGAAGTCTGAGAAAGAAAACCAGCGATTAGCCATAGGGTGTCAGGAAACCCAGGAGAGCAAGTTAGTTTGGGAATCAAAGATATTGAGAGTCAAGGTAAGATTAAGTCAAGAGTCAAGTAGGATGAAACATTCTGGAAAGGTTGACGTGAGGAAACAGGGGTTGGAATGTATTTGGGTTGGATTTGGAGTTGACTAGATACAGATGTTCTAAGAGGCAAACATATTTGCTTCCTTTCAGAGTGAAGTTGTGTAGTCTCTGTAAAAAGCTGAAGCATGGAAACTCATTCTGTCCCCTTACTACTGTGTCCAAATCCTTGATGCAGCTACTTTTCATGAGACTTGGTGGCTTGTGCCAGCCAGGAAGGAAACCTGTTTTACAAGTGCAAGGAACTGCCTTTTTTCCCCCACTTTGATGATATCAGTCAAGAACCTGAGATTTGTTTACCATTTCAGTAGGGCAACTCCAGTGAAGGGGCAGAGATGAAAGAAAAGTGGAACCCGAAAAAAGGAAGACAGACTCAAAACATCCTCTGCCTCTCCCACCTCCAGCCAAGAAGAATGATTATTAAAACAAAACTCATAGACACAAGCCTATTTTAGGAACATTAAGACTGGGAAGATGCAAATAGTTCTGTGTTTATCTGTAAATTGTGCTTTTTCAGGGTCAGCATGATGTGGTGGAATGAACAATTGAACTGATATTCCATCTGATAGACTTGGGACTTGGGTGGCTGTTTCTATTGTGAACGAATTATTTAACCTCAGCAAACATGCAACTTTAGCTATACTGGTTACAATTAGTATTAGAACTAGATTAGTGATCATGTTTATGTGTTCACCTTTAAAATTCTATTAGTATAAAGGTCAAGTTAAAATAATATCTGACATGCTACAGTAGATCTGGATGCATGAATCCTGTGATAAATTTTGTTGACCTGCCTCACAAAAATTCACTCACTATTTCAATAAATACATTTTAAATGATCTTAATGTTTGTGCTGGTCATCTGTATACAGGAAAACAATATTAAAATCGTACAGATGAGCTATGCAAAATGAAAAAAAAACAGAAAATACATCGTCATTTTCAAATTCTACCCCCCCATCACAAATGATGAGGTTGATTCTAGATTGAGAAACTATATGACAAATTTCATTTAAAAGAAACTGTTAAAGGCTTCTTAATGGTGCTGGCAGGTAGACAGTGCAGTGGGTTAAGATGTGCTACACTTCATCTTTGCTTTCAATTCTTATTCAGTGATAAGGAAGAAAATAGTAGGGTTTTCCAGAGAACCAGAACCAGTAGGATGGGTATAGATATACAAGAGGAGACTTATTATGGAAATTGGCTCATGTGATTATGGAAGAAGCCCCATGATCTGCTGTCTACATGCTGGAGTAGCAGGAATGCTGATGTCACTTAGTATAAGTCTATAGGTCTGAGAACAAGGGAAGAATCCCATGGAGCATTGGGTTAAGCTGCCACCAGGGAGGCCCACATATTATATCAGACTGCCTGATTCAAGTCCCAGCTACTCAGTACTTCTGGTCCAATTTCCTGATAATGTGCCTGGGAGACAGCAGATGGGTTCCTGCCACCCGTATGTGAGATCCAGATGGAATTCCTGGCTCTTGGATTTGGCCTTTGTTCTGACTGTTATGAACATTTGGGAAGTAAACCAGTGGATGGAAAGTCTTACTCTCTTTGTGTATCTCCTTTCTCTGCCACTCTGCTTTTCAAACAAACAAACAAACAAACAAATCTTTAAAAAAATAAAAGAGATCTGAGAACCAGGGGAATCAATGTGTAAGTCCCGGATGCAAAGGCTGGAGAACCTGGTGTTTTGATGTCCATGGGCAGGAAAAGAGAGACCTCTTAGCTCCAGAAGAAAGAAGAGCTTTGATTTTTCTCCACACTTTTATTCTCTGCAGACACTCAAAGAATTGGATGAGGCCCAACTACATTAGGTAGAGTGGATCTTTTTTACTTAGATGACACATTCTGATGCTGATCTCTTCCAGAAACACCCAAACTAACACAGTAGAAATAAAGGAAGGAAGGAAGGAAGGAAGGAAGGAAGGAAGGAAGGAAGGAAGGAAGGAAGAAGTGAATGAAACAGGGAAGGAAGCAGAGAGAGAATGATGGAGGTAAGCAGAGAAGGGAAGAGGAGAGGGAAGGGAGAGGAAGGAAGGGAGGGAGAGAACCAAGATGGCTGAATAGGGAAAAGACATGCTGATTTTGACCATGGGAAGATACCAGAACTGGGAGGGAATTGCATTAACAGATGACAGTTGGAAATAATCTTGCACTGGAGCATCCATTGGAAGAAGAGAGACTCTGTGGAACAGTGGGGACTGTAGCACCACACAGCAGCTGGTGGTAGTACCACATTGCCAGTGACTCCCGCAGGTGGTAGCTGGTGGGGATGCTAACCTCTCAGAGCAAAGTGAGAGGAACCTGCAGCAGCCCAGCTCCACCAGTGATACTGTCTGATGGGGAAAGCTCCTGGGGCCCCTTGACTTTGAGTATGACCCAAAGCGCTGGTGGTGGGGGCAGGGTATCGACCTAACCCTAAGAAGGGAGAGCACTTTGCTTTCCTCCCCTCCATCCACCAAAAACACTAGCCACCAGGAAGAAGGAAATGCCATTTTGATAAGGTGACTGGAAGCTATTGCAACCCATGTGCCACTGATGGATTATGTCAGATGGATAAATCTTCAGTCTCCACTATGAACGTGGCTTGTATAGCTGGAAGAGGGCAGCATGCGTACTTAGGTGTGTGAAGTAATGGCACATGACTCCCTCCTCTCCAGACTCAAGTTACCAAGGCAGAGCACTGATCAACCTCTGTTGGGCAGGCAGCTGGCTCCAGGAATGGAGTGGCTGTCTCTGCAGATGGGGGCAGGGGCTCACAGGACAGAGAGTAGATCCCCTGCTCCCTCTGACTGTGGGAGCCCTGTGCCCTGTGGGAATCCTGTGACTGTGTTCTAGGGCATGAGGTGTGGCTAGGTTTTTGGGCAATCACTGGTCCTAGTTCCAGAGTCTCAGTTTTCACTGAGTACTGGGGAGGGTCATCAAAGATGGCTCTGCACTCACATGGAGGAATGCTTAGATCATTTGTATGCATCTTGTACCTAAGTGGGTGGGGTGCACAGGTACTGTGAGTTCACCCTGGGCAGCCGGTTCACCTTGGTGGAGAAGGGCTGGAGCTGTGAACATGCCAGCTGGAGTGATCATACCCTCCCCCCTTACTGATGATAGAGGAGATCTATCATGCCCAATTTGGATGTCACTCTGGACACTTGCTCCAACCTTGAGAACTGGCCAGAGCTCCCTGGCACAGCCAGCACAGCACATACCCCTGGATATCTCTGAAGGAGCAGCCACACCACTTAGTCAAAGGGACATATTTCAAAGAACAAAGCCATCAGATGAAAAAAATCCAACAAAAGTTTCCACAAATGCATAAAAACAAATGTAGAAATACAAGAATCATGAACCAGGAAGACAATATGACTCCCCAGAAGGAACACATTTTAATGTTTCAATATTAGACTATGAAGCAGAAGAGTTGATGAAATGCCTGGAAAGGAATTTGAAAGAATAGTCATAAAATTACTCAAAAGACACAGAAGCAAATACATGATTTAAAGAAATCCACACATAAGACAATTGAGTAATTCTGCCAGGAGATGGAGATAATTATTAAAAAATCAAAATGAATATTCTTTATTCTTCCTCACTAAGTGAGCTAGAAGATATCTTTGGAAATGTATCAAACAAAAAAAAGAAGAAGGAGAAGAAGAGGAGGAGGAACAGGAAGACAAAGAGGAGGAGGAAGAATGAAAGAATGAAGGAAGGAAGGAAAAGAAGAAGAAAGTAAAAGCAAGCAAACAAAAACAAAGACAAAAAACGAAGAAAGTAGAAAAGCCAAAAGAGTGTTCAAGATTTATGTGATACTATCAAACAACAAACTGTATGTGTCTTAGGAGATCCAGAAGGTATGGAAAGACAGAATGGATTAGAAGATCTATTCAGTGAAATAATAGCATAAAATTTCCCTAGTTTGGAGAAAGATATAGACATTCAATTGCTGGAAGCACATAGAATTTCTAATGGACATGATCAGAAAAAATCTTCACCGCAGCACACTATAGCTGATTTTTATGAAGTAAAATGTAAAGAAAAGATTCTAAATTGTGCACAACAGAATAAGAAATTGCTTTCAAAGGATCTCCAATGAGAATGAAAGCTGATTTCTTATCAGAAACTCTAGTGTCTAGGAGAGAATGAAGAGATATAGTCCAGGTCGTAAAAGAAAAACACTGTCAACCTGGAATACTGCAAGCAGGGAAGCTATCACTTATAAATGAAGGTGAAATAAAGACCTTCCAAAGAAAACAGAAATTGAAAAAAGATTTGTCACAACCTAGGCAGTCTTCATGATACATAAAGATGTGCTACACAAAGAAATGGGGAAAGATAATCAGCATTATTAAAGAAAGTGAAGGTAAAAAACCCACAAGTGAAAGCCCAAAGGAGGTTCAAAACAAACAGTATAGATACTTACAGAAAAATGGAAGGACCAAGTCAAGACATTACTTATTAATAATAACCTTGAATATAATGAATAACCTCTCCAAGTAAAAGATACAGACTGACTGAATGGATGAAAAAGCAAGACCCAACTATATGCTGCCTACAAGAAACAGACCTCATCAACAAAGATATACAGACTGAAAGTAAAAGAATGGAAGAAGACATTCTCTGCAAACAGAAATAAAAAAATGAGCAAGAGTAGACATCCTAATATCAGACAAAATATATACTTTGACAACAGATGTTAAGAGAGACAAAGAAGGGCCTTATGTAATGATTAAAAGATCTACTCAACAGAAAGAGGTGACCTTAGTAAATGTATATGCACTCAACTTTAGACCACCCAACTATTTAAAACAGAGATATGGTGTCCAATACAATAATAATGGAGGATTTCAATATTCCATTATCGTCAATGGACAGATCAACTAGAAAAACTAGTCAACAAAGAAACATTAGGGATAACCTACACTGTTGGCCAAATGGAGTTTATTGATATCAACAGAACATTTCATCCCACACAAGCAGAATACACATTCTTTCCATTGGTGTATAGTACTTTCTCTAGGATAGACCATATGCTAGGCTGTAAAGTAAGTCTCAACAAATTTAAAAAATTGAAATCATAACATGTTTATTTTCTGACTACAAAGGAATGAGGTTGAAAATGAACAACTTAAGAAACTCTAGAAAATATACAAGCATATGGAGACTGAAGAAAATGCTCCTGAATGAACACTAGGTCACAAAAGAATAAAAAATTCCTAGAAATGAATGAAGTCGACAGCATAATATATTAAAATTTATGGAATACAACAAAAGGAAAGTTAAAAAGGAATTATATAGCAATTATCGTCTACACTAAGAAATTAGAAAGACACCAAATGAGCTAACAGTCCATCACAAGGAACTAGCAAAAGAAGAAACCAAGTCCCAAATTAGTAGGGGGAAAGAAATAATAAAAGTTAGAGAAAAAAATAAACAAATTCAAATAAAAAATACAAAAGATCAATGAAATGAAGAGCTGATTTTTTTGAAAAATAAGCAAAATTGATACACCATTGGCCAAACTAACCAAAAATAGGGGTTGGGGGAGAAGACCAAAAGTAATAAAATCAGAGATGAAAAAGAAGATGCCATAATGATAACACAGAAATAAAATAATCATCAGGACTTACTACAAACAGCTATCTTTGAACAAGTTGGAAAATTTAGAAGAAATGGAAAGATCTCTGGACACATGCAATCTACCAAAATTGAGGCACAAAAACATAGAAAACCTAAATAGACCAATTAGCAAGATGCAGATGGAATCAATAATAAGGACTCTCCCAACAAAGAAAATCCTGGGATCAGATGGCTTCACTGCCAAATCTACAAAAGTTTAAAAGAAGAACTAATCCCAATTCTTAATCTATTCAAAACAATTGAAAGGGAGGAAGTCCTCCCTGACTCCTTCTCTAGGTAAGAATCACCTTTAATCCCAAAATCAGAAAAAGATTGAACAAAGAGAACTACAGACCAATATTCTTGATGAACATGATGAAAAAAAGCCTCAAGAAACTACTAATTAATTGAATCCTAATCAACATATCAAAAAGATCATCCACCAAGATTAAGCGGGATCTATACCTGGGATGCAGAGATGGTTCAATATGCAAGTCAATATGTGTGATGCATCACATTAATAAACTGAAGAATGAAACTCATTTGATTACCTCAATAGTTTCAGAGAGCATTTGATAAAATACAGCCTCCTTCATGATAAAAACCTTAGCAAACTGGATATAGGAGGAACATACATTGCCACAATCAAGGCAATTTAAGACAAACCCTCAAGCAGCATCGTATCGAATGCGGAAAACTGAAAGCATTTCCACTAAAATCCAGAAGCAAACCATGATGTCCACTCTCATCATTACTATTCAATATAGTTTTGTAAGTTTTAGCCAGAATCATTTTTACAAGAGAAAGAAATCAAAGTGATACAAATGGGAAAGGAGGGAGTCAAATTATCTCTGTTTGCAGATGGCATGATCCTTTATGTAGGAGAATGAAAAGCTGCCACTAGGAGATTATTGGAACTCATAAGAGAGTTTGGCAAAGTTGCAGAATATAAAATCAAAACACAAAAATCAATAGCATTTGTATATACAAACCATGCCAGCCAAGAACTTGTGAGATCAATCTCTTTCATAGTAGGTCCAAAAAATTTAAAAACATTAGGATAAATACGTCCAAGGACATGAAAGATCTCTACACTGAAAATTACAAACCATTAAAGAAGAAAATAGAAGAAGACACACACGAAAAATGGAAAAAGTCTTCCATGTTCATGGATTAGAACAATTAATATCATCAAAACGTTCTTACGACCCAAAGCAGTTTACGGATTCAATGCAATCCTAATCAAAATACCAAAGACATTCTTCTTAGATCCAAAAAAAGACCTTAAAATTCATTTGACAATACCAGAGAATTCAATGAGACAAAACGATCTTAAGCAAACAAACAAACAAAAACAAAGCTGAGGGTATCAATAGCAGATTTCAGGACATATTACAGGGCAGATATAATCAGAACAGTGTGGTACTGAAACAAAAATAGACATGTGGACAAATAGAACAGATGAGAGACACAAAAAATTAATCCACACATCTAAAACCAAGTAATTTTTGACAAATGAGCTAAAATTACTCCCGGGGGGAAGGATAGTCTCTTCAACAAATGGTGCTGGGAAAATTGTACTTACATGTGATGAAGTATGAAAGAAGACCAATGCTTTACAAAAATCAACTCAGAATGGATGAAGGATCTAAATCTAAGATCTGAAACCATTACATTAATGTAGGAAAATAAGGGAAACATTGCGAGATATTAGCATAGGCAAAGACTTCTTGGATAAAACCCTAGAAGCACAGGCAATAAAATCAAAAATAGACCCACGGGATTAGATCAAGCTAAGAAGCTTTGCACAACAAAAGAAACATTCAACAAAATTAAGAGGCAACTGATAGAATGGGAGAAAATATTTTCAAATTATACATCTGATAAAGGATTAATACCCAGCATACATAAGGAGCTCAAGAAACTCAACAAAAACAAAATAGTTAAGAAATGGGGTAAGGATATGAAAAGGCATTTTTCAAAGGATGAAATACAAATGATCAATAGACACATGGGGGCCAATGTGGTGGTGCAGTGGGTTAATCCTCTGCCTGAGGCGTTGGCAATCCATATGGTCACTGGTTCTAGTCCCAGCTGCTCCACTTCCAATTCAGCTCTCTGCTGTGGCCTGGGAAAGCAGTGGAAGATGGCTCAAGTCCTTGGGCCCCTGCACCCATGTGAGAGACCGGAAAAAGCTCCTGGCTCCTGGCTTTGGATTGGCACAGCTCCCGCCATTATAGCCATTTGGGGAATGAACCAGCAGATGGAAGACCTTTCTCTCTGTCTCTCCCTCTCACTGTCTGTAACTCTACCTTTCAAATAAAGAAATAAAATCTTTAAAAAAAATTGACATATGAAAGGTTGTTTAAGATCACTAACCATCAGGGAAATGCAATTAAAAACCATGTTGAAATTTTAATTCACCCCAGTTAGAATGGCTGTCATACAAAAATCAAAAAATAACAAATGCTCATGAGGATATAGTGGGAAAGGTACCCTAACACACTGTTGGTGTGAATGTAAACTAGTACAACCATTATGGAAGATAGTATGGAAATTCCTCAGAAATCTGAAAATGGATCTGCCATATGACCCAGCCATTCCATTTCTGGAAATCTATCCAAAAGAAATGAAATCAGCATATGAAAGAGTTATCTGTACCCTCATATTTATAAGCAGCTCAATTCACAATAGCTAAGATATGGAATCAATCCGGATGTCCATCAGCTGATGACTGGTTAAAGAAGTTATAGTGTGCATACATGATGGAAGACTACTCAGCCACTAAAGAGAATGGAATCCTGTCATTTGCGACAAAATGGATGCAATTGGAGACCATTATGGTTAGTGAAATGAGCTAGTCTCCAAAACGATGAATATATATTTTCACGAATTTGTGGTAACTAATATTTAGAGCACAAAAAGTATACATGAGTGAAATTGGCATTATGAAATTTGATTATTGTTTATATCTCTCAGTGGTTTTTCTACTTAATACTTGTTGAATTCTTCATTTAGTGGAGGATTAAGCTTGTGATTATAAAGTAAATTGAATGTATATCATTGCCAAAATTAAAACAAATATAAGAAATGAAGAAGAAGGGTGGGTAAAGTGAGGGAGGGAGGATAGGGTAGGAAGTATCACTATATTTTTAAGACTGTATATATGAAATCCATTAAATTTCTTCCCTTTGATAAATAATTTTTTTTGAAAAAGAGAGAAAAGGAAGGGAGGGAAAGAATGTAGAAAGAGAGAAAGAGAGAGAGAGAAAGAAAGAAAGAAAGAAAGAAAGAAAGAAAGAAAGAAAGAAAGACAAAGAAAAAAGTTTGATTCATTGATATAGTATTGCAAGAAAAAACTTGGTGTGGTAGAACATAACTAGAGTTTTGTCCTGCATCTTCTAGTAACTGTGTGACCTTGGGCAAGTAATCACACCTCTCTGGCCCTGTATTTTCTCATCAGAACCTTTTAAAAGTCCCCTGCAATTCCACAGTGTTATAGCATTGATGATGTGACTCACACGGCCCCGGACTGCTGGTTTGTAATGTTCAGAGAACAATAAAACATAGTTTTAGGAAAGCCCCTTATTCATTATTTCACCCTACTGCACATATTCCACTACAAAAAACCGTTTTCAGCTTGACTGAGGTGAAAAATACGAAGTCCTGAGATCCTGCCGCTCCTATTCCCTGGGTAACCCGCTCTGCTCCCATCACATTAGCCCTGGCAAGGAGATCTACTTAGAAGATAAAACCAAACCTGCTCTGGGGGAGCATGCAGGGAAAGTTACAAAATACCCTATAACACCAGACAGGTTAAAATTCATGTGTTTTCTGCATTTGATAAGTGCTCAATAAAGACTTTCATAATGAAAAATACCTTTCTGTATTTGGATAGCTTCAGGAGTCCTGTGGTGCCCCGGGTCACCTCTGCAAAAACTGGAGGAACACCTTTGTTAAGGAGATACCTCGTGCCAAACTCCTTAGACCAAAACCAACCAAAAAGAGATTTTCTTTGAAAATACCGTAAGTTTCTGAGACATAGAATGTTTTCCCCAATGGGCTCTTCTACAAATCTTTCCCTTTGGAGCAGGATTGTGCAATCGTTTCACTGTGAGGAGCTCCAGATTCATGCAAGTGCTCATTGGTGTCCTGGAATTAGGATGGGTCTACATGTGTGACATTTCCAGAAATCACAAGTTCAGCCTGTCATTAAAGACAGGGAGGGTAACAGGAGTTCACTCTGCTGGGTTTCCCAGGGTGCACATTACTTCTTTGTTTCATGTAAACATAGCTAAAATGATAGAGTGTGATGGCTCCTCTTAGAATGGCTGTATATTGTTTTCTTTTATTACAGAGATTGGTAAAACACTTTAAGTGATAACGAGGGACCAGAAGAAAAGCACTGCTTTCTTTTACTGTAATGCCGCGTGGGACTTTAAATACAGGTTTCAGGAAGAAGGGGTTGTTGTTTGGATTGTAGTGTCCTTGACCTTTGGATGCTAGAGCAGGCTCACCGGTAAGGACTTACATTGTTTATCCTTTTCACATCTTGATTATTGAGGCTACAATAAAGAACTTTCCCTCTTTTCACACAGAGGTTATTTCAAAGCCCATAGCTATTCAGTATGTACATTTCTTGGACGGCAGTAGAAACAATCCATTACCCTCCTATTCTAGCTAGTTATTTCCTCTTCTACATCTACTACTTTACTGAAACTACTCTCTTAACTGTTACTCCAACATGAATAATCTCAGTCAATCCTCATTCTCCCAGACAACAACTGAAGCTGAGTGTGATGCCCCTTCTTCCTTCTCCAAACCCTCCTCCTTTGCTGTGCCTGGCACTGTCACACTGCTTCTTCCCATTTCCTGTTTTATTTTTGTTACAATAATCTTTCTGCCTTCCTCCCTCTTTAGACTAGACATTTTCCATCCTCCACATTTTTGTTTTCTGGACTATGAGCTCTTTCCTATGGTTTTATCTACTGTTTCTGGCAACTGAAAATCTGTTTCACTCTGATTTGAGGTGTGAGTTGAACTTGTGAGCTTCCAATTGCTTTCTATATGTTTATAATGTGTGTATTTGGTGCCAGGTGAGTGAAAATTGTGTTTGCAGTGAGCATATTTTGTCGAAACATTACTGGTAGCTTTTAGCTGTGAAAGTAGACATTCCCTTTGGAACAGATCTTTGCTTTCTTAAGCTGTACAGATATAAGGCTAGTAGTTAATCTTGGGGTAGTTCGAATGATGGTAAAGCTATCTAAGATAGAGCTGTCAACTGTTCTGTTTAAGAAGGTAAAATATTTTCATGTATCTATGTGGACACTACAGATTGTTTTATGACAATAAATTTAAAAATTCAGATGAAATAAAGAAGTATTTGAAAACCACGGCTTGTAAACATTGATGCCAGAGAACAAAGTCTTTATTGCTGTTTTAAAGAAATTGAATTCCTCATTTAAAACTTTCTTAGAAAGAAGTATCCAGGCCTGCTGAGTGCTCCAGATATCTAAGGAAGAAACACTACCAATGGCCAGTTACCAGGCTATTACATAAAAGGATCTGCAAGCTAATCTTACTCATGAATAGAAAGGCAAAAATCCTAACTACACTATTAGCCACAAGAATTCCACGATATAGTAACATGCACACCATAACACCACACAAAATGTAAATTCCAAATGGATTAGAGCCCCAAGTGAGAAAAGTAACTCAATAAATCTAGATAATAATAAGAACATTGTAGTGACTAAGATATTCTTGAACAGGCAAATAATTTTTTGAGATTGCTTTCCTTCTTTCTTTGAAAGGAAGAGAGAGAGAGAGAGAGAGAGAGAGAGAGAGAGAGAGAGATCTTCTATCTGCTAGTTCATTCCTCCAAATGACTGCAACAGCTAGGTCTGGGCCAAGCAGAAGCCAGGAGCTGGGAATTCTGTCCTTGTCTCCCACACAGGTAGCAGGAACCCAGGTATTGGGCCATCTTCTGCTGCTTTCTCAGGCGCATTAGCAGAAGTTGGATCAGCAGCTGAACAGCTGGAACTTGAACAGTGCTTTGATACAGGATTCTGGCATTGTAGGAGACAGTTTAATCCACTCGCCACAACACTGCCCCGGGCAAAGATTTCTTAAGGAGGACATAAGAGACTCTAATTATAAAAGAAAAGATGGATAAATTAGACTACATTACAAATTAATATTTTCAATGACAAGGAGGTAGGAACACTTATTACCTTGATTTGATCAGTATAAATTATATACGAGTATTAAAATATCATGCTGTACCCATAAATATATATATCATTATTATGTTAATTTTAAAAGAAAAAAGGGGTGGACATTTGGTCTAGTGCTTAAGTTGCCAGTTAAGATGCCCCTATCTGACATGAGAGTAGCTTGTTGAGTCCTGGCTCTAGCTCCTAACTTTGGTTTCCTGTCAAAGTGCACCCTGAGGCATATGGGTGATGGCCAGGTACTGAGGCTGTGGCTACCCTTGTGGGAGACCTGGATTGTGTTTCCAGCTCCCAGTTTTAGCTCTGGCCAGTCCTGGCTATTGTGAGTATTTGGGGAGTAAACCAGAAGATGGAGGTACTCTCGCATCAATCAATAAGACAAATTTTAAAAGAGAAAAACAAAAACCAAAAAACTAAAATTTTGTTTTTATTTTATTCCCTAAAAGATATATTTAAGAGAGTACCAAATAATTGTTATTAGCTTTAACATAAAAATCATAAAGAATGATACAGAAAACATTTCTTTTCAATGACCCAACTTAAGAATAAATAAAGCTTTATGTGGTGTGTATTACAGGTATAGCTGTTGCCTGCTGAGTCTCCTGTTTCCCATTCTCCAATCTAATTTTTATCTCATGCCTTCCTGTTCCCCAGGACTAACTGCTCTCTCTCCCTGCTCATCTCTCCCTGCAGGTCTTTATATTTTATAGGTGACGTAATTCCAAATAAGAGCTTCTTACTCAGGGTCCCCACAGGAATGTGGGAGCACACTCAGCAGCTCTGTGAAGGAGAGCTGCCAAAGGAACTATTTGCAGAGGAGTGGTAGGATGTGGACTAGAGACACTGAAATGAGCAGGGCTCTAGAACTAGTTTAGAGTTCCATTCCCCTCTTGCCTGAAGAGTCAAAAAGGCACTCAAAGAAAGAACACACTGGAAATAGGCTGCCTGATGGAGGTTTCAGTCTATGAAGCCTTATAGAAAGGAGTCAAGGGAATAGCATTGCTGATATCGCATTGCTGCCTCAGACTCCTCATTTGCAGAACTCAGTTGGGTGCAAAAGTCAGAGAACCCAGTGCTGCAGAGGACAGAGTTCCATGTGTAGTACAGTTAGGTGCAAGGCAGGTGTGCTCCCCTGTCCAACAGCCCACATTCATGCTACTCTGTGTGTTCTACTGTTACATAAAATTTATCATGATCTCTCTCTATACTTTTGCCACTTGTTTTCCCCCATACTTTTCCAGAACTTTTTCCAAACTTGGTATTTTTCCTAACATATATTTTTCCTTTCTACCTAAGATAAATTTAAGTCAAGAAGCACATTTTGCTCTGTTTCAGTCTTGTAGCCAAGAACGATCTCCAAATTTCAACATTGCACTGCTCTACTGGACAGCTTGCTGCTGAGTCTAGGCTCTGACTTTTTTGGGTATACCAGAGCTGGGATGATGTCACAGCAACTTCTGATGGCAACTGCCTTTGCTACATCCCCGCATTCTCTTCAGCTGGTTTCAAACTGTGTTTTAACATGAGTATATTGCAGAAGCCCAGGTCGTGAGGCTACACTGTATTTCCAAGAGATGCAGGGGAAGCAAGAAGTGTCTATTTTGGAGGGGTACAAATTCTATAAGAGAGGAAGGGTTAAAAACACCTCAAAATTAGCCAAGGAAGTGTGACAAGGCTCTATATCTATCTGAGTCCATTTTGTGTTGCTATGACAAAGTACTTATGACTGAGTACTTTATAAGGAAAACGGCTTGTTTGGCTTACAATTCTGTTGGTTGGAAAGTCCAAACAATATGGCTTCTGGCGCTTGGCTGTGTGACAACATGGTAGAGAAGCAGAAAGAGAAACAGCTGCATGCAGGAGGGGCACATGTTCACATGGGAAGCAAGAGAGGAAGAGCCAGGCACCCCTCCCACCAACCCCCCTTTTTAAAGCTGGTATAACAACCTGCGGCTGTAGAAACTAATCCATCCCCAAAGACCTGATTTACTCCCATAAGACAGCATTAATCCATTCATGAGGGCATGTCCCCATGATCTAATTACCCTCTTCTAATCTCAGAGGTTCTACTACCACACAACCACCACATTGGAGACCAGCTTTCAGCATGGGTACCTTTGGGGGACAAACACATATGAACCAGACCTGTCCATCCCCTACTAGCTGCCTCTTTCACTCGAATTCCCATCTTAACATATTATAGTGTTGATTCAATCACAGGGCCCCAAGCCTGAGTCCAATCTTGGAAATTCAGCCCTTCACTGAGAGTGCTTGCCTTTGAGTGAAGCTCTTGGACTACTCAGAATCCCCTTTGACGCAAGTTTCTTTGATGCTAATCAGTGCTACCATTGAATTAGCCATTGGTTTTGCCTTTGATGCCTTGGATTTTGCTAAAATAATATGAAACACAATTTTGTTGTTGGCCATCTCACATTTTCACTCCATTATTTTGTCTTGTCTCTTTATTAAAATTTTAGGGATTCTTAGAGGAGTGAGTAATAATCATTTTCATAGGAACTAGCATGTTGCTATGAACATAGGATGTGTAAAACTTTACTGTTTTGTAATTCCATGGTTTCAAACTTGAGGGATAATGATTATACTAAAGTGTAGTTTTACAAATAATACACATGCAATCTGCTCTACAGACCATGATACAAAACAATTCACTCAGTCCCAATACCTAGTGCTCTAGGAGGACATTTATTACTTATTAATATGTCTTACAGTTCCCTTCTTCCTCCCTTCCAGGTTTGCTTAGATTGCATAGAGGATAAAGTCTGGGAGCTACATGATATTCACAAAAACCAAGGGGAGAAGAAACTTAGGTAATACAATGTTTAATCTTTTTGAAACACAAAGAATATAGCTAAAAAGTCTTCTTTAGGGAGAATTTACACCGAGTAAGATACATAAAATTGGGTAGGTAAGACCTCTCAAAGAACTTTTGCAGTTGGAATATATCAGTAGCTCCCTTGGAGATTCCTAAAATATGGTCTTGGGAATGACCAGCTGACCAACAATGCTTGAGCCCATGGGGCACAGGAAGTGGGTCAATGAATGACAGTCTTATATCTGTATTGACTACTCACCATTTTCTATGCCTTGCTGAGGTGGGTATGCTGATGAACACTGTTGTTTGAAAAACATCCATGCAGAGAGGGTGAGGCAGCAGATTAAGCCACAGAGAAGTCTCCTTACATCCATGCCATGGCCCAGTTCCTGCAATAGAATACATTTGGGGTACTCAGGAAAAGCACCAACAAAACCTATGACAGCTTAGCAGGATAAGTATAGGGCCATAAGCCTTTAATAAGTCTAGGAAGAAAAAAACCATATCCCAGCTTGCGTAAAGGAAGAGGTATAGCAAGGTAATTAATTTGATTGGTGATTGAGAGTGGAAATGCTGGTGGTTTGTGTTATGTAGGCAGCATGGATATCCAGGAGTTGCAGCAAGCAGGATTGGAAACGAAATCAATCAGGGCCGGTGCCACAGCTCACTAGGCTAATCCTCCACCAGCGGCACTGGCACCCCAGGTTCTAGTCCCGGTCGGGGTGCTGGATTCTGTCCTGGTTGCTCCTCTTCCAGGCCAGCTCTCTGCTGTGACCCTGGAATGCAGTGGAGGATGGCCCAAGTGCTTGGGCCCTACACCCGCATGGGAGACCAGGAGGAAGCACCTGGCTCCTGGCTTCAGATTAGTGCAGCGCACCGGCCGTAGCAGCCATTTGGGGGGTGAACCAAAGGAAGGAAGACCTTTCTCTCTGTCTCTCTCTCTCTCTCTCTCTGTCTAACTCTGTCTGTCAAAAAAAAAAAAAAAAAAGAAATCAATTAGAAACCCAGTATAAATTGAGGTTTCCCAGAATGCTATCTTGTATATTAGTATTTATTAAGCACTCATTAGGTGTAAATGGAGGTCCCAGTGGCATGAAAACAGAGATGCTCTCTGCACTTTAAGAGCTCTGCTGTGGCCTGGGAGTGCAGTGGAGGATGGCCCAAGTCCTTGGGCCCTGCACCCGCATGGGAGACCAGGAGAAGCACCTGGCTCCTGCCATCGGATCAGCGCGGTGCGCCGGCCGCAGCGGCCTTTGGAGGGTGAACCAACGGCAAAGGAAGACCTTTCTCTTGTCTCTCTCTCTCTCACTGTCCACTCTGCCTGTCAAAAAAAAAAAAAAAGAGAGAGAGAGAGAGAAATGTGTGGCACTACAGTAAAAGCTCCACTGTGGCAGTGACTATTTACTGCTGTATTGTCAGCACCTAGAACACTGCCCAGTACTCCCAGTACTTCAATAAATATGCAGTGAGTAAATGAATAAATTATCTCTTAAGTGGTTTTGTCAGTTCCTTTTGTCTGCAATATTTAACTTGAAATAGGCAAGTCAAACCGTGAGGACCTGGATTAGCTTGTGGATGTATAGTCTTACAAAGCATGAGGCTTTGAGATTGGGCAGGTGTGAAGAATGGATGACAGTTGGAGGCTCACATAGATTCTGTTTGCTAAGCTGAAGAAAGGCAAGGGAGAACACGGTGAACAGAAGAAACGCTATAAAGATCTCACAAAGTAAAACTTTATATGACTCAGAGTAACTTGGGAATTCCATGTGATAATAGACAGATCCATTTTACTTGTTTTGGTTATAAGTATAGCTATTTATGAATAATGGTAATGAGCAGAGAATGATTTTAAATGGCACAGGCACAAATAGCTGTGGGTTCTGCAAATAGGGTTACAGCTGCCAACCATAGCATAGTTCTTCTGTGTGTACAGTGTGGCAAGAACAGTTGGCCAGCCACAGGTTTTTTTCAGCCACACCTGTTCACCCAGATAACAATCACCAGCAGCAGTACCTCTGAGTGTAAAGATAAATATATATCTTGTATGTCTGTGTTATCAGTGTTTATAACTATACACACAATTTGTAAATTAGGGAGTGAGACCAACTGATTTTGTTAGTTTGAAAGAAAAATATGACCCATTGTATATCCCAGGTGGTAACTGACAAATCTTACTGAAATAGATGGATCTCTTAGTTGGGATGATGCCTTCTGAGTCATTAGCATGGTTTCATTTATGTGCTTAATACTGGGAGAACCTTGGTATGAAATGACTCATTAATTATATTAAGTCAGTTATGTCATGGGTCAAATCACAGCTCCTGAAGTACAAAACCCACATGTAACAAAGCCTGAAACAATGCAATTGCCCCATTAATCATTCACTCATTCAATAATTCATTCATTTGCTCATTCAACAAATACATATCAAGTGCCTCCTAAGCTGGATGGATTATGGGTAATGTGAATATGAATAATTCATAATCTTTGTCTATAATTATCCTGAGAAAACTAGTTTTATCTTGTGAGACTGGTGTTCTTAAAACATCCTATTGAATTTTTGTGGCAGTAATATTAGCTATTATAAAATATTTTCCCATTAGGTTTTTAAAAAATTTTTGTGGTATCCTCTAAAAGTATGTTTTAGAATATCTGAATTTTTAAACAAAAATAAAATAAAGGGTCAGTCCTAAGTATCAGTGTGCTATTTGTATTTAACAAACCTGTTATATGCCTTCATTATAATTATAAAGTTTAAAAATGTGTACCTACAGGGTAAAAACTTGTTAGAGCTGCTTGTCTCTCAGCTCAGACTTAATCCAGGCTATTAACTATGATTAAAATTTAAGGTGCTTAATTGTCATGGTTTAAGATATGTCTGTGCACACTAAAGCATGCTTAAATATAGTAGGTTTTTCTGGTTAAAGTCACAGAAGAGGTAAAACTTGCCTGCTATTCTCTTTATATTTGAGAATAAGGGGTTACTAGGTTGAAACTATTTAAACAAATAAATGATTTCTTATTCTCCAGAAGGTGAGAATGTTAGTTATTCATTGCTGCTTACCAAATCACTCTATAACTTTCCAACCTAAAATAAGAATTGCTTAATTGGATCACAATTTTCTGGAGCAGTGGAATGGCTCTTGCATTCTGAGTCTGTTTTGTTCATGTTTACTGTCTATTTGGCAGCTCAGCTGAAGCTGGGTTGTTGAGAATGTTTTCATTAGTATGCTTGTTGGATGGAAGATTGGCTGTGTGTAGAGCCCTTAATTTGGGGTGGCTCATTTCTGTCCCTCATGATCTATCATTCTCTAGTGGGCTAGCCTGGGCTTGTTCACACTGTGGTTGAAAATTTCCCAGAAGCACATAAGCCCTTTTAAGTCTCTGCCTGTATCATGCTTGCTAATGGCTCTTTGACCAAACCAAGTTCAAAACAAATAAACAAACCTCCCAGGATTTAAAAAGCTGGGTAAAGATTTTCCTTCTTTTTGGGAGGAACAAAACGTCATATTGCATGGGGATATGCTTGTGCTTAAAGAAATAGAGACATTGATGTCATTTATTTGCAATACGCTTTAAAACTATGTTTTACTTTTTGTCAATGAATGTCAGTGAGCATACTATATAAATAGTAAATGATCAGTAGGTTGCTTCAGGTTTTTGAAGTTTTTAAATTAAAAAGAGAAAGTATCTCCAATCTAGTTTTCTGAATCTAGAAACTTTTTAGAAATGTAATATTTACTTACAATTATAGATTGAGAAACAGTTCCTCAGAAAGATCATAAAATTTAAAAAATTATTCTGAGTAGAAAAACTGGGATGTGTTGATTGGGATAAAGACAGACAAAATTCTATCTCAGCCCTAGCACTGTGTATAGGTCATTATGGGATTACCACCTCCCTCTTTTCTCAGCTGATTCCTTTTTTGTTTGCCCTAGAGCCATACCCCAAACCCACTTACATGATGGTTATTCCAAATGTATATCTGCAGCTTTGATCCCTCTCTCGAGCACCAGGTCTATTTTATTAATCCCTTTCTTTGTTATCTCTGCAATGGTATCCTCACAGACATTCTAAATCTAAATGTGGAATACCAAACCTCAATTTACTGCCTTCTGCTCAAAGCTACTTTTGCTGCTATGTCTAACATAGTGAGATATAATGCCAACATTCTTTCTATGTTAAAACTAGGACCTTCAGAGTTACCTTAGGCTCTTCCTTCTCTACCACCTTTGCTCCCTTTGCATCAACCACTTTAATATTTTTGGATTTCAGTTCTTCTGTTTGCACTGCATCTGTCTAGATTGGACACCTTCATTGACTTTTTTTTTTTTTTGACAGGCAGAGTGGACAGTGAGAGAGAGAGACAAGAGAAAGGTCTTCCTTTGCCGGAGGTTCACCCTCCAATGGCCGTCGTGGCCAGCGCGCTGCGGCCGGTGCGCTGCAGCCGGTGCACTGTGGCCGGCGCACCGCGCTGATCCGATGGCAGGAGCCAGGTGCTTCTCCTGGTCTCCCATGGGGTGCAGGGCCCAAGGACTTGGGCCATCCTCCACTGCACTCCCTGGCCACAGCAGAGAGCTGGCCTGGAAGAGGGGCAACTGGGACAGAATCCGGTGCCCTGACTGGGACTAGAACCCGGTGTGCCGGTGCCACAAGGCAGAGGATTAGCCTATTGAGCCGTGGCACCGGCCCATTGACTTTTGAATATCAAGTTTAGTCCACATCTCTTCTATCCATCTAAAGTAAGCGTTGTAAGATATGACCCATAACGTCATTGCAAACCTTCTATCAGTAAATGCTCATAACCTTCTGGAATGACCCATATCCTTATCTTGGCTTATAATTATCTTCACAATTTGACCCTCTTGTTCCAGCTGGAGGAAGTTACTTTGTTTTATGCATCATGACATCTCTGATCTATTTATCCAAACTGATCCTCTGCCCTTGTTATTTTTCCTGATTTCTCTCCTTCTCTACCTGGTTAACTCTTCCTCATCCTTTTTTTTTAAAGATTGATTTATTCTTTTGAAAGTCAGAGTTAAACACAGAGAGAGGAAAGGCAGAGAGAGAGAGAGAGAGAGAGAGAGAGAGAGAGAGAGAGAGGGAGGGAGAGAGAGAGAGGTCTTCCATCTGATGGTTTACTTGCCAATTGGCTGCAATGGCCAGGACTGTGCTGATCTGAAGTCAGGAACCAGGAACCTCTTCCTGGTCTCCCACCAGTGGGTACAGGAGCCCAAGGACTTGTGCCATCTTCTACTACTTTCCCAAGCCATAGCAGAGAGCTGAATTGGAAGTGGAGCAGCCAGGTCTTGAACCTGCATCCATATGGGATGTTGGCGCTTCAGGCTAGGGCATTAACCCACTGCGCCACAGCGCTGGCCCCCTTCCTCATTCTTTAAGAATGAACTCAAATGGCCTCTTCTTAGAAACATTCCTAAGTTAACAGTAGACTTGGGTAGGCAGTCCAATACTTTCCCTTATAGCCATCATAAATCACCCTCAATAGTTTTTAATTGGTGTTTTACTTCTGCTACAGTTGGGTTAGAGTTGGGTTAAGAAATGCTACAGTTGGGATATGAATCTGAGTGTCTCTGAAATGTCCATAGATTGATGGCATTGTCCTCAAAGTCTTAAGTTAATGGTTAATGGATGAACATTAATGTTTAATTGATTAACAGTGGAGACTTGATCCAATTAGAGTCTGGGAGGTGGGCCCAGTAGAAGGTCCCTGGGTCATTGGGGGTGTGCCCTCGGAATGTAATTGATAAGTATGTGAATGTGGTTATATAAATTGAATCCAGCATAGCTGATGTCTATGTTTCTTGTTTAGTGTGTGATCCTTATTCTTTTGCCACCCACTGCCCTCATCAGACTCTAGACCAATGAGGCCACCTGATCTTGGATTATGATCCTCCAAAATTGTGATCTGAAATAAACCTTTCTTCATAAGTAGTTTCTCTCAGGCATTTGTTATGTGACTATACCTAATACACTTACACTATCATTGATCTGTGTGATATCAGCAGTTAGCTCAGTCTCTGACACATAGTAAAGCTCTCAGTACTTGAATAATTACTAAGATTGAATGAATTGGTTAAATGAATAAGTGAATGCATAAGGGATGTGAGAAGAGCTAAACTATATTGGAGCTTGCCACGTTCCTGGCTGCACCGCCATTTGATGCACACACATGGCAGAGGTATTTATTACTGAGAAGTAATTTAGGTAAGCATTGGTCTTGGAAAGATTTAATTTGCATTTAAGACAAGATTCAGCTCAGCGTAAGAGTGAGATCATGCTGAGAATGGTAATAATTCTGACTTTGAAAATTTAGGGATAATTTATTAATCAATTATTCTATTATTGGAAAAAGCACTGTTAGAACAGTGTTTAAAAACATTTTAGGAGATTCATTTTCTTTTTCATGTGTTATGCTTAATCTCTGGGTTCTCTCCCAACTCTTATCATTTCCTATTACTTTATATCATTGTCTATGTTCTCAGAGAATTAAGAAAAGGTTTAATATTTAAATAAGTGAGAAAAATTAGGAAGGTAAGTAATCATATTTTTCAAAACACAACTGAAATTTAAAAAAAGTGGAAAGTGTGCAGTCTCAGGGAAGAGTTAAGGAGAAAACAGCAGAGGAAACTCAGTGTAAATTGGAGGAACACAATGAACCTAAGAGAAGGGCAAAGATGCACACAACTTAGGACCCCACTAGCTGAAAGCCTTTCCACTAGTGTTGGAGAGCAAGGTGAGACCAGACTGCAGCAGCCCAAGCCACTGGCAAAAAAAGCTGCAGGAAGAGCCTAGTGGGAATCTGGTTTGGAGCCCCATGGGGGATAGTGCACCCACAAAACTAGAGGAGAAAAACCAAAGGGGGGAGACATGTTTTCTCTCTCCCTGATCATCCTGCAAGGGTGCCCTGTAACAAGCTGGTAGAGAGCAAGTGCCATTTTGGACGTGTGTAACAGCTGCACCAGCTTGTGTCTGTGCCCAGCAGCCAGCCATGTGGAGACTCTTAAGTCTGGTGGGGAGAACAGACAGGGGCTGGTGCTTTGGGAGTATTGTGTACCGGGACTGTGAAAACACTGCGGCTGTGTAAGAGGACTCAGTGTGTGGCTGGGACTGTGGGCAGTCACTGTGGGAGGCTCCACACCGTCAGGGCTCCCTGGTTACCTGGTGAGAGACTTTGCTGGGGAATCTGAACTTATACTGAGGACTGCACAGATCCTTTGTGTGATACTTTTGGCAGAGTGGACGAATAATGCACTCAGGGCTAGCACCTAAGTTTTGGTCTCCTTCAAGGAGAGGAGCTCAGATGAGTCTATGCCAACAGACAAGAAGAAACCGCCCCTCTGATTTAAAAAAAAATTAAAAAAAGGAAAGGAGATTTACCACACCAAACCTGGGTGTGTCACCTCGGACATGCCATTTACTCTGGAGCACTGACAGAGCCCCTGACCACTCCCACCACATGCCTCAAGGTATTCCTGGAAAGCAGGCACTCCACTAATACAATCATGGCACAAAATAAAAGCCACCACAGCAAAAAAATCAAAGAAGAAGCCAATGAATATCCCCCAAAATGTTGAATAAAAATGCACTAATCCAAGAAACAAGAACAAGGAAGACAATATGATACTCCCAAAAGAACAAAATGCCTCAATACTAGATTGTGAAGATGATTAGATTGAAGAAATGCTGGAAATGGAATTCAAAAAGTTGATCATAGGATTACTTAGAAGTAATCAGATGCTAATATATGAACTAATGAAATCAATATATGACATGAAAGAAAATTTCTCCCACGAAATTGAGATCTAAAAGAGAAATCAAAATGAAATCTTAGAAGTGAAGAATTCAATAGAACAAATAAAAAATACAATGGAGAGCCTTAACAATAGAATCGGTGAAGCAGAAAGAATATCTGACTTAGAAGGCAAAGCACAGGAAATTATACAGTCAGACCAAATGTAAGAAGAACTAATTAGAAAACTAAAAAACATTGTTTGGAATCTACAGGATACTATCAAATGACCCAACATACAGGTTCTAGGTGTTCCTAAAGTCGTGGAAAGAAAGGATTAGAAGGCCTTTTTAGTGAAACAATAACTGAAAATTTCCCCAATTTGGAGAAAGAAAGGAGCATCCAAGTATAGGAAGCACATAGAACTCCTGATAAATATGACCAGAAAAGATCTTCACCATGACACATTGTAATCAAACTTTCCACAGTAGAACATAAATAAAATATTCTAAAATGTGCATGAGAGCATTGCCAAATTCATTGCTGACTTTCTTATCAGAAACCCTATAAGCTAGGAGAGAATGGTGAGATATATTCCAAATCTTAAGAGAAAAAAAAAATAACTGTCAACTCAGATACTATACCCTGCAAAGCTCTCATCTATGGATGTAGCTGAAATAAAGACCTTTCATGACAAATAGAAACTGAAAGAATTTGTCACCATATGTCCAGCCTGGCAGAAGATACTTAAGGATGTGCTGCACACAGAAGTACAGACATGGTCATCACTATGGAAGAAGGTAAAGGAAAGAAAACATTCAGTAGAAGTACAAAGGAAATCAAAGTAAAAATGAAGAATATTTGTGGAAAAATGGCAGGGAAAAGTAGTAACTTATCATTAGTCACCTTGAATGTAAATGGCCTTAATTCTCCAGTTAAGAGACACAAACTGCTGAATGGATGAAAAGAAAAAACAAACCCATCTATTTGTTGCCTACAAGAAACACATCTCTCCAACAAAGATGCATGCATAATGAAAGTGAAAGGATGGAAAAAGATATTCCATGTTAACAGAAACCAAAAAAGAGTTGGTGTAGCCATCCTGATATCAGAAAAAACAGACTTTAATACAAAAACTGTTAAAAGAGACAAAGAAAGGTACTATGTAATTATTAAGGGATCAATTCAACAGGAAGATGTGATTAGTATAAATGTATATGCACCTAATAACAGGGCACCTGGCTATTTAAAAGAAATGTTAAGGGATATTAAGGGAGAAATAGACTCAAATACAACAGTAATGGGGGATTTCAATGCCCCACTTTGAGCAATGCACAAATCAACCAGACATAAAATCAGCAAGGAAAGAGCAGATTTAATTGACACTATAGACCAAATGGACCTAACATATCTATAGAACTTTTCATCCTACAGATACAGAATACATATTCTTCTCACCTGTGTATAGAATGTTCTCTAGGATTGGCCATATGCTAGGCCATAAAACGAGTCTCAGCAAATTCAAAAAAATTAAAATCATACCATACATATTCTCAGACTACAATGCAATGAAGCTGGAAATCAGCAACTCAGGAATCTCCAGAACATATGCAAACACATGGAGACTAAACAGCATGCTCTTGAATGAACAGTGGATCAGAGAAGAAATCAAAAGAGAAATAAAAAAATTTCTGGAAACAAATGAAGGCGAAAATACAACTTATCACAATTTATGAGATAAAGCAAAAGCAGTGTTAAGAGGAAAGTTTATAGCAATTGTTGCCTACATCAAGAAATTGGAAAGGCACCAAATAAATGAGCTATCAATGCATCTCAAGGATCTAGAAAAAGAACAGCAAGCCAAACACAAAACTAGTAGGGGAAAATAAATAATTAAAATTAGAAAAAAATAAAAATTGAAACAAATTCTATGCAAAAGATTAGCAAAATGAAGAGCTGTTTTTTTCCTAATAATAAAAAAAAATTGACACACCACTGGCCAAACTAAACAATAAGAAGGAGAAGGCCCAAATAAATAAAATTAGAGTTAAAAAAGGAAATGTAACAGCAGACACCACAGAAATAGAATCATCAGAAATTACTACAAAGAGTTGTATGCCAACAAACTGGGAAACCTAGAAGAAATGGATAGATTCCTGGACACATAAAGCATACCTAAATTGAGCCCTGAATACACAGAAAGCATAAACAGACCCATTACCTAGATGGAAATTGAATCAATAATAAAGACCCTCCCAACAAAGAAAAGCTCAGGACTGGATGGCTTCACTGCTGAATTCTACCAGACGTTTAAAGAATTAACTCCACTTTTTTAAAAAGCTATTCAAAATAATTGAAAGGGAAGGAACCCTCCCAAATTCTTCCTATGAAGCCGGCATCACCCTAGTTCCTAAACCTGAAAAAGATACAACAGAGAAAGAGAACTACAGACCAATTTCCCTGATGAACATAGACACAAAAATCCTCAACAAAATTCTGGCCAATTGAACCCAACAACACATCAGAAAGATCATTCACCCGGAGTAAGTGGGATTTATCCCTGGTATTCAAGGATTCAACATTTGCAAATCAATCAATATGATATATCACATTAATAAACTGAGAACAAAAACCATATGATTATCTCAATAGATGCAGAGAAAACATTTGATAAAATACAACACCCTTTCATGATGAAAACTCTAAGCAAATTGGGGTTAGAAGGAACATTCCTCAACACAATCAAGGCGATTTATGACAAACCCACAGCCAACATCCTATTGAATGGGGGAAATCTTGGAAGCATTTCCACCTAGACCTGGAACCAGACAGTGAAGCCCATTCTTGCCATTGCTATTCAATATAGTCCTGGAAGTTTTAGCCAGAGTCATTAGAAAAGATAAAGAAATCAAAGGGGTTTCAATTGGGAATGAGGAATTCAAATTATTGCTATTTGCAGATGAAATGATAATATATATAGGGGATCCAAAATACTCCACCAAAAAACTATTGGAACTCATAGAAGAATTTGGAAAAAATAGCAGGATATAAAATCATTATGCAAAAATAAACAGCCTTTGTATACACAGACGATGCCATGGCTCAAAAAGTACTTCAAAGATTGATCACATTCACAACAGCTAAAAAAAAAAAATCAAAGACCTTGTAATACATTTAATTAAGGATGTCAAAGATCTCTACAAAGAGAACTGCATATATTAAAAGACTGAAGAAGATTAAAAAAGGAAAAATCTTCCATGTTAATGGATTAGAAGAAATCAATATCATCAAAATGTTCATTCTTCCAGAAGCAGATTCAGTGGGATACCAATCAAAATACCAAAGACATTCTTCTCATATCTAGAAAAATGATGCTGAAATTCACATGGAAACAAAGGAGACCTCAAATAGACAAAGCAATTTATATGTCAAAAACAAAGATAGAGGCATCACAGTACTAGATTTAAGAATACTACAAGGCAGTTAGAATCAAAACAGCCTGGTACTAGTATAAAAACAGATGGATAGACCAATGGAACAGAATAGAAATTCCAGAAATCAACCTAGGCATCTACAACCAACTTACATTTGAATAAGAAGCTAAAACTAATCCCTGGAGCAAGGGCAGTCTCTTCAACAAATGGTACTGAGAAAACTGGATTTTCACATGCAGAATTATGAAGCAAGACCCCTATCTTACACCTTACATGAAAACCCATTCAAAATGGATTAAAGATCTAAATCTATCACCTGATATCATCAAATTACTAGAAAACATTGAGGATACCCTCCAAGACATTGGCACAGGTAGAGTTCTTAAAAAAAAAAAGACTTCAGAGGCACAGGCAATCAAATTGAGAAGTTTCTATACTGAAAAAGAAACACTTAGGAATGTGAAATGGCAACTGACAGAATGGGAGAAATTCTTTGCAAACAAAGCAACTGATAAAGGATTAAAACCAGAATTTATAAAGGGATCAAGAAACATCACAAAAACAACAACACCCAGTTAAGAAATGGGCCAAGGACTTAAACAGACATTTTTCAAAAGAAGAAATCTGCCGGCGCCGTGGCTCAATAGGCTAATCCTCCGCCTGCAGCACTGGCACACCAGATTCTTGTCCCGGTCGAGGCTCTGTATTCTGTCCCGGTTGCCCCTCTTCCAGGCCAGCCCTCTGCTGTGGCCCGGGAGTGCAGTGGAGGATGGCCCAAGTGCTTGGGCCCTGCACCCCATGGGAGACCAGGAGAAGTACCTGGCTCCTGCCTTCGGATCAGCACAGTAGGCCGGCTGCAATGCGCCAGCCACAGCGGCCATTGGAGTGTGAACCAACGGCAAAGGAAGACCTTTCTTTCTGTCTCTCTCTCTCTCTCTCTCTCACTGTCCACTCTGCCTGTCAAAAAAATAAAAACAAAAGAAGAAATCCAAATGGTCAACAAATATATGAAAAAATGCTCAGGATCACTAGCCATCAGGGAAATGCAAATCAATACCACAATGATGCTTCACTTAACTCCGATTATAATGGAAATAAACAAACAGATAAACAAATAGAAATAAACAAATGCTGGCTAGGATGTGGAGAAAAAAAGCACCCTCATCAACTGTTGATAGAAATGTAAACTGTTGAAACCACTATGGAAATCAGTTTGGCGATACCTCAGAAATCTGAATATAGACCTACCATATGACCCCGGCATCCCACTCCTGGGAATTTACCCAAGAAAATAGAATCAGCAAATAAAAGAGTTATCTGTACCCCCGTGTTTATTGCAGCTTAATTCACAATAGCCAAGATATAGAATCAACCTAAATGCCTGTCAACTGAAGATTGGATAAAGAAATTATGGAATAGTACATAGTGGTAAAAAGGAAATCTGGTCATTTGCAGCAAAATGGATGAATATGGACATCATACTTAGTGAAAAAAGCCAATCCCAAAGGGACAAATACCATATGTTATTCCTGATTTGGATAATAGAGAACTTAAAAGGAAATCTGTAGAAGTGAAATTGACACTTTGAGAAGCAATGACTTAAACAGTCCTTATCTTGACTTTTGAGGACAAGTTTATTTTTTTTCTTAATGGAGAATGGGACTTGGAATGGGAGAGAGAGGATGAAGTGTGGTGGGAGTGGGAGTGGTGGCAGGGTGGGTATCATGGGAAGAATCACTATATTCCTAAAGTTGTACTTATGAAATTTGTACTCATTAAATAAACAGTTTCTTTGGGGGAAAAACATGATTGACATCATTTTGGGATTTCTGTTGTTTTGGATTTTTCACATCAGTGATTCTGGCCTTGACCATGGGAAATGGGACTGCACATGACTAGGACTGTGTACCTGATTCTCTGCCTGTGTAAGCTGTTGGGTAGTAGCAATTGATTTTCCTAGAGTATCATTGTGTAGCAGCCTGCTCTGCAAAGGAATTGTTCTTTTTTAGATTAAATTCTTTTTTATTTATATCATTATAACACAACAAACATGATGTTTAGAAGATATTTCTATCATTGGTATATGTGATTACAAAAGTGATCTCATGTAACATTAAGATCCCTACTCAGTGAAAATAAGAGTGTATCATTAGCACTATGTCCTATTTTCTCTCTTTCCCAGTCATACTAGATTTCATGACAACTTCCTATCCTTTCCAGCAGCTGATTTCTTCACTATTTCCCTTGAACTTCTGACTGCTCCATTTTCCTTTTTATGTTCAGGTAATTATTTTTCCTCCTATTTCTTAAGAAAGTGGGGCCATTAGACCTAACCCTTTCAACTCCTGCCATGACATTTTAGCAACTACACCCTTTCTGGTCTTCCTCATTTCTCTCAAAAGCAGGAGAAATCTATCCTCTCCAAGGGTTGTCCTGAAGCCTTTCTCTACACCACCTTTTCTCACTTTCTACGGACTTCAGTACTTCACCACCAGCATTTAAACACACTGAAGGCTGTCCTATTAAAAACTGTTTTGTGTTTCTGTGTGGGTGCAAACTGATGAAATCTTTACGTAGTATATACTGAATCGATCTTCTGTATATAAAGATAATTAAAAATGAAAAAAAAAACTTGGTGTTAAATTGGAAATTGCATAGCAAATTAATCAATTTAAAAAAATATATCATGTAGGATCTCTGTCCTTAATGTGCTATACATTGTGAATTAATACTATAACTAGTACTCCAACAGTATTTTTCACTTTGTGTTGCTATGTGAGGGCAAACTGTTGAAATCTTTACTTAATATATATTAAACTGATCTTCTGTATATAAAGAGAATTGAAAATGAATCTTGATGTGAATGGAAGGGGAGAGGGAGCGGGAAAGGGGAGGGTTGCGGGTGGGAGGGAAGTTATTGGGGGGGAGAGCCATTGTAATCCATAAGCTGTATTTTAGAAATTTATGTTCTTTAAATAAAAGCTTTATAAAAAACTGTTTTAAGTGTGGGCATTTGGCATAGTAGTTAAGCCACTGCTTGGGACATCTATATCCCATATCAGAGTGATTTGTTTGACTCCCAGCTATACTCTACATTCCAGCTTCCTGCTAATGTGTACTCTGGGAGTAAGCAGGTGATGACATAAGTAGTTTGGTCCATGCCACTGACTGGGGTACCTACAGTGAATTCCAGGCTCCTGGTTTCAGCCTACACCAGCCTCAGCTATTGTGGGCATTTGTGGAGTGAAGCAGCAGATGGAAGATTTTCTCTCTCTCTCTCTCTCTCTGTGTGTGTGTGTGTGTGTGTGTGTGTGTGTGTGTGTTTGTCTTTGTCTCTTTCCCTTTCAAATAAATGCAATAAATGAATAAGCAATAAAAGAAAACCCCTTTAACAAGTCAAACAACTCAATACCAAAAAAAAAAAAAATCACCCCCATCAACTTGATTAAGAAATGGGGTAAGGTGGGAAGGATCATTGTGTTTCTAAAATTGTATTTATGAAATGTGTGAAGATGTATACCTTAAATAAAATGATTTTGGGAAAAAATTAAAAATAAAAAAAAAGAAATAGGGAAAGGACTTGATGAATCTGAGTAGACATTTCTCAAAAAGAAGACATGCAAATCTTCAACAGGTATCTGAAAAACACTCAATATTACTAATCACTAGGAAAATGCAAATCAAAACCTCACACCTGTTAGAATGACTGTTATCATAAGATACATTTTGTAAAGGATCTAGAGAAAAGGGAATTCTTGTAGAGAAAAGGGAATTCACTGTTGGTGGGAATGTAAATTAATGCAGCATTATGTAAAACAGTATAGATGTTCCTCAAAAAATTAAAAATAGAACTGCTATATGATCTAGAAATCCTATTACTGAGTATATGTCCAATGGAAATGAAATTGGTGTCTGCACCCAGTACAACTAGCAATGGCCAAGATATGGAATCAAACTGAGCATCTGTAGAACAATGAATAGACAAAGAAAATTCCACATGTGTGAACACACACACACACACACACACACACTGAAATACTATTTAGCCTTAAAAAAGAAGGAAATCTTGTCATTTGTGACAGTATGTATGAAACTGGACAACATTCTTTTAAGCAAAATAAACCAGGCACTGAAAGAAAAAAAAGGCATGATCTCATGTTAAATCTGAAAAAGCTGAGTTTGCAGAAGCAGAAAGTGGAATGGTGGTTACCAAGGGCTGGAGCCAGAAGTACAAGGAGTAAAATGTTTCTGTTATACAGGATAAATAGTTTCTGGAGATCTAACATTCAGTATAATGATTATAGTTTTGTGTACTTGAAATTTGCTAATCATTTCACAATGTATGAGTGAATTTATATCAAAGCATCATTTTGTATATCTTAATTTTTATATTTCACAATTTTTATATTTCAATTATTCCCCCAATAAAAGCTGGAAAGTAAGAATTATAAGTGATAAGAACTGAAAGCATTAAGGAAAAGAAAGGACAGACTCTTTCTAAGCTCATATTATAGTCCAGTCTTTACATTAACTCTCTCCTTTGTTCCAGTACCAAATTTCTCCAAAGGATTGTGTACACAGATTCATTGTCTCAATTCACTTTCTCTGATCCACTTCCTATTTAATCCTCAACCAATTTAAATCTACATTCTGACCCATCTATTTACTTAGATTTGTCAAATTTACCATTACCTTTGTCTCTAAATTCAATGTTAACATTTTTATTTTATTGTCTTCTTAAATATCCAATCTACTCAACATCTTCTCTCAGCAAACCAAGATTAAAGGAAACGCTTTCATGGGTATATCTAGATAATGGGCTATTACTCAGCACTAAAAAGGAATGAAAAATCAAGCCATGAAAATACATGGAGGAATCTTATTTTTTTTTTTTTTTTTTTTTTTTTTTTTTTTTTTTTTTTTTTTCAATTTTTTAAAGATTTATTTATTTATTTTTTTTTTTTTAACTTTTATTTAGGATATAAATTTCCAAGGTATGATTTATGGATTACAATGGGTTTCCCCCCATATTTTCCTTCTCCCCCCACAACCCTCCCCCCTTGCCCGCCCCCTCCACCCTTTTGTTCACATCCAGATTCGTTTTCAATTCTTTTTGTATACATGTGATCAATTTAGTATGTGTTAAGTTATGAATTCGTCCCTTTGCCCTCATATAGTAACACAAAGTGAAATATAGTCTTTGAGTTCTCATTTTAGCATTGAGTCACTTTGTATAGCACATTAAAGACAGAGATCCTACATGAAATATATATATATATATATATTTGAGACTGATAAATTTTTTTTTGATGCAGTTTCCAATGTAACACTGAGTTTTTCTTTTTTTTTTTTTTTTTTTTTTTTTTTTTTTTTTTCCCTTTTCGATTATCTTTATATAGAGTAGGTCGGTTCAGTATGTATTAAGTAGGAATTTTCATCAGTTTGCATCTAAACAGAAACACAAAGTGTAAAAATACTGTTTCGGCACTAGTTACAGCGTTACCTCACATTAGATAACATGTTAAGGACAGATCCCACATGGGATATAGGTACACAGTGACTCCTGGTGTTGATTTAACAATTTGACACTCTTATTTATGGCGTCAGGAATCTCCCTAGGCTCTAGTCATGAGTTGCTGAGGCTATGGAAGCCTTTAGGGTTCGCCGATTTTGCTTCTATTCCGACAGGGTCACAGTCAAAGTGGAGGTCCCTTCCTCCCTTTGGAGAAAGGTGCCTTCTTCCTTGGTAGCCCCGTTCCTTCCACTGGGATCTCGCTCGCTGAGGTCTTCCCTTTAGGTCTTCTTTTTTTCCTTTTTTTAGCTGATAATTAAATGAAAGAATTCAATCTGAAAAGGAGATATGCTATATTATTGTGACCATATGATATTCTTGAAAAGGCAACATTATGGACTATTATTATGGATTATTATTATTGTTAATATAAATAAAAAGATGGGTGGTTGACAGCGGTTAGCAAGGAGAGAAGGATGAGCAGGAGCACAGATGATATTTTGGGTAGGTAGTGTAACTATTCTCTATGATGCTATAATGATGTATATGTGGTGTTAAAAAGTCCAACCCCATGGAACATACCACATTAAGAGTGAGATTCATGTAAACGGTGGAATTTGGTCATAATGACATGTCAATGTAGATTGATGACCTATAACAAATATGCTGCTTCGGTATGAGATGTTGACAATGGGGGAAGTTGTGCATGTGTAGGGGCATGCAGCACATGTGAACTCTGTACTTTCTGTTCAATTTTTCTGTGAACCTAAAACTTTTCTAAAAAATGAATTCTACTAGGTAAAACCCTCCAATGTCTGGTTTCTCTATGCCTCTTAAAAATAAATTCTTGGCCGGCGCCGTGGCTCAACAGGCTAATCCTCCGCCTTGCGGCGCCGGCACACCGGGTTCTAGTCCTGGTCGGGGCGCCGGATTCTGTCCCGGTTGCCCCTCTTCCAGGCCAGCCCTCTGCTGTGGCCCAGGAGTGCAGTGGAGGATGGCCCAAGTGCTTGGACCCTGCACCCCATGGGAGACCAGGAAAAAGCACCTAGCGCCTGGCTCCTGCCATCGGATGAGCACGGTGCGCCGGCCGCAGCGCGCCATCTGCGGCAGCCATTGGAGGGTGAACCAACGGCAAAAGGAAGACCTTTCTCTCTGTCTCTCTCTCTCACTGTCCACTCTGCCTGTCACAAAAAAAAAAAATTCTTTTCCATTCTGCATATTTTTCATATATAATATTTTTGTTTGAACAATCCATGTCCTTGTTCATCTGAGCCCTTCCTCATCTCTTCTCCTGATTTTTCTTGTCACTTTCTGTCTTCCTCCCATTTTTCTCTAGTGTTTATCACATTTTATTATTAATGTATTTTTGCTTGTCTGTCTCTGCCAACCTCTCAGTTGTGTGTCCATTTTCCTTACTATATTATGTCCAGAGTTCTGAATGATGCTGGGCAAATAAAGCACTGAATATGTGAATGGATAATTTAGGGCATGGAACAATTCTCTTCCATTCTCACCTGAACACACTCGGATTTTGTTTTAAACTGCTCTGGGCTCTACACACACACACACACACACACACACAGCACTATATTTTATGGGACTTCAAAAATTCACAGAAAAATGGAATTAAGAAAAAAGTATATTTTGGTAACAAAAAGATTGAAATCCTTGAATAATTTTTTCATAATACACATTTTCCACATACTTTTTAAAAGGATACTGATAGCTCTGAAACATAAGTAATCCTAGACTTAGGCTGCCAGATTTAACAAGAATAACAAAAAGTACAGGACACCCGGATAAACTTAAATTTCAGATAATGCATAGTTTATACTATAATTATGTCACAAAGTATATAATACTCATTTTAATATTTATGGAACATCTGGGGATATATATGCATTGAACATCTATTCATTGTCTGGAATTGAAATTTAACTATACTTTCTATATTTTATCTAGCAGCCATATTCAGGCCCAAATAACTGCTTCCTGGTTTTTAGAATAATTTGTTTAAACACAGATAATACAATTGGAGAACTGTTTCCATTGTGAATTCTATGCAGTACATTTCTGCTAAGGAATCCCCCTTTCCCATTCACAGTTCTGTTTTTCAGTGCTGGTTGCAGAGTTTCTCCATCACTGCCCATGGAGAAAGTGTTTGCCATTCTAGTGGAAAATATGTTGCCTTTAAGCTATTGCCTTTTCCTTTGAAATGATGTTATTTATATATAAATCACACACTTATGATTCACCCATTTAAAGTATCCAAGTTAATGGTATTTGGAATATTAAGGGTTGGGCAACTATCATCACAATCTAATTGCATACATTTTCATCACCCCAAGAGAAACCCTGTATGTGTTAGGAGCCACTCCATCCTTCTCTGGCACCAGCCCTAGGCAATCACTAATATGCTTGTGTCTTAATGGACTTTCCCATTTTGAACATTTCATGTAAATGGGATCATAGATATGTGGTCTTTTTTGACTTGCTTCTTTCCTTTAGCAAAATGTTTTCAAGGTTTACAGGTTCACCCATGTTGTAACTTATAAAGTACCTAATTCCTCTTTGTGACAGAATAATATTGCACTACATGGAACAGAATGATGGATAATTCCTCAATTTATGGACATTCGGTTTGCTCCCACTGCTTTTTGTAATAATGACATTCTAAAACTGATTATTGTCAATTTTGTGTTTGTTGACTATGGTCAATTTTGTGTTTGTTGCTCTAGGGAAAAAGGAGAGAAAATACTCTTATATTAATAGTGGTAGGACTTCATTTTACTTTTAAAATGTCTATGGATCCCTTCATATATCCCTTCATATATCTTTTCTTTCACCGTGACAATGTCAATTCAAGAGTTATATTGAACCTATAGATTTTGTGAAGCTGTATCATTCTGGGATGTTTCAGAAACTTTAAATCTGAAAATCTGTGGCACATAGAGCTAATGTATTTTCTATAACCAGTGAAAATATTGTAGATTTGAGCATCTGGAATTGATTATACTTTTTGACTAGCACAGTTATGTTGATGGTGGGTGGTTGGAGTTCTTATGTTATACAGTGTTTTTGTGTCATATATTCTAATTTGGTCTGTAGATGATTGAACCCAGGGAGGCAAACCAAAAATATAAAACCAAAACATAGCAAGGCAATAATCAAATCTTCACAGACTCTGAAATATAATTTTCCAATCAAAAAATCAATCTTGTAGAGAAGATGAGCATCTGAAAATTAACACTGAGTGCTCACATTCAGAGCCTCTGGATCTTTTGCAGGATCAGGTGGAGACTGCATCCTGGGGAATCATTTTAGCCTGTATTATCACTAGCCTCATTTGGGCCTACTGTGCATCCTTGAAATTGAGCAAGTCCTGGTTGTGTGTGGGACTCAAATGTGCATGGCATAGTGTCATCCTGGGCAACCAGAGTACTGCTTCTTCCACCCTTCCCTCAACTCCACCATAAAACAAGGAGTAAGACTTCAACCACCAGAGAATAGGGCAGGAAAGTGAGCTCAGGGTTTTGGCTTGAAGCTCAGTGCCAGTTCTACTACAGTGAGACCCAGCAATACACGCAGCCCAAGGCCTCTATTTCTAGACCACTCCTTGCAGGCGGAGCGTCTGTTCCTGCACCGGCATCGTATAGAGACCTGTGCCCTGGCAGGATAGACCTGTGCTTTGGCTTGCATCACCACCAGTCTTGTACAGACCTGGCTTGCATCTGTAAGGTAGAAAAGGGCCCTGTGGCTACAAGACTCACATGCAACTCAACATAGTGTCAGCATTGTTGGTGAAGGAGCTGCCTATTCCGCCTCTCCTACAATCACAGGCAGACATTAATAAAAGGTATGTGGGTGTCAATCTATTGCCTAGAAACTTAGGGCTGGCACTATATGGGACGTGTGCATGTCCACTGGGTTGCAAACCAGTGCTATTGTGACTCTGGCCCTGCTCCTACCACCACGGGTATAGGAAGTACCCTTCCAGGACTCTAGGCTGGAGCTTCCACGGTTTCAGTCACTGTGGACTGAGGGATGATACATTCACACCTCAGCCCTTTAACATGGACTGCCATACATTTCTGCTGGGACTGAGAGGAGTGCCCAGTGCTTCTGACTTCAGTGAAAGAAGATGCAGGTATACATGCAACTGCAACCAAATCCCAAATAACTTACCAAAGTGACACCAAAAAGGCATATTCAGGAGAAAGCCTTTATCATTAAAGCCACTCTTTAAAAGAGAGAGATAATTGAACTCCCCAATGTGCAAATATCAATGTACAGAAGGGAATTAAGGAAAGGAAAGGCACATGATGTCTGCAAAGAAAGACAATAACACTTTGGCAACAGACTTAAAGGAAAGGAGATTGACAAAATACCTGATAAAGAATTCAAAAGTATGGTGATAAGGAGGCTCAAAGAGAAATAAGAGAATACAGATACATAGTTTAACAAGATTAGAACTATGTCTAATATGAATAAGAAATTCAGCAAAGATACAGAGATCTTCAAAAAGAACCAAACAGGAATCTTTAAAGTGAAGACCTCAATAAACACATTTTAAAGTGCAGGTTGAAAGCCTCTAACAGGTTAGATTGAGTAGAGGTAGAAGAAAGGATATGTGAACTTGAAGTTTTTTGAAATATCTTAGACAAAAGAAAAGAAAAGGAGAAAACAAAGAAGATAGCCTCTGAGAACTTTGGGACACCACTGAATAAAAATATTCAAAATTATGAAGTTTCTGAAGAATAAGCTAATAAAGGCACAGAAAAGTATTCATTGAAATAATATCAAAACTTTCCTGATCTTGAGGTAAATATGGGCATCTGGGTACAAAGGTCCATAGGACCCATCCAAATATGACTAGAAAACATTCTTGCCAAGATAGGTTATGGTGAAATCCAAAATTACAACATGGGGAATTCCAAAATCTACTGGAGAACAATGTGAAGTCACATTAAATGGAGCCCCAATTAGACTAACAGCCATTATTATTATTATTATTATTATTTTAGCAGAAGCATTACAGGCCAGGAGATAATGGAAACATACATTTCAAGTTCTGAAAGAAAAAATCTTCTAATGAAAAAAATATAACCAGCAAAACTACCTACCATCGATCAAAGAAAAATAACAACTTTCTAAAACAAACACAAAGTAAGTGAATTCATCACTTTTAGGCCAGTTTCTGAAAGGTACTTAAAGGAGTCCTTCCTAAGAAGGGTAACTGTCATGAAAACACGTGAAAGTATCAAACTCACTGGAAAAGCAGTACATAAAAGAGAAATATAAAAGTATTAAACCTTATCAACACAGTGAACCACCAAAGCACAAAGACTAACACACCAACAAAGGAAGAAAAGAACGAAGGCTATTAAAAAATAAGTGAATATATATTATTTAAAATAACATGACTAAGACCATGTGTGTCAATAATAGCATTAAATATAAAAGAGCTAACTCCCCCAATTATGCAAATGATGCCAGAGAACATAGTTTTATAAAACAAACATTGTTAGATCTCAAGGTAGTGAGAAACTTCAATAGAATGATAATGCAGGAGTTCACATTCCACTTTCACCAATGCACCAATCATCCAGACAAAAAGTCAACAAAGAAATGTCAGAACTACACTTTGCTGTAGACGAAACTGACTTAATAGATATTTCCAGAATATTTCTTCTAGCAGCATTAGAAACTCATTTTTTTCCCTTAGCTCAGGGAACATCATCATCAATAGACCATATAGTAAGTGACAAAACAAGTCCCAGAAAATTAAAAATATCAAAGTCATATCATATATCTTCTTTTTTTTTTTTCGACAGAGTGGACAGTGAGAGAGAGAGAGAGAGACAGAGAGAAAGGTCTTCCTTTGCCGTTGGTTCACCATCCAATGGCCGCTGCGGCCAGTGCGCTGTGGCCTGCACACCTCGCTGATCCGAAGCCAGGAGCCAGGTGCTTTTCCTGGTCTCCCATGTGGGTGAAGGGCCCAAGCACTTGGGCCATCCTCCACTGCACTCCCTGGCCACAGCAGAGGGCTGGCCTGGAAGAGAGGCAACCAGGACAGAATCCGGCGGCCCGACCAGGACTAGAACCCAGTGTGCCAGCACTGCAGGCAGAGGATTAGCCTATTGAGCCACAGCGCCGGCCCTATCACATATCTTCTCTGAGCACAATGGAATAAAACTAGAAATAAACAGCAAAATAAATGTTAGAAATCATACAAACACATGGCAACTAAATAGCATGCTTCTGAATGAATAGTAGTTCCCTGAGGAAATCAAAAGAGAAATTAAAACATTGCTTGAAACAAACAAAAATGGACGCACAAATATGAAACAAAATTTTGAGGTATAGAATAAGTACTATTAATAGGAAATATTAAAAATATTTAAAAATTATTTAAAATATTAAAAAATTAAAGTTCATAGCAATAAGTATCAGCATGAAAATAGAAATAGATAAATTAAGAAACTACAATACATTAAGAAAAAACTTAGAAATGCACTTTAAGGACCACAACAAGGAGTTACAAATGAAGCTCAAAGTCAGTAGAAGAAAAGAGATGGAAAACAGTACAAATAAATTCAATAGAAACTAAAAAAATCCAAAATTAGGCCGGCGCCGTGGCTCAACAGGCTAATCCTCCGCCTTGCGGCGCCGGCACACCGGGTTCTAGTCCCGGTCGGGGCGCCGGATTCTGTCCTGGTTGCCCCTCTTCCAGGCCAGCCCTCTGCTGTGGCCCGGAGTGCAGAGGAGGATGGCCCAAGTGCTTGGGCCCTGCACCCCATGGGAGACCAGGAAAAAGCACCTAGAACCTGGCTCCTGCCATTGGATGAGTGCGGTGCGCCGGCTGCAGCACTCTGTCTGCGGCAGCCATTGGAGGGTGAACCAATGGCAAAGGAAGACCTTTCTCTCTGTCTCTCTCTCTCTCACTGTCCACTCTGCCTGTCAAAAAAAAAAAAAAAATCCAAAATTAATGAAATGAAGAATTCACTTTCTCGAAAGACAAATAAAATTAATAAAACTTTAGCCTGAGTATTGAAGAAGTAAAGAGATGAGGCTCAAATAAATAACAGGATAGATATTAAAAGAGGATATTACAGCTACTAACAGGGAAATACAAATAATTTTTGGAGACTACTATGAACAGCACTATGGACACCTAGAAGAAATGATGCATTTCTGAAGACATGTAACTTACCAAAATTGAAACATGAAAATATAGAAAACTTGTACATTCTAATAAAAAGTAATGAGAGTGAATCAATAATAAAAGATCCCCCAAAATAAAAGCTCAGGACCACAAGGATTCACTGCTGAATCCAACCAACCAAAAAAATGAAAGTTAGGGAACCCTTCCAAAATTATTCCAGTAGACCAGTCTTTCCTTTACTCCAAAATAAGATTAGGACACAATATCCTTGAGGAAAATATATGGAAAATCCTCAGCAAAATAATAGCAATGGAATCCAACAGAACATAAAAAGGATCACTCAATATGATAAAGTGGAATTTATCCCAGGGGTACAGGGATGGTTTACTTACTTATACAAATATATATAAATGTAGCATCACATCAATAGAATGAAGGATAAAATACATTCATGTGATTAACTTAATAGACACAGAAGAGGCATTTGATAAAATTTAAAATCTATTCATTGTAAAAAATCTGAAAAAATAGGTGAATAAGGAATATATTTCAACATAATAAGGGCTATAATGACAAACTCATAGCCAATGTCATTCTGAAAAGGCAAAAGCTGAATATGTCTCCCTTAAGATTGGGAACTAGAAAAGGATGTCCACTCTCATTGTTCTTAACATAGTAATAGACGTTCTATTCAGGGTAATTAGGAAAAAGAAATAAATAAAAGGCTACAAATTTGAGAGACTGAAATAAAATTATCATTGTTTGTAGAAGACAAGATTCTAAATAGAGAAATCTAAGGACTTCAAGTGACTATAAGAACTGATAAACAATTTAATAAAATAGGAGTATATAAAAATCAACATAAAATCGGTAGCATTTTTATATTACAATAATGAGCTCACTGAGAAATTAAAACAATCCAATTCACATAGCTATAAGAAAATACTGTGGAATAAATCTAATTAAAGATATGAAAGTTCTCTATAAAGAAAATGACAAAGGGATCACACAAACAAGACTAGTGTCTGCTAATACTAACTGATAGAATCAAAAAGGGAGAGAACGATCCAACATGGGAAGAGAGATACACAGCAGAATCATAGAATGGCAGATGTCCTAAACAGCACTCTGGCCTCTGGATCAGCCCTTAAGGCACTCGGATCTGGCTGAAGAGCCCATGAGAGTATTTAAGGCATGGAAAGCCAAGACACTCTGGCAAAAAAACAAAAACAAAGAAACAAACAAACAAAAAAAAAACAAAAAATACTGAATGAAAGATCTCTGTGAGTGAGATCCCAGTAGAAAGAATGGGCCATCAAAGGAGGAGATACCTTTCTTTGAAGGTAGGAGAGAACTTCCACTTTGGGTATGACCTTGTCTAAATAAGATCGAAGTCAGCGAACTCAAGAGGCTTCCATAGCCTTGGAAACTCATGACAAGAGCCTAGGGAGATGTCTGACGCCATAAACAAGAGTGTCAAATTGTTAAGTCTACAGCAGGAGTCACTGTGTACTTACTCCTCATGTGGGATCTCTGTCCTTAATGTGTTGTCCAATGTGAAGTAATGTTATAACTAGTACTCAAACAGTATTTTAAACTTTATGTTCTGTGTGGTGCAAACTAATGAAATCTTTAATTAATATATGCTAAATCTATCTTCTGTATATAAACATACCATTATACTTAGTGACAAACAAACAAACAAACAAAAAAACCAAAAAATACTTATACTTAGTGAAATAAGCCAGTCTCAAAATGACAGATGCCATAGGTTTCCCTGATCCAAGGTAACTAATAGAGTACCTAAAATGTAAGGTATTGGAGAGAAATGGAATTTTTGAGATTCGATTACTGTTTACACCCCTTGTCTCTTGTGTTGAAGAAAAATTTCTTTCTTTATATTATTTGTGGAACTCTTTACTTGTGCAAGGTTGGTTAATCTTCTGAGTATAAAGTAAACTGAAAATAGATTCTTGTAAAAATTAAGAGTGGGGATATGAGAGGGAGGAGGAAGAAGAGTGGGAAGTCTCACTATATTCCTAAATCTGTATATATGAAACACATGAAATTTGCATACCTTACATAAAATTAAATAGAAATCAAAATATGCAACAAAACTTCTAGAATATCAATGATGGAATGATGTTGTCTTCATCTGTTGGTGGTATAGCTTTGAAAGTTGTGCACTGATGCCAGCATTGTGGCACAGTGGATTAAGCTGCCTGCTGCCACACTAGCATCCCATGTGAGTGCTTGTTTGAGTTCCAGTTACTCCACCTTTGATCCAAGTCCCAGCTAATACACCTGGGAAAAAGCAGAGGATGGCCCATATGCTTGAATCCCTGCCATCCACATGGGAGACTTGGATGGAGTTCCAGGTTCCTAGTTTTCTCCTGGCCCAGCCTTTGCTGTGGTGGCCATTTGTGGAGTGAACCAGTGAGAGAGACAGAGAGGGAGGGAAAGATCCTCCATTCACCACAGGTATCTTGTTGATATCTTTTAAAATATTCTTAAAGTTGATGTTCAAGGACTAAACTAATAGATACTTCTGGTCCACTAAGCTGTGTACTTGCTGTCCAACTTTACAGTAGGATTAGTTGTCTAGAATCCTGTATGTTTGATTTTAGTGAATCTAAAATTGTACCAATTTTGTACTATGAAGAAAAAAGAAAGAGACCAACTAATAACAATAAATTGTAGAGTATATACTGACTTGATAAGCAGAAATAAGGAAACTATACATTTTAACGTTAATGACAAGTAATGGCACTACTGGAAGTATCTAAATACTCAGAAGGCAGTCATTCTCCAAAATAAATAAGGCAATGGTTTAATGTCATGTAGTTAAAAATTGAAGCATTCAATATAAGGGAATCTTAAAAAGTTTATGGAAAAATTAAAACATAAGTTGATTTGGGTGAAAAAAATAGAAATTCACGCATATGAGGACTTTTCAAAAAGTTCATGAAAATGCATTTTATGAAAAATATATGCATGGATCTCAAATTTTGTTCACCCAAATCAACTTATCTTTTAGTTCCAATTTACATAAACTTTTGAGTACCCTCATATATGCTTAGCTCTTGGCTAAATCCTGATCTAATAATTAGCTAAAATATTGGTTAATATTTGTTAATCATATTCTTTATGTACAACATTTTATCAAGTAGAGTGGGTAGCTTCCAGTGAAATGTGGGATAAAGTCCTCTGGAAAACTAGTTGACCCCATAATTCTCTTGTTGATGTCAGAAAAATCTGTTTTCTTACTCTGGATTCATGTGGATCTTTCTAGAAGGATGCATTGAGCTTTTTTAATCATGAACTCTCCTGTGTGTATTCATTGATCGCATTTTCCCATTATGATAGCAATGGAAGCATTTTTTTTTTTAAAATCATGTGACCATAACTGATGAGATTCAGAGAGCTGTTGCAAATTGTCAGGAGTGCACAGCATGGAGCTGGTTTTGAACTATGCTTCAACTCTGAGCTGTTTACTGGATCAGTATGCCTTTCATGAATATCTCAAATACAGAGAAATTAAGTCTCCAATTTAGCAGAGCTGTAGAAAACAGAATAAAATGAAAATTTGAGAACTTGAGGTATTGCCTAAGAGGATAAGCCTTAAGTGAGGATTATATTTGCTAAGGGGAGATGAGGGACATGGCTTGGGCAGTGAGAAGGAGAAGACTTCTCAAAGGGGAAGTAGAAACAGGCCAGAAATAAACTTGGTTCACCATTCTTTCCCTGTGCTAGCATCAGAGTCAGTGATTCCTAGAACTAAGCTCATCTACCTTTCACAACCATTATGTTTACTTCAACTCAGTGTTCTGTTGCAAAGAAAGACTCTTGGATTCATTTAGGAATCCTGGAAAAGTTTTTGTCTTGAATCCAAAAACTGAAATTGCTACATTTTAAAATCAGAATTGAGTACACTTTTTTGAGCAGTGTTTATGACTTTAGGGGATCTTTTCTTCATTTTTGTCATGATAAAGATAGGAAGACAATTGAGAAGCTGCACTTTATACTAGTGTATGCAAATTTATACATGGCCACACCCAAAGCCACATAAGTATGTGTAGCTGCATCTTAATGGCAGTTCATAATGCTCATAGAAAGAAAAGCAGTATTAATGCAATGCAACTTTTTCTTAACATAGATAATATTCATTGTCTCTTTGGCCCTTACTAACACTTCAGAATAATCCATTGTTTTCAATGTGAACACAAGGATGACACGTGCTATTATTTGTTTAATAAATTCTTGAAATGCATAAATTAAACCTTCAAATGTAATTACCCAATTGAACTTACCGATGATCCTGGTTGTAAGCCCTAAGTAAAAAATATCTATCAGAGCTGTTCAAGTTTATTCATTCATTTCACAAATATTTAGAGTCCCTTCGGTACATCAAGGCTTATCCTCTTTTCTAGGAGGTGAATCTACAGCATTGCACTAACCAGACAGATTTGCTCTTATTTTAGTGGAGGAATAAATGAGTACCATGAAAACAGCTAGTTCTTTGTGGAACTATCACAATACAGACTTTGGCTAATTTCTGTCTACCTTTTATCTCTTCATCCATGTAACACTTTCTCTGGAGTCTGTCTTTGACTCCCTAAAGCTTTGCCATGTGCTCTCATGTTTGTCTATATATTTTGTTTGAAAGAGAGATGAAAGTGAGACCCACAGAGGTTAAATAACTTGATCAGATAGTGAGTAGTGGATAGAGGATGTGAAGTCCAAAGCTTGGCTCTGAAATTCATGTCCTTAACTTATATGCTCTACTCTTTTCTTTGGAAAGAAGGATCTACTGATCTGAAAAAAAATAAACAGAATTGAAAGAATATGGCAGTTAAAGGAGTATCATCAAATTGGATGAAGTCATTCTCTTGATGTATTAACAACTGATACGTAAAAAATTACCACTGATGCTTTTTTTTTTTTTCTCAAGAGAATTGATTGCTTATTAGACAGATGGAAGAGTTCAGCCGAGGGGAAGAATGCTAAAGTATGTAGCCTATGTGAAAGAAAGGGCAAGCTTAGTGTTCAGTGATATGCCAAAAATACTTGTAAAAATATGTCAGCAAGATAGCAGGCAGGTGATGAGTACCCCAAAGTCCACCTGACAGAGACCAATGGGGGAAGTCAAGAGCAGAGAATGAAGACAGATGACAGGTGAACAAAACCCTTTTCTCTTTTACACGAAGTCTTGTGCACTGGCAAAGAAGAGATGAGTCACAGCACTGTAATGAGAGGCTGTGAATCGCAGATGAATGGCAGCCCAGGAATCTTCATGGCTTAACCAATTAACACGGTAATGTTTGTAAGAAAAATGATTTTGTTAATCAGTACTCTTTTGGTGATTTAAGAAAAATGATTTTTTTTTGATGTACACTGTTTTGGTGAGCACTCTATAGCACCAAAGTAGATTTATGAACCTTGGAGGGCTTTCCACAATGCAGGGCTAGATCAGGTTTGGGATAAAGGGGGAGAGCTTCGTAAATGCCTAAGGGTGGTGAATCAGAAACAAATATGTATCATATATTAAAGCTTGGACATAACAATAGTTTTTAGGGTAAGGATGAAATGTCTTGTTGAGAAATTCTAGAACAGAATACAAATATTTCTTCTATTATGATCTATGGCTTGCTGAAAAACCTCATGTTCTGGAAAATCATGTCTGAAAAATAACCTCGTGAAAACAAAACTGAGGCAGGCTATTTGAAACAGTATGTCTCGGTAAGTAATGTATAACAAAAAAAAATCTTAATTTTTAATCCTAATTCACTTACAAAGAATGCAATATTCCTACAAGTTAAAGGTACAATAAATTTAAGATTGCACTCTTGAGGGGAAAAAAAGGTAATATTGTTAGATGGGAGTGAAATAAAGGGTTGAAGCTTTTGAATGAAAATATGACAAGTGGAGACAGAGAAGTTGCAGGGAAGGGGACAGTTTTGGGTTTTGCATACAACACATCAAGGCAGGAAGCCTTCCCATCAAGCATTGCCAAGAGAGTGCTAATTTCACTGGGCACTATACTGTGTCTGAGTGCTGCCTGCCACAGAGAGTTGTGTTTTTATATTGCATTCAGTTGTTTTTTACTCTGTGGCCAAAAGCATTGAGGGGCTGGGAAAATGCAGGTAGGAACCAAGGTGACTTTTTTGTGTGAGCAGCCACATTGCAGAGAATCAGATTAAACTTAAGTTTTTATCTATCTATCTATCTATCTATCTATCTATCTATCATCTATCAATTAGCTACCAATCAATCATCTATCTACTATCTACCATCAATCATCTATCTATCTGGGTCTGAAGATGTTCTTAGTCATCCTCACAGTGCCCAGAAAACTATGAGTCCCTCCTCTCACTGTGGCACCTTAGAAAACTCCCATGTGCCAGAAATTACACAGATTTTAAAAATTAAAATATATTAAAAATTGATATTCTTGGGTCAAAATGTAAAAATCTCTAAATGCTGATTACAATACAATTAATCTTTTAAATTCAAAAACATCTTCAAAAAATCTGGCAAATCTGAAATATGTATTTATCTTGTGAAATTAAACACAAGCAATTTTCTCCTTTGTATTGAACTAAATTGCTGTTAGTGCTTTTTCAGTTCTATTTCTGTACTGAATACTAGGTTATATGAATTTTTATTGCATGCTACTTCTTTTGCATTAGTGAAAATCATTTTGAGTGAAGAATTACTTCTCTCAATATAGGTTAATTATTTCTGAGGAGCTGACAGATGAGAAAAATGATAAGAATATTATTGCTTGTGTTTAGCTTTTAGCATATTTAACATGTGTAGTTGAGATAATTAAAATGAAAAAGAATGCTCTTTTGATTTAATGAATTAATGGAATGGGCATTCAGAAATTGCATTGTAAAAGTTCAACTGAAACAGCTTAGACCTTCTTCCATAAATCTACTGGGTTGATTCCATAATTTCAAAGCCAATAAGATAATAATGTCCTCTTTTCCCCTGCTTTTATCTTCCAGACTCAAGTCACATGCACACACTCATTTGATATACAACTTAACTTTTAAGTTTATGTGAAAGGTGCAACATAATTTGATTCTAAATATGCACTTGACAATATGGATTCAAATTTAAATCACTGGTGTGCAACCTTGTGTGTGATATCTGCAACCAGAAATTGTCAAATGGTATATCAAACAGGTAAATTAGCATTTGCTCAGTGCAACTTGACATGACAGATGGGTAGGAGGGCTGTTATCCCTGTGAAGAGACTAAATGTATTTATAATTTGGATGTATACACAAACTGGATAAAGATTTTTATAAAAGAATTTTCAGTGCAAAATCTATTTTCCAAGTCATAATAATCAGAAGCTTCCTTAGCATCACTTACTTCTTTCTATGCTTCTGTGTATTGCTTTGCAAAGCATCCATGCATGAGAAACATTTCATAAGTCTGTGCCTATTGAGAACATATTAATTTCAAGACACTATGCTATGATCTTAGTATACTATTAGCAATAGCAATAACAAAAATCAAACTAATGATATAGCTAGATAATTAAATAGTCACCATATGTAAGGCAGTGTTCAAGTGCTTTATGTGTACACATATTCTGGTTCTCTCTCTCTCTCTTTCTCTCTCTCTCTCTCTCTCTCTCACACACACACACACACACACACACACAGACACCCCACAGTAACCTAACAAAAAATCATGAGTGAGTGCTGTTGGTAAAATTTGTTCTTAGCTATCAAAAGAGGCTTAACACCTAAAGGAAGAAGGTTGAACACATCAAAGACTTGAAATGGGCAAGGGTTGTATAGAGGGGAAGAAGACATTCCTGGGCAGGCAGCTGGGAGGTAGGTGATGAGTCAGGTTTCCCTAATGTCAGATGGAGCTAGCAATGAGACGCTCATGAATAGAAGGTTCTAGAGTGTGACCTGTAATTTAAGGAGAGGTCTAGATTTTTGCAGTCACCATCCTAGAGCTAGGAGTTGAGTTGCAGAATGGACAATTTCTGTCTTCAAGAGATGTAGAATATGAAGTGTATAAGGCTAAGAAGAAAATCTTAGTAATAGTGGAGGCAGAAAAAGAGCCAAAGAGAGCATGGGAGAAAGAATGTTTAGAGATGGGGAACTGAGACTAAAATAACAGAAACTCCAGGGTAGCAGTGTGTGTGTGTGGGTGGGGGGAGGGTCTGAAGGGAAGGGGTCTTCAATGATATCTGATGCAGCTGAGAATGCAAAGAGAAAGACCAATGAAAAGTAACAACAAAGTCACCACCAATAAGATGACAGTTTTAGTGTATCAGGGGAATGAAGACCTTACTTTATTTTTTGTATTATTTATGTAATTTATTTCAATTGACAAATTATATATATATTTCTCATGTACAAAATGTTTTGAATGTATGTACATTGTAAAATGGCCAAATTGAGCTAATAACAGACTGTATCTCACAATTTTTGGTGAAATCACTCAAAATCTATTTTAAGCCATTTTCAAAAATATAATGTATTGTTATTTTCTATACTTACCATGTTGTATAATTGATCTCCCCAAGTTATCCTCGTCTAAAATTTTGTATGCTTTGACCAACATCAACACTGGGGGAGGACTGGGAAGAGCTTATTTTAGACTGTGTTGTTTGTGCTGATCACCAGTCACTTCATGTTGTCAGTTGCCTGCATTTTAATCACATTTAAGTAGGTTAAATTGTCTAGCAGACAAAATCATTTATGTCTTCAGGCTTTCAACAATGGCATGGACAAGAGATAAAGGAAATGGCACTCTTGGGCGTTCTTTATGTTCCCAAATAAGAGAAAGAAAATAATGTAAGGGTCCTAGATTTATGTATTAATCTGCTTAGAAGTGTTCTTCCTGAGAGAGCTAGAGAGTATATACAGACTGTTATCAAACTATATATTCAGTTTTTGAAGAAAGCTTGCCTATTTAAGGGGCTTTTAGCGTTTATTTGTTGAAATTATTCTAATGTTTAAAAAGGAACTGTGTCTTACTTTCAGCTCTGGAGATGTCAGTAATCTTAAATGCATGGAAATATTTCTATATACTAGCAATCACACTCACATAGGTTAACATTTAAGTATCAGTGGTCCCTGGAAAGGCATAATTCTGCCAATCTGAACCACTAACAAAGGAAAAGAAAAGAAAATGAAAGAAGAGGAAAGAAAAGAAAAGAAAACAATAATACAAGAAGTCTTCTAGGAGACACAGGTTTAATTTCTATAATTAGTGATGACAGCATAGGCTTCTCTAAAGCAGTGGTATAGTGTAGCCAAATGTGGTTCTTTAACTGTGAATTAACTATAATCAAAGGAATGGAAAAGTTTAGGACCTCAGTTGCTCTAGCTACATTTCAAGTGCTCAATGGCCAGCACAGATATAGCACCCTTCCATCACCCTGGAAAGTTCTAGTAGACAGCAGTAGTGTAAGCTCTGAAGCCATCAAAGCACTGTGTGGCATCATAACCAGATGTGGAGCGCCATATATAGACAATAATCTTATTTTACAGGATACAACAATATTTCAAGACTGCTCTTGTGTTTGTTAAATCTTGTTACAATGGGGCTTATTTGGTACACGGTCTAAGGTTAAGTTTTCTTTGATAGTATGAGTGGTTTTTTCAAACAGCTTTGAGCTGTTTTCCAAACAACTGTGAATGAGAGAAGAGGGCTGAGATGCGGCAGGCATTCATCTCTGTGGATGGTAGGATGTTGCTGGGTCTGTTTCTCCTTTCAGCTCTTTGTATTTGAGTGGGTCCCACATTCTTATTTTGTACAGAAAATGAAAGCTCCCTGTGAACACTGAAGAAGGGTCTGTGCCTGGAAGCCCACGGCGCACTCCAGCATATTTTGCAGAGTAGCTCAGTGGCAATGTAATGGTATTATGAAGGGGGTGGAGCTAGCACATTAAGGAAGAAGTAGGGATTGGAGATCTAAGAGCAACATTGTAAGGCAGAGACTTTCTGTTGAGTAGCAGAGTGGGGAGGAGCCAAGAGAGGAACAAAATTGTGATACGAGCCACTGGCATAAAATGGAGTTGCATTTGTGAATTCTTGCAGAGCAATGGGATAATAAGGGACTTAGGAATGCAACCAGCATTTAATGAGAAGGAAACATATGGTTGAGGGCATGAGGACTGGCCATTTCATTAAGTCATTGTGCCAGATTTTGAAATGCAACTTTCAGTGAATAGCTACTGTTTTTGCTTGGGTTATTCTGGAATGGGGCACTGGGATAGACAGTTTGGGGGGTGATCTAAGGAAGCTGAAGAGGAACAATAAGGAGCATTATACTGGAGAAATGGTAGAAGTGTGTGATATGTTATGGTGATAGCTTCTCTGAGCAAGGAGCCTCTATTTTGGTTAGAACCTCCACAGTTCTCCACCGAAGGAAAGGAAGCTGGTTGCCATGCAGCATCTGTGAGGATAGCGTCAGGGCTCTTTCCTGTCCAATGTTTCTAGGCTACATTTTCAGTCGGCACAAGAATTCCCCCAGGCCAGGGGCAGAATACAGAAGGAATGGGGGCACATGCTTGGGATAGCAGGCTCTCAGTGTGGCCTGAGTCAGAGACACAGTCTAAGTGGATGTGACACAGGGCACAAGAGGCACATGATACTGTTGCCTGAGTATACCCGTTATGTGTCAGTCATTGTGCTAAGGGAAGGCATATGCATTTTTTCACAGCCACATAGCTCCTCATGAAGAGGAAGTTATGTGCCTGCATTTCCTAAAGAATATGGAAGCTTAGAAAAAAGGTTAAACAATCAAATGCCTAATTCACAGATGGCTATCACTGGATTCTCAGCCCAGCCTTCATCCCAGTTTAGCCACACTTTACTCCTCCCCAAAGGACCTAAACTTTGCCCTCTGTTTTCTTTATATCCTTTTGTAATAGTTCTCCCCAAATGTTATTTTTTTACCATTTACTCCTTGAAGTATAGCACTGCACAAGTTTTGAAGAGCATGTACAGCCATATAACCATACTCTGGAGCAGTGTCTGTGCCTCCACAAGTCCCCTACTACTCCTTGCAGAAACCCCCTCTCACTACTCCCTGTCTCTTGCAACTACTACATTTGTTTTATTTCCCTATAGTTTTGCCTTTGCAAGAATGTTATGCAAATGGAGTTATACCGCACAGATGAGTCTGACTTTGCTTCTTAACATTTATATGGGGTTGCTCAAAAAGTTTGTGGACAATGGAATTAAAAGATGAGTTTATTTAGGTGAAAAAATTTGAAATCCATTCATAGTTTTATCATCAAATGCATTTTCCATCAACTTTTTGAAGTACTCAGGTATCTGAGAGTCACTTGAGCTGTTGCAAGAATCAGTAGTTCATTCCTTTCATTTACTGAGTAATATTTCATTGTATGGCTGCACCGTAAATTGTTTATCCATTGCCTGCTTAAGGGACATTTGGGTTGCTTCCAGTTCTTGGTAATTTTGGAGGAAGTTGCTATAAGCATTTGCACAGATGTTTTGACTGCATATAAGTTTTCATTCCACTTGGGTAAATACCCAAGAGTCAAATTACTGACTTACTCTAAGTATATGTTTACCTTTTTAAATAATTGCCGAACTGCTTTGGAACTTACTCTGCCATTTTATAATCTCACCATTAATATTTTTTTTGCCATACTTTGAGTTATTTGGTGGTCTCTTATTGTGGTTTTAGCATATTTCCTTAATGACAAGTGATGTTGGCCATCTCTTTATGTATTTGTTCACCATGTAAATATATTCCATGGTGAAGTATCTGCTCATTTGTTTCATTGGATTGTTTGCCTTGTTATTATTGAATTTTGAGAGGCGTTTTAATACTATGTATACATAGAGTTTTTAAAAATCAGATATGTGTACTGCAAATATTTTCTTTTGGTATGTGTAATTAATCTTTTCATTCTCTTAATAGTTTCTTTTGAAAGCACTTCTGAATTTTTATGGAATCAAAGTCTCCTATGGCTTGTGCTTTTGAGGTCATGCCCAAGAAATTTTGGCCAATTCAAGTTCACAAAGACTTTCTGTTGTTTTACTGTAAAAATTGTGTGGTTTTATGGGTAGGTATACAAACCCTTTTTACTCACTCTTTGTGTGGGTACAAGATTCGAACCTTGATTTTTTTTTTTTTTTACCACATCTGGTTAGCTAGTTGTTTGAGTATCATTTCTTAAAAAACTAATACTTTAGCCATTGAACTGCTTGTGTAACTTTATTGAAAATCAATTGACCATGTATCTGTGGGTCTATTTTTGGACTCTCTACTGTGTTCCATTGATGTATGTATCAATATTTCTCCAATACCACACTGCCTTGATTATGGAAATGTCATAGAAAATCTGCAAGTTATGTGTTTTTCTTTTTTAATTTTTTTAATTTTTATTTTTTACATATCATTTTATTTTTAATTAACAAAATGGTGCATATTCATCATCTACAACATGATGTTTTGAAATATATGCATTATAGTGAAATGTCTATATTGAGCTAATTAGCATATTCATTATTTCTTTTTTTTTATTTAGTAAATATAAATTTCCAAAGTACAGTTTATGGATTACAATGGCTTCCCACCCCCATAATTTCCCTCCCACTCACACCCCTCCCATCTCCCGCTCCCTCTCCCATTCTATTCACATCAATATTCATTTTCAATTATTTTTATATACAGAAGATCGATTTAGTATATATTAAGTAAAGATTTCATCAGTTTGCACCCACACAGAAACACAAAGTGTAAAATACTGTTTCAGTACTAGCTATAGCATTACTTCACATTGGACAACACATTAAGGACAGGTCCCACATGAGAAGTAAGTACACAGTGACTCCTGATGTTGATTTAACAATTTGACACTCTTGTTTATGGCATCAGTAATCTCCCTAGGACCCAAGCACTTGGGCCATCCTCCACTGCACTCCTGGGCCACAGCAGAGATCTGGCCTGGAAGAGGGGCAACCGAGACAGAATGTAGCGCCTCGACCGGGACTAGAACCTGGTGTGCCGGCGCCGCAAGGCGGAGGATTAGCCTGTTGAGCTGCGGTGCCGGCCTAATTTAGTAACTTTTCATAATAATTTACTCTAGGCCAGCACCATGGCTCACTAGGATAATCCTCCTCCTGTGGCGCTGGCACCCCGGATTCTAGTCCCAGTTGGGGCACCGGATTCTGTCCCGGTTGCTCCTCTTCTAGTCCAGCTCTCTGCTGTGGCCCAGAAGTGCAGTGGAGGATGGCCCAGGTCCTTGGGTCCTGCACCTGTATGGGAGACCAGGAGGAAGTATGTGGCTCCTGGCTTCAGATTGGCACAGCATGCCAGCCCTAGTGGCCACTTGAGGGGTGAACCAATCAAGAAAGGAAGACTCTTTCATTGTCTAACTCTGCCTGTCAGAAAAAATAAATAAAAATTTAAAAAAAAATAATTACTCTTGTAACATTTGGCAGCCAGTATGTCTTTTGTCAAGAATTCTGGTCTTTAATGCAACTTGTGTTGTCATAACTTATGTTTTCAAATTTTTTATTTAAGTTGTCTGTATACATTTTTTATATCTATACATATCAAAGAATCTGTTTCTGTTACCTTCACAAATGGATAATGTAGTTGAGCATAAAATTATTTTGAAATTCCATAATAAAAACATTAACAGTGATGCTAATAGGAGGAGAAAGGAGAAAAGAGAGGACACAGAAGAAAAGGAACTTTTGTTTACTGTGTTTCAGGCAGTTTTCCAAATACTTCAGATACATTAATGCATTTCATCCCAACATCTACCATGTGGATTTATTATCTATAATGCATGCTGATGAAAATGCAGCACAAAGGAATGAGACTTTCATACTTCAGTGACTTAATTCTTAAGCAGTTGTGCTTTCAAAGCCAGGCAGCCTCTGTATGTGTTTTTTTTTTTAATAACACTTTTATTTAAAGAATATAAATTTCCAAAATACAGCTTATAGATTACAATGGCTTCCCCCCATAACTTCCCTCCCACCCGCAACCCTCCCCTTTCCCGCTCCCTCTCCCCTTCCGTTCACATCAAGATCCATTTTCAATTCTCTTTATATACAGAAGGTCAGTTTAGTATATATTAAGTAAAGATTTCAACAGTTTGCCCTCACATAGCAACACAAAGTGAAAAATGCTGTTGGAGTACCAGTTATAGTATTAATTCACAATGTATAGCACGTTAAGGACAGAGATCCTACATGATATATATATATTTAAATTGATTAATTTTCTATGCAATTTCCAATTTAACACCAAGATTTTTTAATCATTTGCAATTATCTTTATATACAGAAGATCAATTCAGTATATACTATGTAAAGATTTCATCAGTTTGCACCCACACAGAAACACAAAGTGTAAAAATACTGTTTCAGTACTAGTAATAGCATTATTTCACATTGGATAACACATTAAGGACAGATCCCTCATGAGACGTAAGTACACAGTGACTCCTGAAGTTGATTTAACAATTTGACACTCTTGTTTATGGCGTCAGTAATCTCCCTAGGCTCTAGTCATGAGTTGCCGAGGCTATGGAAGCCTTTAGGGTTCGCCGACTTCAATCTTATTCCGACAGGGTCATAGACAAAGTGGAAGTTCTCTCCTCCCTTCAGAGAAAGGTGTTTTTTTAACAATATATTTGAAAGGCAGAGATATAGAGAGAAGGAGAGAAATCCTTCATCCACTGGTTCACTCCCCAGTTGCCTGCAATGGCTGAGGCTGGGCCAGACCAAAGCCAAGAGTCAGGAACTCCACTCAGGTCTCCCATATCAGTGGCAGGAGCCTGAGTATTTGGGCCATCTTCTACTTTCCAGTTGACATTATTATGGAGCTGGACTGGAAATGAAGTAGCCAGAACTTGAACCTGCTCTCATATGGGATGCTGTTCACAGGTGGCACTTAATCATCTGTGCCATAACACCAGCCCCCATCTGTGATTTTGACCCTAACTACTTCCTTAAAATTCCAGAATTTGGGAGCCAGTGTTGTGGTGCAGTGGGTAAAGCTGCTGCCTGCAGTGCCACCATCCCATATGGGAGCACTGCAGTGTGCAGTCCTGGTTGCTCCACTTCCTATCCAACTCTCTGCTGTGGCGTGGGAAAAGCAGTGGGAGATGGCCCAAGTCCTCGGGTCCCTACACCTGCGTGGGAGACTCAGAAGAAGTTCCTGGCTCCTGGCTTTGGATCAGACCAGCTCCGGCCATTGCAGCCAACTGGGGATTGAGCTAGCAGATAGAAGACTTCTCTCTCTCTCTGTCTGCTCTCCTCTCTCTGTGTAACTCTGATTTTCAAATAAATAAATAAATCTTTTAAAAAATTTTGGAATTTCAATTCCAATTGCAATCTGGAAAATCAATGCCTTTTGTTGGTAACTTGGGGAACCTATATTAACTTTTTTCTTTTTAATTCTTTGTGGGTTTTTTTTTGATATTTACATGCTGCTGGATTTTTAAAGATTACATAAGAACATGTCTACATGTGTTTCTATTTTCATAAAATTGCCCTGGACTTCAGTGTACATTCTAACTTTGGAAGCTTAAATCATCCTTATTTCCAAGTAATATATTTTTTCCTTTGACCATTGCTTTAGATTCATTTTTCCCATTTTCTATTATAGAGGTTCTGTTTCATATAGATTAATCTCTTGGTTGAGTCATTATGTCTCTAATTTTCCTCCTCTTAATCTCTGAATTTGGAGTGAAGATATATGTCTTTCATTGTATCCATTCAATTTTCATGAGATTTTTTCCTACTATTTAACTTCTCCCTTTGCCTATTAATTAAACAACTAAGTTTGCATATGCAAACAGTACTTCCTCATCATGGATTGTTATATTGTCTTCTTTTTCTGTAACGGTTTCCCTCTTTCCTTCAATGATTTTTTTCCTAACTCTGATAAGTTTTCTATTCACTCATTCTCTAGAGAAGTGTGTATACTCACTCAAGTAGTGGCTCATAACCGTACAGAGGATTCATACAATTTATATGGGTACCTGCTTTAAATAGGGAATAAAAATAACTATTTTTTCTTAAGTCATCTTATGAAAAAAAATTGGGCTAACAAACCATTCTTTTCTTCTCACATCCATATATTTCTGTATATTTCAAAAGTCTCACCCTAGAAGTTACATCTAATGAAGTCAGAAATCCAGACATAATATAATCAACTTGTTCTACTCATGTATCAGTAAATCAGTTTATACAATAAACAACCATGGTCATCAAACTCTCTAGGCTCACACACCGTCCATCTCCTTGCAGTCTGCATAGACTATTAGCAGTCATCTTGAGCAAATTGTTAAATAAGGTAAATATGAACTTCAAAAGGGAAAAAGATTCTCTGATATTATATATGTATATTTACCTATGCATATATATAAATATAAAAATAAATACATAAATTCAATACAACAGTATACTTCAAAAGGTTCATAGAAAATGAAATTAAATGGTGAATTTATTGTTAAAAATGTTGAAATCCATATACATGAAGAGTCTCCAGGAAATTCATGGAAAATGCTTATTATGAAAAAGCTATGCCTGAATTTCAATTACTTTTGCACCAAGATAGACTTACGTTTTGATTCCATTTTTCCATTAACTTTGGGAGTTCTTTCATATACAATATGCACATTTTACATATAAAATATTATAGTGATAACTGCATATATATATGAACTTAAAAAAGTTTATGGAAATGGAATTTAAAAATAAGTCTGTGGATGTAAAAAAATTGAAATCCACGCATAGTTTTATCAGAATACATGTTTTCAACAAATTTTTGGAGACCTCATCATATATATATAATGTCAGTGTCAGCTTGAAAATTGACAATTTGTTGGTGGGAACATGCCTGCAAACATCTGTGTGGGGAATCCATTGGTTATAAAACTACTACCCCATATGACAATAGGACAAACACCAGAAAAGAAATCAAAAGGAAGAGTGAAAATGCAAACACAAAGGCTTGATAGATCACTACAACAAGAGATTCTTTTCTCAATGTGCTGATGGTCTGTTTCTCTAGATTAATAGTAATCGAATACCATATGTTTGGTTCAACCCCTACAGCTTTTAGTGCATGCATGCCTCTTCCAGACAAGCTGCTAGGTCAGCGGCTTCAGCTGCGTTTGGCGGTGTTTCGATTTTTCACTTGTTACAGTAACTCCAGGTCTGAGTTTCTTAGATAAACTTTTAAGCTAAGAGCTCTTATGACTTCTTTAGGTTACCAGACTGCCAAAGAAGCTAACGACGTTCATGCATATTTGTATGAATTTAGATATACAGTTAAGATTTATAAATACTTTCCAACAGTTTTATTACGTTTGAAAAACTGTCAACCTAGTACGATATTTATATTGTCTAAATTTCTAGCATTTTTTTAGATAATATTATTTGGATGTTTGGATAGTATTTCAATGCAAGTGGGATTCAAATACTTATAAAATATTATTCTCTGTTTATTTCATCATAAAGTAAAGCCTTTTCATAGAAATACTATTGTTACCTTTTTGGAGAGAGATGATTTTATATTCAAGTATATTCAGAAAAAAGATGAAAAAGCTAAAGGCCTGACTTCATAAAAAGTGTCCTCAATTCATTTTTAATAAAAAAGTCAATAAAATGAATGAGCAAGTAGACATCTGAAAATGATGCTATTTAGAGTTCCTTGGAAGATCCTGGACATTCAATTTATAAGGAGCACTGAAATTCATCATATGAAGGGTCTTCAAAAGCTACATTAAAAAACATATTATGAACAAACTATGTGTGGATTTCAAAAATGTTTTTGCATCAAAATAAAAATAAACATCTTTTGGTTCCACTTTTCCATGAATTCTTTGAAGTCCTCTCATTCTCCAGGACCATTTTTGCCAACTCCTAGTGTTTAAAAATACTGCTTCGAGAAGTCCATTTCTTATATTATCTCTAATAACTCATTAAGGGAAATGACCTTGTTGTGCAACTCTGTTTGGAACTGTTAATTAAAATTAACGAGGATCTTGCTGTTTTGCACCGGCTTGTTTCTTAGATCAAGCTAGTTTAATCTGGACTGGTCTGACGTCCTGCTTGGACAGGTTTGACTTTCTGCCAAGAAGCCAGCAATAGGCTATGGAAGGTTAAAAATCTGAGCTGGCAACTAGCAGAATCCTGAAAGTTGAATTTGGGACATGAACAGCAGAAAGGAGGACTGAAGCCCAGAAGCAAATGTGGAAAAATCTATGTTATCAGTGTTGAAAAAAACCACCTTCTCTCTACTGTAAAGATCTCTTGCAACTTTTTCAGTTATGTGTGAAGAACTTTTCATAGACACTCAGAATATCTCAGCAATTAGCTAGAACTGGCACTGAAAACATGCAGATGCAAAAAATGCTGAAATAATTGATGCTTGAGACCTGCATTAAATCCATTCTGCTTTCCTAGTCTATCTCTTTAAAATAACAATAATCAACTAGATTTATTCCCTGTAAGATTCTCACATTTTGGTCTGAGGAGCAAGGGATATTTCACTTTTAAAATACAGTATAAAATACAGTTTTAAAAGTGACTTTTTCATGACTTACTGGATTCCCTGAAGACCTACAAATGGTACAAAATTATACTTGGCAGATACAGATATTTCAGGCACATAGGAAGCTAGCAAAGTTAGAAGGGGTATAACAAGACTCAGATGTCACTGTTCTGTCCAGATCAACACACAAGATTGTCTTCTCTTAGCTAACCATACAAGGGAGCGTTGTTTTGTTGATATTTGTATCACACAAAAACTTGGGGAACAGAAGTAATCACAACTCCTAACAGTCACACTATAATAAATGTCTTCTCTTCATTAGTATTATGTTCAAGTCCTCTGTGTGACTGCTACTTTAAAAAAAAAAAACAAATGGAATATTGTTAAGATCTCAATTCTCTCTCAAAATGATATGAAGTTACCTCAGAAAAATCATGGAAGATGAATAAAGGGGTAGGCATTTGGCACAGCATTTAGGACATCAGTAGGGACACGTGCACCCCATTTCAGAGTGCATAGATTCAAGTACTGGTTTCACTTCCAATTATAGCTTCCTGCTAATGTGCATCCTGGAAGGCAATAGATGATAGCTCAAATGCTTGGGTCCCTGTCAATCACATTGCAGACTGAGATTGAATTCCAAGCCCCTGAATTCCAAGCCCTTGGCTCTAAACTGGCCCAGCCCCAGCTATCACAGGCATTCAGGAAGAGAATCAGCAGGTAGGAGATTCCCTCTCTCTCTCTCTCTCTCTCTCTCTCTGCACGCTTTTCAATTAATATGTAAAGAATGAATTGAGACAAGTTCATTTTGCTGCAAAACAAATTTAAATCATTGTCCATGAACTTTTTGAAGACAGTTATATGTAGGAATTTCTATTTCCTTCGCAACAAAATACACTTATCTTTCAATTCATTTTCGTGAATTTTTTGAGTAGCCCCATATATAGTTATGACAGAATTACAATGTGAACCAGCAAGGTTGTCTTCTGTAATTTATTCTGCTGACTTTAAAATATACATGAAAAGGCAAAGGCATTAAAATAGCAAAAATAATTTTTGAAAAATGAAGAGCAAAATTGTAAGAATAACACTATCCTGGCACCGCGGCTCAATAGGCTAATCCTCTGCCTTGCGACGCCGCCACACCGGGTTCTAGTCCCGGTCAGGGCGCCGGATTCTATCCTGATTGCCCCTCTTCCAGGCCAGCTCTCTGCTATGACCCAGGAGTGCAGTGGAGGATGGCCCAAGTGCTTGGGCCCTGCACCTCATGAGAGACCAGGATAAGCACCTGGCTCCTGGCTTCGGATCAGCGTGGTGAGCTGGCCACAGTGTGTCAGCCGTGGCAGCCATTGGAGGGTGAACCAATGGAAAAGGAAGACCTTTCTCTCTGTCTCTCTCTCTCACTGTCCACTCTGCCTGTCAAAAAAAAATGTTACTAAATTATTAGTCTACATATTTTAAAGGACTGCAGAATTTAAAAATTTCTAATTAAAATAAATTATTTTTATTGTATAAAATATTTAAAAAGAAGAAATAACAGTATAAATACCATAAATTAACTTAAAATCTAGCAACTGGAAAATATTAAAAAGCAATGGCATATGTATTCATTTTCCATCAATAGTAAACAAGTGATTATATTGCCTTTAACTCTTTTGGTATGTTTAATTTAGTTTTACCTACTTAAATTAAGCCTTGAAGATATAGAAAACCTAAACAGACCCATTACCAAAATGGAAATTGAATCAGTAATAACAACCCTCCCAATAAAGAAAAGCCCAGGACCAGGTGGCTTCACTGCTGAATTCTAGCAGACATTTAAAGAACTAACTCTTCTTCTCAAGTTATTCAAAACAATTGAAAGGGAGGGAATACTCCCAAAATCTTTCCATGAAGCCAAAATCACCTTATTTCTAAACCTGAAAAAGATACAAGAGAGAAAGAGAACTACAGACCAATTTTCCTGATGAACACAAAAATCTTCAAAATTCTGGCCAATTGAATCCAACAACATATCAGAAAGATTCATCTGGACCAAGTAGGATTTATTACTGGTATGCAAGGATGGTTCAACATTTGCAAATCAATCAATGTGATACATTACATTAACTAACTGAAGAACAAAAATCATATGATTAGCTCAACAGATGCAGAGAAAGCATTTGATAAAATACATCACCCTTTCATGATTAAAATTCTAAGCAAATTGGATATAGAAGGAACTTTCCTCAACATAATATAGGCAATTTATGACAAACCCACGGGCAGCATACTAATGAATGGGGAAAAGTTGGAAGCATTTCCACTGAGATCTGGAACAGGACAAGGGAGCTTACTGTCACCATTGCTATTCAATATAATCCTGAAAGTTTTAGCCAGAGCCATTAAACAAGAAAAAGAAAGCAAAGGGATTTGAATTGGAAATGAGGAAGTCAAACTATCTCTATTTGCAGATGACATTATTCTATATATATAGGGGATCCAAAAGACTCCACCAAGAAACTATTGGAACTCATAGAAGAGTTTGGAGAAAGTAGCAGGATATAAAATAAATACACAAAATCAACAACATTTATATACACAAATTATGCCATGGCTTGAAAAAAAGCCTTCTAAGATCGATCCCATTCACAATAGCTACCAAAAAAATCAAATACCTTGTAATAAGTTTAACTAAGGATGTCAAAAATATCTATGATGAGAATTAAAAACATTAAAGAAAGAAATAGAAGAAGATTTAAAAAAAAAAGGAAAAATCTTCCATGTTCATGGACTGGGAGAATCATATCATCAAAATGTTCATTCTTCCAGAAGCAATCTGCAGATTCAATGTGATACCAACCAGAATGCCAAAGATGTTATTCTCAGAGTTAGAAAAATGATATTGGGCTGGCGCCGCAGCTCACTTGGCTAATCCTCTGCCTACGGTGCCGGCACCCCAGCTTCTAGTCCTGGTTGGGGCTCCGGCTTCTGTTCCAGTTGCTCCTCTTCCAGTCCAGCTCTCTGCTGTGTCCCGGGAAGGCAGCAGAGGATGGCCCAAGTGTTTGGGCCCTGTACCTGTATGGGAGACCAGGAGGAAGTACCTGGCTCCTGGCTTTGGATGGGTGCCGACTGCAGCATGCTGGCCGTAGTGGCCATTTGGGGGGGGGGGAACCAAAGGAAAAGAAAGTCCTTTCTCTCTGTCTCTCCCTCTCTCTCACTATCTAACTCTGCTTGTCAAAAAAAAAAAAAAAGAAAGAAAGAAAAATGATGTTGAAATTCATATGGAATCATAGGAGACCTCAAATAGCTAAAGCAATCTTATAGAACAAAAACAAGCCGGAGGCACCACAATACCAGATTTCAAGACATACTATAAGGCAGTTATATTTAAAACAGCCTGGTACTGGTACAAAACAGATGGACAGACTAAAGGAACAGAATGGAAATGCTAGAAATCAATTCATGCATCTACAACCAACTTAAATTTGAACAAGGAGCTAAAACCAATCCCTGGAGCAAGGACAGTCTCCTCAACAAATGGTGCTGAGAAAAGTGGGTTTCCATGTACAGAAGTATGAAGCAGGACCCCTACCTTACACCTTACACTAAAATCCATTCAAAATGGATTAAAGACCTAAATCTACCTCCTGATATCATCAAATTACTAGAACATTGGAGAAACCTTGAAGCAAAACTTTGGCACAGGCAGAGTTCTTGGGAAAGACTCCTGAGGAACAGGCAATCCAAACCAAAATCAATAAATGGGATTACATAAAATTGAGAAGCTTCTGTACTGCAAAAGAAACACTCAGGAATGTGAAATGGTGACCTACAGAATGGAAGAAATTATTTGCTAACAATGTAACTGATAAAGTATTAATAATCAGAATATATAAAGAAATCAAGAAACCCCACAACAACAAAAAAACAACTTAGTTAAGAAATGGGCCAAGGACTTAGACATTTTTCAAAAGAGGAAATCCAAATGGCTAACAGATATATGAAAAAATGCTCAGGATCATTAACCATTAGGGAAATACAAATCAAAACCAAAATGAGGATATACCTCACCCCAGTTAGAATGTATTCATACAGAACTCAGCAAACAAAAAATGCTGGTGAGGATGTGGGGGAGAAGGTGTCCTAATCCAGTGGGAATGTAAACTGGTAAAACCACTATGGAAATCAGTTTGGAGATACCTCAGATCTGAATATAGACCTACCATGTGACCCAGCCATCCCACACCTGGTAATTTATGTAAGGGAAAGGAAATCAGCAAATCAAAGAATTATCTGTGCCCCGTGTTTATTTCAGCTCAATTTACAATAGCTAAGACATTGAATCAACCCAAACGCCTTCAACTGAAGACTGGATAAAGAAATTATGGGATAATGTACTCTTTGGAATACTACATATCATTAAGAAAAACAATGAAATCTATCATTTGTAACAAAATGGATTAATCTGGAAAACATCATACTTAGTGAAATAAGCCAGTCCCAAAGGAACAACTAGCACATGTTCTCCTTGATCTGTGATAACTAATAGAACACCTAAAGGGGAATCTATAGAAGTGAAATTGACACTCTTCTTGACTGTCAAGGAATAGTTTTTTTTTTTTTTCCTTAATGGAGAATTGGACTGGGAATGGGAGAAGGAGGAGGAGATGTGGTGGGTGTGGGAATGGGAGGGTGGGTATGATGGGAAGAATCTCTATATTCCTAAAGTTGTTCCTATGAAATTTGTACTCATTAAATAAATTGTTTCTTTGTGAAAAATAAAATAAATAATATAATGAATAAGTTATACAGAGTAGGAACTAAAAAGAAAGACTAAAAACATTAGGATACTTACCTCAGGAATAAATGTAGGATGTCTCCTTTCCAAACTAAAGCCAATAAATAATAGCACCCTCCCAAACAACAGGAACAACTACAAAGTTTCTATCCAGGAAAAAGAAATAGGAAAAAAGCCAGCAAGCAAATACTTACAAAGGAAATACATGGAGAAGTATAACCAAATATTGGTTAGGCCAACCAATGTGTGTAAATTCAATATCTCAATGAAAGGGCAAATCCACGGACATGTTAGTTACACCACACTATTCTCATCTACAACAATATTGGTAAACAGATGCAAGATATATATAATATCAAAAGAAAGTTTTATTAGTACTAGATAAAGCTATGAAAGGGTAATTGAAATCAAAAGATGATAAAATTGATAACAAAGACAATACATTCCAATAGAATAATATAGGTGGTGAAAGTGTTTTAGAAAAATTTAGTTGCTGTGAGAGATTTTTAACTACCACAATAAACCTATCAAATGAGTAAAAAACCATTTTGGAAGATGTAATAGAAAACATTAACAAGTATGTATTCAGATGAATCCTCTTCATGGCTGGGTGGATATTAATTGACATAATTTATGAGGAAAACAAGTTCTTTATATATGGGAGAGCTTTAGTAAAGATGGTATTCTGTGTCAGAATATTTTCATCTCTTGGAGAGAGAGTGGATTAAGGTTTATATTTGTGCATTTTGATAGCAGAATTATTTGACTAAATAACAATGTAGATAAAATAAATAAAATATCCACTAATAGAGAAATGCCTGGATAAATTACTTTTGTCATTAATCAAAATAGTATATTTGAGGGGCTGGTCCTGTGGCATAGCTGGTATAGCCGCCGCCAGCAGTGCCAGCATCCCATATGGGCACTGGTTTGAGTCCTGGCTGCTCCACTTCTGATCCAGCTCTCTGATATTGCTTGGGAAAGAAGATGGCCCAAGTCCTTGGGCCCCTGCCCTGCGTGGGAGACCTGGAAGAATCTCCTGGCTCTTGGCTTCAAATCAGCACAGATCTAGCCATTGTAGCCAATTGGGAAGTAACCTAGTGGATGGAAGACCTCTCTCTCTGCCTCTCTTTCTCTCTCTCTGTGTAACTCTGATTTTCAAATAAATAAATAAATCTTTAAATAAATAGTATATTTGAGAATATCTATGACAACTTTGGGAATTAGTTCTTTTGAAAAAAATTTATTTTTTTGTAATTTAATTTTATTTAAATTTTACATATTTGCTATTTTTAAATTGCATATATTTATGGGCTCATGTAATGTTTCATTACACGTGTACATTGTGTAATATCTACTCTGGGAAATATATTTATTGCTTCAAGCATTCAATAGTGTTTTTTTCTAGTGAAAGCATACAAAATCCTATCTTCATTTTTTTAAATAGAAGCACATGCAGTAATTATAATAGTTACCTTACTGTACAATAATATTGCTGTATTTCTTACTCCTATCTACCTATAACATAGTAACAGTCAATCAACATTTTCCCCAGCTTTCCCTCTCCACTTATCTCCAAGCCCCTGGTGAACACTATTGTATTTTTAACTTCTATGAGATCACCTCTTTTTTAGACTTCACATAGGAGTCACACCATGTGATATTTATCTTTCTGTGCTTGGCTTATTTCACTTAACTTAATGACCTCCAATTCCATCCATGTGGTTGTAAATGACAAGGTTTCATACTTTTTTTGATTGAGTATGATTCCATTGTGCATATGTACCATATTTTTTTATCCATTCATTGGATTGATGAACACATAGGTTGTTTCCATTTCTTGGCTATTGCAAATAGTGCTGCAATAAATGTAGCGGTGCAGATGTCTCTTTGACAGATGGATTTCATTTTCCTTGGGCATATACCCAAGAGTAGGATTGTGAATTACATATTTATGGGTACAGTGCAGTATTTCAATAAGATATACACTATATACTGATCTGGTTAATTGGTATTTATATCACCTAGGATGTATGTCAACTCATGTTGGGAATACTCAAAACAGTTACCCTCTATTATTTATCCTGAAACATTCAATTAATTGTTGTCAACCATATCTATTCTACTGTGTATAGAATTTTCTAACAATTTTTTGAAAAATAATTTTTGATACAAGGAAAAGGAAATGAATCATAATATTATCATGAAAGAAAAGTCATAACTCATGTTTCAGTGAATGGCATCATCTAATTTTTTGGTAAAAAAGAAGTACACAGAAAATATTTTCTAAGAGTTGTATTTATGAAATATATGAAATCTGTTCATTTTATGTTAATAAAAAATTAAAAAGAAAACATTAAACACAAATATTATTAAACATTAATGGTGCTTAGGTCTGTTGTTACAGATAACTTTCATGCCTTTTTGTATATTTTCTAATTTTTTCACTAAGTATGTACTACTCATAATGAAAAAAATATTATGTAGAGAAGGAAGAGCAATGAGAAACCTGCCCAGCAGACACAGAGGATAGAATGCTTTGAAACATTTCTTTTCTGGCATGTTTTCAGTCATTACTTAATTCTTGAAAGAAGAAAATAACAATATTTCCAATGTACTTATGGAGGAGATACAGAAAGATAAAAATTACTTGCCCAAGGACACATAGATAAAACGCTGAGTCTTTCCAGCACTCCACCTACACTGCTTACACATACTGATATTTGAAAGGACAACCTGATGCTCAATTAGAGTTTTTATTAGGATCCTGATATCATTGGGTATTGCTGTTGTGCTGAAACAATGTAAGTCAGATGGAGGGAAGTTCTATTTCTAGCAATAACATATTATACTAAGCTAAGTTAATGAAAATAAGTTATGGCTAATGAGAAAGACTCATAATTATATCATTTTTAAAAGATTTTATTTATTTGAGAGTTAGAGTTACACAGTGAGAGGGAGAGACAGAAAGGTCTTCCTTCTGTTGGTTCACTCCTCAAATGGCCACAATGGCCAGAGCTGCGCCGATCCTACACCAGGAGCCAGGAGCTTTTCCTGGTCTCCCACATGGGTGCAGGGGCCCAAGGACTTGGGCCATCTTCTACTGCTTTCCCAGACCACAGCAGAGAGCTGAACTGGAAGTGGAGCAGCTGGGACTAGAACTGGTGCCCATATGGGATGCAGGCACCTCAGGTGGAGGATTAACCCACTGTGTCATGGCGCCGGCCCCAATTATTTCATTTTTATTGGGCTACCAATTTTGGAACACATAGAATAAATCTGATTATAAATTTACAACTGTTATCTTGATGTCCCTGCACATGCCCCAAATCACATTGGATAGTTTGGATTTTCAAGACTAAATCTAACATGAAATTGTTAAGAGGCTTTGGTCTCCATGCTAATCCCTGTCAACTCAGGCACTAAGGGGACAGCCATTGCGTTTTGAGGCAGAGTATATTCAGCGTTTTGCCTGGGCTGGAAGTCAATCAGAATGCAGTCATTCATTAAGACTCCTGCAAGCAGCAGTCGCTGTGCAGTGCCAGCATTCATCAAGCTAAGGGCCAGGAAATGCGAGTGCCAGGGGCACATCTCACACAGACTGCACAGAAGTCAGCTCGTCTCAGTAACAATGCAACAGCGGAATTGCTCCTCAGAACTCCACTCTCAGAAGGGACTCTGAGAAGCTATTCTGAACTTTTTCACTGAGGTCACCCTCAACAGGACTACCTTGCAGGAAACAAAGCAGGATACTTGTTTTCCTCTCTTGATGGTGCCCAGAATATAGTCCCCTTGCTTGCTGTCTCAGGACATCAAAGAAGCAAGAATTAAGAGGAGCAGTGAGGACTTGGTGTCACACTGAAAGAGAGTATTGAAGTGGGGAAAGTGAACAATTTTTTAGAAAGACGATCAAAACCTTAACTCTATCTCTTGCTATGCACCCTTAGGCAAGCTCTTTAATTTTTCTAAATCTCAGTGTCTTTATCTGTAGACTATTTTCCCCACAGGATTTTTATAGTAAATATGTAATATAACTGATAAATAGTATACAGTAAGTAGTAGTTCTTACGATGAAGACAAACTATCACCATGATTATAATATTATCTTTCATTTGGAATTTGGACACGTGTTTATAAATTTTTGTTTATTTTAAAGGCATAGAGACCAAGACAGATCTATTCCACCTGCTGGTTCACTCCCCAAATGCCCACAACAGCTAAAGCTGGGCCAGGCCAAAGACAAGAGCTAGGAACTCACTTCAGGTCTCTTATGTCAGTGGCAGGGTCCCAAGACTCAGGGTCTGCAGGTAGCAGGAATCAGAAGTGAAGCTGGACTCAAACCCAGGCTTTGCAAGATGGGATACAGGGCATTCTAAGCATTGTCTTAAGTGCTGCACCAAACGCCTGTGGCAATAGCTATATTTTTAATAGTTAGACAATTAGTTAAACCTTGGAAGAATAAATGGTAGTGTACAAGGATGTAAAATAAGTCCTCAGAACTCAACTGAGTCTCATTATGAAATAAGAATGATGCTTGCTGCTCACATGAGCCTATGAAGATGTTTGAGGCTCACCTGTCAGGGTAGAGACATTGAGAATAATTAGGGAAAACAAATGGTGCTATTACAAGTCCATGATGCTTTGACAGTGCAGGAAATAAGTAGCAGTAGGCTTGACTTTTTGTAGCACTTGTCTTCCTTGTTTCTAGCAGGTGCTCCTGCATGTGTGTGTGTGTGTGTGTGTGTGTGTGTGTGTGCATATATGTCTGTTATGTGGAGGTTGAATTATAAAAACTCAGCTATTCATCTAATTTTCCCAAAATTCAATGCAAATGTATAGAGTTCTTTATAAATTAAAATTAAACATGTGATTATGTTAATACCATTACCAAGATATTGACATATTTTACAACTATTTTCACTGTGATTTACCACATATGAAGATTCTTCAAAAAGTTTGAGAAAAATGGAATTAAAAAGTAAGTTTGGTGCAAAAATTTTTAAAAAGCCATATAATCTGGAAAGTCCTCAAAAAGTTCGTGAAACATGAATATTATTTTTAAAAAAAATCTTTCTGGATTTCAAAATTTTTTGCACCAAAGGAAACATCTTTTTTAAAAATTTCTATTTCAAAACTTTACAATACTTTTGCAGATAAAAATGTGAATACACAGTCCCGAACACAGCAGATGACCACACACAGTGTTAACCCCTTACAAGGAAGTTGGCAGTACCCACCAAAAGTAACTCAGCAAGCTTCATTTTAGAAATTCATCCTTCCTATTTCTATCCAGAAATTTAAAACTATGTATACACAAGGCTCTTCTCTGTGAATATTGATCATTCATTGTGGCAAATCAGAAACAACCTGAATATCTGTCCACTGGCTCTGAGTGCTGTCACTGTGGTTCTTATATTTCAGCCGTGCCTTTGGTCTCATTTGGATTTCTGCTATTTTAAAAAAATTACCAGGCATAGAAAAACGTGTATACAATGACGTTTCATTGCATGTACACATAGTGTAATATCTAATCATGGTGAATACGTTTATCCTTTCAAGTATTTAACATTTCTGTAGAGTGAAAGCATCGCTAATCTTATTTTCTAGTTTTTTAAATAGGGAAATACAGGGTACATTATCTGTGGTCACCCCACTGTGTAACAGGACCCTAGAATTTCTCACTCCTATCTAGCTTTATCCCTCAACACTATTTCCTCCCGGGGTGTTTTGCAGTACAGTTGTGTGGACAGAAGCCATGGCGCTGTCCCATCCCGGGAGCAGTACCAGTGCAGTGAGAACTCTAGCTGTGCTCCCGTCGTTTCTACCCCCGCGTGTGCGGGAAGCCCACTGTGCGATTCACAGGCTGAGTTTCCTCTTTCGCTCAGAAGCCCATGGCAGGGGAGCCTGTCTCTCTGGAATGCATGACCGCATGCATGAGGCATCGGAGTCCCGCGTCAAGGGCTGGGTGCAGTATTACTGTACAGCACATGGCTGCAGTGTTACCCAGCAACAGGGTTTGTTGTCCCGTTGCTGGGCTTCCCAATCTGCTTTCACAGAAGCATGTTACATAGTTTATCTGTGTGATGTGTTCTAATTCTGTTTAGGAAAGCTACTGCCAACCATCCAAGCTTGGCAAGGAGGGACTTTGGTTATATAACATCTGTCTCTTTTGTTACAAGGTTATGGACTCATATAAACCTCTCATTATAAAGATGAGCTTTCTTGATGCTGTTGTCATACTTTGCTGTCCACCTCCTGTTCAAAACTCTCCCTACCCTGACCCCTGTCTCACTATTCTGTTGATGAGCCAAGTTTTCACCTCGGAGGAGTCTGTGTGAACACGGTGAGAGAGGACAAAGGCATGAGGTGTGTGTCAGCAAGAGTAGTGTTGAATGGACATTTATCTCAAACTAGTCTGACAGAGGTTCAACGTGGATGTGACAACACACTGTAAGACATTAGTCATGTCCATCTGAAAGACGTAAGTCGAGAGCTACTGTTCCAATCTCACCTATGGGGAATTAGTGTGAGAGAATTTCAGAAAGTTTGTGGAAATGGAGGAAAGGAGGAAAAAGATAAATTTATTTTGATGCAAAACAATTGAAACCCATTCATATGCAGGGTTTCTGAAAATATCAGATAAAATGCATGTTATGAAACTATGCGTGGATTTCAATTATTTTGTATGTGTGCCAAAACACTTAATTTTAATTCCATTTTCCACAAACTTTTTGAAGCATCCTCATATTTCTACATGATAGGATTAGGGGTAATTGTGGTTAGAGAAAAAGTTATCAGAACTTTATGCAACATACAAACAATTGTATCACATAATTGAAACTTATCGTCATTGCCTCTTTAAGTTGCTTAGAAAACACTGTAAATGGTTTGACCTGCTTTCGTATTTCAACACTTGTACAACACGACCTTTTTTTTACTCTCTCAATTTTTAATCTAATTTCTTCTCAGTGTTTTGAAAAAAATTTGTGATTAAATTTTGGTATTTTGGACTAATAAAATGCTGATTTGCATTATCAAGTAGGAATACACAAATTTAAAATTAGTAAGAACTACCAGATTCTAATTAAATAAAGTAATATAGAGCAAGATTTCCCCCATGTCTTATGTAGATGCTGGATCTGCGATGGTGCCCTGGAGAAATACGCAAAAATGGGCTGGTTGATGATGGGAAGGGTGGTAGGTGTAAGTCTTGATTTTTTGTGATTGCTAATTTCTATTGTATAAATATTCCTGCCATGGCTGATTTTGAGCTACCTACCCAATGCCACTGAAATGCAAAGTTGGGAAGAGATGTGCACCACTGGATCTCATAAATCAAGTGACAGGTCTCTAACACAGACTGCTAGATGCTAATAGGAGTTTTGTGAAGAAAGCTTTCATAGTTTTTTTTTCTTTTAAATGGAAAACACTGGGTGAAGTTAAACATGTGGGAATTCTTACAACATTCAAAATAATAATTTGCATTTTGAAATTCTAAGATGTTCTTTATACATTTATTTGACTACTAAATTTTAATTGGAATGCCTATTAACATCTTGTGGGATAGTATTCCAGGAAACATAATTTAGAAAATGTTTAAGCCAAATTCTTATTTTTTTTGTTCTTCATTGTTTAAATTGCAATCTTTTTAAGTTACAATAGTGATATTCAACTTAAGTTAACATCAGCAACATAAAAGAATTTAAAGAAATTAAATTATTTTGATTCTACCTCCCTGAGTTACTGTGGAATATTTGAAATATATGATTTCACACTTTTTCCATATAAACATACAGAAGGTTTATATGCAATGCATATATAATGTGTATATTATACATATTAATGTGAATACTACATATTTAATATGTATATTATATATGGTTTAGAGGTTCACCATTGCCTTTATAAGAACCATGTTACACTGCAATTTTTAAAAGATGTTTAAACTTCTTGTAGAATGAAACACAGTATCAAGAATCCACACAGAAGTGTAGGGCTTACTGCAGTGGTTTTCTTAAGTGTTGTGTGCATTGTGATGACCTGGAGGATTTGCAAACACAGACTGCTGAGCCCCACCCAGAGACTCTCTGATTCATAAAGTCTGGGCTAAGGTTGGAAAATGTGCATTTCTAACGCTTTACTGGATGATGTTGATGCTACATTAGTAGGACCACACTTGGAGAACCTCTAGCTTAATGAATAATTGATAAGATGAACACAGAGCCACAGTGCAGGTGAAGAAACAGGATTTTGCTGCTGCTCTGGAAGATATGGGGCCCATTCCAATGAGCTCTTTCTCTTCCTCAGTAAGTACTAGCTTGACTGTTGGAGTCATCACTTCATTGCACTGGTTTATGTTTTTCTTACAGTAGTGGGGATCCCTAGACATGTAGACTAATCTTGCCTATTTTTCCTGCATTTTTAAAGCATCTGTTGAAGAATCCTGACCAGTTGACCTGTAGAATTTCATTAAGCTGGGTCTTGTTGATTTCATTCTCCTGATACAGTTGAACACAACCACAAGCCCCCTGTCTTTCTTTCAGACTGGCGGCTGGATTCAATGCCTAGATTCATGACCTTGAACTTTGGCAAAAAATGCGGACAGTTTTAAGTTTTTTCAGTAGAAGATATAGGTCTGGATTTGCTTTGTTTTAAAATCAGTTTTATGAAAGTATAATTAGTAAACAATACAATTCATTCATTTTAAATGTTATATTTGCAGAGTTTTGCGACACATATGCAGTCAAGAAGATATGGCAGTAAGAGCAGATAAGATTCTCATTATCCTAGAAAGTTCTTACATACCACTCAGCAGAGTCTTTTGCCTATCCACTATCTGTTGAAACCACTGATTCCCTTTTTATCATTACGGATTTGCCTTTTCTAGAGTGTCAAGCAAATGGACTCAGGGGTCATTTCTTTTATATCCGGTTTCTTGTAAGTTGCATAATGCTTTTCAGATTCTCCTGTTTCTGTGTGAATGGGTAGTTTGTTATTTTTTAAAATTGCAATGTAGTAATTCCACTGTGCGCATTTACCACAATTTGCTAATCTAATCACCAGCTGATAGACATGTGGGCTGTTTCCAGTTTCTACCTGCTATGAATAAAACTATATTGCATGTATCTTCCATCTCCACTATAAACTCATGAAAACAGGAATTAAGGACATCCAATCCTTTCCTCCTAGCATGGATGACCCACTAAGATATGTCAGCTTCTGTTCACCTAGCAACACTTTCAAGTAGCTGCTTCTTTGTATTACATCCAGAGTTTATAGTTGTTTTCTCATCTGTTAGCTTATTTTTTAATTTATTTATTTGAACAGCAGGGTTACAGATAGGCAGAGGCAAAGAGAGAGAGACAGAGGTTTTCCATCTGTTGGTTCACTCCCTAGATAGTTGCAATGGTTGGAGCTGTGCTGATCGGAAGCCAGGAGCCAGGAGATTTCAGGGTCTCCCATGTGGGTGCAGAGGTTCTAGGACTTGGGTTATCTTCTACTGCTTTCCCAGGCCCTAGCAGAGATCTTGATCAGAAGTGGAACAACCGGCACTCACACTGGTGGCCATATGGGATGCAGGTGCTGCAGGCGGCAGCTTTACTCACTACACCATAGCGCCGACCCCCATTAGCTTCTTAGTTTGCCATTACCCAAAGCATTTGTCTTCAAAAGGGTAATCTTATTTTTCTATTTCATTTTAAGATATAATTTTGCATTATTTCCTAAGGTGACAACTCCACTATTTGTTATTTAATTAAAATGGGTATATTGCATATGGGAAAGACAGAATCAGAGCTTCATGTCTTCTTTTTTTTTTTTTTTTTTGACAGGCAGAGTGGACAGTGACAGAGAGAGACAGAGAGAAAGGTCTTCCTTTGCTGTTGGTTCACCCTCCAATGGCCGTCCCGGCCGGCACGCTGCTGCCGGCGCACCGCGCTGATCCGATGGCAGGAGCCAGGTGCTAGGTGCTTTTCCTGGTCTCCCATGGGGTGCAGGGCCCAAGCACTTGGGCCATCCTCCACTGCACTCCCGGGCCACACCAGAGGGCTGGCCTGGAAGAGGGGCAACCGGGACAGAATCCGGCGCCCCAACCGGGACTAGAACCCAGTGTGCCGGCACCGCAAAGCGGAGGATTAGCCTGTTGAGCCACGGCGCCGGCCTCATGTCTTCTTTATTATCTTCCTCACCTTGAAAATAATTGGCTTCAGTCATTCTCAGAAGGTGACACTTTATTTATTTTTATTTATTTTTATTTTTTGACAGGCAGAGTTAGACAGTGAGAGAGGGACAGAGAGAATTATAGACAGTGAGAGAGAGACAGAGAGAAAGGTCTTCCTTCCATTGGTTCACTCCCCTAATGGCTGCTATGGCTGGTGTGCTGCGCCGATCCAAGCCAGGAGCCAGGCACTTCCTCCTGGTCTCCCATGCAGGTGCAGGGCCCAAGCACTTGGGCCATCCTCCACTGCCTTCCCGGGCCACAGCAGAGAGCTGGACGGGAAGAGGAGCAACCGGGAACAGTACCTGGCACCCCAATCGGGACTACAACCCCGGGTGCCATGTCACAGGCGGAGGATTAGCCAAGTGAGCTGTAGTGCAGGCCGTCACTTTAGTTTTTTAAAAATATAATTCTTATTGGGAATTAATAAACCTCCATTGCAGAAGACCCAGATGTGTTCATTGGTAAATTCTAACAAATATTTAAGGAAGACATTATAGTAATTCTCTATAATTTCTTACAGAAGATAGAACAGAAGGAATACTTCCTAATTCATTACTTAAGCTAGTATAACACTAATAATAATAATAAAAAAACCTACAAAGATCGCAAGAAAAGAAAACTACAGATCAATATCTCTCATTAATATATATGGAAAAAGTCCTCAGCAAAATACAGATAATTTTTGACCAAACAATGGCTTTACTAACAATTTTTTGGTTTTACGATGGAACAAAAGTGATACGTATTCAGTAGAAACTATCCTTTGAATTTTGGTCTTTTCTGGGGCTAGTGATATGCTGAAACATACTTTCTTGCTATACTAGGTTGAGGGCAGCTGCAGGCCTTAGTCAACTATGTGATCCTGAGGGTAAACAACTTATTTTCTAAAATGTACTGTGTTGTTATCTAATTTATATTAAATGCATTCTTGACATATCATTTTTCACTTACAGTAGGGGCATCTGGATGTAACTCTGCTGCAATTCAAGGAGCATCTAGTAGAAACTTGAATCCAACAATTTGTAAAAAGAAGTATACATCATGATTAAGTGGGATTTATTGCAGGCATTCAAGGTTGGTTTAACACTAAAAAAAAAAAAAAAATTAACAGCCTAAAAGAGAAAACGACATGATCCTACATATCAACTGAAGCAGAAAAGGACATTTGACAAAAATCCAATTCTTGGCAAACTAGGAATAGATTATAATTTCCTCAGCCTGATAAAGAACATCAATAGTACATATACAGCTAAAATCATATCTAATGCAGAGAAACTAGAAGATTTTGTGCAAGTTCGGGAATAAAGCAAAGGTGCTCTCTCCCTGTTCTTGTCAACATTTTCCTGGGAATTCCAGCTAACACAATAAAAAGAAGATAAATATTTATGAAATCATGGGCCAAAGCATACTTGTTTGGTTATGATACACTGAAAAATTCTTATTCTTAATGAAGTTCAAAATTTCCATCTTTGATTATCTTCTGCAAGTTGATACTTGAGGGTTTTTTCAAATGACACTAACAAGCTTTTTTATTATTTTAAAAAATTATATTGATTGACTTATTTAATGAGAGAGAGAGAGAGAGAGAGAGAGAGAGAGAGAGAGAGCGCTATCCACTGGTTTACTCCACAAATGCCTACAACAACAACAACAGTCAGGGTTGGGCATGGCTGAGACCAGGGTTGGGAACTCAGTTCTGGTGGCAGGAATGCAAGCATTTTAATCTATCATCTGTTCACTCCCGGGGTATACATTAGCAGGAAATTAGAATCAGAAGCAGATCTGACAGTCAAACTCAGGCACTTCAATGGGAAGAATATAAAATCAACAAACAAAAATCAGTAGCATTTGTATACACAGATGATGCCATGACTGGTAAAGGACTTGTAAAATCAGTCCTATTCACAATAACTACAAAAAATTAAATCCCTTGGGATAAATTCAACCAAAGGTGTGAAACGTTTCTACAATGGAAACTGCAGAACATTAAGAAAGAAACAGAAGAAAACACCAAAAGGAAAAATAGGAAAAATCTTTAATGTTCATGGATTATAAGAATTAATATCAACAAAATGCCCATATTGCCCAGAGCAATTATCGATTTAATGCGATCCCCCAAAATATCAAGGCAATTCTTCTCATATCTAGAAAACATGATCCCAAGATTCACATGGAAACTAAAGAGACACAGAGTAATCTTAATAACAATAAAGCCAAAGATATTGCAATACCAGATTACAGGACATATACTGAGCAGTTAATAACCAAGATAGCCTGGTGCTGGCACAAAAATAGGCATGTTAATCAATGAAACAGATTAGAAATCCCAGAAATTCCATGGGGATCTCACTCACAGAGAACTTTCATTTAGGTCTTCTTCTTTTTTTTGCAAAGTGTCTTGGCTTTCCATGCCTAAAATACTCTCATGGGCTCTTGAGCCAGATCCGAATGCCTTAAGGGCTGATTCTGAGGCCAGAGTGCTATTTAGGGCATCTGCCATTCTATGAGTCTGCTATGTATCCCGCTTCCCATGTTGGATTGTTTTCTCCCTTTTTGATTCTATCAGTTAGTATTAGCAGACGCTGGTCTTGTTTGTGTGATCCCTTTGACTCTTAGACCTATCAGTGTGATCAATGGTGAACTGAAATTGATCAATTGGACTATAGAGATGACATTGGTACATGCAACCTTGATGGGATTGCATTGGAATCCCCTGGCACGTTTCTAACTCCTCCATTTGCGGCAAGTCTGATAAAGCATGTCCCAAATTGTACATCTTCTCCTTCTCTTATTCCCACTCTAATATTTAACAGGGATCACTTTTCAGTTAAATTTAAACATCTAAGAATAATTGTGTGTTAATTACAAAGTTCAACCACTAGTACTAGAACAAGAAAAATACTACAATGGATAAAGTATTAAATTGTACATCAACAGTCAGGACAAGGGCTGATCAAGTCACTGTTTCTCATAGTGTCCATTTCATTTCAACAGGTTTTCCCTTTGGTGCTCAGTTAGTTGTCACCAATCAGGAAGAACATATGATATTTGTCCCTTTGGGACTGGCTTAGATCACTCAGCATAATGTTTTCCAGATTCCCCCATCTTGTTGCAAATGACCGGGTTTCATTGATTTGACTGCTATTTAGTATTCCATAGAGTGCATGTCCCATAATTTCTTTATCCAGTCTACTGTTGATGGGTTGGTTCCAAGTCTTAACTATTGTGAATTGAGCTGCAATAAACATTGATGTGCAGACAGCTTTTTTGTTTGCCAATTTAATTTCCTTTGGGTAAATTCCAAGGAGTGGGATGGCTGGGTTGTATGGTAGGGTTATATTCAGGTTTCTGAGGAATCTCCAGACTGACTTCCATAGTGGCTTAACCAATTTTCATCCCCACCAACAGTGGGTTAGTGTCCCTTTTCCCCCACATCCTCTCCAGCATCTATTGTTGGTAGATTTCTGAATGTGAGCCATTCTAACCGGGGTGAGGTGAAACCTCATTGTGGTTTTGATTTGCATTTCCCTCATGGCTAGTGATGTTGAAAATTTTTCATGTGTCTGTTGGTCATTTGGATTTCCTCTTTGGAAAAATGTCTATTGAGGTCCTTGGCCCATCTCTGAAGTGGGTTGTTTGTTTTGATGTTGTGGAGTTTCTTGATTTCTTTGTAGATTCTGGTTATTAATCCTTTATCTGTTACATAGTTTGCAAATATATTTTCCCATTCTGTTGGTTGCATCTTCACTTTCCTGACTGTTTCTTTTGAAGTACAAAAACTTCTCATTTTGATGCAATCCAATGTTAATTTTGGCTTTGACTGCCTGTGCTTCTGGGGTCTTTTCCAAGAAGTCTTTGCCAGTACCTATATCTTGCAGGGTTTCTCCAATGCTCTCTAATATTTTGATGGTGTCGGGTCATAGATTTAAGTCTTTAATCCATGTTGAGTGGATTTTTGTGTAAGGTGAAAGGAAGGGGTCTTGCTTCATGCTTTTGCATGTGGAACTCCAATTTTCCCAGCACCATTTATTGAATAGACTGTCCTTACTCCAGGGATTGGTTTTGGATCCTTGATCAAATATAAGTTGGCTGTAGATGTTTGGATTGATTTCTGGTGTTTCTATTCTGTTCCATTGGTCTATCCATCTGTTTCTGTACCAGTACCATGCTGTTTTGATAACAACTGCCCTGTAGTATGTCCTGAAACCTGGTATTGTGATGCCTCCGGCTTTGTTTTTGTTGTACAAGATTGCTTTAGCTATTCGAGGTCTCCTATGTCTCCATATGAATTTCAGCATCATTTTTTCCAGATCTGAGAAGAAGGTCTTCGGTATTTTGATTGGTAATGCATTGAATCTATAAATTGCTTTTGGGAGAATGGACATTTTAATGATATTGATTCTTCCAATCCATGAGCATGGAAGATTTCTCCATTTTTTGGTATCCTCTTCTATTTCTTTCTTTAAGGTTTTGTAATTTTCATTGTAGAGATCTTTAATGTCCTTGGTTAAGTTTATTCCAAGGTATTTGATTGTTTTTGTAGCTATTGTGAATGGGATTGATCTTAGAATTTCTTCCTCAGCCGTGGCATTGCCTGTCTATACAAAGGCTGTTGATTTTTGTGCATTGATTTTATATCCTGCTACTTTGCCAAACTTTTCTATGAGTTCCAACAGTCTCTTAGTAGAGTTCTTTGGATCCCCTAAATAAAGATTCATCTCATCTGCAAAGAGGGATAGTTTGAGTTCTTCCTTCCCGATTTGTATCCTTTTAATTTCTTTTTCTTGCCTAATAGCTCTGGCTAAGACTTCCAGGACTATATTGAATAGCAGTGGTGAGAGTGGGCATCCCTGTCTGGTACCAGATCTCAGTGGGAATGCTTCCAACTTTTCCCCACTCAATAGGATGTTGGCCATGGGTTTTTCATAAACTGCTTTGATTGTATTGAGGAATGTTCCTTCCATACCCAATTTGCTTAGAGTTTTCATCATGAAGGGCTGTTGTATTTTATCAAATGCTTTCTCTGCATCTAGTGAGATAATCATATGGTTTTTCTTTTGCAGTCTATTAATGTCTTCCACTTTGACTATGACCCTGTTGGAATAAGATCGAAATCAGCAAACTCAAATGGCTTCCATAGCCTTGGCAACTCAATACTAGAGCCTAGGGAGATTACTGACGCCATAAACAAGAATGTCAAATTGTTAAGTCATCAACAGGCGTCACTGTGTACTTACTCCTCATGTGGGATCTGTCCTTAATGTGTTGTCCAATGTGAAGTAATGCTATAACTAGTACTGAAACAGTATTTTACACTTTGTGTTTCTGTGTGGGTACAAACTGATGAAATCTTTACTTAATATATACTAAATCAATCTTCTGTATATAAAGATAATTGAAAATGAATCTGGATGTGAATGGAATGGGAGAGGGAACGGGAGATGGGAAGGGTGTGAGTGGGAGGGAAGTTATGGGGGGGAGCCATTGTAGTCCATAAGGTGTCCTTTGGAAATTCATATTCTCTAAATAAAAGTTAAAAAAAAGAAATCCCAGAAATTAATCCACAGATCTAAAATGAACTCATAATTGACAAATGAGCAAAAATCTCTCCCTGAAGAGAGGACATTCATTTCAACCAATGATGTTGGGGAAAATAGGATATTTTCATACAGAAATATAAAACAGGTCTCCCATCTTATATCCTATAGAAAAATCAACTCATGATAGATCAAGTTTCTAAACCTCGGACCTGAGACCATCAACTTCCTACAGGAAAACATATGGGAAACACTGTAAGACATTGGTGTAGGCAAATACTTCCTGGATAAGATTCCAGAAGCAAAAGCAATAAAGCAAAAATAGGCAAATGGCATTACAGCAAGCCAAGAAGCTTCTACAGCAAAGTTAACTCTCTACAACCTGAATAAACAACCAATGGAATGAGAGAAAATATTTGCACACCATGCTTCTGATAAACGACTAATATCTGAAACATATAAAGGTCTCCAGAAACTGCAACCACCAGAGCTGGGCCAGACTGAAGCCAGGAACTTCATCTGGGTCTCCTACATGGGTGCAGGGACTCATGGACTTGGGCCATTTTCTGCTAGTTTCCCACGTCTATTAGCAGGAATCTGCAAGGGAAATAGAGCAGCCAGGACTCAAACAAGTGCCTATATAGGATGCTGGCAATGTAGATGGCAGTTTAACCTGCTAAGTCATAAGAGTGGCCCCTTGAATAGGCATTTGTCAAAGGATTAAATACAAATGACCATCAGACAAATGAAAAATGCTCTGGAGGACTAACCATAATGGAAGTGCAAATGAAAACCACTGAGTGTTCACCCAACCCGAGTTAGAATGGGTTTGATCCAAAAATGAAAAAAATAACAAATGCTAGTGAGGATGTAGAGAAAAAGGTACCTTAATACACTGTTGATGGGAATGTAAACTAGTACAACTATTGTGGAGACAGTATGGAGATTCCTCAAAAATCTGAAAACTGATCTACCACATGATCCAGTCATCCTACTACTGGGAATTTATCCAAGGGAAATGAAAATAAAAGTGTTATCTGTACCCCCATGTTTATTGCAGCTTAATTCACAATAGCTAAGATATGGAATCAACCCAGATGTACATCAATTGATGACTGGATAAAGAAAATGTGGAATATATACTTATAGAATACAACTCAGTCATAATAAAGAATGAATTTCTATCTTTTGCAACAAGTGGCTGCAACTAGAGACCATTATTCTCTTTGAAATAAACCAAACCCCAAAATACAACTATCATATATTTTCTACGATTTGTGATAACGAATATATAGAGTAATTTATACTTTATATATACTTTATATATATAGTGATATATAGAGTTAACTTTATATGAATAAAATTAACATCTTGAGGTTTATTATTATATCCCTTGTCTACATGCCTGTGAAATCGTTGTCTTTCTGCTTTCTACTTGTTGAATTCTTTAATTAGTGAGGATTATGCCTATGACTTATAAAGTAAATTGAAAGTATGTTATCACAAAAATTATAAGAAAAAATGAAAGGAAGGAGGAGAGACAGTGAGGATGTGAAGCATCATTATGTACTTAAAACCAAATATATAAAATACATGAAACCTATTGTCTTTATGTAAGTAAAAAAAAAATTTTGAAGGCCCACATCTGGGGCCCTAGTAATACTCATTGCTGTTGAATTGATCTTTGTTTCTAGGTATGTTGAGTTAGGGCATACCCACTTTAAACACTACCCTGTGTCCTTACTGATATTTCTAACTCAAACTCAGAATTAAGGGTTTTACTTAACTTTGTCTATCTTATACAACTATTTCCTTACCTTCTAGGAATACTGACAAGTCATGGGAAAATTTATAATTAAAAAAAAAAAACACCACCATTACTTATTTGTGTTCTCATTTTCTTTTTTTTTTTTTTAAATATTTATTTATTTATTTGAAAGTCAGAGTCACACAGAGAGAGAAGGAGAGGAAGAGAGAGGTCTTCCATCCACTGGCTCACTCCCCAACTGGCTACAAAGGCCAGAGCCATGCCGACCTGAAGCCAGGAGCCAGGAGCTTCCTTCTTGTCCCCCATGAGGGTGCAGGGACCCAAGGCCATACTCCACTGCTTTCCCAGGCCACAGCAGAGAGCCGGACCGGAAGTGGAGCAGCCAGGACTCGAACTGGTGCCCATATGGGACGTCAGCACTGCAGGCTGCGGCCTTACATGCTAAGCCACAGCATCAACCCCCTGTGTTCTCATTTTCTACATATAAAATTTCATAACAATAGAAATAATACAACCTCTAATTATGATTTTTGAAAATATTCAAAACTTGATATGCTATCCCACTATCCCTCTATTTATAGTTACAGTAAATTTACATATGAGATTCTATAATCTCTGCTTTAATCCTTAGTTAGAATGGTTTTTATGTATATTTATATATTTAGTTTTCACCAGCAATTTTTAAATAAATATTTCTCTGGTTATGTTGGTTGTTTTTGAGGTAGTTTTCTAAAGTATTCATGAAACAATATTCCCTGAATTCTTCATGTTCCTAAGGGCTAGTATTCTGTCTTTCTTAAAAAAAAATTTTTATTTATTTATTTGAAAGGCAGAGTTACAGAGAGACAGAGAGAGAAAGAGAGAGAGAGAGCGAGAGAGCGAGAGAGCGAGAGAGTTTCTTCCATCTGCTGGTTCATTCCCCAAATGGCTGCACTGGCCGAAACTAGACTGATCCAAAGCCAGGAGCCTTGTGCTTCTTCAAGATCGTCCATGTAGCCTGCGCCTTGGCTCAACAGGCTAATCCTCCGCCTTGCGGTGCCGGCACACCAGGTTCTAGTCCTGGTTGGGGCGCCGGATTCTGTTCCGGTTGCCCCTCTTCCAGGCCAGCCCTCTGCTGTGGCCCAGGAGTGCAGTGGAGGATGGCCCAGGTGCTTGGGTCCTGCACCCCATGGGAGACCAGGAAAAAGCACCTAGCACCTGGCTCCTGCCATCGGATGAGCGCGGTGCGCCAGCCACAGCGCGCCGTCCGTGGCAGCCATTGGAGGGTGAACCAACGGCAAAGGAAGACCTTTCTCTCTGTCTCTCTCTCTCACTGTCCACTCTACCTGTCCAAAAAAAAAAAAAAAAAAAAAGATCTTCCATGTGGGTACAGGGGCCCAAGGACATGAGCCATCTTCTACTGCTTTCCCAGGACATTGCAGTTAGCTGATCGGAAGTGGAGCAGTAGGGACTGGAATTGGCGCCCATATCGGGTGCTAGCACTGCATGTGGCAGCTTTACCTGCTATGCCACCGGCTGGCCCCCCAATATTCTGTCTTCTTAAAGTTCCATTTTAGTGGGTAAAAACACTGAGTTCACATTTTTTCCCTAAGCTAAATTAAACATTTATTTTATTTTTGTCTAGCATAAAGATATGATGTAAAAAAATCTGATAATATCTTTTAAAACTTTTTAAAAAATATAAATTTCTAAAGTACAACTTTTGAATTATAGTTGTACTTAACCCCCATAACCTCCCTCCCACCCACAACTACCCCATAACCTCCCTCCCACCCGCAACCATCCCATCTCCCACTCCTTTACCCATCCCATTCTTTATCATGATTCATTTTCAATTTTTATATACTTCAGAAGTCATGTGTTCTTGTCTCCTAAACACTAAAGATTTTTTATTTTTCTTGAGAGTATAGCAATTTCATTAGACTGCCTTTGTGTTTGTCATTCCATTCTAAATTATCACGTACACATTATACTTTTTCAATATATAGCCGCAAAAATGCTTTCCTTCCGTTGGTTCACCCCCCAAATGGCCACTATGGCCGGAGCTATGCTGATCCAAAGCCAGGAGCCAGGTGCTTCTCCTGATCTCCCATGTGGGTGCAGGCGCCCAAGCACTTGGGCCATCCTCCACTGCCCTCCGGGGCCACAGCAGAGAGCTGGACTGGAAGAGGAGCAACCATGACTAGAACCCAGTGCCCATATGGGATGCTGGCGCCACAGGCGGGGGATTAACCTAGTGAGCCATGGTGTCGGCCCCTGCAAAAACGCTTTTTAATATTTCACTATATAAAATAATATTAATTTTAGTTTTACTTAGGTTAATTTCACTTTTAGTTTTGTTATGTTGATTTTCCACTTTAGGACTTCCATTATCCATATATTGGATCTTCTTTGCCTATCTTTAATAATGTCATTCATATTCTTTTATTTCTTGTTTTCATTTGTTTTTGATTTAAAAGATACTTTTACACCTCTTCATCAGTTATGTTTCTAAAAGACTTAGTTATTCACTTGAGAGGCAGAGTTACAAATAGAAGATGAGACACAGAGAGGTCTTCCATCTGCTGTTTCACTCCCCAAATGGCTGCAACAACAGGTGCTGGGCTGACCCCAAGCCAGGAGCCATGAGCTTCTTGTGGGTCTCCCCATGGTTGTAAGGGCCCAAGCATTTGTTTTTCTAAGCCAGAAGCAAGGAGCTGGAACAGAGGTGAAGCAGCCAGGACATGAACTGGTGCCCATATGGGATGCTGGCACTTTAACCATAGTGCTGACTTCTTCAGTTATTTTTAATGTAATATTAATTGTGTTTATTAACTCCTGTGTTTTGCCTAGGTTAGTCTTGATTTCTAAAATGATTTCATCACTTATTTCTAATTCTTGAATTCCATCATCTGTTTTGAATTTTTGTAATTTTCTGAGATATTCTGTTTTTTAATGTTTTACATATTTTCCTAATGCATTTTGTGATTTTTAGAAATAATATTGCAATCATTTTATCTCTCATTTTGTCTTTTTGTTGTGCTTTTATTGGGTATAGAGATTACTTTCTGGTTCTTATTCTTTTTCCTATAGTAATTTTGTATGAAATTTGATTTCAATGCTTTTATACTGCTCATTTTTACATGCCTTTAGTTCATCTAAATTATGAGAAAGAACTTGGTTCATATCATTTCTGTCTTAAATTTTCCTTTCCTTTTTGCTTTTTGAATTGTTAAAAATACAGCACATTGCTTTTTATGGTTCCATGGTTTTAATCACATGCCAAATTTTATTTGGATCCTCTCTATCTTTTGTCCTGCTTATACCAACCCTGCTGGTTTTCACTTTGCTCCCTGCATTTTTCTTTTGGGAAAAAAATTCTTTGTTAGTCTTATAAGGGAGCTCTACTGATTCAGTTTCAGGAGTTTGTGGGGCTAGACAGTTCCATACTCTTTAGTCTTTGAACTGACTCATTATTGAGGGAGCAAAACACTTCCTAGATGCAGGTGCTTTTCTGTAATTGCCTGGCAAAAGTTTATGGTGAGTATTTTGTATTACTCTATTCTTAGGTCAGTCAGGCGCTCCCCTCTGCTTACTCTCAAGGAAATATCAATAACATTTAGGTTTCCTGACTGTTAGTGGTATTTTGTGGTTCACCACAGTACCATCTCATGATCAACTTCTGATACATATATATATATATGTATGTTAATATCTATATCTATCTATTTATCTATTTATCTAACTATCTATCTATCTACCATCTTTAGCTTTGCTCCCTAGTTGCTTTGACTATTTTCATGGACTCAGTAAAGTTCAAACGGTACTGCTGTCATAATCTTTCCAGAATGCATTTTTTTTTCCATCTTAAAAAGTATAGTTGGGAGGGGCATGTGGTACAGTGGATTAAGTTGCTCCTTAGAATGCTCACATATCATATTAGAGTGTCTGGTTCAAGTCCCAGCTACACTGCTTCTGTTTTAGCTTCCTGCTACTACACACATTGGGAGACAGCAGAAGATGGCTCAAGAACTTGGATCCTTGCCACCCATGTGGGACACCTGGATGGAATTCCAAGTCCTGGTTTTAGCCTGGCCCAGCTTTAGCTATTGTGGACATTTTGGGAGTGAATACTTCAATGGAGACCTCTCTGCATTTTCCTCTCTATTTCTGTCTCTTTGTCTCTGGTTTTCAAATAAAATTAAAATAAGTAAATAAAAATATTTTAAATATGTCAATTTTTCCGGTCAGAGCAAATATATTTACCTTATTCTTTTTGATACTTGAGAAACATTTAGGTTTAAAACACAGTTTAGTCAGTCCATTTTATTCAGGCATTTTCTTTAATCATAACCTTTGTCATATGTATTGAAAATATTTTCTCCTAGTCTGTCTTTGAATTTTGAAAAGAAATTTGAATTTTTATGTAGTCAAATATGTTGATCATTCTCCTTATGGCTTCTAAGCTCCAAAATGTTCTTGTTAAATCATCTGCCATCCCCAAAGTCATACAAATATTCTTTTAAATACTTTACTAATGAATTTATATTTTTTAACATTTCATTTTTAAGTTAATGAGCATTTTTATTTCTTTTTTTTTTTTTTTGACAGGCAGAGTGGACAGTGAGAGAGAGAGACAGGGAGAAAGGTCTTCCTTTTCCATTGGTTCACCCCTCAATGGCCGCTGCCTGGTGTGACGGCTGAGGATTAGCCTATTGAGCCAAGGCACCGGCCAGCATTTTTTATTTCTTTGTGAAATATCATATAGGGTATAATTTCATTTTTTTCTGGATGGATAAGCTAATTACTCTGGATGCATAAAATATAATATTATTTATTTCTGGATGGTAGACATTGTATATATTTCATTTGACCTAAAATACTGTAAAGCTAAGTTTTTTAGATGTGATATTCTTATGTTGTTGAATTGATTTCTATATTCTATTTTCATCTATTTGATGATTCCTATATTAACACATCCTATTAAGACTTACAGCAACTTGATGGCAGAGCATTGTATGTAGGATAAGCATCCCTTTTTTATTTTCACTTTTTTAGATATTGCCAACTTTTTATAATTCTATGTGTGTGAAATTTTTAATATAATTTTTACATTACCAAATACTTCATTCTAACTTATTTGGAAATGTATTAAATTTCTGTATTAATTTGAAGAAGACTGACACTTGTAAGTTATTGCCTTTGCATCTGAGAATATGTGACTAAGATATTCAGTTCTGAGTTTGGTGAATGAGTGTGTATTTAAAAGCAAATGTTATACCTTTTCTCTATGCACATCGAAGATTTTAAAAAGTTGTTCTTGGTTACAATAAATAGAATTACCCTTTAAAATAGAGTTTTTTTTTAGAGTATTTTCTTTGAATATAATAAAATATAATCAAATAAAAAGAAAAATGACACTAAAAAGTTATCCTGGGTAATTTTCATGTATCTCTGCTAAAGACATACATTGGTTTAACAGCTTTGAAAACTGACTGGTTAGAGCTGCACACTGAGCATACCACAAGTTCATAGCTAGGCATAAACCCTGAGCACAGCTATGCACAGAAACAATACGAGAGTGTTCATCATAGTACTATTTGTGATAGCCCCATGCTGGAAACAATCCAGATCCAATAGTCATTCAATAGTCAACTGAATCAATTGTAATACATTCAAACAAGAAAACACAACAATGAGAAAGAACAAGCATAGAGGACTCTCACCAGACAATATAAAGGTGAGTAAACCAGAAAGGAAGGCGTGCATGCAGTGTACCATCACTTACATGGGAAAGCTACTGGATGGCAGTTAGGACGACGGTACCCTTGGGAAAACAACTGAGAAGAAGCAGAAAGATACTGGGGTGGTCTACTGACGCTGTCTCTTTGCTGATGACTTTGTGCAGCGCATCAAGCTGTACATTTGTGATTTATGCTAATTTTCATATGCCTTTCCCATTCTAATAACAAAGTCATTTAAAAATGTGTCCAGGATATATTGTTAAATGTACTTATTTTCCTACACAAACAAGCAGAAAGCTACTGCCAAACCCACACTACCAAAGAAACACATATATCAATTTCAGTACACAAACAAACATTATTTTCCTAGACGGAACAGAAGGTTTTTGTTGCTATTCATCATTTTTTTTAACTTCATTCTTTTTCATAATCAAAAGAAGTTTTGACAAATGACTCTGGAAGAATTACGATGTTGGGAAAAGATGAATATTAATGCACAGGAACAAAATCCCTGCTTCCAACTGCTTCTTTTAAGGTTATCAGGCTGCGGTGGGGGTTTCTCTAGTGTTTAAGATGCCTGTATCCCATGAGAGTGCCTGCTTGATCCCTGGCTCTGGCTCCTGATTCGGGCTTCCTGCTACTATGCACCCTGGAAGGCAGTAATGGTGGCTCAAGCTTCCTGGTTCCCAGCTTCCGTGCCAGTCTGTGAGTGGTGGAGCACACTGAGGGAACCGGGGGCAGTGAGTCTGAGGAGGGGAGTGCTTTCTCTGTCCATAGAGCAGAATTTCCAATCACCTCATGTAGTTTAAATCTGAATGCTTGTTCTAATGCATTTTATATCCTTAGTCTCTATTTCTTGGAAATCTGAGCAGCTACTGACCTCACGATTTTTCTCACATTCAGTATTCTTCGCACCTTATGTACCTCTTACTTCTTGAGCACAATTTCCATCATCCTACTGAGTCTGCCTATGGCCAACCAGAGTACACACAGCTGTTTCCTGAAACCCATGTCCTAGTGCTGTCCCCTCTTTGTCTCAGTCCATGCCTGTGAATTGTTCTTGGCCATGAAAGAACAGCCTGCACCAAGGGTGAAGCCTTTTGTTTTGGTTTTTAATCTTTAAGTTTCGTCTTAAAATTCAGACTTAACAAAAAAAACCTACAAAAATAATAGAAAAATTCCTTTATATTTTCTTTAATTCCCCAAATCAACACTTTATCCCATTTGCTGTATTACTTCTCTCACCATCTTTCATCTCTTTTCCTGTTTTCTTGTTATTTGTGGGAATTCTGTTCTACACAGTCACTGCAAACACTGAATTGGCAAACACTGAGGGCAATGCAGGGTTAGGTTCCCATGAGCCTCCGGTCACATTTTTCTCAGCTCATCAATACATAATTTAATTTCATGTGCATTTGTGTTTAAACACACCTTTTAGAAAAATATGTTCTGACTGACATGCAACTCATGGCCAGTGGCACTGTAGCTCAGACTCAACCAGAGATTGTCTACCACACACATTTTTTCTCCATGAGCACATCACAGCCTTCTTTCACTTAGGGACACTACATGGTGATTTGGTGTCTGTTTGGGGACATTTTAAACAGCATAAATCAGCAATAAAAAAGCATGTAAATGTGAACAAAAGGACTCTGGTTAAAAGAATAAGGACTGAAACAAAAAAAGGCAGAGAGTGGTTAGTCTGACCTCACATGGAAATGTATGCTTTTAGCAACTCCAGTTTTCACTAATCTGTGCGTGTTCACAAATGGCTGCAAAAGTGACATGGGTATTGATTTGGTGATTACAGATCAAGTTAAGGGAGTAAATGAATTTGCAAATAGGGATTCTACGAATAGTGAGTATTGACCAGATGTATGTATATATATATATATATATATATATATATATATATATATATACAGATGCTCCTTGACTTCCAACAAAATTATGTTTCCAAAAACCCATCATTTGTTGAAAATAGCATGAGTTCAAAAACGTGTTTAATATACTTAACCTATCAAACATCCCAGAATAGCCTGATTTACCTCAAACATGGTCAAACCACTTAGATTAGCTTAGATCTGGACAAATCATCCAATGTAAATCTATTTTATAATAAAATATTAATCCCTCTTGTGATTTATGGAATACTTGTATCTGCACACACAAACTCACACCACTGTCAACACAGTGCACCATACCATCAGTTGTTTCCCCTTGTGATCATGAGGCTGACTGGGCACTGCAGCTACTGCCACTGCTCAGCATCATGGAGAGGATGCACTACCTATCGCCAGCCCAGGAAAAGAAATCACAATTGAAAATTCAAATGATAATTTTTACTACATTCATATTGTTTCCACACCAACTTATAGTCAAAAAATTATAAGTAAAACTGTCATAAGTTGGGGACCACCAGTAGATGTATATGTTTATGTACACATATAACACATTTAGATGTATACGCAATATATTTTGTGAACCATTTGCAAAGAAGTTGCTTGATTAGTCTTAAATACTTCAATGTGTATTTACTACAAACAGAAACATTATTTCACATGATCATATTACAATGATGACTATCAAGAAGTTAACCACCATGTATTATTATTATCACATTATTATCACAGCTGTACCTTTTGTTTACATTTCTTTTTCTTTTTCTTTTATTTTATTTTTTGACAGGCAGAGTGGACAGTGAGAGAGACAGAGAGACAGAGAGAAAGGTCTTCCTATACTGTTGGTTCACCCTCCAATGGTCGCTGTGGCGGGCCTGCTGCTGCCAGCGCACCGCGCTGATCTGAAGCCAGGAGCCAGATGCCTCCTCCTGGTCTCCCAGGGGTGCAGGGCCCAAGGACTTGGGCCATCCTCCACTGCACTCCCGGGCCACAGCAGAGAGCTGGACTGGAAGAGAGGCAACTGGGACAGAATCCGGCACCCTGACCGGGACTAGAACCCGGTGTGCCGGTGCCACAGGTGGAGGATTAGCCTATTGAACTGCGGCGCCGGCCTCATTTCACCCATTATTTCACTAATGGCTATTACATTTCAGTATGTGAGCCAGAATCACATGTTGCACATAATCTTCATGTCTCTTCATTCTCCATCAATCTGTAACAGTTCCTTGGTCTTTATCTACTTTTTCTTTTGTTGTATTAGGAAAGGAAGTAATCGAGAAAAATTTTAAAAATCACAGTGAAGGAAATGTCAGAATATTCTTTATTAAAAATTGTTGGATTCTCACTATGAAGTAATATGTAGGAAATATAGTAATGAGAAGCAAGAATTAATGTGTGACAGCCCACTTCATTAGTTTCATTTCATTCTTTGTGAATTTATTTCATGTGATGCTGCCTTTATGCACTTGAGGACACTGAGAGTTTGACAAATTAAGCAACAGTTAGAAGGGCATAAAGGTACTAGTGGTGGGATTAGAATCAAGCAAGATTAGTAGGTCACTGGAATCAAAATATACATAATAAAATAATACATATAGGACATCTGCCATTCTATGAGTCTGCTGTGTATCCTGCTTCCCATGTTGGATCATTCTCTCCCTTTTTCATTCTATCAGTTAGTATTAGCAGACACTAGTCTTGTTTGTGTGATCCCTTTGACTCTTAGACCTATCAGTGTGATCAATTGTGAGCTGAAATTGATCACTTGGACTAATGAGATGGCCTTGGTACATGCCACCTTGATGGGATTGTATTGGAAACCCCTGGCACAATTCTAACTCCATCATTTGGGGCCATTCCGATTGAGCATGTCCCAAGTTTTACATCTCCTCCCTCTCTTATTCCCACTCTTATATTTCACAGAGATCACTTTTCAGTTAAAATTTAAACATCTAAGAATAATTGTGTGTTAATTACAGAGTTCAACCACTAGTACTAGGATAAAGAAAAAAAAATACTACCATGGATAAAGTATTACATTGTACATGAAAGATCTCTGCGAGTGAGATCCCAGTGGAAAGAACGGGGCCATCAAAGAAGGAGGTACCTTTCTCTGAAGGGAGGAGAGAACTTCCACTTTGACTATGGCCCTGTGGGAATAAGATCGAAGTTGGCGAACCCTAAAGGCTTCCATAGCCTCGGCAACTCATGACCAGAGCCTAGGGAGATTACTGACGCCATAAACAAGAGTGTCAAATTGTTAAATCAACATCAGGAGTCACTGTGTACTTACCTCTCATGAGGGATCAGTCCTTAATGTGTTATCCAATGTGAAGTGATGCTATTACTAGTACTGAAACAGTATTTTTACACTTTGTGTTTCTGAGTGGGTGCAAACTGATGAAATCATTACATAGTATATATTGAATCGATCTTCTTTATATAAAGATAATTGCAAATGATTAAAAAATCTTGGTGTTAAACTGGAAATTGCATAGACAATTAATCAATTTTTTTAAAAAAAAAATCATGTAGGATCTCTGTCCTTAATGTGCTGTACATTGTGAATTAATACTATAACTAGTACTCCAACAGTATTATCATTTTGTGTCTCTATGCGAGGGCAAACCGTTGAAATCTTTACGTAATATGTACTAAATTGATCTTCTGTGTATAAAGAGAATTGAAAATGAATCTTGATGTGAACAGAAGGGGAGAGGGAGCGGGAAAGGGGAGGGTGGGGGGAGGGAGGGAAGTTGTGGGGGGGGGGAGCCATTGTGGTCCATGAGCTGTTCTTTGGAAATTTATATTCTTTAAATAAAAGCTTTATATAAAAAAAAATACATATAGTATCATTATGATACTATTTAGTGAAACATCAAGTAATCTCATGAAGTTCATTATTGCTTTGTTGCCCTTATTTTTTTCACTTCTATTTTCAAACACCCACATGCATGCACACACAAACACACACACACAACCACAAAACAGGGTCATTGTAAATCAGAAGAGAATCATTAAAAAATTCCATTAAGAAGTGGCCTATAGGCAATCTCATGATCATTTTTACCATCAAATTCTCCCATACATTTAATTTCATTGTTAAGCTTGACTTATAAGTTTGCAAAACAAAACAATATTTACAATTGCTAGCAGAATCTCCCTTAAGATAGGAGCTATATGGATTTGATTGGTCTATGTTCCCAGGCATGTTGGAAAGGGATATGTACTAGGGGTTAAGATTGAATTTATGGACATATTTCTAACCCAGGAAGCTGTCTTCTCAACGAGAGTACTTGATCTTGCCCCACTGGTATGTAGCAATCTCTGCATTGTCCAATTGCTTTATATCAGCTGAAAGTGACAGTGTGTGAGAGATCCATGCTGTGGATGGGATATTTAGTGGCATTTGAGCTTCTGCAAAAGAGCCAAGCATAGAATGTTTCCTTGGTTTCTCTGCCTTCAACTGGAATCATATTATCAGAAACCCAGAACTGGCAGTGAAGAAATAATCTTGTCCAACCCAGAATTGCCATTTAAGAAATCATTTTGTCCAATTCTCTAAGTTGGGGGATTTGTTTTCTATTAAAATAGATTTGAGGGATTTGTTTCTTATTAAAATAGATTTTAGGGATTTGTTTCCTATTAAAATATTTTTTTCCCTGAAAGTTAACATCCAAAGTCCTTATTATGGGCTGGATATTGTGCTAGATATATTACATAACATTTACAAGAATATTCTGAAGCATTTACCATTATTTACAGCTTACAGATGGTGGAAGTGAGGCTCAATAACTTGCCCTAGGTCATGTGACAATCAACTGATTGGCTGAAATCTGAAGTCAGATCTAACCAATCAGTCTGTGCTCATTTTATAATACCACTCTGAATCCTGGGTATGATGTTTTCATTATCTCTGAGGGACTGTTGCTATACTAATAGTTGTCAATAAACACTACTAAGAAAAATTGGGAATTAGGTGAAATCTACTCTTAGTATCCCCCTATTCATCATATTAGAGATTCCCTTACTTATCTAGTTCATATTTCATGGTCTTATTTTCCTTGAAACTCGATTTCTACCCCCTACCACTCAAATCACAAATATGTTACCTGGATAATAAGCTAATCCTAATGGAAGTAATGCATATCTTTAGAATATATATGTATGTTTTCTAAGACTCTTTCTATTGGTAAGATTTTTCAGGCTGATTCATAGGAAGTTAGATGGGGTTAGGTCTTCTAGGAAGATAGAAAAATGTCTGTGAAAATATGTTATTAATGCTCAATTGTTGTATTCATTTCATAACTCCCGATGGGTTAACACAATTAGTATGGTAAATGGAAATAGTACACCAGGGAATGTAAAGGAAGCCTCAGTGTTTAGAACCAATAAACATACATTGAAATATTTGGGACTAAAGGAAGACCATGCAGTCAACTTGCTCTAAAATGGTTCACAGAATACATAATGAATACATCTAAATGTGTGTGTGTGTGCGTGTACATATACGTATATATCAACAGCTGGTCCCCAACTTATGACAATTTTAATTAAAATTTTTTGACTTTACATTGGTGTGGATACAATATGAATATGGGAATTTGTTGTTTATTATTATGAAATGAGGCATGGTTAAGGTCATGAACACTGTGCTAAACGGTTTTAATTATCTTTCAGATTGAAGTTTGGAAAAAAATGCAAAATGTAGTAGTAGAAAATATCAAAGTCTGATAGCTTCACTTACATGTTGAAATCAACCAGCAGTCTCTAAGACAACACTATGGCATGCATTTCATTGTGTAGAAGAGCTGGAAGGTTTTAGGATGGCTTTATATGTGGAATGGAAATAAATAAAGGTTTTTATTCCAATGAAATTTCTGAAGATTATTTATATCAAAGGAAAATTCACTAGTGAGCTCCCTGTGTTTAATATTTGCAGAAGTGAGAAAAAATGTAAAAAAAAGACCAATTTGTTTAAACTATCTAGATGCAATTAGTCTACTCATGTATAGAAACATGAAAATTTAGGAAATGAATTGAAAAATCATTATTATAAAATGCATTTAATGGTTGGAAATTTTCAGGCAAAAATCACACATACACACACATACACATGAGGCTACTTCAAAAAGTTCATGAAAAAGGGAATTAAAAGACAGATTTATTTTGGAGAAAAAAGCTTGAAATCCATGTATATATGGAGTCTTCAAAAAGTTTGTGAAAATGCATACTCTGAAATATTGTGTATTTCAAAAAAATTTACAACAAAAATAAAATTATCTTTTAATTCCATTCACCTATAGCTTTTTGTAAGTATTTTCATGTAAAAAATATATGTGTATACAAATTTTCTATTATATAGTAATAACCTACATGTAAAATATGGTAGAAGCTATTAAGTAGCTCCAATGCAGGATAGTGAAGGTATAAACTACTATACTTGCAAAGAAAAAGTAAACTGCTTAAGATATGTGATTTAGAAATGGGAAGTCAATTTTATTAAATAAATAATTGCTTAATAAATTATAGAAATTTCTTTGGTCAGCTCCAGCAAGGAGATTGTGTTTGGCACAGTTAACTATGATTGGCGCTCTCACCTTGTTAAGGTGAAATAGTTCATCTGCATGGGTGTTTGTGAATGTCTAGGTGAATTGACAAAGACAGGATGCACAAAAGCTGCATCCTGCACTTCTTTGTTGTTAGTGTATATCTTTGTAATTGCTTATGAGTTATGACATTTCTTCTGATTTATTTACTTTAATTACTTCTGATTATTCATCTTGACCAGATGATGCAAACTTCATAGCCTACCTAAGAGAATATCTTTTACTCCTGCCAGTTTGAGCTGCTACATAAATCTGCATCAATTATACATTTAGAACCCTCCTAGGAAAAGGACCCAGGTGCCCACAGATGATACTCTGCTATAGCTACATTGGCTACCTGGCTTCTAGATGCCTCCATTCAAATACAATTTTTTTGACAGGCAGAGTTAGACAGAGAGAGAGAGAGAGAGAGAGAGAGAGAGAGAGAGAGAGAGAGAGAGGTCTTCCTTTTCCATTGGTTCACACCCCCACAAGTGGCCTCTACAGCCGAAGCCTGGAGCCAGATGCTTCCTCCTGGTCTCCCATGTGGGTGCAGGGCCCAAGGACCTGGGCCGTCCTCCACTGCACTCCCGGGCCACAGCAGAGAGCTGGACTGGAAGAGGAGCAACCGGGACAGAATCCGGTGCCCCAAGCAGGACTAGAACCCGGTGTGCCGGCACCACAGGTGGAAGATTAGCCTAGTGAGCCACAGTGCCGGCCTCCATTCAAATTTGAGGACTGAGAATGTAGTTTGCATCACCTTGGAAAGTCTGGGTATTATTTGCTCCCAAATGTTCTTAACCTTGGAAGATGGCTTTGAGTTACTTTGGAGCAAGAAAGAAGGAATATTTACTCTGTAGATATCTATTGGCATTGTGGAGCCATTGTTCAAAGTGATCTATCCTCTCCCTCAAACAATGTTGATAGATGTGTATCTTGGAAGAGGCTAAAGGTGAACATTTTCTTTAGTGTTTACCTACTACACATTTTCTTGCCAGGTCCCAATTCTTTTTCTTTTATTATACAAATCAAACACAGATGTTTACATTTCAGCTCCACAGACATCAGGAACTATTTGTTGTCACTGGAGATAACTGTATGTCAGGCTCACCAAATACCTCTCTGGTCTTGATGCCATGATATTAATTACATTTACCTTGACTCTGCTAGTTGAGTTTCCAGTGGACATCTGCCATTCTGGAGCTTAGTTCTATGTTAGAAGTCAGTTACCACTGAGCTTTACAAAAATTCCGATGCACTCTAACAACAAAACATTGATTTCTGGGGTTGTCTCAGGCATTCACAAATAGACGAGAGAGCCCAGAATTAGACCCATCTGGGGAAATTGGTATAAAACAGCAGTGACATTTCTGGTTAGTGGGGAGTCAGTGAGGAAAAGATATAATACATAGGACTTTAAAAACTGGCTTGATTTGAGAGAAAAGAATATGTTCCTAAATTATATGCCTATTTCACACCATATAAAAGTAAATTCCAGATAGAAATATCTTAAATATGGAGGATGAAACTAAAGAAAATTTCAAGAGAAAACATAGGACAATAACTTTCTGATTTCATGGTAGGGAAAGATAAACAAAGATAGAGGACAAAAATCAACTGTAAGGGAAATATTGATAAATTTGACAATCTTAACAGTAAAAATTGATCCAAAGGGAAAGTCACAGATTTTGAAGAGGATATTTGTAATATTTTAGCACAAGATTCCCACACAGACTATTCAAAGATCATCTACCAGTAGGTAAGAACAAAACCTAGTATATTATATATAATAAGAATAATCATCTTACAGAAGATGCAATCCAAATGTTGAAAAGCAATGTAAATTACAGTATGATGAATTAACATTTTACATACTGCAGACTTCCACAAATCTAAATATCTCATGCTTCAAGAGTTAGAAAGGTTAAGATGTGACAACAGTTTTATCTACTGTTATTGGTAAAATTACTGGTAATAGCTAGTAAGGCTGAATGTGTTCACCTCCTATGATGTAGTGATTTCATTCCTAAGATGAGTATATTTGGATTCACGTAGAAAATGTCTTTTTCCCTAGTTTGTCATATTTGAAAGTCCTAGAAACATATCCATGCCTTTAGATTAAAGTTACTATTTGTGAAATGTTGTAGTTGAAGTACAGGTATCTATCATTACAGAAACAAATGATTAGTCAACAACACGGACTGCTTTATGAACTCAGCTTTTATCTCTTCAACAAGAGGATTAAGATTGACCAAAAAGGAAAAATACATTAAAAGTTAAAATTCATATTGTCTAATGGTAACAGATAAGTTACCATCTTTTCTTGGCTGGTCATGTTTGATTTATCTGTATTTTCTCACTTCAACATGTGCTGAGCTTATAGGCTTCCAGGTTAAGCAAGGCCTTTCGTTGTTCTGAAGGAACATCAGTGGAGATCACTAATGAGGGGCTTTTGTGTGGTGAACTCATGAGCTCTTGGAGATCTGCATGGAGCACTGGGATAGGGATCATAAAGTGAACAACTCTGGACAATAGTTTAATCCATTAGCCCTATAGACAAGGGTTATAGGAAGAAAATGATGTGGACTATATATTATGAATATGCTGGGTTTTCCTGGCATCAAAACAAGAAGGAATGGATGAGACACTGCATCCTTGAGCCTGACAGAACAGGAGAAAAAGGTTTCATTCAGGCTCCTCAGCAGAAGTCTAGAGGCCATAGCCAAAGACAGTGCTTAACTCTCAGCCACTTTGAAGAATAATAAGACCCAGTTAAAAACAAATAAAAACTTGATGCATACAAAGTCATCATTGTTGTCATTTTTGTTGTTACCATCATCATCGGCATCATCTTAGCAAGTTCAATAGTTATCTGAGAAATAGTTATCTGAGAAAGAGACCATATGCCCATTGAATTAGAACAAGTGAAACAGGCAGATGACAATATGAACAGAAGCACAACAATCACATTTGATGGAATTCAAATTGAGCTGCATACCCAGAAATAGATTTAAATGCAGTAAGAAGCCTAAACCATAAATTTCCCACTAAATAGATCAGCAGATAGACTTTCTGCTGCCAGTGATAATGCAGTAAATGGAACTAACTTATCCTCCTGCAGTAAACAACCAGGAGACTGAACAAATATGTGTATGAGAATTCTTGACAGTGAGCCCAAAAGGCAGTGGAGACAGGAGAAGACGGACAAAAGAGATGAGTCCTATAATGACACTAGGTCGCTGTTGTAGGCCTTTTCCAGAACAGTGTATGCATGGCCTTCTAAGCAGAACCCAGTAACTTCACTAAATTGAGGAGACAGAAATCAATATTTGGGGCATTCAAGGTAGCTAAATATTTGGGCTGAGTATCATGGTAGAGAGAATCATGTAGAGAAGAGCTCCAGACATTAGTATAAGTGTTTCCTTGAATCTATTGCATTATGGGATCAAACTTGATGATAATTCTAGAAGCTCACATAGATTGGGAATATATTTGAGTTCTGATCAGACAGACCAGAGAATCTTTTTGAAAACACTAGACATTCAGTGGAAATCCTGGAAGAGTCACATCTTAGTATTAAAATAAATCTAATTCCAACATAAGACCATTCAAATCCATCCTACGAAAGATTCTCCAAAGGATCAAGCATGCCAACATGTAGAAACTTAAGTACACGTCAGAAAGAAGTCCACTACTCTTTAAAAGAAAACATAATCCAATATATAACTATGCAAACTTTGCAATATTCAACATCAAATAAGGTCACCAGATATGACAAGGCAGGAAAACATACTCATAGCAAGGGGAAAAAATCAATGAATAGAAATAGACTTGAAAATGGTGGAGATGTTGGAAATAACAATCACAGACATTAATTCAGCTGTAAAAGGGAAAGTAAACCATGAATATAAGTGGCAGAGAAATAGAAGACATATGCATAACAATTGGTATTACTGGAAATGAAAAACATAATATCTGAAATGAAAATTTGACTGCATGGAAAAGCAGATTTTTTATCAGAAATTCTCAGTAAAATAATCTATAGCAACAGAAGCAAATCAAGCCAGAGCAGAGAGAAAGAAAAGAGATTGGAAACGATTAACAATTAATAGAATGTACAAACTTAAGGAGATAAATGAAACCAATAGCTTGGTCTTTGAAAAGATCATAAATAATTGGTAAACTCTAGAAAGATTAAATAAAAAAGAGAAAAGCACAATTACCAACATCTGAAATGAAAGAACAGCTATTACTACAGATTCTCCAGGTATCAACAGGGTGATAAGAAATTATTATATAAACTTTAGGTCAATTTTAGTCAACAAATTATAAAACCTGAATATCTTTATATCTAGCAAATAAATGGAATTTATTCACTAATACAATCATAAATTCTTTAATTTAATTAGATTAATTATTTGCTTGTCCCTTAGTCTAGGTATATGTAGCTCACTAATTTGATGAAGCATTTCAGGAAGAAGCAATATCAGTGCCATGCAGATTCATAAAACTTAGAGAATAGAATTTATCCTAAGTTACATTAAGATGCTAGCATTATATTGATACCAAAAAATAGATGAGACATTTAATAATAAAAAAAACTGTAGGCTAATATCCTTCAAGAAGATACATTTTAAAATCCTTGAGATATACTAGCAAATAAAAGTAGCAATCTAGAAAATAGATAATACATCAGTGTTAATGTGCTTATTCTCAGGAATGTAAACTTGCTTTAACTTTTGAAAATCAGTCCCTGCATTTTCCAGTATGAAGAGACTAAAAAAGAAAAACCTCATGAGCATATCAATAGATCAAAAATGACAAAGTTCAACAGTTACTCACAGCAAACAAATAGAAGAGTAACAACAAATCAGTAATAAAAAGAGGAGGGTTACTATTCATACGCAAATTAATGGCTTTGACTACTGATTGTGTGATCCAAAAATTTGAAGAGTTGGAAGCAGTAAGGGAAAGGCTAGAAAAATAGTATAACTTCTGAACACCTAACACACAACTAGGCTTTTCAGAAGGGTATGCAGCTAATAAAGGCAAACAATAATTAAACAAATAATACAGGAATTTTTCCAAAGTAGAAAGATTTAAATGCAGTCTCATTCATTATTGAGGAGTAAAGATATATTGGTAGAGGCATATTCTCATAACATGTTTTAAAAATATTGAAACAGTGCAAAGAGAATAAAAGTTTAAAATAAAATAATATTTTTATACAAGCTGAATTGAGTTAAAATGTCATCAATAACCTATTTGCAACAAAAGAAGGCAGAAAACTGTGGAATAATATTATAGATAATAGAAAGAAAAGAGTTGTAACTCAAGAGTTCTCTATCCAACCTAGATATTATTCACCTGTTACGGAGGATGAAAAATATCTGAAGGCTGTCTCATAAATCATTAAACTTTTCACAAGCATGCTGTATACAAGGACTCTGATAAAACAGCAAAATCTGAGGAGATGTTGAAGTAGGGGATGAGGAGAAGGGAGGGAAATAGTGGTGAAAATTTAACCTTGTCTTATATACATATCGATATCTATGTAGATAATGATCTAGTAGTTGGCATTCTGCAAGGAAATTTGAATAATAGCATAGAACTAAAAATATGCAATAATCTTAGCAGGACTAGAACTTGGGAAAGAAATTATAACTTGACAGTTGGTAATGAAGTTCTGGGGGAATTAAATTTGATAAATAATGGCTATCTTATTTTTTAATTAATATTAGAGAAATGTAGATCTGATAATGAGCACCATGAAAGGAAATTTCACCATAATTAGGATAGAATAGTCTGAGTTGTGATGTTTACAAGAGGGAAAAATAGAAAGAGTAGGAAGCAGATAAAATGAAAAATAATAAAAATATAAAGTAAGTAGTAATAAGAATGAATGCATAGCAATACTGTGTCAGGTATAAACAAACTGATTTTATTTATTATAGATTGGTTTCAAGAAATATACACCAAGTGATCCAAAAAGATTGGGAATTAGGTAAAAAGACATTAAACTTTTAGGGAAAAATAAGAATCTAGGAATTATCAGACAATGTACTACTATATACATGGTGACAGAGGATTTGCATTCTCAGACACAAAAATACACTAGAAAGACATTCTGTCAAAGCAATTTCTATTAGTATATGAATAGACAAGACAGTCCACAAAAAAGACAAATATCATATGTTTTCCCTGATTTGTGGTTATATACAGAGTACAAAAAATTCAATGAATGTGAGTAAAATTGACATTTTGGGATTTGATTATTATTTAGATCCCTAGTCTATACTCTTGAGGATCAGTGCTTTTTCTACTTACTACTCAATGAATTCTTTATTTAGTGGTGGGTTAAGCTTGTGATTATAAAATAAACTGAAAGTATGTCATGGTAAAAATTATAAAAAGGGACTGGGTTTTGGTGTAGTAGGCTAAGCCTCCAGCTGCAGCGCAGGCATCCCAAATAGGTGCTGGTTCATGTCCTGGATGCTGCTTTTCTGATCCAGATCTCTGCTATGGCCTGGGAAAGCAGTGGAAGATGGTCCAAGTCCTTGGACTCCTGCACCCATGTGGGAGACCTGGAAGAAGCTCCCGGCTCCTGGGTTTGGATCGGCTCAGCTCTGCCATCGAAGTCATTTAGGGGAGTGAACCAGTGGATAGAAGACCTTTCTCTCTGTCTCTCCCTTTTTTGGTAACTCTATCTCTCAAACAAATAAATAAACTTAAAATGTAAATGAAAGAATAAGAAATTAAAGGAGATTGGAGGATGGGAGCATGGGCAGGAGGTAATTTAGGGTGGGAAGTATCTCTATGCTCCTAATTCTATATATATGAAATACATGGAAGTTAGCTACTTTATATAAATAACACTTTTCAAAATTGAATAGACTTATGCAACTGAAGAACAGACAGCATCCAGATAATTTTAAAAAGGATTTATTTATGTATTTGAAAGGCAGAATTACAGAGAGAAAGAAGGAGAGACAGAGAGATCTTCTATCCACTGGTTCACTCCCCAGATGGCCGCAACGGTTGGTGCTGGAGATGTCAAGCCAGATGCCAGGAGCTTCTTTCAGGTCTCCCATGTTAGTGCAGGCTCCCAAGGACTTGGGCCATCCTCTACTATTTCCCAGGTGCATTAGCCGGGAACTGGATTGATAGTGGAGCAGCGGGGACTCAAATCAGTGCTCATATGAGATGCTGGCACTATAGAAGATCAATCTGCTGTGCCAAAGCAGCAATCTGTGGATAAGTTGAAATATATGAGGAAACATAGAAAAAAAAATGGAAATCTTTCACAAAATGTTTGGAGACCCCACACGTATGACAATTTAACACACAGGAGAAGTCAGAGTTAAAAGTGGTGGGAAATAGATTACACACTGAAGGAGAATAGCTATCATCTGGCAGAAAGATGTGATTTGGATTCCTTTCTTCAGTTTATACACAACTAAATTCCAAATGGATTAGGGAATGGAAAGCAAATAGTAACCTTAACACAAAAGAGGAAGGAAAATGATACTTATATTCAAGAGAGGATATGGTGAACAGGAGCCAACTTACACATGATTCAGCAATGGAATGAAGCTGGAAATCAACAACTCAAGAATCTCCAGAACATATGAAATCGCATGGAAACTAAGCAACATGCTCCTGATGAACAGAGGGTCATAGAAGAAATCAAAAGAGAAGTCAGGGACCGGCGCTGTGGTGTAATGGGTAAAGCTGCCGCCTGCAGTGCCGGCATCTCATATGGGTGCTGGTTTGAGTCCTGGCTACTCCACTTCCAAACCAGCTTTCTGCTATGGCCCAAATCTTTGGGCCACAACACCCATATGGGAGACCCAAAATAAACTCCTTTGGATCAGCCCAGCTCTGGCCATTGTGGCTATCTGGGGAGTGAACCAGTCGATGGAAGTCCTCTCTCGCTCTGTAACTCTCATTACTTGGTTAATGCCAGTCTTAGGATCATTGGTTGCAGCCGGCACCACGGCTCACTAGGCTAATCCTCCGCCTTGGGGTGCCAGCACACTGGGTTCTAGTCCCGGTTGGGGCGCCGGATTCTGTCCCGGTTGCCCTTCTTCCAGGCCAGCTCTCTGCTGTGGCCAGGGAGTGCAGTGGAGGATGGCCCAAGTGCTTGGGCCCTGCACCCCTGGGAGACCAGGATAAACACCTGGCTCCTGCCGTCGGATCAGCACGGTGCGCTGGCCGCAGCGAGCTGGCCACGGCGGCCATTGGAGGGTGAACCAACAGCAAAAGGAACACCTTTCTCTCTGTCTCTCTCTCTCTCACTATCCACTCTGCCTGTCAAAAAAAAAAAAAGGATCATTGGTTGCTATTCTCACCCTGACTTTTATACTACAGTGTCTGTTTAAGTGTTTATAGCAGGTGATAATGGAACCAACCAAAGCCCTGGCTGTCAACCAAAGGGATATACTCGGCTCCTCATCCAGGAGACAGTGGCTTGAGACATCACCCATGCCAGTGAAGAGTGCCTTGTTGCCCCATGTCAGCAGGAAGTAGCTCTAAAGACAGATCATCGTCCCTCTACCCCTCCTGGACTTTTGAGACTAATGTAATCCCATACAACTCCTGCTTTATAAAAAACAAAAGGGGGGAACATTAGGAACATGGTGCAGTCTTATCTATGGTGTGATCTACACCCTAAAACCATCCTAGGCTCCAGCTCCTGCGGCCATTGCTGGAAGCCAGGTAGTCACATGGCCCAACCACCCGTGTCAAGCTCCACTCCCATCCCAGTGGGATTCCCTGCTCCTGCTTCCCTGCCTGCCCTCTGGCAAAGTTTTAAAAGGGCCTGTTCCTGAACACATGGCTCTCTTGGCTCCTCTCCTCTGCTCTCCTCTCCTCCTCTCATCTCTCTTCTCTCTCTTTCTCTTCTCTCTTCGAAGGTGGAGGATTAACCAAGTGAGCCTCGGTGCCGGCCCCACCATTGCTTTACAATATAGTCCTGGAAGTTTTAGCCAGAGCCACTAGGCAAGAAAAAGAAATCAAAGGGATTGAATCCTGGCCGGTGCCATGGCTCAACAGGCTAATCCTCTGCCTTGGGGTGCCGGCACACCGGGTTTTAGTCCCGGTCAGGGCGCCAGATTCTGTCCCGGTTGCCCCTCTTCCAGTCCAGCTCTCTGCTGTGGCCCGGGAGTGCAGTGGAGGATGGCCCAAGTGCTTGGGCCCTGCACCCCATTGGAGACCAGGATGAGTACCTGGCTTCTGCCATTGGATCAGTGCGGTGTGCCAGCCACAGTGCGCCAGCTGCGGCGGCCATTGGAGGGTGAACCAACAGCAAAAGGAAGACCTTTCTGTCTCTCTCTCTCACTGTCCACTCTGCCTGTCAAAAAACAAAAAAACAAAAAGGGATTGAATCCAGAATATCTGAAAAAACCTTAAAAAATCATTAAGACAAATAACTTGATTATATAATACTGACATATACAGTTCTTAATTTCATGTATTTTTTTTTTTTATTTGAAGGGCAGAGTTAGACAGTGAGAGAGAGAGAGACAGAGAGACAGAAAGGTCTTCCCTCCGTTGGTTCACCCCCCAAATGGCCGCTAGGGCGTGCGCTGCACTGATCCAAAACCAGGAGCCAGGTGCCTCCTCCTTGTCTCCCTTGCTGGTGCAGGGGCCCTAGCACTTGGGCCATCATCCTCCACCGCCTTCCCCGGGCCACAGCAGAGAGCTGGACTAGAAGAGGAGTAACAGGAATTTTATCATATTTTAAAGGATAGAAATTAAGTTTTTTATTGTTTTTATATATGAATGTCATACATTTTAAGATTTAGTTCTTTTAACTTTGATGCTACTCTGAACAAAATTGCTAGGATTATTATTTTGTATATCTTTTGATAGATACATATAATCATTTCTCTTGAGGATATACCTCTGATGAAAATTTCTGGGTCATAGAGTAGATACATGTTTAGAAACTGCCAAATCGTTTTCCAAAGAAGATAAGCTGAATTAAACTACCACCAGGTTGCATGTAAGTTCCAGTTGTCTTATATCCTAGTTCTCATGTAGTATCAGTTGTCAGTACTTTTAATTTGGCCATTCCAGTGAGTATGAGATGGAATCCCTTTGGTTTTTAGTTGACATTTCCTTGCTTGAGTATGACATAGACTATTGTAGTTTGCCATTTTTAGTTTCTGTGAGCCAGTTTAATGGAGTACCTATTCGAATGTTTAATCTATTATTTAATCATGTTATTTGTTTTCTTCTTGGTGAATTGTAAGGTATTTAATATATTCTAGATTTAATCATCTGTGGCATTTTTTTCCAAAGATTTATTTTTTATTTGAAAGTCAGAGTTATATAAAGAGAGATGAAGAGGCAGGGGGAGAGAGAGAGGTCTTCCAACCACTTGTTCACAACCCAGTTGGCTGCAAAGGCCAAAAATGTGCCCATCTGAAGCCAGGAACCAGGAGCTTCTTCCATGTCTCCCACCGGGTGCAGGGGACCAAGCACTTGGGCCATCTTCCACTACTTTCCCAAGCCATAGTAGAGAGGTAGATCGGAAGAGAAGCAGCCAGGACTTGAACTGGTGCCCATATGGGATGCTAGCACTGCAGGCGGCTGTGTCTCAGTGCTGGCTATTTGTGGCATTTATGTCAAATTATGTTTGTGTGTGTGTGTGTGTGTGTGCACGCAGATATGTGTGTGTGTGTATAAAAAGAAATTTAAAACTGGCATTTCTTTATAAAAATTCCAAAAATTAAAAATCAGAATTATTTCACAGGATGTGTAAGTATTTTTACTTAGTAAATCTATTGCTTCATTGTTGTGTTACACAATTGGGCATTTTCCCTGTTACATTATTTGTAGACACTTCTTTTGTATCTCTATGACCTTTATGTTTTTATATTTAAATGACTTCATATTTCATTCTAGATGATGTATAATTTACTCATTTTCTGGATGCTGAATCATTTATATGCTTAAAATCAGAATTATATTAACATTCTTTCAATAGCTATTTTTGCCCAGATAACATTCTTTGCTCTGTTAACAACAATTATATCACTAGTTTAAATTCCTGGGAATGTGGTTGTTGGGTCAAAGGTTATTAATATTTTTATGACTCCTGGAACGTTTTGTCAGATTTTTTTCCAACAGAAGGAAATAATGCACTCCACTGTAAGAAATGTGTCTCCCTGATTTTCAAATCTTTCCTCTTTTTATTTTTGGCAATTTAATAAATGTGAAAGGCATTCTTTGCTGCTTTTGAAATAAAGACTGATTTATTTTTCAATGCTGAGATAATATTGTCATCCATATTTGTTGATGTCTTTTAACTATGTTTCCTATTGGGCTTCTATGTTTTTCTTTTTTTATATTTTTTAATTTTTTACATTTTTTATTTTTTTTGACAGGCAGAATGGACAGTGAGAGAGAGACAGAGAGAAAGGTCTTCCTTTTCCGTTGGTTCACCCCCCAGTGGCTGCTGCGGCTGGTGCACCATGCTGGTTCAAAGCCAGGAGCCAGGTGCTCCTCCTGGTCTCCCATGGGGTGCAGGGCCCAAGCACTTAGGCCATCCTCCATTGCACACCCTGGCCACAGCAGAGGGCTGGCCTGGAAGAGGAGCAACTAAGACAGAATCTGGTGCCCCAACCAGGACTAGAACCTGGGGTGCCAGCGCCACAGCGCCGGCCCCCATGTTTTTCTTTTTAAACTGATATTTGACATGTTTTCCTTGAGTATTTAATATTTTGAAGGCATATGGGTGTTCTACGAAGAATAGCAGGATTTGGATTTGTGTGAATGAGGTCTTGCCTGGACACCTTCAGTGAGGGACAAAGTGAGGACACTGGATGACAAAAGTGAGGACAGAAATCTGCAAAACAAGTAGAATGAGTGACAGCGGAGCAGCAGGATTTAAAGTCTATCATTATAGGAGGCATCTCTCTTTCTTGTCTAGTGCTTAGTCAGCCTTCAGGTCTCAGTTTAGATGTTGCTCCCTTGAGAAGGCTGTCCTGACATTTCCACGTGTAGACTTTCAGTTTGTGCAGCTTTCAAGAATGTACCTATCACTTTCATTTAACATCCTGCTTGGGGATGCTTTGGTTGCTTACTTTTCTCCTCATTGTATTTGAGAGCTTTAGAGACTGATGCCATCCCATGATAGAGTAGCTAGCACATAATAGGCAGTCAATAAATAATGCATACAAATTAATTGCAAGCAGGAAGTAACTGTTATATTTGGTTTTGTTGATCATTAATATCATAATTACGATGAAAATTGTTGGCAGGAATGAACATGCTTCTTCCTTTGTCATTTAAAAAATTAAAAATTTTGGAAAAATCTCAAGTAAACACTCACATACACAAAATTATACATAAGCCATCATTGAAGAAATTTCTATAATTTTCTATCTATAAAAGTTCATTCTAATGCATAGCCAGTAAAAAATTATTTTTTAGAAAAATGCCTGTTATAATCACCATGTGATTCAACAGAAAAATTCTAAAATAGGTAACATCATTTCATAAAGTGATATGTGGCATTGACTAGCTTCTGTTTTCCATATTTTAATTACTTTCGATGTTTTATTTACAATAGCTACATATCTAGTACCCTGAGCCCTAGCAAAATAAAAAAAAAAAAGAATCAATGTAAAATTGTCATCAAGAATTAGGATCTAGAACACACATATTCCATCACAGCAGGGTTCCTACCAGTTCAAATATAGTCTCTCTATAAGAAAAATAGCAGTATCTACCGCTTAGATTACAAATACTCACTACATGCCAAAATTGCTTTAAATGCTATATTTTTAAGTTCACTTAATTTTCACAATAATCCTATGAAGTATTATAAGTAAAATATGTTGGCACTCCAAAGAAGAGAACTCTTTAATTAATCCAGTCTGATGAATGAACTTGGTCACATAGAATTCATGTGATTTTAGCCAAGCCTTTGTTATAGTAGGGCCAATGCTTGATAATAGATTTCCCAAGAATGCATCAGGTCTATTTTCCTTCTACTAGACTTTATGAGACATTTGGATTTTATGGATTGGTAGAAATTAAACAAAAAAGGAAGAGTTAGTGGAGAAAACTTTTTTCTTATTCAGAATGAAAATGTTGAAAGTTGCATTCCTATTTAGAAAACAGCATCAGTAATAATAACACAAAAGCAGAACCAACAAAAATAAATGGATAACAATACTAATAAGCATATCTGTAATCCATTATTCATTTTCTATTAGACACTACTAACTTTTGAAAAAATCATACTCTTTAATTTTTACACAATTTCATAAGTTAAGTATTTTATTATTATTATTACCATTTCCATTTTGCTATTGTCATTTAACAAAAGAAAGGATATTTTTACTGAAAAATAAAAATAGTCCTTTAGAGTAACATTAGCAAGGTGGTATGATAGGAAACCCAGAACTCTCATTCACAGCATAGACACACTGATTAAGCTATAATATTGACAAGTTATTTTTGTGGAAATTCCAGAAGCTAGTTGAGAGGCTTTTCTATGCTGCAGGCAAGCTCAAAACATGTCACATCAAAGCTGGTAGGAAAATTTGAGATACTTATCACAGTCCATACGCTTGGCATAATGCCATATTATCATAAGAAAAACTGCAAACTTCCAGATTTTCCCTAGGAAGGGAAAGAATTGCACTGTGGATCCAATGCTCCAGCTATTCTTGGGTCTTTCAAAGGTATTGACTCCTATATTATTTGTCTCAGAGTGCTGACAGGTCCTGGCATACTCTAATTGCCTAGGGGCCACTGAGAGCAAAGATAGCAGTTTGAACTAGCCTATAGGTACTTACCAGAGTCCCTCTACTTGGCTTAGCACAAAATGCGTGAGAAACACTCAGACAGACACACACACACCTCCTAGATTTCAGCTTCTCTTTGCTGGAGAGAATAGTTGGACTCTGTATCCAGTGTTGCAAATTTTCTGGGGTCCAACTGAGGGAATGAGTTCTATCCAGCATGTCTTAGAGAACATCTGAGACCCAGCATGCTCTAGATGCCTGGAAGCTACTGAAAACAAGATAGTGCTTTAGACTAGCACAAAGGATTGCAAGGATCTCATAATCTCTGACTGCATTGTTGATGAAGGTGTTTTCCTTTTTGAGGTCAGTCCATGAAAACTTGCAAAGTTGCCTAATTTTTTTTTTTGTTTTTTTGTTTTTTGTGACAGGCAGAGTGGACAGTGAGAGAGAGAGACAGAGAGAAAGGTCTTCCTTTTGCCGTTGGTTCACCCTCCATTAAGATGCCTAATTTTAAAATAGATTTGTTTTATTTATTTGAAAGGCAGAGGAAGAGAGAGAGAGTGAGAGAGTGAGAGAGAGATAGAGGAGAGAGAGAGAGAACAGAGAGAGAGTGAGAGAGAGAGAGGAGAGAGAGACAGAGAGAGAAGAGAAAGTGAGAGAGGAGAGAGAGAGAGAGGAGAGACAGAGAGAGAAGAGAGAACAGAGAGAGAGTGAGAGGAGAGACAGAGAGAGAAGAGAGAGTGAGAGAGGAGAGAGACAGAGAGACAAGAGAGAGTGAGAGAGGAGAGAGACAGAGAAACAAGAGAGAAGAGAGAGAATAAGAGAGAGAGAGAGAGAGAGAAGAGAGAGAGAGAGAAGAAAGAATAGAAGAGAGAGAGAGAGAGAGAGAGAGAGAGAGAGAGATCTTCCATCTTCTGGATCTTCTGGTTCACTTTCCAAATGTCCCCAATGGCTGGAGTTGGGCCAGTCTGAAGCCAGCAGCATGGAGTTCATTGGATCTCCCACATGTTTGCAGCAGCCCAAGCAATTGGGTCATCTTCTTCTGCTTTTCCAGAGATATTAGCAGGGAGGTGGATTGGAAGTGAAGCAGATGGGACTTGCACTAGCACCCAAATGGGATGCTAGTATTATAGGCAGTGGCTTAAACTTGTTATGCCACAATTCTAGCCAGAGGTGACTTTTTTAAAGAACAATATATCTTCAGAAACTGATCCTAGTGGCATTAAGATATATGATTTATTTGATTGAGAATTCAAAATAATAGTCATGGAGATGTTCAAGAAGGTCATGAGAACCATGTATGAACAAAGTAATAATTTCAACAAAGAGACAGGAAACATTAAAAAAAAGTACAAAGCAGAAATCCTGGAGCTGAAGGACTCAATAATTGAACAGAAAATTCACCAGATGGATTCAACACCCTACTAGAAGTAGCAGAAGAATGGAAAATTTAAAGATAGGATCTTGGAATGTATACAGCCAGAAAAGCAAAGAGGAAAATGAATGAAAGTCAATGAAGAAAGTTTAAGGATTTATGAGACAGTGAAGTTCCATAAGGAGAAATGAGAAAGGAACAAAATATTTATTCAATGAAATAATGGTTCCAAAATTCCCAAATCTGGGTAAGGAAGTAGGTATGAAGATTCAAGAAGTCTAACCATTCTTAAATAGCATAAATTTTTAAAAAATCAACATGGAGACACATCATAAGCAAATGTCAAAAGTCAAAGACAGAATTTTGAGAATAGCAATTAAAAAGTGGCTTTTATATGCAAGAGAATCCTATTAATAGTATTCATGGATTTCATAACAGAAACCCTACATTCAAGAAGGGTCCATATATTAAAAGTATTAAAGGAAAAGTAAAATACAAGGGGCAATTCATCAAAGGTTGTATAAACAGGGCCTCAAAATACATAAAGACTGATAAAACTAAAAAAAGAATATTTACAAACAATTATGTTAAGATATTTTCACATTCTTCTCTCAGTATAAGATAGAACAAGTTCTTTAAAATTCAATAAACATATAAGAGATATGAACAGGAGGATTCAAGATAGTTGAATAGAGAAGTGCAGTGTTTGCCTCTTCCTCCACTGAGAACTCCAAAGCAGCTATGTCTACAGGTCAATGCCTGAGGAAGAGCAGCAGAGGCACCTGGAGCAAAGAGGGGACATAGTGGGACATCCATTTCTCTCATAGTAGCTTAGAGAGAAGAGGAGAAACAAAGCAATATCTGAGGTTCTGGAGTCAAGGGGGTTCCTTGTTTTGGGGGAGAAGGTGAACAGCAATGCAAAGGTGGAGCCCATCTGTACAGCAGGGAAGTGGCATCACCAAAGCCCAGGCCCACACAGTGCTCTCTACTGTGGCAGAGTGGTGGCAGGGCAGCTTCGATTGCTGCTAGTATTCTGAAAATAAGAAGTTATGCTCTGTCAGAATTGAAGACCATCCTCTTGCCCAGAGCCTCCCCTCCTCCAACCACCTGACGACATCACAGGTTGCTGCTGGTTTCCAGTGCATCCACCCAGCCAGACTGCAGAGATTCATAGTTCCCTGCCCACTGGGGATAGATCTCACATTGGGGTCATAGACACATATAGGGTGAGTTGGTGTTTTGCATGGTTCACACACCTGGGTGGATGAAGTGTACTGGCCCTGTGAGCTCACTCTAAGTGTGAATCAGCTAGTGTACTCTGGCACAGAGAAATGCTGGGACTATAAAACCAATAGCTAGCTCTAACATCCCTTCCCCACATTGCCTGAAGCCAGAGGCACTCTACCACACCCGTATTGAGTATCACTCTGGACTCTTGCCCCAGGCACAATGTTGGAACTCCCTGACCCAAACCAGTATACATTCCTGGAGCCCCAGTGTAAACCTTAGATGCCTCACCAAATTCCAGAGGCATATCTTCAGGAATAAACCTTCCATCAGTCAAAAATTATCCTCTAGTAGTGACAGAAACCAGAAATCCTCCAGATGCGCAAATATCAATGGAGAAACGTAAGAAACATGAACAACAAAGGCAGTATGACACCCCCAAAATATAATAATGTGTTTTATTGGACTGTGAATTAGGGAGATTGATGAAATGCCTGAAATAGAATTCAAGTGAATAATTGTAAGGTCAATAAAAGTACTGAAACATACCTAAATGAAATTAGGAAATAGTTGGCGCCACGGCTCACCAGGCTAATCCTCCACCTTGTGGCACCGGCACACTGGGTTCTAGTCCTGGTCGGGGCACCGGATTCTGTCCCGGTTGCCCCTCTTCCAGGCCAGCTCTCTGCTCTGTGGCCAGGGAGTGCAGTGGAGGATGGCCCAAGTGCTTGGGCCCTGCACCCCATGGGAGACCAGGAGAAGCACCTGGCTCCTGCCTTCAGATCAGCGTGGTGCGCTGGCTGTGGCGGCCATTGGAGGGTGAACCAATGGCAAAAGGAAGACCTTTCTCTCTGTCTCTCTCTCTCTCTCTCTCACTGTCCACTCTGCCTGTCAAAAGAAATCTGTTGGGCAAATAAAGAAAAAAAAATTAGAGTGTTCAAGATATATGAGATAACATCAAATGACCAAATTTATGAATTTTAAAATTTCCTTGAGGTATGTGGAAAGAGAATGCCTTAGAAAACCCATTCAATGGAATCATTGCAGAAAATTTTTCTAATGTGAAGAAAGATACAAATACAAATACAAAAAACCCATAGAAGCCCAAATAGGAATGGACAGAATAAACCATCACCACCACACATTACAGTCAAACTTTCAAAAGTAAAACATAAAGAGAATATCCTAAAATTTGCAAGAGAGAAATGTCATATCACTTTTAAAAGAACTCCCATCAGATTGACAGCAGATTTCTCAGTAGAAATGCTACTGGCTAAGAGAAAATGGAGAGATGTAGTCCAAATTTTAAAAGAAAAAAAAAACCTGTCAATCAAAAATGCTTTATCTAGAAAATCTCTCATTCATAAATGAAGGTGAAATACAGACCTTCCAAGACAAGCAAAAATTCAAAGAATTTGTCACCACATGGCCTACCTTACAAATGATACTTAAGGATGTACTACACACAGAAACAGAGAAAGGCAATAAGTATTATGAAAAAAATGTAAATACAGAAAATATCCTTGTAAAAGAACAGAGGGGATTTAAAACAACCAATAGGAATATTTATGGGAAAATGATAGGATCAGTTCATTACTTATTGGTAATAACCCTGAGTGTAAATGAACTAAATTCCTCAATTAAAAGATTCAGACTGGCTGATGGATAAAAAGTAAGACCCATTTAAATATCACCTACAAGAAACACGCTTATCCAATAAAGATGCACACAGACTGAAAAATGACAAAATGAAAAAGATATTCTTTGCAAATGGAAATAAAAAGCAATCAGGAGTAACTATACTTGTATAGACAAAGAAAACCTCTAAGTCAAAAACTGTTGAAAGAAACAAAGAAGGTCATTATGTAATAATCAAAGGATCTATTCAATAAGAATATATGATTATAGTAAATGTATGTGCACACAATGCAATGGCACCCAGTTTTGTAATACAAATGTCACTGAAACTAAAGAGAGGCATAAGTCCACTACAATAATAGCAGGGAACTTCAACACCCCACTTTCATAAATGGACAGATCAATCAGACAAAATCTTAACAAAAAACAACAAAATTGACCCACAGTATGGACAAAATGGACCTAATATCTGTAGAACATTTCATCCCAGAGCTGTAGAATATACATTCTTTTCACCATTACATGGGACTTTCTCTAGGTTAGACTATATAGTAGACCATAAAGCAAGTCCTAACAAATTTTACAAATATTGAAATCACGTCAAGTATCTTTTCTGACCACAGTGGAAATGAAACTAGAAATTAATAAAAACAAAAACAAAAACTTTAGAAAATATACAAACACATGGAGACTGAAGGACATACTCCTGAATGAACAGTGGGTCATAGAAGAAATCAAAAGGGAAATAAAAATTCAAGAAATAAAGGAACATGAAAAATAACTTATTAAAACTTATGATATATGTAAAGGCAATTTTAAGAGGCAAGTTATTAGCAGTAATTGTGAAACATTGGAAAAATATCAAATAAAGAATCTAACAAAACATCCCAAGGACTTAGAAAACAAGAATAAACCAAACTACAAAGAGTATATGGAAAGAAACAATATAAATCAGAGAAGAAATAATAAAACAGAAATTGAAAACCTATGGAAAAGATCAATGAAATAAAAAGTTGCTTTTGAAATAGTAAATAAAATGATAAACTATTGGCCCAATCAACCAAGAAAAAAATGGAGAAGATCCAAATTAATAAAATTAGAGATAAAAAGGAGATATTACAACTGATACACAGACATAAAAAGAACCATGAGGAATTTATTACAAATAGTTCAATGCCAACAAATTGAAACATCAAGAAGAAACGGATAGACTAATGTACACATATAATTTATCAAAATTGAAGCAGAAAGACAGAAAACCTGAACAGTTCAATAACCAAGGCTGTGATTAGATTAGTGAGAAAGGCCTCTTAAGAAAGAAAAGCCCAGGATAGGATGGCTTTAGTGTGCTGAATTATACCAAATCTTAGGGAATAATTAGTAGCAAATTCTTCTTGAACTATTCAAAACAATTGAAAGGGAGGGAAATCCTTCCAAACTCATCCTAGGTGTCCCATATCGCATTTATTCCTAAACCAGAAAAAGATAAAACAAAGAAGGAACTATATACCAATATATTTGATGAATTTAGATGTAAAAATCATCAATAAAATACTGGCAAATCAAGACCAACAATACATGGAAAAGATCACTCACCAAGACCAAGTGGGATTTACCCAGGAGTACAGAGAGTGTTCAACATATACAAATCAATAAATGTGATACATCACAACAATAAAATGCAGGATTAAAACCAATTGATTACCTCAATAGATGCAGAGAAATCATTTCATAAAATATAACATCCTAGTTTAAAAACCCACACATTAAAAAAAATGGTATTAGAAAGAACCTACCTCAACATAAAAAGGTAGTTCATGTGAAACCGACAGCCACCATTGTACTGAATGGAGAAAAACTGGAAATATTTGCACTATGATATGGAACCAGAATAGGATGTGCTCTCTCACTCTGCTATTCAATATAGTTCTGGAAGTTTTAGCCAACTTTATTAGGCAAGAGGGCAAAATCAAAGGGAGACAAATTGGAAAGGGAAAAGTAAAATTATCCCAGTTTGCAGATGACGTGAACTTTCATATAGGGGAACCAAAAGATTCCACAAACGGATTGTTAGAACTCACTAGAGAATTTGGCAAAGTTGTAGGATATACAATGAACACACAAAAATCAATAGTATTCTTATACACCAACAATTCTCATGCTGAGAAAGAACTTACAAGATCAGTCCCATTCACAGTAACTACAAAAATTTTAAGTATCTTGGGATAAATGTATCCTAGCATGTGAAAAATCTCTATAGTGAAAATTACAAAACATTGATGAAAGTCAAAGCAGACATACACACAAAAAAGGAAAAATCTCCCATGTTCTTAGATTGGAACCATTACTATCATCAAGATCTCCACAGTAAAGAATTATTTATTTCCAGGTCTTAGCTATTGTGAACTCAGCTGCAATAAACATTAATGTGCAGACAGCTTTTTTTGTTTGCCAATTTAATTTCCTTTGGGTAAATTCCAAGGAGTGGGATGGCTGGGTTATATGGTAGGGTTATAATCAGGTTTCTGAATAATCTCCAAACTGACTTCAATAGTGACTTAACCAGTTTGCTTCCCACCAACAGTGGGTTAGTGTCTCTTTTTCCCCACATCCTCTCCAGCATCTATTGTTGGTAGATTTCTGAATGTGAGCCATTCTAACCGGGGTGAGGTGGAACCTCATTGTGGTTTTGATTTGCATTTCCCTCATGGCTAGTAATACTGAACGTATTTTCATGTGTCTGTTGTCCATTTGGATTTCCTCTTTGGAAAAATATCTATTGAGGTCCTTGGCCCATCTCTGAAGTGGGTTGTTTGTTTTGATGTTGTGGAGTTTCTTGATTTCTGTGTAGATTCTGGTTATCAACCCTTTATCTGTTACATAGTTTGCAAATATATTTTCCCATTCTGTCAGTTGCCTCTTCACTTTCCTGTTTCTTTTGAAGTACAGAAACTTCTCAATTTGATGCAATCCCAATAGTTAATTTTGGCTTTGACTGCCTGTGCTTCTGAGGTCCTTTCCAAGAAGTCTTTGCCGGTACCTATATCTTGCAGGGTTTCTCCAATTCTCTCTAATATTTTGATGGTGTCGGGTCATAGATTTAAGTCTTTAATCCATGTTGAGTGGATTTTTGTGTAAGGTGAAAGGTAGGGGTCTTGCTTCATGCTTCTGCATGTGGAACTCCAATTTTCCCAGCACCATTTATTGAATAGACTGTCCTTACTCCAGGGATTGGTTTTGGATCCTTGATCAAATATAAGTTGGCTGTAGATGTTTGGATTGATTTCTGGTGTTTCTATTCTGTTCCATTGGTCTATCCATCTGTTTTTGTACCAGTACCATGCTGTTTTGATAACTACTGCCCTGTAGTATGTCCTGAAATCTGGTATTGTGATGCCTCCGGCTTTGTTTTTGTTGTACAAGATTGCTTTAGCTATTCGAGGTCTCCTGTGTCTCCATATGAATTTCAGCATCATTTTTTCCAGATCTGAGAAGAAGGTTTTCAGTATTTTGATTGGTTTTGCATTGAATCTATAAATTGTTTTTGGGAGAATGGACATTTTAATGATATTGATTCTTCCAATCCATGAGCATGGAAGATTTCTTCATTTTTTTGGTATCCTCTTCTATTTCTTTCTTTAAGGTTTTGTAATTTTTATTGTAGAGATCTTTAATGTCCTTGGTTAAGTTTATTCCAAGGTATTTGATTGTTTTTGTAGCTATTGTGAATGGGATTGATCTTAGAATTTCTTACTCAGCTGTGGCATTGCCTAGGTATACAAAGGCTGTTGGTTTTTGTGCATTGATTTTATAGCCTGCTACTTTGCCAAACTCTTCTATGAGTTCCAATAGTCTCTTAGTAGAGTTCTTTGGGTCCCCAAAATACAGAATCATATCATCTGCAAAGAGGGATAGTTTGAGTTCTTCCTTCCCAATTTGTATCCCTTTAATTTCTTTTTCTTGCCTAATAGCTCTGGCTAAGACTTCCAGAACTATATTGAATAGGAGTGGTGAGAGTGGGCATCCCTGTCTGGTACCAGATCTCAGTGGGAATGCTTCCAACTTTTCCCCACTCCAGGATGTTGGCCATGGGTTTTTCATAAATTGCTTTGATTGTATTGAGGAATGTTCCTTCCATACCCAGTTTGCTTAGATTTTTCATCATGAAGGGCTGTTGTATTTTATCAAATGCTTTCTCTGCATCTAGTGAGATAATCATATGGTTTTTCTTCTGCAGTCTGTTAATGTGGTGCATCACGTTGACTGTTTTGCGAATATTGAACCATCCCTGCATACCAGGGATAAATCCCACTTGGTCTGGGTGGATGATCTTTCTGATGTATTGTTGCATTCTATTGGCCAGAATTTTATTGAGTATTTTTGCATCTATGTTCATCAGGGATATTGGTCTGTAATTCTCTTTCAATGCTGCATCTTTTTCCGGCTTAGGAATTAAGGTGATGCTGGCTTCATAGAAAGAATTTGGGAGGATTCCCTCTTTTTCAATTGTTCTGAATAGTTTGAGAAGAATTGGAGTTAGTTCTTCTTTAAATGTCTGGTAGAATTCAGCAGTGAATCCATCTGGTCCTGGGCTTTTCTTTATTATGAGGGCCTTTATTACTGTTTCAATTTCTGTCTCAGTTATGGGTCTGTTTAGGTTTTCTATGTCTTCCTGGTTCAATTTAGGTAGGTTGTATGTGTCCAGGAATCTATCCATTTCTGGTAGATTTCCCTGTTTGCTGGCATACTAGTCCTGGTAGTAATTTCTGATGATTCTTTTGATTTCTGTGGTGTCTATTGTTACGTTTCCTTTTTCATCTCTGATTTTACGAATTTGGGTCTTTTCTCTTGTTTTTTAGTTAGTTGAGCCAATGGGGTGTTAATTTTGTTTATTTTTTCAAAAAACCAGCTCCTCATTTGGCTGATTTTTTGTAATTTTTTTTTTGGATTCAATCCTGTTGATTTCTTCTCTGATTTTAATTATTCTCTTCTCCTACTAGATTTTGACCTGATTTGCTGCAGATTTTCTAGATCCTTGAGAGACTTGAAATCTCATCTATTTGGTGCCTTTCCAATTTCTTGATGTAGGCACCTATTGATATATACTTTCCTCCTAACACTGCTTTTTGCTGTATCCCATAAATTTTGGTATGTTGTGCTGTTATCCTCATTTACTTACAGAAAATTTTTGATTTCTTTTTTAATTTCTTCTATGACCCATGTTCATTCAGTAGCATGTTGTTCAATCTCCATGTGTTTGCATATGCTCTAGGGATTCCTGAGTTGCTAATTTCCAACTTCATTCCTTTATGGTCTGAGAAGCTGCACTGTATGATTCTAATTCTTTTGAATTTGCTGAGACTTGCTTTATGGCCTCAATGCCCTTCAACAGTAGATTGGATAAAGCAATTATGGGATACGTACTCTATAGAATTCTATACAGCAGTCAAAAACAATAAAATCCGGTCATTTGCAACAAGATGGAGGAATCTGGAAAACATTATGCTGAGTGAGATAAGCCAGTCCCAAAGGGACAAATAACATATGTTCTCCCTGATTGGCGACAACTAACTGAGCACCAAAGGGGAAACCTGTTGAAGTGAAATGGACACTATGAGAAACAGTGACTTGATCAGCTCTTGTGCTGACTGTTGATGTACAATTTAATACTTTATCCCTTTTAGTATTTTTTCTGTTTTGTTTTAGTACTAGTGGTTGAACTCTGTAATTAACAAACAATTATTCTTAGGTGTTTAAATTTAACTGAAAAGTGATCCCTGTGAAATATAAGAGTGGGAATAAGAGAGAGAGATGTACAATTTGGGACATACTAAATCGGACTTGCCCCAAATGGTGGAGTTAGAATCATGCCAAGGGATTCTAATATAATCCCATCAAGGTGGCATGTAGCAATGCCATTTCACTAGTCCAAGTTATCAATTTCAGTTCACCATTCATCACACTGATAGGTCTAAGAGTCAAAGGGATCACACAAACAAGACTAGTGCCTGCTAATACTAACTGATAGAATCAAAAATGGAGAGAATGATGCATCGTGGGAAGCAGGATACACAGCAGACTCATAGAATGGCAGATGTCCTAAATAGCACTCTGGCCTCAGAATCAGCTCTTAAGGCGTTCAGATCTGGCTCAAGAGTCCATGGGAGTATTTTAGGCATGGAAAGCCAAGACACTCTGGAAAAAAAAAAGAAGACCTAAATGAAAGATCTCTGTGAGTGAGATCCCAGTGGAAAGAACGGGGCCATCAAAGGAGGACGTACCTTTCTCTGAAGGGAGGAGAGAACCTCCACTTTGACTATGACCCTGTCGGAATAAGATCGAAATCAGCAAACTCAAATGGCTTCCATAGCCTTGGCACCTCATGACTAGAGGCTAGGGAGATTACTGACGCCATAAACAAGAGTTTCAAATTGTTAAATCAACTTCAGGAGTCACCGTGTACTTACTTCTCATGTGGGATCTGTCCTTAATGTGTTGTCCAATGTGAAGTAATGCTATAACTTGTACTGAAACAGTATTTTACACTTTGTGTTTCTGTGTGGGTGCAAACTGATGAAATCTTTACTTAATATATACTAAATCGATCTTCTGTATATAAAGATAATTGAAAATGAATTTTGATGTGAATGGAATGGGAGAGGGAGCGGGAGATGGGAGGGGTGTTAGCAGGAGGGAAATTGTGGGGGGGGAGCCATTGTAATCCATAAACTGTACTTTGGAAATTTATATTAACTAAATAAATAATAAAATAAAGAAAAAAAGAAAAAAGAAAATAAAAATAAAAAAAGAATTATTTATTTCATTGAAAAGCAGAGTTACAGAGAGGAAAGGAGGGACAAGAAGCGAAATATCTTCTCTGCTAGTTCAGTCCCCCAAATGGCTGCAATAGCTAGGGCTAAGACAGGCCAAAGCCAGGAGACAGGACCTTCATCTGGTTCTCCCTCATGGGTGCAAGGGCATACGCACTTGGGCCATCTTCCACTGTGAGCCCCACCAAAATCCCACTGACATTCTTCACAGGTCTAGAAATCCCTAAAATTCATGTGGAATATATTGGATACATATTACAATACATTGGCATAGACTGAGAATTCTTGGATAAGACTCCAGAAGCAGGGCAACAAAAGCTGAAATAGACAAATGAGATTATATAAAGCTAAGAAGAGTCTACATGGCGAAGGAAACAATTAACAAGTGAAGATGGAGAAAATATTTGAAAGCATGTATCCAATAAAGGATTAATAACTGGAATACATAAGGAGCTCGAGAAACTCAACAATAAAACAAAAAATCCAGGTAAGAAATGTCCAAGGGGTACAAACAAGCATTTTTCAAAGGATGAAATACAAATGGCCAGCAGCACATGAAACAATGCTCAGAAACTCTAACCAGCAGACAAGTGAAAACCACAGTGATGTGTCACTTCGTTCTTGCTACAACAACTATTACCCAAAAGTAACAAATGTCGTTGTGTTGAAAAAGGTACCCTGATAAACTCTTGGTGGGAATGCAAATTGGTACAACCATTATGGAAAACAGTATGGCAGTTCCTCAGAAAACTAATTCATCTACCTTATGACCTAGTTATTTCATTCATGGGGATATATCTACATAAAATCAAATCAGCATATGAAAGAGATCTCCTTGCTCCCATGTTTATAGCAGCTCAACTCACAATAGCAAAGATATGGAATCAACCGAGGTGTCCATCAACTAGGATAAAGATGACTGGATAAAGAAAATATGGTGTGCAAACACAAAGGAATATTACTCTGCCATAAAAATAATAAAATCCTGACATTTGCAACAAAATGGATGGAACTGGAGATTACCATGTTAAGTGAAATAAACCAGATCCAGAAAGGCAAATATCACATTTTATCTTATTATTGGTCATTTAATTACAAGTATCGCTTCACTTAATCATACCATGTAGATGACAACATACTCTCCCCCCCCCACATTATGATTGCTGCCATGAATCCCCCCTCTCTGTGACATTAATATGTCTGATTTCAGGAAAAATATTATATATGTGCTTTAGATAATGTCTACTTTTGATATGAAAGTTGCAGAATGTTTAAAAAAAGTAAAATAAAGAAAAATAAATAAAATTTAAAAAGGAATATGAACAACACCATTAATCTACTTGAATTAATTGCTATTTTATAGAGCACTATACCAAACAAAATCATAAATACATTGTTTTTAAAGTACATATTACGTTTTAACCAAGATGGTTGGTATTATAGGCCATAACGTAGTCCCAATAAATTTAAATATACTGAAGCAAAGTTTGATACAAACTGGTTTATTTAAACCAGGAATCAATAACAGAAATGTAACTTATGAAGTTACTTACCTTTCATTAGAAGGTAAACAACACATTTTTCAATAATCCACAGATTAAAGAGAAAAAGTATTTTAACTGAATGAAATGAAAATACTACATGTTTAATGGTGTAATTAGTGGAATAAGAAATTAAATTATATTAGACTAGATGAAAATATCATAAATCTTATGCCTTGACAAACCACAGAAGTGGGTATCAAACACCAAAGTAGTCAGCAGGAAGAAAGTAGTAAAGGTAGGAACATAAATCTATGAAATTGAAAACAAAAGAAAAATAATAGATAAAATCAGTTAACATGTAAGCTATTTTTTAAAACCAGTAATACTATATCCAGCAAAGCTGTCCTTCCAAGATGAAGGAGAGATCAAAATTTTGCGAGAAAAATAGCTTGGGAATTCATTGCTACTAAACATGTCTTACAAGAAATGTTAAAATTAGTTCCTCAAATTGAAATGAAAAGTTGTAAAATAGAAACGCAAAAGAGTAAGGAAGTACAAACTTTTGTTAAAGTAAACAGATAGAAATACAGAGTACTGTACACAAAGTTGCAGTTGCACATTGTCTCACAGAAATATCAAAGCAAGCCTAAGATTCTTATGAAACTACAACAGACTCTCAATAGCTAAAGCAATTTTGAATGAAAAAATAAATTTGGAGATATCATACACCCTCATTTCAAAATATGTTATAAAGCTGTGATAACTAAACAGTATGGTACTGCATACATATTGACTACAGACAAGCATATTGATTAATGTGACATGACGTAGAGCCCCTCCCCCCCAAAAAAACTTTGCAAATAAAATTTACAAATCTTTCACTAAGGCACCAATGAGAAAGTCTGTTCAATAAATGGTATAGGTAAACTGGATATTTACACAAAGAGGAACCAAATTAGACCCTTCCTTTCATCATTCATAAAAGCCAACTAAGCATGGATTAAACACTTATGTATAAAAGCTGAAACTTTAAAATCCCTGGAAGAAAACATATAAGAAAACGTCATGATACTCCTGGAAATGACACCAAAAGCAAAAATAGACCAGTGAGACTAAACCAAACTGAAAATCTTCTGTATAGCAAAGAAAACTGTTAATGAACTGAAAAAGTAAACTACAGAATGGGAAACACTTATAAATCATGCGTCTGATAAGGGACTTGAATTCCAAATATAAAAGATAACCCTACATTGTAATAATCAACTCCCTCCTCCCATATAACCTGCTTAAAAATGGGCGGAAGAATTACCTTGATATTTCCCTAAAGAAGGCATACAATGACCGAAATGTATATGAAAAGATTTGCAGCATCACTGATTGTCAGAGAAATGAAAATCAAAACTTACATGAGATGTCACCTCATATCTGTTATAACTGTTATCATCCAAAAATAAAACAGGAGACAAATGTTGGCAGGGATGTAGAGAAATTGGCACTGTTGTACATGGTTAGAGGGATGTAAAGTGTTGCAACTATTGTAGAAAACACTACACAGGTTTCTCAAGAACTTAAAAATAGAACTTGAGTATATTCCAGTAATCCTACTTATGAACATTTATCAAAAGAATTAAATGCAGGATCTTGAAGGGCTACTTTTATTTCCACATTTATTGACGTGTTAGTCACAACAGCGAAGACAGGGAAGCAATCTAAATGTCCACTAATGGGTGAGTGGATGAAGAAAACATGGTATTGACAAAAAATGGAATAGTATTCCAGCTAAAGAAAATCCTGTGATACGCAACAACATGGGTAAACCTTGAGGATATGCTAAGCAAAATAAGCCAGTCACCAAACGTCCTGAATGATTCCACTTATCCGAGTGAACTAAACTAGTCAAACTCATAGAAGCATAGGGCCTGAGGGGTCATTGCCAGGGGCTAGGGTTAGGGGGAAAGTGGGAAATTGCTATTCAATATGCATGAAGTTTCAGTTACAGAAGATGAATACATTTTAGATAGCTTATAATATTATGTCTGTAGTTACTACAATGTTGCACTTATATACTTAACATTGAAAAGAGTGCATATCTCATGCTTTTACCACAATAAAACAATTCAGTCATTTACATGTAATAAATTTAGCTTTTGAAAAACTTGCCGAAATCTATATGTGCATTTTTGGTGTATTTGTTTTTCTATGAACTGTAAATCGTATCCATGGATCAGTATTTGCTAACCCTGCTTGATTCTGTGTTACTCCTACACCAAAAGATGGAAAAACTTTAGTAGTTTTGTGGAAAACTGAAACAGGAGATGACTGCAGATTCCAGAACAAGAATTGTTAACTTGACATCTTGAAATACAATTTAAAGCCTTGCTATATTGTTAAGATATTCTGGGTATAAGCAGCAGCCAAAAGACCCACTTGGCAGTGAGCAAATCCATGTAGCTCTTTTAGAGCAAAGACATTGGTAACCCATTGAGCAAAGAGACAGCCGTAAGAAATGATTTGTTCTAAAATGGTCTCTAGAGCTACAAAAATAGGACAGTTCTCCCATACACACTTCTGTCCATGTGGAAAGACTGTTAGCCTCTGAGACTTTTAACCTTCCCCATGTACATGGCTCACAACTCCATTAGTAGTGTTATCTGTGAATCAAACTACAACAATACATTATATATGTGCACTAACATATTTGTTGAATTTTAAAGTCTGAAGCAATGTAAGTGTTGGAGTGAGGCTGTTGTTTATAACGTATATCATGAAATGAAGAACAGATGATCTAAGAATGAACATTTGTTGGAATGATCTCTCTGGGCTTAAATATTTATTTTACTTCCTCCAACCCCCTCCTTTTTTGACAAAGTATTATGTTTGCCAAAATCTACAATATGAAACCAGGGAAAGTTTATGACAAAATCACCTCAAATTGCTACCATAAATTATTATACCCTACATAGTCTTTTTTTCTGCAACGTGCAATTAATCAAGGAAACAACTTATTTTTTCTAATTAAGGAGCTGGTTCTGAGTTATTTTTTTTTAGGTGTGAGAAAGGGTGTTGATTTCTGGAGAAAATAAATGCATGGTTGTCCTATAACATTCATTGTACTTTCATTTCTCTTTCCAATGCTTAATATTGACTCCAAGGAAGGAAGAGCCCTTGTCTTGTTCCTTGGGCAAATGAAAATCTGTAGCTATAAAAGAAATCAAGATTTAGAAGATTGTCCTGAAGGAAACAATACCTCAATGGCTGGGTGACATGAAGATTTTGGGGAGGCACATTTTTAAGAGTCATCAAGAGCCAGCTGACAGAGTTTCTTTGAGAAAATAAAAGGTTTTTTTTGTTTGTTTGTTTGTTTGTTTTTCTGTTCTGTTAGCTCCTTCAGGGCCTGGCCAGCATCCCTTGCCTTGCCTACTTGACAGTTTTCCCAGCTTTTTTCTTCTTCAGAGAAATTATCTTATGCAAAGCTGATTTACCGACATGACTCAATGATACATATATTATTCACCATTTTATCCATTTAGCCTTCCATACGTTCTTGCATCCAATTGTCTTAATGTATGCAGGTTGAAGTCCTGAAAGTTCAAGTATGAGAGAAGATCTCTGACACTGAAGAGCTCACGGCTCAGGGAAGACATGCAAAATAATATTCACTGCACTTCTTGAATTATCTTTCTAAAATTGGATCATGTCAAGCATCTTCAATGAGCCTCATTGCTATCAGAATAAAACTAGTCCAGACAAAATTTGAGATCTTTTTCTGATTTCATCCCCAATTATTCCTGACACCAGTTCCCTTTAGGGCCACACTTGGGCCCCAGTCCTTTACTTTCTGCTCCTTATACAATTGGTAATTGAAATTTTCTGTCTCCTTAACCTTATTCATGTTGTTCCCTATGTCCTGAATTGCTTTTCTCTAATTCCAGGGCCCAGGTCAAATTCTGTCTCCTTTAGGGAATTATTCTGTTTTTCAGAACCCAATGGTATGTTCTTATACTACCAAGAAGCTCCAGCCTCACTCTTCTACAATTTTTACAACTTTCTTTCTAAAACACAGACAGACTTGATCATACCACTACTCTGTAATTCAATGGCTTCTCTAGCCCTTAAGAGAAACTTGCAATTAATTGGCAGGACATGGAGGGTCCTTTATTGTCTGGCTCCTGCTCACCTCTCTAGGGTTGTCTCACAGCTCTCCTGCTCCAACCACACCAAATCATGTGAAATTCCTCCAGCACAATTTGTTCTCCCCTGTGTGCAATCCTGAGCCATTCTCTCTCTCTCTTTAAATTTATTTAATTATTTTAAAGACAGAGTTACACAGAGAGGAGAGGCAGAGAGTCTTCCATCCGATGGTTCACTCCCCAGATGGCTGCAACGGCCGGAGCTGCGCAGATCCAAATCCAGGAGCCAGGAGCTTTTTTCTGGTCTATCATGTGGGTGCAGTGGCCCAAGTCCTTGGGCCATCTTCTACTGCTTAAGCAGGCCATAGCAGAGAGCTGGATCAGAAGTGGAGCAGCTGGGACTTGAACCAGCGCCCATATGGGATGATGGCGCTTCAGGCCAGCGCATTAACCAGCTGTGCCACAGTGCCGGCCCCCTGAGCTATTTTCTTTTCCAGAAATACACCCATTTCCCTTTCCTGTCTGGTATTCCCTGCATCTTCTTTCATGTCTCAATTTTGATGTCACTTCCTCCTGGAAACCTGATTCCCCCAAGAATGAATAGGATGTTTCTTGTGTGTTCCCATTGTGTCTTTGATTTCTTACAACAAAGCATGGCGTGTTCCTTCTTATGTTCACAGCAATGGGGACTAGCAACAGATAGTCCATGAATGTTTGTGTAGTTGGGAATATCGAGTCGAGCTGGTTTAATTTCCCTTAGGACGTGTAGAAGTTGGTTATTTATAGTAATGCTTTACTGGGGGATGAAACAGCATGTGGGACTCTTAGGGAGGTAGGTGAGTATTGAAGCTGAAATTCCCCCTCCAAATACATGCCCAACTTTTTTTTTTAATGCAACTTTATTTGAAGCATTGCTTTCTTGGGGTAAAAATAACATTTTTCTGTCTATAAATACAGTGAGTATGAATTCAAAGAGCCAAATCATTAAGAACTATAAAACCGATAAATGATTACAGCCTTAGACATTCTCTTTTGATTTACTTCGTCCCTGAAGGAGAATGTCTCTATCTCAAGAAACTAGTACACTCTAGGTTAATCAACAAAACTCTTCCTTAGTAGCTGTGAAAATAGTGAGCGTGGCCTTAGGGACAGGGTCGTTTCTGCAGGATTTTCTGGTTCTAGTAGTTACTCTTAAAGCAATCTAAGGACGCCAAGGTCAGTGGGTCTGCTTCTCTTGAAATTACCAGGTGTGGAGACCTGCCCAGGATGTGTCTGATCCACAAACCGGCATCAACAAATCTGGAAATCTTCTATAATATGCATTTGCATGGTGAGAGGGACACCCATCACTATATTCTGGAATAGGAAAATTGAGGGTTATTTTATATTGGATTTTAATGGGAATGCAACCAAATTTTGTAATCACAGTTCAGAGAGAACTGGGGCCTCCTGGGTTACATATAATTAGTTGAGCCATATCAAATTTCCTCTTGTTTTAAAGATAGTTCATAGTTTGCACATTTACAAACTGAGTTAATATAAAATTATAGAGCATAGAATCATAAAGAATTGCAGGTTAACTTCGCCCAAACAGGTCTTCACAGAAGGAGCTACCTATTTCTTCAATGTCTTCAGAGAAGATTCTACAATTTCTTTGGGTAATGAGTTTTCTTGTCTTCCTTAAAGTCATTTAGTTCACTTCTATAATGGTCTCTCTTGGAGCAATTTAAAATCCTGCTTTCTTTTTGTGTTCCTTACTTAAAATGACACATTTGCTTAGTGTGCTAGGATAAATGAAGCAAACTTTCAATTATCAGTGCTAATGGGGTGGGCAAATGTAGAAGGGCATGAATAAATGAAATCTAACATATTCTCCAAACCTCATCTTAGCCATTAATTTGGAGTTATTCTCCAAGAAACTTTTGGAAGGGTCTGCTAAAAAACAACAAGCTGATTTGAATTTCATGCCCTTTTTTTTCACTTGCTTATTCTCTGGTAGAGGTGATAATGATCATTGAGGTTCCCAAAGGAGAGGGAGACAGTAGGAGATGGAGTTGCCAGGGATGTGGATAAATTGGAGGCTGCACTTACGCATTTATAAAAGCTTTAAGGTTTTGGCTTACCAAGCTGCTTTCTCCAATTGCTCTATGACTTCATTTAGCATTGTAAGTTGTGAAATCATTGTGCATGCATGTCATTTTGATGTGCAAAATGTAGTCTTTTAAACAGTATTCTGCATTAAGAGATGACAATATAGCCAATTTGAGTTCAGAATTGATGAGTGATGTGACAATTAGGTGCCACTAGGGAAACTTAACTTCCTATTTTGTATAAATGGAACAATAAAATAATAGTTGCTGCTTAGTAATTAAAAATGCAGCCAATTAAAGGCATACAAATTTACATAAATGGAAAAACCTTCAATTTTGCATTTCCTGACTGGTAGGATTAAACTTCCAAAGAAAGTGTGAATTAATGCAAATGTTAACATGGCATCTCCTAAATCCTTTTCTACTTTTACCACCAAGAACAGAATATAGAAAAGTAAAAATACATAATGATAGGCCAGTCTCCGCTTGTTTTGTCATTTACCCAAGAAATACCAAGCAAGCTTAGAAACCTTGGGAAAGGTAGCAAAATTTCAGGTAGACTCAGAAAGACCAAAGACGGAGTCCCTATTCCTAATCAAATTGCTCTTTGCTGTTCTTTAGAACATGAGTAGAGGGACAGTTGTGGATGATTCCGTGACCTGCAGGCTTAATTTTAAAGAGAACCTATTTGAGCATGAGTTCTAAACATGCCAATGTGTTCATGCTCGTGCATATTTTCATATACATACTTATGTACATATGCGTGTGTATATATGTGCCTTTGCATGGAAGTATATGTGAGCATGTGTGTATGTGCACACATACATATATATGTATATATATATATATATATATACACACAAATCCTAGAGTACTTTAACTTTTTTTGAAAATGGAATTAAAAATGAATTTATTTTGTTGCAAAAAACTTTGAAATTATGGCAAGGTTTCAAGGTATGCACTTTCCTCAAAGTTTCTGAGTGTATCTTACATGCATCAATTTCAAATTTTTTGTACTACAATAAACATCTTTTAATACCATTTTTCTACAAAAATTTTTAAAGTGTCCTTGAGTACCTTGTGTGTGTGTGACATATAAGTTTCAGACTCACCGATAGGAAATTTCTGACTGCCTTTCTCTTTTTAGAGGTGGTGTTGTCACTTCTTTCACATGACTGCCCTCTCTCTTATCTACAGGAGTCTTTCTTGAATAGATACCTGGTATCCCTGGATCCCCAGGAAAGACTTCCCGATTTCCTTCCTTGTTCTTCTGTTTGCTTCCTCTCTCTGGTGGATTAGGCCTCCACAATGGCAGTTAGCCCATCTTCTGCAGGTACCTCTTTTTAACTGGGTTCCCGCATTCACAGCCTTAGACTGGAAAGTATAGGCCTTTATGGGGTTACCCATGAGTAACTATGGGGTCAGGCATGTGCAAAAAATAATTGAAATTGGACTGAGCCAATCCAAGCTGGGTTTATAATTGCAGTTCTGACTTTGTTGATTGTAATCCCTGAGGACATTTAGACATTTGAATTCTAGATTAGTGCTTATTTACTGGATGTTCCTTGGAGAAGGGTATAGGGAACAACACTTTAGAAGGTATTTCCTTTTCTCTGCCTTGTTTGTTTGACACTTGAAATACACATTTGTGTGGATTTCTTATCATCTTTGGCTGTTCAGTTATTGAATATTGCATTGACTTCTTTTTTCTAACAAGTGAAAACAGCCTGTAATGATTTTTATAAACATTCATTAAAGATACAAGCTTCAGAAATATTTAACATTGTAAAAGCTGGAATCATCTGCCAAAAAAATAAATACCTGTCCATTAAACCAAGGATAGATAAAATACACTGTGACAATACCATATTTGCACAATGCGTTTCCGTAAGAACACAGGTTTTCATGACCCACAAGACAGCACTTTGTAGACCAGTGTGTGCAAACTCTTGATGTGGTTTCAAATAATTTTTCAATAGTTTCTGCAGCTCGTCATCTCCTGACAATAAGTATATTAATTTTTTCCCTCACATTTGAAAGTCACTTGTGAAACTCAAAGTTTTATGGCTTGGTCATTTTGGGGTTCCTGGTCTGTTGGTTCCTGGCCTCACTTTCTTGCAAGGTGCTGAGGTATGATCCTCAGGTATGATTCCCAGGTATGATCCTAGTTGACTTGCATCATTGGCAGAGTTTCTGAGCATCCCACCCATCACAACAGGGGCCTCTGGTCACACTCACCTCTTAAGAAGACATGTAAATGTTGCCAAAGATAACTTGGTCTAGTGAAGGAGAGGCGAGGAGCAGTCCAGGAGCATCAGGGTCTGGGATCTCAGCCCCTTGGAACAATTCAGCTTCTCTCAGTACTTGTTCAATGACAAAATACTCTCTCTTTTTTATTGTGTGTTGAATACTTCAGTCATTCTTCTCAGGGGTTGCCCATCCAAAAGAGTCTTCTCTTAGGTTGACTTCTTCAGAAGCAGATGCTGAAGCAGAGATGGTGAGAAAGATGCACATTGTGAATCATGATCTCTGGGAAGAAGGATGAGGCAAAGAAAAGCTGAATTACAATGCTGGCTAGACATCCAATGAGAGCTCAGCTGTGTATATATACCATCAGAGTTGACCCTTGGTGAGCTGAAATGGTCAGGATCTTATGTTCTTGCTGCATTCAACGGTTGTGGTCCACCCCTGGAAGGGCATCGTCTTTGCTGGACAGGTCCCTGCAATCTAATAAAGTTTGCAGAAGCAAACCTTGAAGAATCCAAAAACTAGAGGCTATTTGCTGATGGATTCTAGCAGCTGGGACACTGATTCTTTTCTCAAAAAAGAATCTGAGTATTGCATCTCCATGCCCATAGTGTGTGAATCTGGGGCTCAGAGCAGGTGGTAAATATCCCAAGTTCTCTGTAGGTAGACATGTGAACTTGAATACTGACCCAATAATTGCTTTGGAAGGCAGGTTTTGGAGGAGGAGGAAGCACTACATTTAGTAGCTTCCCTACTGGTGTCAATAGTAGCTCCCTGACTCTAACTGTAACAGCCGAAAATGTCTCTAGGCGTTGTCAAATGTCTCCTAGGGAACAAAATTGTCTCTGGTTGAGAACCACTGTGTTACATGGACAAGACACAAACATAGGATTTTGTTATAATTTCACTTAGCTGATAGAATTTAAGAGGAGAGAGAAAAACCCATTTTGAAAATATGAAAAAGCAGTCACAATTATAGCACCAGAAAAACAATTATTAAAGGAGTTAGGAAAAATAATTCTGTACTTAGGGTCAGAGATTACTAGGCATTTGCGTGTGACTAGAATGCTGCATTTTCATTATCCCCATGTGTTTTGAGAGTTTGTTAGTCTTTTTTGGATTCTCTTTCTCTCACTTGGTATGCTTATGGATTTGAGATTGTGACAATCGTCTTTTCCTTGGCTTCTTTGACCTGGCTTTGATGTACCATGTGCCCCAGACCAGTGCTCTTCTGGGTGAAGGTATTTGGTGGGGTCATTTCTAACTAACTAATTTAGATAGTTGTAGTTGAAGTCAAAAGAAAAGAGAAGTTCATAAAATTGCAGTAAGAAACTTTTGCTCACCTCCAAAGGTGGATGATTTCAACTTCTATTTAGGCATCACTGAAATAGTCGATCTAAAACTGATGCTGCTATCATATATATTCATCCAAGGTCGCTCTGGGTAAGTAGTTGATGTGTAGAAGAATGAAGTATGGAAAACAAGAACATAGGTATGTCTCAACGCGAATGCTTCCTTCATGATTGCTGAGTAACTGATGATTAACACACAGAATGTTTTATGAATATTTCAAATAATGGCATGAGCTAGAAGCCGAGATATTTTCCGAGAAGGGAAGGAACAGGAATGAATGAATTGTATTTTAAATGTGTGCATGAAATAGATAAGCCTTGACACTTCCATTTTGAAACAGAATACTTTAAGGAGTAAAGAAAAGAAAAATGATGTAAATAAAGTAACTATGAAGATTTTTTATTTATTAGAAAAAGTAGATTTTAGAAAATACACCAAATGATCAATAGTGATTTTTGAAACATATGTATTTGCAAAGTTGTGAATATGCCTTTCAATGTTTGACCCTTTACAATTGTTGAAGGGTACCACTCTCCTTTTTTGATTTGTGGTTCTTTGTGTTACTGTAACCCTCTATTGCAATGTTATATTCAGAGTCATGATATCAGACTAAAAGAAAACACAGTTACTGTTATGTAATTAAACATTTTTTTGTGCTAGAAATGGTCCTGATACTAAAAAAAGGTTGGAACTTCACAGAGATTAATGTAAAATTTGAACACTATTAAGCTAGAACAATAAATGTAATTTCTCTCATGGTTGGCTTGCTAGGAGACACTGAACATTGGGAACTGGTTTGTACAATGGAATCAACTAGTGGTCTCTAGCATGGATGGTACCCTCCTCTGAGGACCCTGTGAGGACCCTTCCCTCACCCTGTTCTACAGACATCTTCCAGACCCAACATGCTGAAAGCCCACTTGAGTTTGGTGAGTGCCTTTTTACAAAACACTTCCCAGTTAGAACAGACTGAGTAAAACTATTTTCAACAGACTGATATTGATAGCATTGTCAGATGTCATTCTACTTTTTACTTCAAAGAATCCACACAGTGCTTATTATATTTTGAGTTGTTCAGAATTGCTTCACTCTCTTGTGTTGTGTCATTCTTAAATCCATTATATTTTAACATTTCCTTGGCATGCTGTACATACACTGAAGTGGACTTATTGTAAGCATATAATACAGTGTGTTTTCACTGAGTACACTCATGAAACCAGCACTGGACCAAGAAACAATAAATGATCAACACCCAGAAGCTACCCAAGTTCCCTTCCCACAAATAACCATCTACTTAAGGGGAAACTCTGCTCTGACTTCTAACCCAATAGAATTGCCTTGTTGAGGCCACCACAGCGATTCCTTAGGCTGCTGTTTCTAATGCTCATGTAGATTTTACCCTTTCTCTTGCCCCGTGTTTTGCGTGTGGATGAGGTACTGCCTACAGAAGCACTTCCTGAACTGAACTACTCCATCAATAAGGGAGTGCACTCTCCACCATTGGGTATCAGTGGAAGAATGAGATGTGGGGGGTGTGGAAGTCACAGGAAGATGCAGGGAAAATTCAGAAAAAGTGAGATGGGCTGAGGATAAAGAGAAACTTGCCTGTCCTCACACTTTTGCTTTAGAAAAAGTCTCAGAAATGAGTTCTTTCTTTTTGCAACTCTCTTTCTTTTTGAGACCTCTGTGTGGTTCTTATTGTTGGCTTTGCCATTTGTGGTTTTTTTTTTGGGGGGGAGATCAAATGTTGCTGCTGGTACAGGATGTGGTGAGTATCTAAAATATAAATACTGAGATTTGCAGCCAACGCCATGGCTCAATAGGCTAATCCTCCGCCTGTGGCACTGGCACACCAGGTTCTAGTCCTGGTCCAGGTGCCGGATTCTGTCCTGGTTGCTCCTCTTTCTGTCCAGCTCTCTGCTGTGGCCCGGGAGTGCAGTGGAGGATGGCCCAAGTGCTTGGGCCCTGCACCCGCATGGGAGACTAGGAGAAGCACCTGGCTCCTGCCTTTGGATCAGCACGGTGCGCTGGCCACAGTGCGCTGGCCCCAGCGGCTATTGGGGAACCAACGGAAAGGAAGACCTTTCTCTCTGTCTCTCTCTCTCTCACTGTCCACTCTGCCTGTCAAAAAATAAATAAATAAATACTGAGATTTGCAAGAACTCCGTGCTCACATAATCATTTTATTTTATTGCATTCCAGGGGATGTCTTTTTTAGGCCTGGATAGGTCCGGTGTTTTAAATTCACCACCACATCATTAGTCACCAACAAAAGGTACAAAGATCAGTCAAAGCAGAAAGATTGCAAAATTAATGAGAGGGTAGAAGGTGAGGAAGAACTTGTGTCTGTAGGCATGGATTCCTTTTGACCAGCAAAAAAATGCTGAGAAAAATCACTGAGTTACAGGACTACTCACCAGCTCTGACTTGCTAAGGGTTGAAGTATTTCTTTGTTCCCTTTTCTTTCTCTTCAAGAACATCAGTCTAAACCCACCTCATGTTACTGAAGATTCTAACCAGAAGCAGTGTGACTTACCTAGCTTAAGGGTAGACTGGGAAGAGAACTATTGTGTTTAATCCATCATGGATCCCAGAAGATCTGCTTCAAAGAAGAGCCTAACTCAGCCAGCTCTTCAAGAACCCCGAATGCTCCCTTTCTCTTTGATTTGGGGCTGGCCCCATCCATCCAAATGTAACAATTGTCTCAGGGCAGAGTGAGGACTTGGATTGGAGCCAAGGGCATGGAGTGAGATGAGGAGAGCCTAGATACTAGCTACTCGGTTCATCCAAACATGGGAGAAAACTGTTAATACCTGTCAGCTGGAAGTGGGCTTCCCATAGCTTGTGAAATTTTGGTAGTTCCTAGATTAGAAATAAAGGACTCCTAAGGTGTTAGTTTGAGATTTTCTTTTAAGTCCATTCTGAGCTCTGGGAATCACAGTGGAAAGCATACAAAAAAGTATGTTTTGAAGTGTATCCATCTTTACAGCATGCATGATATCAAGCTTTCTTTTCTAGAACCTCAGTTCTCTTTGCTTTTTCAATTTTCATTCCTATGTGTTTTTTTTCCCTCCTATTTTTATCCCTACTCAAATTCTCCTCTTATGCTCAATAGGTTTCTTTTGACTTCTGATCTGACTCTGTTTTCCTGGTATTCAATTTATCTTCCACTTTGTGAAGTCGAGTCTACCAAGGACACTCTGTCTGGCAAATCCTGGTGTCTCTGCCCTGGTTATCCCAAAGAATAGCCCACAGTGCAGTTTAATGCTGGGTTCTTCCTCCTCCTCCTCAAGCTCTCTTGTGTTTTTCTTATTCCATCTGTGGCAACGGATTAATTTATAACAAGACACATATGCCGAATTTACTTCAGGGCTTATATTATTAGATTGGTATATTCTTCCCCTGTGAAAAAAATGAAATTTGTGTAGTGAACATGGAATCAGACATAGGGCAGTCAATTCTTATCTAATTGTTGATGACAGGCGATTAAGGGCAGTCAGACACATATCTCTGAAACATGGGATTGCAGTCACTTGGATCAAATGCTTGTGCTTGAGAACTGGGCCACCATTTTCAATGGTGCCAGTATTGTGTGTATTCAGTGGCTCTCAGGGACCCTTCTCTTCCAGCTACCATGCGCGTAGCCTGTGTGGCTAAAACTTTGGCTTCTTCTGAACATCTCTTGTTCTCTTGGATTTCTTTTTCTATTGATTTATACTTCCATACATTTCCTTTTCTCTCAGCTTCAAAAAGTTCATGGAAAGGAAATTAAAACATAAGCATACAGGCGCAAAAATTTTTGAAACCAAATATATAAGGGGTCTTCAAAAATTTCATGGAAATGTGTCTTATGAAAAACTATGCATGGATTTCAAAATTTTTCATCAAAATAAACATCTTTTAATTCCATCTTCTATGGATTTTTTTTTTTTTAACAGGCAGAGTGGACAGTGAGAGAGAGAGACAGAGAGAAAGGTCTTCCTTTGCCCTTGGTTCACCCTCCAATGGCCGCCGCGGTCGGCGCGCTGCGGCCGGCGCACCGCGCTCGTCCGATAGCAGGAGCCAGGAGCCAGGTGCTTTTCCTGGTCTCCCATGGGGTGGAGGGCCCAAGCACCTGGGCCATCCTCCACTGCACTCCTGGGCCACAGCAGAGGGTTGGCCTGGAAGAGGGGCAACCGGGACAGAATCCGGTGCCCCGACCGGGACTAGAACCCGGTGTGCCGGCGCCGCAAGGCGGAGGATTAGCCTGTTGAGCCACGGCGCCGGCCGGACTTTTTTTTTTGACAGGTAGAGTGGACAGTGAGATAGAGAGAGACAGAGGAAAAGGACTTCCTTTGCCATTGGTTCACCCTCCAATGGCCACCACAGCCAGTGCGCTGCAGCCGGCGCATGGCACTGATCCGAAGGCAGGAGCCAGGTGCCAGGTGCTTCTCCTAGTCTCCCATGCAGGTGCAGGGCCCAAGCACTTGGGCCATCCTCCACTGCACTCCCGGGCCGCAGCTGAGGGCTGGCCTGGAAGATGGGCAACCGGGACAGAATCTGGCACCCTGACCAGGACTAGAACCTGGTGTGCCGGCGCCGCAAGGCAGAGGATTAGCCTAGTGAGCTGCGGCACCGGACCTTCCATGGACTTTTGAAGTTCTCTAATATACTCTGACACTTGCACCTCATCTCCCTCTTCAGCTTCTCTTTTCCTGTGGTGGAGAGAGTTCTCATTTGCCACAGGAAATCATAATCATCATTGGTGAATAAAGGCAGATTATCCGGAAGAATCTATGTTTCTTTAGCATTTCCTGGAAATAAGAAAGCATGTCACCATTCCTTTTTGGTATCCATTACTTCAACTATGTGCGAGGGCCAGGATGCTGCAAAGGCTTTTGGACAACCTTAACTAATTTTCAACCATGGCAGTGACCCATAAAAATTACACTTTACGGCTTTTAACATGTTGTTGTTTATGGTGCATGTTTGCACAATAACATTTATCTTAAAAAAATCCTATCTGTTTATGTTGCCCATTAAAAAACCTCTCATCTGTTTCTACTGTGACTGGAAAGGGACATTGATTTCTTCTTCTTGGATTAGTCTCTGAGGGACTTGCTCCCAGTAGGACTTCTGCTTTATAAATTAGTATGTCAGCAAGTAAATGGAGAGATCTGGAACCCAATGGAAAAAGGAACCCAAGAAGAATTATGGATGAATGATAATATTTTTCTTTTTGGCTTTCAGTTGTCTACATTCTACATGTTCATTAACTAAAATGAAGGCCATATAAATGAATGAAACTAGAATGAAAAATTGGCAAGGTAGAATATTTTTAAAGAAAACCTTTGCTTTCATTTTTAATAATATGAATTAATACCCATTACTTGTTTACAACATGTTGCCAAGTAGAACTCCTACCACAACTATTTTAATGAACAACATAGACTTATTTATAAGTAGTCATTTTTCTCCAAGGATACTGCAAAAGCATATTTTAGTTGGTTCATCATTCTCCTTGCAATATTGTTTATACTGTTGACTCAGATTTTGGCTACTAGAAGTAGTTTGTGGACTAGCTGTGTAAGTATCAGCAGAGAGCTTGGTAGATATGTAGACCCTTGGGATCTATCACTGAATAAGCATCTGCATTTTTACCAACAGCTTCAGTGGATCCCCATGGACATTTAAGTTTGAGACACATTGAACTAGTAGATCTTTTATCCCACAAAGGTTAATTTTATTTATGCATTATGAACTTATCTTAAGTTCTGAATTAGTTGAATTGAGTTTTTTATTAAATTTAATTGTTATCTATATATTAAATTTCACTTTTTAAAAAAGATTTATTTTATTTATTTGAAAGACAGAGTTACAGGGAGACGCAGAGGCATAGAGAGAGAGGTCTTCCATCCACTAGATCACTCTCCAAATGACCACAATGGTCAGAGCTGAGATGATCTGAAGCCAGGAGCCAGGATCTTCTTCTGTGTCTCCCACATGAGTGCAGGGGCCCAAGGACTTGGGCCATCTTCTACTGCTTTCCCAGGCCATGGCAGAGAGCTGGATCATAAATGGAGCAGCCGGGACTCAAACAGGCACCCATATAGGATGCTGGCACTGCAGGCATGGGCTTTAACCTGCTGTACCACAGTGCCGGCCCCAACATATCACTTTAAATTTCACTTAAATTTTCATTTTCTACTATTTTTTTTACTATAGGTTAGAGTTTTTAATTTTGAGGAGAAAACTTTAACGTTTAAAGTTTTTCTTTCTATTTAGCAAAGCTTGGCTTTGTGCACATGGTTTAATATGATGGAGATTTTGGCATCTTGACATTTCCATTTCTCTGGAGTAGTGTACTTGTTTTTTTCTAATTATTCGTTGGATAATTCCCTCTAGTCCTCAGTAGACATCTATGTATCATGTTTTTATTTCCTGAATTAAGAACCATCAATAATGTGGATACCTCAGAAATCTGAATACAGACCTAACATATGATCCAGCCATCCCACTCCTGGGAATTTTCCCAAATCAAAAGAAATAAGCATACGAAAGAAGTATCCGCTCCCCAATGTTCATCGCAGCACAATTTACATTAGCTAAAATATGGAATCAACTCAGATGTCTATTAACTACTGACTGATTAAATAAATCATGGTGTATATACACTATGGAGTACTACTCAGCTATTAAAAAAAAAAAAGTGAAATCCTGTCTTTTGCAACAAGATGGAAACAACTGGAAACCATTATACTTAGAGAAATAAGCCAGTCCCAAAAAGACAGATATCATGTGTTTTCACTAATCTGAGGTAACTAATAGAGTACCTAAAATATACTGAATTGGAGTAACATAGACATTTTGAGATTCAATGAGTATCTATAGTCCCTCTCTCTTCCATTGAAGAACAGTGTTTTTTTTCTTCATAGTATTTGTTGAAATCTTTTTTAGTGTAGGGTTAGTAAAAATTAAGAGTGGGAGTGGGAGAGGGGGGGAAGAAGGGTTGGAACGTGTGTGGGAGGGAGGGTAGGGTAGGAAATATTACTGTGTTTTTTTAATCTGTACACATGAAACTTGTATAACAAATAAAAATTTTTAAAGAGAAACAAAAAAAGAATTGTCAGTAGACTTTTAGAAATCTCTTGGTATATGCTCAGTTCGCAATATTTGGAACCTGTGTGATGAACAGAAATCTCTTATATACTGTTAAAACATATTCATAGATCAGTAGCTTTTGGTATATATAAGTGTGAATTTATAATGTAGCAGAAAAAAATTTGCTTATCATGGTGTATGTCTTAAATTTCTTCTGTCAAATTTGTCATAGTTTTGAATCCAAACAATAGCATTAAGTAGTTTGAACATGTGTAAGTCAACAATGATAAAGCAAAATGAAAATACTACAAGTCACATTTGTCTCACATCTCTTTGAAAGAACAACTGATAAATCTGGGAATCCACATTCTCTTTTTCAAGATACATAATACTGTAGCTATCTGGATAGCATCCTTAGTCCCAATTATTTATAAAATCTCCGCTGAATTTCAGAATAGTCACTTTAAAAAATGAGGTGTTTTTGGCTTTAATTTATTTGTAGATGACTCTCCAGTTATTTTAAAACTAGAACATAAACTCTCTGAAGGCAGCACTTTCTGTCTGTTTCATTCCCTGGTATATGCTCCTGCACTGGGGCAGTACTATACACTCAGTGTGTGATAAACACTTGTTAACTGAATGATTAAATAGATGAGCCTAAACATGTAAAGGGTCTTCAGGATTAATTTAAACAGCTGGGATTTACTCTTCATTGGTTGCATTTGCTGACAGAGTTTTTGTGCCAAGAGATTCTCCCTAGAAGCAAGGGCCATTTAAAGCCTATCTAAGCAACTAAATAATAGATGCCAAAGATAATTGTGATTATTGAAAGCACTGTGTGGGAATGGCCCCAATAATATATCTAGTTTACCCATAACACATTGAGTATGTGGATTTTATCTGTTAAGTTATCACAATCAAAGCAACCTCCCCTTCTCTTTCCTTACTTGGCCTGTCACACTGGCTTCAGTAACAAAGCTGTCACTCAGAGTCCTTATCCTGAGGAGTCATTTTTCTCTTACCCTTGGATCTCACACCCTTTGGTCTAGAAGGATGCCTGCCGGTGGGGCTGTCTACTCAATTTGTCTGAGAAGCTCACATTCTCTCTCCTTTCTCTATGGGATAATATGCTCTGGGATGATGGTGGGATGTGTACACAGGAAGACAGGAGATGATCAAGTGATATTTTCCCTTTGGGGGAAACTTTGATGTCAGAGTAATTTCTATTTGCTCTCTTTTTCTCTGTGTGTCTCCCAAAGGTTCCAAAATAAAATGGCCTTTCCACATTCCCACTGATGTTTACAGCTTTCCAAAACAATTAAAATTATTTTAAAATGTATTATATATATATGTTTTTAAAATGAAATAGTTTATTTGAGAGGCAGAGGGACAGAAAGAGAGACAGACAGACAAAGAGCGCTTCCATGCGCGGGTTCACTTTCTCAGCATCTGCAATAACCAGCACTGAGCCAAGGCCAATATTGGGAGCTGGGAACACAATCTATGCAGTTGGCAGGGACTCAGTGACTCGAGACATCACTGCTGCCACTCAGTGTCTTAGCAGGAAGCTGGAGTTGGGAGCTAGAACCAGGAGTTGAATCCATGTACTCCAAATTGGAACATAGTTGCCCTAACAATAAGCCTAAATGCTTGAGCCAGTATTTAATAATTATAAAAGGAAAAAGCCACTCTGTATTTTCTACTTAGTTTTAGACTAAGCTACAGTGTTTGGGTATATGATCAGCAATTTCATATTTTTTGTGGCCTGCCCTAGGTACCTACTACTACCATGTCTAATTTAATTCTTATGGGGAAATACATTATATTCAAAAAGCGTTGAAGTTCAATTCACAATAGCTAAGATATGGAATCAACCCAGATGTCTGTCAACTGAAGACTGGATAAAGAAATTATTATGGTATATATACACCATAGAATACTACATAGTAATAAAAAAAAGGAAATGAAATCTTTTCATTTGCAACAAAATGGATGCAACTAGAAATCATTATACTTAGGGTAATAAGCCAGTCCGCAAAAGACAAGTACCATATGTTCTCTCTGATCTGTGGCAACAAATAGAGAACCTAAAAGTTAATCTATAGAAGTGAAATTAACTCTTTGTGATCCAATGATTTTTGAACAGCTCTTGTCTTTGTTGAGGAACATTTTTTCTATACTATTTGTTGAACTCCTTATTGAGTATAGGGTTAGTCTTATGAGTATAAAGTTAACTGAAAATAGATCTTCATAAAAATAAGAGTGGGAAAAGGAGAGGGAAGATAAAGAATGGTGGGAGTGTGGCGAGAGAGAGGGAAGGGTAGGAAGAAGCACTATGTTCCTAAATTTGTGTGTATGAAATGCATGAAGTTTGTATATCTTAAATAAAAGGTTTCTAGTTAAAAAGAAGGAAAAATAAATAGTTCTTAAAAATTAATAAATAAAATAAAACTGGTGAAAAACATTAAAATTAAAAAAATAAGATTTTAAAAAATTAATTTGGTAGGATGTTGGTTTACATTGTCTATTAAATCAATTTTCACCCATATTTGATTTTATGGCATTGTATTATTCATATATTTCCAGAATTCATTCACTAATGTTCTGTTAAGGAAACATATGCTCATATTCATGAAGAGTACATGTCAGTATTAGTCTTGACTTGTGAATTTTCTTCTTGACTTGTGAGTTTTCTTCAGCTTTATTATGTAGAATAAGTAAACCTCACAAAATGAATTTAAAAAGTGTTCATTCCTTTTTTAACTCTGAAAGATTTATGTTAGTTCTTTATAAATATTGGATATAATTCATCAGTAAAAGTATTGCAGTATGAAGTTTTCATTGTGGGCATAATTTTACAATTTGAAATTACTACTTGTTTGAATACCTTCATATTATTATTTTTATTTCATCTTATGTCATATTTGCAATGATTTTTTTTTTTTTGCAATTGAATTTTTTCATATAGGTTTTATTTGTTGACATAAAAGTTAGAGTAAATGCGATGCTTATGTGGCCTTTGGTACAGAATTGTTGCTTTTGGGGGTTGATGAGATAAAGATGCAAAATCAATTCCATTATTGATTTGACGTTACTAAAGGAACCATGCACTAGTCTCCACACATTTAAGAACTGAAAATGAAAATAATAAAAACACAAAAATGTATAGTTTTTTTTAAAATTACTAATCTCTCCCCCTCAAAGCATTATTTGCTAATGAACTTTCTTAAGTTCATGTGTTGGGAAGTATAATATAGAGAAACACACACACACACACACGCACATATATATATATATATATACATATAGAACATAGAATTAAAAAATTATTGAATCAGCTGAGACAAAAGATAGTCATGCTTCAATTAATTGTAAAAATAAGGACTCATCCAGATGTTAATGATAAAGACCATAGGTAGTCTTTAATGCAAGAAGTATATTCATAACCAAAGTGTACAAGGGGGCCTTTACAAAGTACACTGATAATTATTATTGAGAGACTGATGAATGGATTTCAGATTTTTTTGCGTGAAAAAATATGTTATTTCCATTTTTCCACAAACATTTTGGAGTCTCCTCATACACGTAGAGCAGAAAGACATACAAGTGTGGACCATGCAGTCAGGATCTCAGCTTGCCACTTCCATGTTGTCTGGTATCAATGAGCTCCTATACATGCTAGTGTCTGTTTTCTCTGCTGCAAAAAGGGGTATAGTGATATAACCCACTTTATAGGATTTTTGTAAGGCTTAATTAAGTTAATGCATTTAAATTGTGAGTACTCATTGGCATACATTAAGCTCAAATTTATTAGTTCTGGTAGTTTTATACATATCAATACTTTATGCTTATATATTTAAAAACCCAACTGTTTCTGGATAAATTTAGTAATCAACATCATGTTAAGGCATATAGAGGGAGAGTTTGACATCACATGCTTTGGGAAACCATGGTATATGAGACTGGGTTATCTAGCTAGTGAGGGAGCTTAGCTCACTGTAGCATCCACATGGCATTGGAATTTGTCCTCTTACATTGGATGCCAAGTGCAACTTACAACCCCCATAAGGAAGCCAGTGCTCATGTAGGTGATAGTATTGCTAAATCTGAAGATGCCATGAACAACATCTTTACAACCACTGAGGATCTGCTTGTGTTATATCAAAAGTATTGGCTGCTAATTTTATTGCTATTTTGTAAACCAATACAATTCAAGTCAAATAGTCTATACCTTATGGTTATGCTGCATTGATGGTGAATTAATTAAACATTCCAACAGAAGTATTTCTGATTGTGGTTACAGAAGCAAGTCCCCAGGAGGACAGCTAAGAACTTCAGGAATGGTGACACTATTCAGGTAAGCAATGCTGTTAGAGCCAGGCCTAGAATACCAGGGAGCAATGGAAAGGAGGAATGACACTATTTTAAGAGTAAGAATTTAGCATGAAGAATTGTTACTTAGTGAAGAATTGATGAGACAAAAAGAGAACACAAAGATATCTCCAGGTTAACAACTGTAGGAAGCATCGATCACCCCTGCCCCCAGCTGGGAAGGCCTGAAAGTCCAGGGGAAGAGTATGGAGTTAAAAGATTGGAGAAGGGATTGGCAGGACTTGAACCTGATATCTTCAGGAAGCTGCTGCTGCTTAGCTGATGTTGGCACTTGATGGCCAAAGGAAGGACCCAGGGTCCTGGGATCCAGATTTCTAGAGTATGGACTCTGCTATTGGTGTTTTATTTGGGGGCACAGAACAATAAAATCAGGCCAAATAACTGTCAGCTGGGTACAATGACTGGTACTGGGATTAACTGGCATGACGCTGGTGAAGAAGAAGCCTTACTAGTTCATGCTGTCAGGAATGGAGAACCTCAGGTGTGAAGAGCAAAACACAGTCTCTTTGTCCTCCACCCGCCCTACACTCCCCACTCTGACTCTCCCTATAAAAAGTCCAACAGAGCCAAGCAGTAAAGCAGAACGCACTTTGCAGAGTCCTTGTTTATACATCACAAATCAGAGTAGTCATAGGCTAGTATCTTGCACAAACAGAGCTGCTATGATGGTAGTCCGAGATGGGGAGATAATGTAGAATCCGTGACTGCATGAGATGGACCTGTCCTTCTCAGGAAAGTGGGGCACCTGGATGAGATATCCAGGATGACGCCTGCTGGAAGCATGAACTCTGAGCAGAGCTGGGATTCAGAGGCAGTCTTTGGGGGAATGGGGATGTTTGTCCCTGGAACTTAATGTTCTAGCTGCCAGCTTTGTGGACAGCCAGAGCCTGGTAAGTGTTGGGCTGTTGTAATTTTTGCCGCCGCTGTCAAATGACTCAGAAGCCAAAGGGGGCCTGGGTTCTAAGAGCGAACTCATCAGTGACTACTATGTCAGTAGAGAAGCTGAGCTGGGGAAAAGGGCTTGAGAACTTTTAGTTTGAAGAGGCTGAGTTGAAGGGAGGGGGAAGAGAGCAAGAGAGAAAGACAGAGCTTTTCAGTTTTGCGTATCTTGACTTAACAGCAAGCAGTCCCCAGGACCCTCTGTAATTTCATTGTGGAAAACTGCTACACATTCAAGTTTTCCAAGACCCTCGGTCAACCAGAGAATGCAAAATGAGGGATTTGGCTTCAGAGCAAGCTGGTCCCTCAGTTTCTTTGGGGTGGCATTCGTGCAGCTCTTCAACCTGACGTTTACTCATTCCTCCGGTGCTGCCCACCACCGTTCACTGCCAACACTATCATCCCCTGGAACACTGCAGACAATATGCTGAACTATCCCAGACTAATTAAATGACATTATCTGGAGACGGAGCAGAGATGCTTCTATTTTTAAAAAACCCACATGATGTTTGAATATCAGTCATGGTTGTGCCCATGTGCTATGAGAATCTTATGTTCCAACTAACTTAGTCTGTGTTTTCTGTTTTTTATAATTTATTTATATGAAAGGTAGAGTTAGAGAATTAGAGATGGAGGGAGAGAGGGGGAGAGGAAGAGGAAGGGAGGAGAAGAGAGGGAGGGAGAGAGGGAGAGAGAAAGAGAGACAGAGACAGAGAGAGAAATGTTCTATCTACTGGTTCATGCCCCAAAATGGCCTCAACAACTGGGGCTAGACCATACCCAGCCAGGATCCTAGAGTTTCATCTGGGTCTCCCATGGGAGTACAGGGACTCAATCACTTGGGGGCATCTTCCATGGCTGTCTCTGGCACTTTAGGGTGGAGCTGGATCACAAATGGAGCAGCAAGGACTCAAACCAATGCCCATATAGGATGTCAGTGTTGCAGGAGGCATCTTAACGTGCTGTGCCACACTGGCCCCTAATCTGGTCTGTTTTTAATTCAATTAAATTCCAAATTTGGGTCACTCATTGGACATCTGGCATATTGATGGTTGCTGGAGATGATAAATGAGACAAGATAAGTATCTCATGATTTGGTAAGACACATTAAGACATGAGAATACATGAACTCCATCTGATAAGTATTATGTTGTGAGTAATTAGGTAATGGGAAGGAGGTTGATCAAACCTACTTAGGTGTATTTGAGGACTAGGCATGGGGAAGCCCTCACCCTTGAAATGAGACTCTAGAAAGAGTATAGAAGATTGGTGTAGATTGAGTCGATTCTTAGAGAATCAAGAGGGCTTAACCAAAGGAAGGAGCTTGACAGCACCTGAAACCTTCAGTCACAATGAATAGTTTAACTAGAAAACTGGCTGAATTGGGGGAGTCATTAGAGAAGACAGGGAAAAAAGTGGGAACCCACTGTGCAGGGTTTTGAATATCCATGAGAATCCAAACCCAAGGCTCTGGTTCTGAAGATACAAGAATGATTAGAAGTCAGGATAGATTTTAGAGATGCTCTCGGTTACAAGAGTGAGTCAGATATGAAGTGGGGAAAGGAAGCATTGCAGTCAGAGAGAACCACACAAGAGGCTTGAAAATGCCTAGTGATTCTGAAGGACCATGGTAGCCCAGCACTGCTGGAATGTGTGCTGGAGATGGATGGAGAGGGCGATGAAGTTGGAAGATCATTGTATACTCTATTCACAAGTTAGGATTTTATATTAGAATTAACAAAGGAATATGAGGATAGGAGGTTAGGATGACATGGTTCATTTCTGATTTATACTTCCTCATTTTGATGGTATTGGAAGAAATGTGATTGATACAAAGGGGAAAGCTTAGTTGAAAACTAAAAGATCAGATAGTAAGGATGTTGAACTGGGCCAGGTAATAGACTCTCTGGTCTAAGGCTGCCTGGATTTGTCAAAAACAGGGCCCTGTGGGTATATTTTTTCCTTTCTTGTTTTTTGATGTGAGGGAGGAGACACTTTTGAGAGTCTGGGTTGTCCGGGTGGAACAGTGGACGGTAGAAAACGTGCGTTTAAAACACGGAAGACTACTCTCGATTGCACAGCTTGTTAGAGGTTAGGTAAAGACATGTAAATGGTCAGAAACACTGACTCTTGGGGAAGGTCAACATTTGGAGATAAGTGAAAGGAAGGAGCTGAGGGAGATTAACAAAGAAGTCAAGCAGGATGAGTATTTCTGAGGTCGCGACTCTTACTGGATTCTAAAGAGAAGATAACTTCAGGAGGAAACGATGTTCTAGAGTCTCAATACTGGGGTGAGTGTTAGGCCTAGCAGTCGAGCCACTGCCTTGGGGTGCTAGCATCCCGCATTGAGTGCCTCACTGAGAATCCCAGCTCTGCTTCCAATTCCGGATTTCTGCACATCCAGGGATACAGCAGGCAATGGCTTAAGTAGTTGGTTCCTTGCCATACCCATGGGAGACACGGATTGAATTCCTAGATCCTGGCTTTGGCCTGACCTAGCCCTGTCTGTTGTGGGCATTTGATGACTGAATCAGTAGATGGGGGAACTCTGTGTCTCTCCATCCATTTATCTCTGTCTCTCTGCCTTTCAAATGAATAAAATAAATTATGCCAAATGCTGCAAAGATGTCAAAGAAGATTAAAGCACAGACAAGGAAAACTTCCAGGCTAAGTTCCTCGGGGGAGGGAAGGACCATATATGTGATTGACACTTATTAGATGCTCAATAAATATTTATGGAATGAATGAATGGATCTACATTATGAATTTGCCTTGAGGGAGGCATACTGCTTCTGTTCTCCAGTGTACTCTCACTGGCATATAGGTATACTTATTCATAATGTTGCTCATATTAGATATGGATAAATCTCTTCTTTTCAAAGAATACAAACAAAATTAATCTACAAAGAACATGATCATTTTTCTAATTAAAACTGAACATTATTCTGTATGAAAGTACTTTTTCCTTCATCATTTTAAATAAATGATATATTATGCATTGAACAATGGAAGATGAAATAGCACATATTTAATTTCCTTTGTCATCAGAAGTATGTTCCTTTTGACCTTTACAAGTTACAATCAAAAGTTAATTCAATTTTCCCACTAAAGGCTATTAAAGTTCTGAGGCAAGGATTTAGGTTGGATTTAGAAAGACTCTAATGAGCTGGAAGTGGGTCAAAAAACATTTACAACTCATTTTTAAGAATGCTCCTGATTTATCATGATTTTGTCCCTAACTTTCCATAATATGTCCTCTCTCAAAATTAAATCCCATTACTGAACAACTCTTATATTATTCTGAATGTAGCCAAATCTCTTTCAAGGTGCATAAAGAAATAATTTATGGATCATTTTTTTAAAAAGTCACTTCAAAGAAATTTTAAATTTTTTTATTAAAGAATCTCCATATACCATTATACAGCAAAATATGACTTTTCAATCACTACTAAGCAGCACTCTTCTGATTTCCAATTTGATATTCACATGCAATAGGATGATGTATAGTTTTTATATTTTCTTTGGAGAAGTGACAGTTATTGGAAGGGATTTATTTAGTACACTATGTGAAACTCTAGTCTGTTAATTTGAAAGTTTTCAAAAGTTTTATATAAAATTAAATTAAAAGGCAAGCTTATTTTGGTGCAAAAATGTAGAAAAGCATGCATTTTTATGATATGCCTTTCCTGTGAACTTTTAAAAAATACACATATGAGAATACCAGGAAGTTTTGTAGCAAAGAAACATATATTTTAATTTCACTTTTCCACAATTTTTTAAAGGACCTTCACAAACTAGTTCTGAGAAAATTCTGTTTGTGAACAGTGCATATGTACATACAAGTATACTACTAATTACAGATGAATAAGGAATGCAGATGGCATTGTTTTATTAGTGGTTTTGAGTGATCTAGTTTTAATTTCTTAGGGAAAATCTCTCAGGTTGCTCAGAGAAGAGGATTTGTGACCAAGTGGTGTATGAAGATGCTACTGCCAGGAGATGCTGGGCAGGGAAGTGGGCTGGCCTGGCAAAGGCAGGATTTCATATGCTGTTTTTCTGAATTTCAGCCTGATCCCAAAAGAGAGTCATCCATCTGAATGTACTGAGAATGCAAAAGTGGGGTAACGGGCTCTGCTAGTCCAGAACCATTTGCTAAGGGCTGTGGGGAGTGGGTGGGTAGTGGTGGGGAACAAAAGAGTTAGGTAAGAGGAATATATTCCAAGAACTTCCTTCTGCTGCTTGAGGGCAAAGCAGTGCTTCCAGTTGCCTGAGGTGTTGGTCATGGGGGTAAAAGGGGGAGAGTATGGGGAGAAGGGATGGGGTGACAAAGAAATGGTAAAAGGGAACCCAAGTGGTAAAGGCCCTTTATGAAATTCAAGTCCAACTTCCTTGAACATATTGTGATTCCAAATTTCTCTAATTTTAGTTCAATTTCTAAGAGTCCACACAAACAAGTTTCTATATAACTATGGGCATTTTTCTAACAGTTCTTGGAAATGGGATTAAAATATGAATTTATTTTGGTATAAAAAGTTTTAAAATCCATGCTTACAAAGGGTCTCTGCAAAGTTCATGAAAAATGTGGATTATGTAAAAGCTATGCATGGATGTTAATTTTTTACACCACAATAAAATTAGCTTTTACTTCCATTTATTTTCCTGAGAACTTTTTGAACTATCCTCATGGTTATAACACATTTATTGTCTAGTAGCTAAGTTTAAAATGTCCTCTTATCTCTATAGACAAAGAGAGGCAGAAATGCACTTAAGAGACATACAACTGTCTAGAAGGCAATGTTCTTCATTGCTCCATTTTGTGTTCTAGCACAAACTATTCCATGTGACGTGTTTCCATAGTTGAAATAGGTATGTGATTCACCAAAATAACTTCCAAGTCACATTTGACAGTGGCCATTTTTCTCATTCAAAAGAGTTTTTGAAGATCCACACAAAGCTTGTTTTGTTTTTGTTATGGGATGCCACTTTTCTTATCTTTGCCTTGCTATGTTATTTATTGGGACAAAGATAAAGAAGCCATATAAATGCACATAGTGATTTTGCTCAAAAACACATCACGAAATCTGTTAGTTTATGAGTTGATACAATAACTCCCTCATCATTGGGAGGAACTGACGGGAGGAGAGGCTGTTTCAGTGTGTTACCTGGCTTTTTTGGAAAGAGTGATAGCATGGGCTCTAGAATATTCTGAGAAAATTCAAATTATGATGGAAGAAAATATCATGCTGAAGATCATAAGGTAATAGCTGGTATTTGTTACTCCAACTGAGAACACTGATTTCAAACATGCCACTATTGTGTTGCCAAGCCATGGTCAACATGTAACCAATTAACAGGCCATCAAAGAAGGAGGTACCTTTCTCTGAAGGGAGGAGAGAACTTCCACTTTGATTATGACCTTGTCTAAATAAGATTGATGCCCACGAACTCAAAAGGCATCCATAGCCTTGGCAATTCATGACAAGAGCCTAGGGAGATTACTGACTCCATAAACAAGAGTGTCAATTTGTTAAGTCAACTACAGGAGTCACTGTGCACTTACTCCTCATATGGGATCTCTGTCCTTAAAGTGTTTTCCAATGTGAAGTAATGCTATAACTAGTACTGAAACAGTATTTTGCACTTTATGTTCTGTGTGGGTGCAAACTGCTGAAACCTTTACTTAATATATACTAAATTGATCTTCTGTATATAAAGATAATTGAAAATGAATCTTAATGTGGATGGAATGGGAGAGGGAGCGGAAGTTGGGAGGGGTGCGGGTGGGAGGGAAGTTATGGGGAGGGGGGGAAGCCAATCCATAAGCTATACTTTGGAAATCTATATTTACTAAATAAAAGTTAAAAAAAAGAGATGGGCAGCCATTTCCCTCACAGAAAAACATGGTCACCCTTTTCACCTTAACTTATATAAACGAATCTACATGGCAGGGCTGATCTACCTTTCTGCATCTCTCTTTAACTCCTTCTACACTTATTCACCATACGTAGAAGGGAAGAGATGGAGGTGATGTTACCTCACTTTTCCTGGAAAATTGACCTTGTCTTAGCTACTGCAGTACTTAGCTTTTCATCACTGTAACAAAAGTACCTGGGGCAACTAATTTTATAAACAAAAAGCAAAAAAGGTTTATTCAGCTCATCATTTTCGAGGTTGAAATCCAAGGTCAGTTGCTCCCATTGGTTTGCATCTGGTGAGAGTGGTGTGTGGCAATGGCAGAGCACAAGAATGGTGGCACAGTGAGCCAGGAGGCAGAGTAGTTGGATCCAACTCGAGTTTTATAACTAACTTCTCACAGCACGGGTCGAATGACCTAAGTGCCTCCTGTTTGGTCTACTTTCTCAACACCATAACTGAGTACCTTTTTTACCCTCTTCGAACATTTCTCTTAGGACTTTGGCATTTAAAGTCTCACATGTGTTCATGAGCCAAATCATATTCAAACTATAGCAGCTACTTAGAGATTTTTTTCTAGTTTGTTTCATAATAAGTAATAAGGCTTTTTAAAAAATCTTAAACCTATTTTTTGTTACCTTCCAATGTTGGTGGAATGACTTCAAAAACTCAAAAATGTAAGATATTTAGACAGGGCAGGACAGTTGCAAGGTAATAGAGGAAGAGAAAGAAAATGCTTTGAGATATCTGAGTTGAGTGATTCGTTACATCTGGTTCATTCATTTAACTTCAAACTCCAAATCACTTAAGGTGAAAGGAAAACACGATGGGTTCTGTACTCGTGTGGCCTTATTATCAGATTGTTGTGATCTGGAGGAATGGAACACAAGTCAGAAGGAGGTTGGCCTAGTTTATCCCCATCAATTCTATACTTTCCTCTCCAAATTTCAATCTGAAATGACATATTTCAGAGGAAGTGTTTATGTATGAAATATTCATATATGCCATTTAATTATCTGGGTACTACGACCCAGAAATGACGTGACTACTAAGGACTGTATGGAATAATGGAAGTGGACTTAAGACAACCCCTTTTCCCCATCCAGTGCATTCTTGGACAACTGTAATTATCAACATTGTACTCGCAGGTAATGATAGTAGCTACCCAGTGCTCTGAATATAGTGGGAGGGCAGGTAGGGTGTCAGGCAGAAACCAGCATCACTCGTCTGCTTATTTTTGTCACATTCTTCATTCTTGTTGATCCAACTGTCTTATTTCTCATTCTCTTACGTGATGTTTCTGAGAGATATTTTGTGTGGTGCAACATCAACTTTTGTGGCAGTGTTGCAGCTTGATAGCAGACAAATCATGTCTCTCATGAGCTTGTATCTGCCACCATAAAGCAGGAGGCTAGTTCTGGTATTCTTGCTGTCTCATTAGAATTGAATAAGCAGAAAATGTGCATGGGATATTCTAGACATGCAGGGAAAAGGTACTGCACACCAAAAGTCATCAGCCTATCTCATGGACTGTATGAGCTAAGTGAGATGATATGTAAAAACCCTGCAAGACATTGGCAAAGGCAAAGTGTTCTTGGAAAAGACCACAGAGGCACGGGTAGTTAAAACCAAATTAACAAATACGATTACATCAAATTGAGAAGTTCCTGTACTACAAAAGAAACACTCAGGAGAGTGAAGAGGCAACCAACAGAATGGGAGAAATTATTTTTATAAACTATGCAACTGATAAAGGATTAATAACCAGAATCTACAAAGAGATCACAAACTCTACAACATCAAAACAAACAAACCAGTTAAGAGATAGGCAAAGGACTTAGAAGACATTTTTCAAAAGAAGGAATCCAAATGTCCAACAGAGACATGAAAAAATGCTCAGAATCACTAGCCATCAGGGAAATGTAAATCAAAACCACAATGAGGTTTCACCTCACTCCAGTTAGAATGGCTTTTACACAGAAATCAATGAACAACAAATTCTGGTGAGGATGTGGGGAAAAAGGTACACTAATCCACTGTTGGTGGGAATGTTAATTGCTACAGCCACTGTGGAGGAAAATATGGAGATACCTCGAAAACCTGAATATAGACCTGCCATATGACCTAGCATATCACTCTAGGGAATTTACCCAAGGAAAATGAAATAAGCCAATAAAAGAGTAATCTGCACTCCCATGTTTATTGAAGCTCAATTCACAATAGCTAAGACATGGAATCAACCTAAATGCCCATCAACCAAAGATTGGATGAAGAAATTATGGGATATGTATACTATGGAATACTATACAGTGATAAAAAAAAATGAAATCCGGCCATCTGAAACAAAGTGGATGAATCTGGAAAACATCATACTTAGTGAAATAAGTCAGTCCCAATACCATATGTTCTTCCTGATCTGTGAGAACAGAACACCTAAAACAAAATCTGTAGAAATTAACACTTGAAGAAGGGATATCTTGAACTGCCCTTGTCTCAATTATTGAGGGACAGTTTCATTATTTTTTGATTTTTTTCCTTCATACTATTTCTTGAATTCTTTATTTAACATAGTGTTAATAATATGTGTATAAAGTCAGTTGAAGATGGAGCTCAGTAAAAAAATGAGAGTGGGAATAGAGAGAGATGAGGAAGTTTTTAACTATAAAGCTGTATAGTTCTGCACACATTCCTATGGAATTACTTCTAAGGGCACAGTTTAAAAACTTGTCATGGAACCCCAAATCCCATTAAGCTTGGTGGTAAAAATGCAATCTTAAGCACTACAGTGATCATATTAAGTGTTAAAGTGAACATGTAAATAGGATTAAGTGTTAAAGTGATCATATAAATAGGATCAAGTGTCTGCTAGTAATAATAGATAGAATTTAAAAAGGAGAGAATGTTCCAACATGGGAAGCAGTCCACGCAGCAGACTCATAGAATGTCAATCACTTTAAGTAACACTCTGACCTCAGAATCACCCTTATGCCATTCAGATGTGGTTGAAAAGCACATGGGAGCATTTCAGGCATGGAAAGCCAAGACACTGTGGTAAAAAAATGTCTTACATAAAGGATCTCTGTGAGTGAGACCCCAGTGGAAAGAAGTGGCCATCAAAGAATGTACATTTCTCTGAAGGGAGGAGAGCAATTCCACTTTGCTAACAGCCTTGTCCAAATACTGAGATTTTTGTGGAATCAAAAGCATCCCATAGCCTAGGCAACTCATGTCCAGAGCCTTGGATGATTACTGACACCATACATAAGAGTGTTAATTGTTAAATTAACAACAGGAGTCACTGTGCTCGAACTCCCAGTGTAGGACCTCTGTCCTCAATGAGTTGTATTATGAGAGTTAATTGTAAAAACTTGTTCCCAAACAGTGTTTTTGTGTTTGTGTATGTGTGTGCAAATTGTTGAAATCTTTACTTAGTACAGAGTTGGTGTTCTGTGTACAAAGTTAATTGAAAATGAATCTTAATGGGGAATAGGACTGGGAATGGGAGAGGGAGGAAGAGGAAGGGTGGGAGTGTGAGTATGGTGGGGAAGAATCACTATTTTCCTAAAGTTGTACTTATGAAATTTGTATTCCTTAATAAATAAATTAATTAATTTTAAAAAAGAAATATTCTGATTTCCATAAAACACAAGCAGCATTTGTGCTATTATGACTTCTGTTATACATGGCTATAGCAGCATTTTACTTCTTAATGTCTTTAATCACTTAATTAATTTCTGTAGCAGACTCCAGATGAGCAGTGACTGAATAGCTTGAAGAAGAGAAAGCTTGCCTGAGAAAATATATTTGCACAATAAATGTTGACCCCCAGGCTATCCATTGTGATTTATGCTTTCCTTCCATTGATGATGGAGGAGGCAGAGGTGTGAGTAAGGAGCAAAGCAAGACATCAGAGATGCTCTGATCCCAGCAACTCCAAATCTCCTAACACTCAGAATGCTGAATGTACTTAGAAACATAAAGACACTGAAATGTCACTTTTGGAATGACTGAGCTGTGGAATGTATTTGAATTTCCCTGTTTTTTTTTTTTTTTACTGAATAAAATGATTTTTTAAATCATACTTTCATGAAAATCTATTTTAAGAAACGTTGGCCCATCCAGAGCAACTCCTTCCAAAGCCCAGTCACATTCCAAAGCACCATGAAAAATGGCTGTTTATTGAATGTTTAAAGTTTTCTGTAATTAGCATATTACTTTTAGACAGGCTAGCAGAAAACAACACAGGCTAACTTAATCAAGAAAAATATTTTAGGGGGAGGCTGGGCAGCTCACATAATCTAAAAAAGAGATGAATTGGCAGCTTTGAAAAAGATAGGAATGTGTGCTCCAGCTGTCCCAAGAGCAGGGCCTTGGGACTCTCTTGGTTGGGACCCCTACTTGCTCTCTGTTCTGCTCAAGACTCAAGTCCTTGGGAGAAAGTGGTGGTGGTGGCTGCAGAGGAGTTTGTCAGAGTGGCAGCTCCCTCCACACAGCATATGAAGTTAGGGAGGGGTAAGTCCCCAAGGGAAAGAGGTTGGGCAGACAAATACCCAAGGCATCCACCACCCCAGATCTGTGCTGTTTTTAAAAATACACGACAAGTATAATAGGTCAAAACACCCAATGGTACTCCATTATTTACAATTTTTTGTGTCATTAAAGCATAATGGACTCAGTTTTTATGCTGTGGTTATATAGGTGTTGTTTAAAGTTTATATCAAGGGAGCAAGAGAGCAACGTGATCTGTACATCTGAGTTTTACATCGGCATGGCCACAAATTAACTGTATGATATGGGAAGGGAGTTTAATCATTCAGGGTCTCAGTCAGATGAGAAATAGAAGACTTATAGATCTGTAGTCTATATTTTCCTTTCCTTTTCTCTTTGTTTTGGTTGTTGATCTGAATGACAGAACTAAAGTAATTATACACCAGACTATTTAGGATACCATGTATATGCTGTCTAGTATACTGTATACATTTTTCTGAGCAAGGTCCCTTCTTATTTCCATATTATTCTTAATCTCCAGTCTCATTATTTTCACCCTATAGACAACCAATTTAATATTTTTGATGCATTTTCTTATATATGTAGAATATATATTATGGTTTTATGTGTGTGTACCTATACACATACACATGCACATTTTTAACAGTTAGCAATTGGTATAGTTACTGATCTTATTCTGTTGCTTTAGAGAAATACCATATATTCTCACATATATATGGGAGCTAAAGTAACAAGAAAGGAAGGAGGGAAGGAAGGAAAGAAGGAAGGGAGGGAGGGAGGGAGGGAGGGAGGAAGGGGCAGCCAAAAAGAAAGAAAAGCCTGAGTTTTGTGAAGCTTTGTTTTAAGTCTTTCTCAAATTGTTAAGAATGATTAACTATCACAGTTTTAGTAATCTGTGACTATTTTAAAATTTACTGTATAGGAGTGAAATTGACATCTTTTCATTTGATGATTGTTTATACCCCTTGCCTATATTCCTGTTGAACTATGATATTTTTATTTTTATTTGTTGAACTCTACTTGGTGGTGCTTTAAGGTTTGACTATAATGTAAATTTAAAATGTTATCTCAGAAAGCATTTTAAGGGCCGGCGCTGTGGTGCAGTAGGTTAATCCTTCACCAGCAGCACAGGAATCCCATATGGGCACCGGTTCTAGTCCCGGCTGCTTCTCTTCCGATCCAGCTCTCAGCTATGGCCTGGGAAAGCAGAAGATGGCCCAAGTGCTTGGGCCCTTGTACCTGTGGGAGACCAGGAAGAAACTCCTGGCTCCTAGCTTCAGATTGGTACAGCTCTGGCCAATGGAAGACCTTTCTCTCTGTCTCCCCTTCTCACTGTCTATAACTCTACCTCTCAAATAAATAAATAAAATCTTAAAAAATTAAAATGTTTTCATGAAGCATTATGTTTTTAAGAGCTACCCACATTGGCCCTTGTCCATCTAGGTCGTTGTTCCTAACTACACCATGGCATCCCATAATAAACATCCATTAGTATTGTATTTATCTATTCCTCTAGTGATAAGTACATAATGCAGCTCCGTATCCCAGAATCACTAGCAAATTGCCTTCTTGTCTGTATTTGCTGTAGGAGTTTCCCTGGGATATATCCCTATAGTAGGATTGAAGTATAAAAACTCATAATTTCACTGAGTAGAGTCACATTGCTTTAGGAAAAGATCTTACCATTTTCTGCTTCCACCAGTTTTGTTTTTAACTGTATATATGAAATATGCATTTATATTTGCCTTTTTCCTCCACGATCGTGCTATTTCTCTATATTATCTTCTATTTTTTATTGTTTTAATTTTCATAGCTAAGTCTTTATCTATTTGAAATGTATCTTTGTTTTCAATTAATTTCTCTTTGTAAACTAATTTCTTCAAGGCCATCTTTCATCTTTTCTCACTTATTTTTGGTGTCAACCTTACAAAAGAGCAAGATAGGCCTGTTTTGAGCTCTCTGTTCTGTTCCATCGATCTCTCTGGTTTTGAACCAATGTCACCCTGCTTTAAATTGCCGTAGCTTTGTGGCATGCCTTAATATCTGAGAGGTTAAGTCCCTGGTTCTTTTTCTGTTTTCAAAATTGATCTGATAACCAACTGGCTATTCCTATGGAAAGAAATAAAAATGAGTCCTAGTACACAAAAATAAATTCCAGATGAACAAAGGGTTATAAGTAATAAAAATAAAAACTTCTAAAAGTTGATGAGAATAAATCCACCACAGTTGAATTTCTGACATCTTTCTGACAAAATGGGATATCAGAAGTTACACTAGGAAATAGAAATAATTGACTATATTACAATTTTTCATGTATAAAATCATTCCATAAAAATCAATAGGCAGAGGGCTGGCACTGTGGCACATTAGGTTAAAGCCCTGGCCTGAAGCGCTTGCATCCCATGTGGGTGCCTGTTCTAGTCCCGGCTGTTCCATTTCTGATCCAGCTCTCTGCTATGGCCTGGGATAGCAGTAGAAGATGGCCCATGTCCTTGGGCCCTACACTCACGTGGGGTACCCGGAAGAAGCTCCTGGCTCCTGGCTTCGGATTGGCACAGCTCCAGCTGTTTACTCTCCAGATGGAAGAGTGAACATCGAATGGAAGACCTCTTTCTCTGTCTCTACCTTTCTCTGTAACTCTGCCTTTCAAATAAATAAAATAAATATTTTTAAAAAATTCAATAGGCAGGAATGAACAAGAAACATGTTTGTAACTCAGATGATAATGCATTAATTTCTCTAATTTTCAAAGATGAATAACCCTATTGAAAATACATATATGAAAAGCAAGAAAAGAATAAATCTTAAATGTGAACAAATGTGAAAAGGTTCACAATTCAAAAGAAAACAGAAAAATTCACATTAAAGTAATGAGCTTTGACTTCATGCTCATTGGACAGAGATATGAAGGAAAGCTTAGTATGATACATATTAGTGGTGGAAATGTTAGAATTTATAGTGTTTGGGGAAGAAAATCTAGCACTATCTGTGGAAATTAAATATGTATGTTCAATTCTACTCAACCGTCTATTCCTGAAAATCCCTTTTATAGAAATAAAAGTACAAATTATGTCCTTAACAATAAAAGTATAAATTTAAATGAACTTGTGATATATGTGGACCTTTATTACACATTGTCTATGCTCATCAAAAACTGAATGTAAAAAAACCTGCTTAATGAGATGAATATAATTGAATTACGGTTCAAATCCTATGTAATGTTCCACAGCCACAGCAATTATTTAGAAGAGTGTATATGTATGGGATATGCAATTACAGAGGAAATAGAATGCTAGCATGGCTATATGAAACTGGGGAAGACAATGGAGAAAAAGTGTCCATCATAAGAAGAGGATGTATGATCTGATCCTATCTACACAAAACTATGTATGTATAAGGCAAGAGTGAATGGTTACTGAGTATGAAGGGTGATTATCATAATGTAGTGATATTCCAGATGACTTCTTGCCTACTTTGTATATTGTTCTAGTTTTTCCAATAAACTTTTTTATGCAGTTAGAAAAAAATGACAAAACTATTTTAATTGTGGAAATAAATATGTAACAATTAAAAATCAAATAAGTATAAAATAAAAATTTGCAGTATTAATTAACTTTACTTCTTCCATAGAAATATCAGAAAAGTTTTGTCCTGGTTATGAAGAAAATACTATTGGAATGTTTACCGGCTTGCATTTAATAAGAAAAATTCTGTGCAGATTTGGTATCTTTACAGTATTATATTGTACTATATATTTATTTAGTTCTGCTCATATTATTTGAATCCTTAAGTGAGTATAAAATTTTCTCCTTGAAGGTGTTTTCCATTTTTTGTTAGGTACCTTATTATAGATGTTATTTTATTTTTTTAGTTTGTTTTGGACTATAGAAGGACCCTTTTCAGTTTCTTAAATAAGTTGATCTTAATCTTGTAATTATGGTGAATTATTAGTTTGTGTGATGTTTTATTCTTTTGAGTGTTCACTTTTAATTTTTTAAATAAAACTTTTATTATGGTGAGATACATACAATATGAAATGTATCATTTACCCATTTTTAAGTTCAGGATAGTAAGTAAATTCAGATTGTTTTGTGACCATTACCACCATCCAGCTCTACGACTCTTTTTTCTTGCAAAATTTTAACTCTGTGCCGACTGGACAAGACTTCTTCACTTCTTTCTTCAAATCCCTGCCAACCATCATTATACGCTTTGCTTGTATGAATTTGACACTCTAGGTGCTTCCCATAGGTAGAATCATACAGTATTCAACATGTGGAGTGATTGTTTTGTTTCACTTAGCAAAATATCCTCCAGTTTCATCCATGTTGTAGAACCATGTCAGAGTTTCTTTTCTTTTTAAAGACTCAGTATAAATCCATTGTATACGTATAACACATTTTCTTTCTCCTGTCATCTGTCAATAGACACTTGAGTTGCTTCTGTATTTTAGTTATTGTGAATAATGCTGCTATGAACACAGACATACAAATACCTGTTCAAGACCATGCTTACCAAAAGTGGAATTGCCAAATCATAAAGTAACTCTATTTTAAGTTTTCAAGGAACTGTCATATTGCTTTGCACAGTGGAGGCACCATTTTACATTGCCACCAACAGTGCACAGTTTCAATTTCTCCACATCCTTGTTGATACTTGTTTTCTTGACAACAGTCATCCTAATAGCTGTAAGGTATCTCATGGTAGCTTGGTGTGCATTTCCCTAACAATTTGTGACATTCACTGTCTTTTCATGTGTCAACTGGCCATTTGCATTTCTATCTATTTTTATAAATGTTTATTCAAATCCTTTGCCCATTTTTGAATCTGGTTGTTTGGTTTTTGATATTGAATTTTTATATGCTCAGGCTAATAATACCTTATAGATAGATGATTTGAAAATATTTTCTGGCCAGCGCTGCAGCTCACTAGGCTAATCATCTGCCTTGCGGCGCTGGCACACTAGGGTCTAGTCCCGGTCGGGGCACTGGATTCTGTCCCGATTGTCCCTCTTCCAGGCCAGCTCTCTTCTGTGGCCCGGGAGTGCAGTGGAGGATGGCCCAAGTGCTTGGGCCCTACACCCATATGGGAGACCAGGAGAAGCACCTGGCTCCTGCCATCGGATCAGCGTGGTGTATTGGCCACAGTGCGCCGGCCGTGGTGGCCATTGGAGGGTGAACCAACGGAAAAAAGGAAGACCTTTCTCTCTGTCTCTCTCACTGTCCACTCTGCCTGTCAAAAAAAAAAAAAAAGAAAGAAAATATTTTCTCCCATTCTGTAAATTGACTTTCCCCTGTGTTGGTAATGGTTTTGCTGCATATACAGTTTTTAATTTTCATATGGTCCAACTTATCTATTTTTTGGGTATGTCTGTCTTTTGAGTTTGTGTTTGAGTCTCGTTTCCTCAGTTGTCCTCCAGCGTTCTTTTATCAATGAAGGAATTAATCTAAGATTTAGCCTGGCTTCTCTTGGTTGTGATATTTTATTAAGCTTTCCTGTTTTTGATGACAGTGGCAGTTTTGATGAATACAGGTCAGATATTTAGTTGGGATTTGTTAGATGTTTTCTTGTGTTGAGACTCGATCATGTGCTTTGAAAGGAAGATCACAAAAATAAGGGCCCACTAAGTTCAATAGAACTTATTAACATTGATATTAACTTTTGTCATCTGCTTGAATTAGTGTTTGTCAATTTTGTCCACCATTAAGTTACTCTCCCTGCCCCCATTGTCCATTGCCTTTCCATATTTTACTCTTTGGAAGAAAGTCATTGTGGACACATCACAGGTAAGGAGACTTATGCCCCAGATCCTTATGGGTAGAGTATCAAAATTAATTATGTGGAATTCTTCTGCTTAAGAGACTTGTGTATTCTCTATTTATTAAGTTATTTATATTACTATGAACTCAGGGATATTCATCCTTTGGGTTATAATCCAATACCATTTATTTATTTTGTTAAAATTGCTCTAGCTTTGGCTATTGGGAAACTTTCCAGCTGACTCCTATATTCCTTTGACAATCTCATTATTGCATGGCTTCTTTAAACTGGGCATTTTCTTACTTTCTAGAACAATAAGTTACTCTAGAGTTATCTTACATATTTTTCACCTCAGCCCTAAAATTATTAATTTCTTTTTTTTATGTTCAGGGATATTAGAAATCAAAATGCAGATGGTAGTTTTCTGATAACTAATGGATGTTATTTCTTCTAGGCCCTCTCAGTTGACAGAGAAAAGAAAATATATGTATGATCACAACACCTGTGTTCACTTATTTAAATTTTTCTATGGGTAACAACCTATATCTATGAGGAAACTGCAAAAAGTTCATGAAAATGAAACTGAGGGTTTATTTTGATGCAAAAAATTTAAATTCATGCTTCTTTTCCCTAATAAATGCCCTCATGGACTTTTTGAAGGTCCCATGCATGCATGATTTGAAAAGATGCTTTCAGGGACTCCAAGATGGTGGAATAGGGAAAGGACATATTGTGTTAAGCTAGGGGAAACACATTTCACCAACAAAGATAGAGGCAGACTGAGAGTGAAAGGATGGAAAAAGACATTCAATGCAAAAGTGAGCAGGTGTAGGCATCCTAATGTCAGATGAAATAGACTTTAACATAAAAACTGTAAACAGAATCAAAAAAGGACATTATATATTTATAAAATGATCAGTTCAACAGGAAGATGTGACTATAATAAATGTATATGCATTCAATGCCAGGGTGCCTGGCTATTTAAAACAAACGTTAATAGTTCTACAGAGGGGCATAGATTCCAATACAATAGTAATGGGGGACTTCCACAACATACTTTCCTCATTGGACAGATCAACCAGACAGAAAATCAACAAAGAAATAGCAGAGCTAAACTACACTATGGACCAAATAGACCTAACTGCAATCTATAGAACCTTTCATCCCACAGTTGCAGAGTACATATTCTTCTCACAGTGCATGGAAATTTTTCTAGGATAGAGCATACGCTAGGCCATAAAGCAAGACTCCCAGCAAATTAAAAAATATCAGATTATACCATGAATCTTCTCTGATCACAGTGGAATGAAGCTGGAAATTAACAACTCAGAAATCTCCAGAAAATAAACAAACACATGGAAACTAGACAATGTGTTCTTGAATGAACAATGGATCAAAAAAAAAAATCAAAAAGGAAATCAAATAGTTTCTGGAAGTGAATGAAGATGGCAATCCAAGATATCAAAACTTAAGGGATACAGTAAAAACAGTGTTAAAGAGGTTTATAGCAATTAGTGCCTACATTAGAAATTGGAAAGGCATCAAATAAATGAGCTATCAATGCATCTCAAGGACATAGGAAAACAACAACAAATGAAAACCAAAATTAATATGAGGAAAGAAATAATTTAAATTAGAGGGGGCTGGTGTTATGGAATAGCAGGTGAAGCTACTGCCTGCAGTGCTGGTATCCCATATGGGCACTGGTTCAATTCCTGGCAGCTCCACTTCTGATCCAGCTCACTACTATGGCCTGGGACAATCTCTTTAACAAATGGTGCTGGGAAAATTGAATCACCACATGCAGAAGTATGAAACAAGGCCCCTACCTTACACACTATACAAAAATCAACTCAAAATGTATCAAAGATCTAACTCTATGACTTGATACCATCAAATTACTAGAGGAGAACATTTGGGAAACCCTACAAGACATTGGCATAGGCAGACATTGCCAGAAACATAATCAAAGCCAAAATAGACAAATGGGATTACATCAAGCTGAGAAGCTTCCGTACTGGCAAAGAAACATTCAGCATACTAAAGAGGCAACCAACAGAATAGGAGAAAATATTTGCAAACTATGCAACTGATAAAGGGTTACTATCCAGAATCTATATAGAGCTCAATAAACTCAACAACAAAAAAACAAAGAATCCATTTAAGAAATGGGAAAAAGACTTGAACACATTTTTCAAAAGATGAAATTCAAATGGCCAACAGACATTAAAAAATGCTCAGAATCATTAGCCATCAGGGAAATGCAAATCAAAATCATAATGAGGTTTCACTTTACCCCAGTTAGAATGGCTCTCAGAAGAACTCAAAAAACAATAAATGCTGGTGAGGATATGGGGGTAAAGGTACACTAATCTACTCTTTGTGGGAATGTAAACTGGTGCAGCTACTGTGGAAGATAGTATTGGGATATCTCAGAAAGCTGAAAATAGATATATCATATGGCCCAGAAACCCAGTCATAAGAATTTACTTAAGGGAAATGCAATCTGCATGTAAACCAGTTATTTGCTCCCATCATGTTTATTGCAACTCAACTCACAATAGCTAAGATATGGAATCAACCCAGATGTCTAACAGCTATTGACTGGATAAAGAAAATATGACATATATACACTATGAAATACTACTTAGCCTTAAAAATTAATTAAGTACTTTCTTTTGAAACAAAATTGATAAAAATGAAAACTATTATACTTAGTGAAATAAGCCAGTCCCAAAAAGACAAATACCATATGCTTTCTCTGGTAACTAAGAGAGTACCAAAAATGTAATGTATAGGAGTAAAATTGACATTTTGAGATCTGAAGATTGCTTATAGCCCTTGTCTCTACTGTTGAGGAACAGTGTTTTTTTTTTTTATTATTTGTTGAACTTTTTACTTAGTTTAGGGTCAATCTTGTGAGTATAAAGCAGACTGATAATAGATTACTATAAAATTCAGAGAAGGAATAAGAGAGGAAGGAGAAGGAAGGATAGGAAGGAGGGTAGGTTGTGAAGTATCCCTATGTTACTAAACCTATAAATATGAAATTCATGAAATTAGAATACTTCAAATAAAATTAAAAAAATATTTTCACCAAAATAAACTTACATTAATTCCATGTTCCAAACAATTTTTGAAGTACTTGAATATATTATTGCTAAATATGAGTTCATTTTGATGTAGGCAACAATATTACACTATCACATGGGTTTTCTAGAAACTTACCCTTGCTTACCACACTGTGATAGTGAGAAACTTGGCTTCTACCAATCACCACCTTTGCCTTGTCTTATAGTTTTAGGATCAGCTAATCTGTTATCTTAAAAAGTAACTTACTAAGATTTTAATTGCATAAATCTATTTTATTTGCTACAGTTACATTAAATTATTTATTTAAATCCTGAATTTTTAATCAGTAGTTTGTAGTTTTCCACAAGTGGATCCTGGATATGTTTTATTATATTCATATCTAAGTATTTAAATTTACTATTGTAAATGGTATATTTTTAAAATTTCAAAATCCTAATTGTTTATTGGTAGTGTGTAGGAAAACAATTGACTTTGGTATTAATCTTGTGTCCTGTGACTTTGGTGTATTCTCTTATTAGTTACATGACGTATTTGGGGTTAATTTTAGGAATTTTCTGCAGAGAATCATGTCATCTATAAATAGTTATATTTCTTTCTTTCCAATTTATGTGAATTTTTTATCCCTTTCTTGTCTTATTGCACTAGTTAGGTCTTCTAATAAAATACTGATTAGGAATGCTGAGAGAGGACAGCTTTACCTTGATTCTGATCTTAAGATTGAAACATTCATCTACTTACTATTTAGTGGGATGTTTTCGGTTGAAATAGATGTTCTTAATCGAATGAGAAAGTTTTCCTCTTTTCTTAGTTCGATAAGGGTATAGGTGGAGGATCTTGTCAAATCATTTTTTGGTATCAGTTGATATTTCATATGGCTTTTCTTTGTTAATAAATTCATGTGGATTACATGGTTGATTTTTAAATTCTAAAGCCAAACTGTGTAATTGGAATAAATCTCATTTAGTCAGAGTTTTACGTTTTTTGCATATATTCCTGCATTCAATTTGGTGATGTCTCATTAAGCATTTTGTATCTCTGTGTTTGAGACATCAGCCTGTTTTCTTTTAATGGCTGAATCTGAATTGGCAGCAAGATGATCTGGATATTACAGAATGAGATGTCCTTCTAAGAAGTCCTTCTGTTTGTATTTTCTGAAAGAGTATGGATAACTGATATAACTCTTTCTCAAATATTTGGCAAAATTCATTAGTGATACTATCTGAGGCAGCTATTTTCCTCTTAAAGTTAATCAATTATTAATTATTGATCTAATATATTTAATATACAGAAAGCTACTCTGGTCCCTGTTTCTCCTTGTGTGTGTGTCATTTATCATTTGTGTCTTTTTAGGAATTGTCATATAAATTATCAACCTTGTGAGCATAGAGTTGTTTGCAATATTCTTTTATTATCATTTTAATGTCCATACTATCAGTAGTAATAGCCTCTCTTATATTTGCTGTTGGTAATTTGTGTCTTCTCTCTCTCTCACCTTAGTTTATTTTTTATTTTGTATTAAGAGTATATTTATTTCCTAAATTTATTTATTTATTTTTTGGACAGGAAGAGTGGACAGTGAGAGAGAGAGATAGAGACAGAGAGAAAGGTCTTCCTTTTTTCAGTTGGTTCACCCTCCAATGGCCACTGCGGCCGGCGCACTGCAGCCGGCACACTGCACTGATCCGAAGCCAGGAGCCAGGTACTTCTCCTGGTCTCCCACATGGGTGCAGGGCCCAAGGACCTGGGCCATCCTCCACTGCACTCCCTGGCCACAGCAGAGAGCTGGACTGGAAGAGGGGCAATTGGGACAGAATCCGGTGCCCCAACCGGGACTAGAACCCGGTGTGCAGGCGCTGCAGGCGGAGGATTATCCTCGTGAGCCATGGCACTGGCCTATTTGCTAAATTTCTGTGTGAATTTGATGAGAATGTTCTCTCTGCCATTGTTGGATGGAATGATCTACAAACCTCAGTTAGATCAACTTGATTGATAGTGCTGTTCAGGTCAACTGTATCTTTATTGATTTCCTGCCTGCTTGATCTATTAATTGCTGAGAGGAGGCTGCTGAACTCTCCTACTGTAATTGTGCATTTATCTACTTTCAGTTTTATCAGTTTTTGCCTCACAGATTTTGACATTTTGTTATAGGTACATACACATTGAGGATTATCAAGTCTTGGGGGGAGAGATTAATTCATTTTCTATTATGTGGTGTTGCTTCTTATCTTCAAATTTTTTTTTTTGAAGTCTGCTTTGTTTGAAGTTAATACATCTATTCCAGCACTGCTTTGATCATTTTCTTTCCCTAACCCTTTGCTTTTAATCCATGGCAGGGCTGGCGGTTGGTGCTGTGGTTAACATGTTGCATGGATGCTCAAATCCCAAATCAAAATGCATGTGAGTGTAACTCCTGGCTTTGCTCCCAAGTCTAGCTTCTTGCTAATGTGCACCCTGGGAGGCAATAGGTGATTACTCAAGTACTTAGGTCTCTGCCACCCATGTGGGAGACACAGATTAATTTCTAGGCTCCAGCCCTGGTTTTTGTGGGCATTTGAGGAGTGAACAAGCAGATAGGGAAAACTCTGCCTGTATTTTTCTCTATGTCTTGAAATAAATAAGAGCTTTAAAAAGTGCAAAATTAAACCTACTTGTGTCTTTATATCTAAAGTAGGTTCATTATAGACATTATATTAGTAGGCCTTGTTCTATACATCTACTCTGACATTCTCTTTTAATTTGTGCATTTGGACCATGCACATTTAAAGTGATTATTGGTATATTTGGGTTAACAGCACATTTGTAATTGTTTCTTTTATAAAATACTTATTTTAAAGGTAGAGCATCAGAGAGGGAGATTGAGAATGATCTTCCATCTACCAGTTCACTTCCCAAGTGACTACAATAGCCAGGGCTAGGCAAAGACAAAGCGAGGAGCCAAGACCTCAATCCAGGTGTCCTATGGAGGTGGCAAAGACCCAAGCACTTGGGCCATCTTTTGCTGCCTTCCCCCGCACATCAGAAGAGGATGGATTAAAAGATGGGTGCCTGAGACTCAAACTGGCATTTCGATATGGTATACCAGTGTAGGCAAGTGGTATCTTAACCTGCTGTGCTACAACAATGCCCACCTTGGTTTATTTTATATTTGCCACCAGAAATTTCTTTTTAATAGTTTTCATTTTATCAGTCATTTTATATGACCCCAGTTAACTCTTCTCTTGCTGTATACAGTATCATTCTCTAAAAAATATTTGCTCGGATTATATAATGCATATTTTTAATCACATCTGCTTTATAACATTCTTTCATTTCATAGGCAGTGTAAGTACTAGATACATTATTTCCTTCCCTGGTAGTTTTCCTATTCCTCACTTCATTTATGCATATGCTACAATCATGCTATATTGTTATCACCATTTTTATTATTTTTAAAATATGTATGTATTTATTTGAAAGGCAGAACAACAGAAAGAGACAGAGAAAGATAGAGACAGAGAAATCTTCTACTGGCTGGTTCACTCCCCATATGGCTGCAACTACCCACTATGATCCAGTTGAAGCCAAGAACCTGGAATTTCATCTGAGTCTCCTACATGAGTAGTAGGGACCCAAGTACATGGGTTATCTACCATTACCCAGGCGCATGCTTTCCCAGGTGCATTCGTGGGGAGCTGGATAGGGAGTGGAGCAGCCAGAATTCAAGCATGTTCTCATATGGATCCCAGTGTTGCAAGCAGCAGTAGCCTAACACTGCATCACAGTAACGGTTCCTATCATTAGCCTTTTAAATAGCAATTCTCAGATCAATTAAGAATAATGAAAATACAACATTTTATTTTGCCTTTATTTTTTCTCTAATGTTCTTCATTTCTTTACATAGGAATATGTTTATATATATTTCCCTCTGCTTGAAAATATTTTAACATATACAGGTGCTTTTTCATGTTGGTATTTGCTTTGCATTCTTTGAGCATTCTAGATCTGTGGTTTGGTGCCTATTGTTAATTTTGGAAAGTTCTAAGTCATTAATACTTCAAATATTTCTCCTGCTATCTTTTTTCTCTGTTTTCTTTCTTTAATACAATTCTGTTGTATTTTACTCTAATTTGATATTGACATATTTCTCTAAAGAGTCGATATAAATTGTAGTCCTGCCTTGATGGGAATTCAAGGAGTTTGGCATTAATTTCACAAAGTGCCTTTCACGGTGTATTTCTGCATCCTGAGTGATGGCCCAGTGCTGAAATCTGACCCAGACTTGGTGTCCCTCCCACAGGACACTTGTTTATACTGACACATGTCCCTGTGGCTCTTCCTAAGCTGTCGGCAGTTTATTCCTACCAAGATAGGCGCTCTCAAGAAGAGCATCGATGGGAAAGAAGGTAAGTTCAAGGGTGTTGATGAGGTGAGACACAGAGGAGACAACTCAACAAACACATGAAACAATAGAAATGCTTCATTACCTATATACCCCACCTCAATGTAGTCAAGGATGCTTCAACAGCAGGTGAGAGCAAAAGAGAGGGACCCATGGGCTGAAGAGCGCACTGAGCAGGGTCCAGGTCATTAGTGAAGAATCTTTCTTTCTTTCTTTCTTTCTTTCTTTCTTTCTTTCTTTCTTTCTTTCTTTCTTTCTTTCTTTCTTTCTTTCTTTCTTTCTTTCTTTTTGCTTTTTTGACAGGCAGAGTGGACAGTGAGAGAAGAGACAGAGAGAAAAGTCTTTCTATACTGTTGGTTCACCCTCCAATGGCCGCCATGGCCGGCGCGCCGCAGCCGGTGCACTGCACTGATCTGAAGGCAGGAGCCAGGTGCTTCTCCTCGTCTCCCATGCGAGTGCAGGGCTCAAGCACTTGGGTCATCCTCCACTGCACTCCCGGGCCACAGCAGAGAGCTGGCCTGGAAAAGGGGCAACAGGGACAGAATCCGGCACCCCGAACGGGACCAGAACACGGTGTGCCGGCGCCGCAAAGTGGAGGATTAGCCTAGTGAGCCATGGCGCCGGCCTGAAGAATGTTTCTAACAGAGAGTTCCAATTGGTGGGTTTAGAGCAAGCAGGCAGGAGATCCAAGAAGTCACACTGTGACTGACAGGTGTTCACTGCAGCTTATAAACATAGCCTATGGGAATTGTGGCAATCAGCCAAGCAAACCAAGTAGGCTAGGTGTCCCATAGAAAAGTGGTCATTAGCAAGCAGCTGTTTAAGGCAAATCTCTGCTTTGGCCACATTGGAGCAGTGGGTGGGGGTAGAGAACAGGGAACCCTCTCAAAGGTTACGAGGCTCTACTTCTGGTATGGGAAAATCCAATTTGTATTCATAATGGATATTGAGGCAATGTAAAATTATAAAAATTCACTACAAATGCCTTCCAAAATTGCTCCAATGTTCTTGAATGTTATGTGTTTTGTCATTTGTGTTTCTGTTTGCATTTCAGTTTCTGAAGTCTGTCTTGTCACGTATTCAACCTCATGGATTCTTTCCTTGGCTAAGCCTAGTCTACTAATTGGTCCATCAAAGGCATTCTTCATTTCTGTTACAAATGGTTTTGATTTCAAGCATTTGGTTTTGATTTTTTTCTCTCTGAGAGCCTCCGTTCTCTGCTGACCCTGCCCATCTTATCTTGCGTGCTCTCTGCTTTTGCCATTAGGTCATTTATCATAACCATCATGCATATTCAATTTCCCTTTCTTCTAATTCTAAAATCAGTGCCATATCTCATTCTGGTTCTAATGATTGCTTTGTCTTTTCAGATTGGTTTATCTTGCCTTTTGGTGTGCCTTATAATTTTTCTGTTGAAAGCTGGACATGTTGTAACTAGTTATAGGAAGTGAAGTAAATAGGCCTCTGGTTGATTAAGGGTTTATGTTCACCTGACTGGGATGAGTTTTGTTAAATGGTTTCTGTAACTACATGTGTCAGAGGCTTCTGATTTCTCTGGTGTCCTGGTTTTGGCTCCATCACCCCCAGCTTTAGCTTCCCTAAGTATTTCTTCTCAAAAAAAAATCTCTTACAGTTTTAAAAAAAATTGTAATTCACCATTATTCTACTGGAAACCTGTTGGCATGTTAGTAAGGTGTGGGGTTGGAGGGCTTCTGTAATATTCCAATTAAGTATCAGTTTGTTAGTGATTATGTGTCTTTGGTTTGTGATTTTTCACAAACGTCACTTGTATATCTCCCAACCTCACTCCTTAGGTCAAGCAAAATGACCAGAGGGCGTTGGAGTAGGAGGAGTCCTTCCCAACAGCTACTGGACCATGCTCTGATGCTAGATTTTGCTTGTTTGCTTTTTCGAGTGGAGATGGCTCTGCATGCATATCACAAGAATGATTCTTCCCATCATCTGCCAGACTCACCGGGGGGATTTTTCTCTGTCTTCACTTTGAAACCCTGATGGAGCCTGGAGGTAAAGCCAGTGTGAGTCTAGCAGTTTCCCAGCCTCAAGCTACTGCACTTTCAGCCTCAGAAGCTCATCATACTCTTCTCTCACCACGTTAGGATCATTGTCATGAATCCCTCACCCTGTGGTATTAATATTTCTGTTTTCAAGAAGCAGTAGTACATATGTGCATGTATGCAATGTCTGCATTTGAAGTCAATGTAGTTAAATGTTTAAAAAAATTAAATTTAAGAAAATTTCATCAAAATTGCCATTGAAGTGTTCTTACCAGTTTGGGCACCAGAGGTTTCTCTTCTAGCTATATAAATCTTGTCTGTGAGTTTCTGAATGTGTCTGTCTTCTAGACTCCAGGGAGGCAATTTGCTCTGCTGACTCAGTTCACTGATGGATTCAAGGTACATCACTGATTTTTCATTTGCTGATTTTATTCTTCTTCCAAGTGCAAGACTTGGGTTTCTGAGGATTTGACATGTTGGATTTGAAACCAAAAGTTCAACCTTCATCTTACATCTTTATTTGACATATCTTTCCCCTCATGCTAATGCTTTTAGTTTTTCTATATCTCCTTGCTCTTAGTGTCCTCCATATTCAATGTATTGCTGGATCTTGTCTATTTGAATCCAATCTAATAGTTTTTATTTTGATCTATAGATTTAAATGATTTTTCTTTAATATATTTGCTGTTAAAATATGTTTTTAGGGGCTGGCACTGTGGTGCAGCAGGTTAAAGCCCTGGCCTGAAGTGCCAGCATCCAATATGGGCACTGGTTCTAGTGCTGGCATCTCCTCTTCCAATCCATCTCCCTACTACGGCCTGAGAAAGCAGTAGAAGATGGCCCAAGTCCTTGGGCCCCTGTACCCACGTGGGAATCCCCGGAAGAAGCTCCTGGCTTCAGATAGGCTCAGCTCCAGCTGTTGCATCCATCTGGGGAGTGAACCAGTGGATGGAAGACCTCTTTCTCTGTCTCTTCCTCTCTCTGTAATTCTATCTTTCATATAAATAAAATGAATTTTTAAAAATATGTTTTTAACAGCAAATATTGTCATATTGTCTTATTTTGCTTACTTTTAAGGTTATCTTACTTTTTTATGTTTGAAAAAAAATTTTTTCCCTTTCTGCCTTAGAGCGCACCTGTTGTATTTTCTTATGACTCCAAAGTTACATTTTCAGGTTTTCAATATGGCTAAATGGAGATATGTAACATTTACCTCCTTTTACACATAAAAGAACCCTCCCAAATATATAAATATGTACATTTTGAAGGGAACATCTTAAACTCCATAAGGGAATAGCAGGAACTTAGTATGATACAGAGATGTGGGATGGCAGCACAGAGAGGAAAAAAGCCAACTGGTAACTAGGACCCTAGCTTTACTGCTGGGTAGGTATGGCCATTGCAGGGGAAGGGTAAACTGGAGATCCTCAGCATAGCCCATCTGCACAAACACCTGTCACCGGCAACACAAGCTACCGGAGGAATCCACAGCAGTCACAGAATGGGAGTCCAATAAATAGAGGTAATGGGAGAACTTACATCACTTTGATTCAGAGAAGCAACTCACATTGTATTCCCTGCAACCTTCAGAGCACAGGCTGTGACAGTGTGGTTCTATCTTGAGGAAGGAGTCACTGTCCATACTGCCCCATGGGAGAGGAGCCCTTGCATATCCCCATTTCTGGGGACTCACAGACATTCCACCACATTAACAAAGAAGTCTGCAGCCTCATAATCCCATCTAGATCCAACAGACCAATGGCGATCCTAGCACTATGCCCCTGAAGTGCTCTGCATTACAAGAGAGAGATGGAACAAAAGAGCAGGGGAACCCTTACCCCAGGACCCTAAATATGGGAGGAAGCTTCCCCTTAGTCTTGGGGCCTGACCTTTTCCACTCCACTAGCCCTTCTACCTGGAACATCTCTTGGTGCCACTGGGATCTTCTCATACTGGAACTCTCAGCTAGGACTCCTGCAGCCCCTGAATGGTCTTCCTTCACTGCCCAAAAACTGTGCTCCTGCTTGGATCTATTCACGTATCCTGCCCACTCTCATGACCCCTCTCATGGGCAGCAATGGTGGGTCTCCACACCCACCAACTCAACAGTCACAGTCTCGTCAGCCCCCAAGACCAGTGCTGCTCCTCTGAATCTGGTTCCTCCCTTGAGCTGTGGCTGGGGGATTGTGTGTTAGGGATTGTTAGGAATCCAAGCAACCCTTGCTGGACCCAGAAGTGCCCACAGCAATGTAAAAGCAACTGTCAGACAGTCTACGCTGTGTCATCTTCACTCACTTGGCAATGAGGGGTGAGCCATCCCTAAGGAAGGGAAGTGCAGCCTATAGACTCTTCTATGTGCACAGCACAAATTGTGAAGTGAGCAGGGCTATGGCTGGTGGGTATTGTTCATGCCTGTGATCTAGAGACTTTACCAGAGAGGAAAATTCACAAACCCCACTGGAATCGAGTCTGGTTGAGAGGACAGGACTGTATCTAGAGGGCTGGAACACATGTAGACAGTGGCCTTGGGAGCACCTCAGTCCCCCTGCAGTCAGGATGGGCTAGAAGCATAGTGGCTCCACTTTTACTCCTTGACCCTGAGAGCCCTGGGTGTTAAGACTGAGAAGAAAACAGTGATTGCATGAGAGGTGACAGGTTGTAGCTAGGTTCTGGGCAACCACAGAGTGCTATGGCACAGCAGATGGAATGGTGCTCACAGGAGGGGTTGCACAAATCATATATGCAGTTCATATATGGTGTGGATGAGTGTTCAACATACTGGGGGCTAACACCTGGACGATCCTCAGTTAGGAGAAGAAGGAGTGGTCACATCAACAGAGGTGACCATTCCTCTCCATCCAGTTAACCAGAGGAAAGGTGCCTAACTTGGGTATAACCCTGGATACTCACCCCATCCTGTAACTCTGACCAGAATTCCCTGTCCAGACCCATCACACATCCCATGGTAATCATTGAAAACACAGACATTCCACTAAGCCACAGAGGCATACTCAAAAATAAAAAGCCATCAGAGGAAAAAAGATTCTACAAATGCCTAAAAGTAAATGCAAAAATTGAAGAAACAAGAATAAGGAAGACATCATGTCATCTGCAAAGGAGTACAACAACATTTCAATGTTAAAATGTGAAGATGAAGAGATTGAAGAGATGCCAGAAATAGAATTCAAAAAATTAATCCTAGGATTATTCAAAAGTAATCAGAAGAAATTCCATGAGCTAAAGAAAACCATACATGATATGAATGAAAATTATGCTAATGAAATTAAGATTTTAAAGAGAAATCAAAATGAAATACTAGAAATAAAGAAGTTAATAGATCAAACAAAAAATGCAGTGGAAAGCCTTAACAACAGAGTTGTTGAGGGAGAAGAAAGAATAGCTGAGCTAGAAGACAAATTACTGGAAATTGTACAGTCACATCAAAAACAAGAAGAAATCAGAAACTTAAAAGAAGTGTTGGAGACATATGGGTTACTATCAAATAACCCAATATAGACGTCTTAGGAGTGCCTTAAGGAGTGGAAAAAGAGAAGTAATAGTGAAATAATTACAGAAAACTCCCCTAACTTGGAGAAAGAAAGGAATGTCCAAGTACAGGAAACACACAAAACTCATAACAGATATGACCAGAAAGATATTCGCCATGACACATTGTAGTCAAACTTTCCATAGTAAAGCGTAAAGAAAAGATTCTAAAATGTGCACAAGAGAATCACCAGATTTCCTTCAAAGGATCTCCATTTAGACTTACAGCTGATTTCTCACCAGAAACCCTATAAGCTAGAAGACAATGGCATGATAGAATCCAAATCTTAAGAGAATCGAATTTTCAACCCAGAATATCATGCATTTCAAAGCTCTCATTTATGAATGAAGGTGAAATAAAGACCTTCCATAACAAACAGAAACTGAAAGAATTTGTCACAATGCATCTAGCTTTACAAAAGATGCTAAAGGATGTGCTATACACAGAAACACACACACAAAAAAATCCCACCATCATGAAAGAATGTGAAGACGGAAAATTCTCCAGTAAAAGTACAAAAGAAATCCAATGTAAACAATAGTTATATTCATCGAAAAATGGCAGGGCCAAATATTTACTTATCAATAGTTACCTTGAATGTAAATGGCCTCAACTCTCTAGTTGATAGATACAGATTAAGAAACAAGACCCATCTATTTGCTGCCTATAAGAAACACACCTCCCCAACAAAAATACATGGAGACTGAAAGTGAAAGGCCAGAAAAAGTTATTTCATGCAAATAAAAAAAGGGGAGCGGCAGGTGTAGCCATCCTAATATCAGATAAAATAGACTTTTTTTAAATAAAAGATTTATTTATTTATTTGAAAGTCAGAGTTACACAGAGAGAAGAGGGAAAGAGGTCTTTCACCTGATGGTTCACTCCCCAGTTGGCTACAATGGCAGGAGCTGTGCTGATCTGAAGCCAGCAGCCAGGAGTTTCCTCCAGGTCTCCCACATGTGTGCAGAGGCCCAAGGACTTGGGCCATCCTCCACTGCTTTCCCAGGCCATAGCAGAGAGCTGGATCACAAGTGGAGCAGCCGACCCAAACTGAAGCCCACATGGGATGCCGGTGCCCCAGGCCAGGGTGTCAACTCACTGTGCCACAGTGTCGGCACCAGACAAAACATCCTTTAACACAAAAACTGTTTAAAAGACATGGAAGGGCACTGGTAATGATTAAGGGATCAATCCAACAGTAAGACATGACTATAATGAATGTACAGGAAGAGGGAGGAGGAAGAAAGGCAGGGGTATGGGTGGGAGAGAGTTAGGACATGCAGTGAAAAAAAAAGGATAGAACTGAGCAAAGTGGAAGCAAGAAGCACATCAAGGGGCATAAGTATTGCAAAGTGTAATGGGAATATAAATTGCTTTTCTTAACAAGATTGTCATGGGGGCAAATATACATTTAATTATTTTTGGATTGTGTTACTGAGAATGCCACTCTGAAGTCACAAATTCTCATTTAATGCCCCTCAGGCATACAGTTGTTCAACAGGGTTGAAACACATGAATCTAGTAGAGATCCAAGATGGCTGGAAAGGGAAAAAGATGCTGGTTCTAACCACAGGAAGACAACAGGAGAAAAGGGGAGGAACTGCACTCCAGGTAGACAGTGGAGAGAAATCTGCAGTGGAAACTCTTCCAAAAGAAGAGAGACACCATGGAGCACCAGGGACAGAATAATTATGCAGCGGTGAGCAGAACAGCTCCAGTGATTCCTGCAGCTGATGGCTGGAGGTGACACCATCTTCTTGGAACAAGGCACCCAGCAACCAGCAGGGAGGAAATACCATCTTCATAACATGAGTAGAGGCTGGTGTGGCCCATGTGCAACTGGGAGATTTTATCATAGGGATAAATTTGAGGTTTCCAATGCCTGAGTCTGTCCTAGGGGGTAGGTATGGGGCAAGGTGCCCATTTAGGCCTATGAAGCACATCCCTACCACCATTTAATCAAGGTGCCTGGACTTTGACATGCCAAGGTGGAGCACTGACCAACCTCTATCGATTAGGCTGACTGTGGAAATTCTGTGACTGCAATAGGGCATGAAAAAGGGTGTGGCTGGATCTTTGGGTAATCACTGTCTGGCGTCAGAGGCTTAGAGTTCTGAGCCAACACTGAGGAGTGCAAAGATCCTTTGTGTGGTCTGTGTGCCTGTGTGGGAGGTGCCTAGGCACTGTGGACTCACACTAGGTAGTTAGTTTACCTTAGCAGAGAGGTTCTAATGCTGTGATCTTGCCAGCCAATATGATCATACCCTCCCCCCGCTGATAATAATCTTGGGTGTCACCCTGGACTCTTGCCTCATGCTTGAGCACTGGCCCTAGCCAGAGTCCAGAGTCCCCTGGCCACATTCAGCATATGTCTCTGGATATCTTCTGAAGGAGTAGATACTCTACTAAACCAAACAGGCATATTTGAAAGATAAAAGCCATCAAAGGAGCAACCAACAAGTGTTTCCACAAATGCATAAAATTAATGTAGAAATATAAGAAACATGAACAAGGAAAACAATAAAACTCTCCCTCCCAATTCCACAAAAATATACTAATGTAAAGACAAACAGATCGGTGAAATTCCTGATAACAGAATACAAAATATGCTTATTGGAATCAAGCACATAGAAACCAAAGAAAGGTATTAAACATCACAGAAACATGTAAAAGTATAAAACCTGCTAGAAAAACAACAAAGTGAATTCAAAATATGCACAAGGAAAATAAAACATTATAGAATTTAGGTATTACCTATCAATAATACTCTTGGGGATGGGCATTTCACCAATAGTTTAGATATTGGTTAGGATGCTAGCATTCCATATCTGAGTGACAGGGTTCGATACCTGACTCCAGATCTTGACTCCAGCTCTCTGCCAAGTCAGACCATAGTAGGTCAGAATAATGGCTCAATGACTGGGCTCCTGCCATCCATGTGGGTGACATGGCTATTGTAGGCATTTGCGGAAATGAACCAGTGAATAGGAGTTCTCTCTATATATCTGTCTCTCTCTACCTCTCAAATAACTAATAACTATTAAATAATAACCTTGAATGCAAATGATGTATATTTCCTGATTAAAAGATACATACTAACTGAAATGATAAAAAAGACAACAATTGGCTGTTTAAAATAAACTTATATCACAATTTAAGAGATACACAGACTGAAAATGAAAGGCTATACAGAGATATTTCAAGCAAACAGAAACCAAAAGCAAGGGGAAAAGCTATATTTGTATCAGACAAAATAAATTTTAAGGAAAAATCATAAAAAGAGGCAAGTTCAGTATATAATAATGAAGTGATTAATTCAACATCATGATATAATGATATGAATATATATGCCTCTAAAACCGAAACATCCAATTTTATAACACAAATATTACTAGATCTAAAAGGATAGATAGTATCCAATACAATGTTAGTAGGGCACCTCAACACCACACCCTCATCACTGGACAGAACATCCAGACATAAAATTAACAAAGAAACATCGTAGTTAATGAATAAGGTAGAGAAAATGGACCTAATAGATATTTAGGAACATTTGGTTCAGCAATTGTAAAATTCACCTTCATTTTTTCAGCACATTAAGCATTCACTAGAGTAGGACAGGTTGAGCCACAAAAGTCTCAACCAGTTAAAAGCAATTGAAATGCTCTCATTTACTTTCTTTGATCACAATGAAAAAAGACTAGAAAACAAAAAAGACTTTAGGAATTACCTAACCACATGGATACTGAATAACATACTTCTGAATGAACAATGGCCTTTGGAGAAATAGAAAGTTTAATTGAAACATTTTATTAATCAAACAAAAATGGAAACACTACATACTCAAACAATTGGGATATAGCAAAGCTGTACTAACAGGGAAGTTTATAGCAATAAATGCTTACATCAAAAAAGGAAGAAAGTTCCCAAGTAAATAGTCAAACAAAGAATCTCAAAGAACTGAAAAAGGAAAATGAACCCAACACTGATCAGAGAAGAAGGAAACATAATATTGACTATGAAAACATTTAAAAAGTTAATGAAATGAAGATGAAGAGTTGGTTTAACAAAACTGAGAAAATCTCTAGCTAGACTAAGGAAGAACAAAGAAGACTCAAATAAAATGAGATGCCAAAAGAGACATTAAAACTGATACCACAGAAATACAAAGGATCATAATAAACTACTATGAAGAATACACGAACAAGTTGGAGAACCAAAAGAAATGCAGAAAACCCTGGTCACATACAGTTTACCCAGACTGAACCATGAAGACATGGAAGCCTGAACAGACCAATACCAAGTAACAAAAGAATCAATAATAAAAACGTCGCTCAGCCAAGAAAACTCCAGGACTGCATGACTTCCCCGCTAGGTCTGACTGAACTGTTTAGGAAGCACTATCACTAATTCTTCTGAAACTATTCTAAAAAATTGAAAGGCAAGGAATCCTATCAAACTCATTTTATGAGGCCAGCATTACCCTGATACCAAAACCAGATAAAGACAGAGAAAAAAGAAATGAAAACTCTAGATCAATCTCCCTGATGAACATGAATGCAAAAAAAAATTCTAAAAAAATACTAGCAAGTAGAATCCAATAGCACAATAGAAAGATTGCTTACCATAATCAAACAGAGTTTGTCTCAGGAATGTAAGCATGATTCAACATACACAAATTTATAAATGAATGAGAGATAACAATCACATGATCATCTTAATACATGTAGATAAAACATTCAATGAAATTAAATAACCATTCTTAATTAAAAGCCTAAACAAATGAAGTATAGAAAGTTTGTGCTGCAACATAATAAAGATTGTATGTGACAAACGCATAATAAACCTCATACTGAATGGGAAAAAGCTACAAGTATTTCATCCAAGATCTGGAACTAGGCAAGACTGCCTGCTTTCACTATCCTTACTCAATATTGTATTGGAAGTCTTAGCCAGAGCAATTAGGTATAACATAAAAATGAAAGGTTAAAAAATAGGAAAGGAAGAAATCAAATTATCCCTCTTTGTAGATTACAGGATTCTGTATGCAGAAAAACCCAAACTATGCCAAAAGACTATTAGATCTGGTAAAGAAATTCAGCAATTGTAATATACAAAACAACATACAAAAATCAGTAGCATTTTATACCCCAATACAAAACTCACTGAAAAAGAAATTGTGAAAGCACCCCCATTGACAATCATTAAAAAAAAAAACAACCTAGGAATATATTTCATTAAGATTGTGATAGACCTCTATTGTGAACATTATAAAACATTGCTGAAAGAAATTTAAGACACACAAAAAATTGACAGTCTATCCATATTACAGATTGAAATAATAATCAATATTGATAAAATATCCATACAACCAAAATGATGTACAGATTCATCACACACCCCATCAAAATATCAAGTACATTTTTTTCACAGAACAAGAACAAACAGTCTTAAAGTTCATAAGGAAGGGTAAAAGTCCCTGAAAAGCCAAAACAATCAAAGAAAAAGAAGAAAAGCTTGAATTATCACAATAGTGGATTTCAGCAAATACAATAGAGCTATGTATGTCGTGGAAAAACAGACACACAGACCATTGGAAGAGACTCCAGAATGAATCCCCATACCTAAAGTCAACTTACCCTCCACAAAAGCACTGAAGGCATGCCCTAGAAACAGGCTAGCCTCTTTAGTAAATGGAGATGGGAAAGCTGGATTCCTATATGGTGAAGACCAAATCCTGATCCCCTACATCTTATACTATAGAAAATTTCCTCAAAATGATTGAAAGACCTAAATATAAGACCTGAAATTATAAAATTGCAAGAAAAAAACTCCAGGGAAAATACTTCAAGGCATCAGTATAGACAATGTTTTTTGAGTAAGACACCAAAAGCACACACAACAAAAGCAAAGCTAGACACATAGGATTATATCAAACTAACAAACTTCTTCACATAAAAAGTGAAGAGACAACAAATGGAATGGGAGTAAGTATTTGCCCACTATTCAAATGTCAAAGTGTTAATAGGGAATTAAACAATAAAAATACAAAGCATTCAGTTAAGAAATGGGCAAAAGATCTCAACAGTTACTTCTCAAAAGAAATACAAATGACTAAGAAACATATGAAAAAATGCCCAACATCAACAATCATCAAAGAAATGCAAATCAGAACGATAGTAGGTATCTCATCTCACTCCAGTTAGAATGACCATTATCAAAAAGACAAAAAATATCAAATGCATGCGAGAATGTTTAGAAAAGAGAAGCCTTATGTTCTGTTGATGAGAATGCAAATTAGTACAGCCATCATGGAAACAGTATGGTGCTTCCTCAAAAAACTGAAAATAGAACTGCCATATGAGCCAGTAATCCCACTTCTGGGTATATATTTGAAGGAAATGAAGTCAGCATATGAAAGGGACACTTGTACTCCTATTTCATTGCAGCACTAGTCACAATAGCCAGAATATAGTACTGACCTATGTTTCATTGATGGGTGAATGTTTGAAGAAATTAAAATATATATACATAGTGTAATATTATTCAGCCATAAAAGAGAATGAAATCCTCACATTTGCAACAAAATGGATAGATCTGGAGGTCATTATGTTAAAGGAAATAAGCCTGATACAGAAAGGCAAATACTACGTGTGCTTTCTGATATTTGGAAGTTTTGCAAAAAGGTCAGCTGGAACTTAGAGTAGTGGTTGCTGCAGGCTGGGAAGGGTGGGAAGAGAGGGAGTAGAGAGGTTGGATAAGGAGTAACAAAGCTCAGATAGAAGTAATAAGTTCCAGTGTTCCACAGCAAGCCGGGGTAACTGTAGATCACAATAATGTATTATATGCTATCTAAAGAATCAAAAAGAATAAACTGTGGTTCCAAAAATGAAGGAATGGTGGGGTGGTGGGGATGCCAATTGCCTTATTTGATCAGCACACACTGAATCTATCTTTGAGATACTGCATTGTGCCCCATAAAAGTGTAAAAATATTACATGTTAACCTAAAAATTTTTAAAATACAATAGAGATGGCCGGCGCCGTGGCTCAACAGGCTAATCCTCCGCCTTGCGGCGCCGGCACACCGGGGTCTAGTCCTGGTTGGGGCGCCGGATTCTGTCCCGGTTGCCCCTCTTCCAGGCCAGCCCTCTGCTGTGGCCCAGGAGTGCAGTGGAGGATGGCCCAGGTGCTTGGGCCCTGCACCCCATGGGGAGACCAGGAAAAGCACCTGGCTCCTGGCTCCTGCCATCGGATGAGCGCGGTGCACCGGTCGCAGCGCGCCGGCCGCGGCGGCCATTGGAGGGTGAACCAACGGCAAAAGGAAGACCTTTCTCTCTGTCTCTCTCTCTCACTGTCCACTCTGCCTGTCAAAAAAAAAAAAAAACAATAGAGAAAAAAAGTTCTACTTCAATTTTTATTCTTCCGGAATTTATACTAGCCTATTAGGGCTTATATCTAAAATCATTTTTTCTTATTCATTTTTGTTTACGTATCCTAGCTTCTTTCTGAAAGTACTAAATGTGTACTTTTTCACGTCTTCAACCTCTTCTGGTTTATCATCGCCCCCCCACCCCACCCCAGCTGCTCCATATGCTATGTTGGTGTGTCCCTGGGATTAATTTCAGGCTTGAGTGTCACTAATCTTGCTGGATGCCTTTTTATCAGGTCCTGAAATATTTGCTCTAACATTTTGTGATTTAAAACTCCCATTTCCACACTACGCATCACTTGATAGAGACCAAAAGAATGCACTTTATATATTTTGAATTAGTGTTGTATACTTTTTGTGCAGGAAATAACCTTAGAGATTATTTAGTTTAGTGGTCATCTCTATTCAGTATGGATTCTTTCTCTGTGGCTCTCCAAACAGATTATTCACATCATGGCCATGATACAAAAAAACAATCAAGTTCATTACCAAGCTTACCTTCGTTATTCTCTACTTTCATCACACCTACCTCCAAATGAACCTCCAGAAAAATTCAGATAAAAAGCAAATATCATTTCAACATAATAAGTATACTTGATTTAATTTGATTCCAAATGGTTCAGAAAAATTAATATAGAACTGAGGATAACATAGGTCCAGGTTATATGGAGTGTGAGAAGCAAGAAATAAACCTGTTTCCAGGTCATATAGACTTTCAGATGCAGAGTCTGTACTAAATACTGAGTTTCAGCGCCTTGTCCTTAGAATCATAGTAGCTCCTAGTCAGATTCTATTTTATGTGGCGGCATACAAGGAAATAGTTACATTTGAGTATGTGAGAATTCTATATTACAATATAATGCTGTGTTATAAGGAGAAAGTAATTTTCATTATAAGCTTTCTCTTTCAGTGATTCAAAGCCTTCTGGAATAATCTCTTCCAGTTTTAAATTGTCCATTATTGAAAAAAGCATGATCAAAATCTAGAGGTAATTCTACTTTGAAAAATTTGGGCAGGCTCTTTTCAGATACATCAGGTTAGTGGAAAGTTAAAGAAAAGAATTAGTAGAAAACTCATAGGTTTCTCTTTAGCTTTCATTTTGCTCTCAATTTTCTGAGTTGCTAAATTAATTTTGTTGAAATTCAAATAATCATTTTATTGGAAAAATTATAAGATAGTTGAACTATTAAAACATTTTGGCATGTTAACTTTTTATTTGCTAATTGAAAACATTGGTGGCCATCATTAACCCTTCTTTTTATTCTTCTGGGAAGCACCATTTTTTTCTTGTAAAGCCATCCCAAATACATATAGTAACACAACCATGCACATGGAGAATTTTTATTAATAAAAAGTTCAAATTTATATTTCAGTGGAGCATTTGACCACTATAAATTCAGGAGCTTCCAAGTTTAAGACTTTGTGTGAAATAAAACATAAGTTAAATATTTCTAACTAGTTCTTGCTGAATATTCAGTTAGACATTTTTGGTTAAAAGGACTAGAGAGCCACTCTAACCATCCGAGCAATGGGAGCAATCCTAGATGTAGGCGATCTGGAACCAGAAGAGGAAACACAGTGAGAAGGACAAATCCTGAACTTTCTTGACCTTGCTCAGGGAGTCTCACTTCTTTCTGAATGTTGTTTTGTATCCTTTTCCATTCTAAATAAAGATGTTTCTCTTTATTTAAAGCTTCTGTTTACTCCTGACTTCAACTTCTACAAGGTTGTTGCGGTTTCTCTGTCCTTTCTATATGTCATGACTATTCATCTTGTAGCTACTCATCTTATGAGTTCAGCTTACCCTTATGTTACAGAAAACATCCACCCACAGGTTGTAATAATGCTCACCTTGATGCACCTGGTTTCAGTGAGGTCATGTGACAGAAGCTATGGCAACAAGGGATATAAGGCAGGATTTGCTGCATACCTTATGTCTTCAGCACAAATACGCACTTCAGATATTTACATATTTACTTAGGGATGTCAAATGGAAACACATACATTATTACTTTCCAAAGATGTTTATTATGAATATCTTGCCTGGATATTATTACAATATTTTCATGTAATCCAGACAATTGCATGGATCTCAACATATGCAGTTGCTACACATCACCACACCCAAGGAGTTTTCATTTACAGCTTTAATGCAGGGTGGAGTGGGGAAGAATCTATGATACAAAAAATAAACAAATAAAAAAGGAGCAACAAGGAACTTTGGTTATCTACTGCTTGTTCTGTTTGATTGATGTGTGTATACCAATAGAGAAATATCTTTTATCTTATAGATGATCTTTGAAGGCAGGGTTTCCTCCACTGACTGTTCCTATTTTTTGGAGATTTTCATTGCACTTCCCTGCTCTGAGCTAATTATTTTCAAGTGACTGGATTTGAATCCCTAGGAAAAGGCAGCCTGAACACTGAACCTGTCCCTGGTGCAGTTGTAATCTTTCACTGGAACTCATGGATCTGTCGTCATAACTAGGCGCTATAGGGAAAGAATGAAGGGAGAGAAATGGCTCTGCCCCTGACACTGGGTGCTTCTAAGGGCACAGAGCTGCAGAAGAGAGTGACAGGTGGAAGTATACTTATAAGAGGCCTAAGTTTGTCTGCAATACAAATGTTCCAGTGATAGAGCAGTGGAGGTCAGGGACCCAAGCTATCAGGTCTAAATTCTTCCTACTTTAAAGGCCTTGGGCTGCCTGATTCACCAAGTGGTTCATATGCAAACCATTACACTACAGTTTGATAAAAATCCAGTACAATGTTAATTTTGTGTTGATGTGAATTCACCTCATATTTGGGAATCTTTTTCAACAAAAGAGGCTCTAAATCCAGCACACTTTTCTACAAGGAAGGTTGACTGTGCTATAATGAGAAAAACTCTTGAACAGGCATCAAAGAATCAGCACCTGGATTTGTTCTGATGAACTGTTTGACTTTGGACCTTTATAGGACTGGGTTCTTAATCTGAAAAATGCAGGTGTCTATTTTTCTGTATCAATGGAGCAAAAATGAAATTATAAGTAAAAACATGCTACAAACAAAATTTAAAGTTTGTTTGGCGTGACCATTAAGTACTCTTTTCATTCCCTGGGACAAAGAAAGTGTTTTGGAAATGATTAGTCTATCTCTTGGGCTCTGCTGCCAGAGATTTTCATTCACAAATGTGGGACAGTGTCCAGCAATCTGAATTTCAAACATTCCCATCCCCAGTAAGGGATGCTGATGTAGGCCTTGATGATTTAATCTCTTCTAAGAGTCATTCAGTCTGTTACTTTAGTGTGTGAAATTCCTTTGTGTTCATTTGCAAACATGAAGTTTAAAATATCATTGTACTTCAAAAGTTTTTTTTTTTTTTGGTGAGGATGAGATAATGTGTACAAAATTATGACTTTTAAAATGACATCTGTTGAAAGATGATCTAAATACTTGACAGACTATAGAATACTACACAATTCTATAAATAACTTCATGTTAAAATACAGTACTGATAGTGTAAAGACATCTTTAACTCCCAAATTTCAATGTTAAGATGTTTGAGAAAGAACACTCTTAGTTTGGATATTTTTCTTCTGTTAATAAGAAGAAAGAGGTAAATAAAGAATCTTGTTGATTACAATTATATGTTCACAATTCTTAAAAGAACAGTGCTTATTTTTACAAATGTTCTCTTTTTTATATAACAAGGGGATGAAGAGAAGATTTTTTTCCTATGAAATGTAATCTCATCCAATAACAGATTGAATTTGACAAGAAGTGGAGGAATTACTGTTAATTCTCATTGGATTTAAAGAACATTCTTTATTTTGGATGAAAGCCAGACTTGTACCCATATGAAGTTCAGTTCCTGAGTATGTTATGTTCAGTCTGATACTCCAAACACTTGCTTAATTCAAAAAACTCTGGAACTTTATTCTCTCAACTCTGAAATGAACAGTCAGACGATCTCTCATCTCTTATCCTAAATATCAGGTTTTGGTAGTTTATGAACTGTGCTATGAAAGGTATAGATGACCTCCCAACATCCATGTAGTAAGGAAGATGGTGAAACCATGACTTGATTCACATCATGATTAATTTATTTTTGTGGCACCCATATTTTCCAAGGAATCTGTAGGTGAATCATTGATATTGATTCACCTTCAATTGAAAGATACACTAAGCCATAAGTCCCAAATAAGACCACTCCCAAACTTACCGAAAACTAGAATTGTCATGGTTAGCCAGATTTGGAACCCATTTAAGAAGAAAAAAGTTTGTTGAAAAAATTCCTTTTCCTAATGAGATGCCATTAATTCTACTTTGTCTATCACTCTCAAATATTGCTATGTACAATGAGGTTTTATACAAGGTCTCTTCAAAAGAGTTCATGGAAAAGGCATATTCTGAACAAAACTATGCAAGGATTTCAGGAAATTATTAATAAAATAAACTTATCTTGAAATTCCATTTTCCCATAAACTTCTCAAAGTTTTTTTCATATGTACTAAATCCATTGTGTGTGTGTGTTTTGTCAGCAGCAAATCCATTGATTTTAATAGTTCTATTAACTATCCACATGTCGTTTTTAGAAAACAAAATATAGTCAACATTGAGGCATAGCAGATAAAGCCAATGCCTGCAAGGTGGGCATCCATATGGGCACTGGTTCGTGTCCTGGCTACTTACATTTCCAGTCTAACTCTCTGCTAATGGCCTGGGAAAAGCATAAGAAAATGGTCTAAGTGTTTGGACCCTGCCAGCCATGAGGGTGACCTGGAAGAAGCTCTTGGTTTCAGCTTGGATCAGCACTGGTCATTGTAGCCATCTGGAGAGTGAGCAACTGTTCAAATAAATAACTACAACTGTTTTGAATAAATAAAAAGTTATTAAAACAAATATAAAGCAAAATATAATATTTCCATAATATAAATAATATATTACTTGTTGCTATAGAAATTTGAATTTTTATCAAACAATCATGCCAATTTTCTCTTTACAGTGAGAATTTCCTTTTGATTTAACTTTTACAAAATAAATGCTTTCTTATAATTTCAGTTATTGAGAATTTTATATTAAAGAGAAATATATAAATGAGTAAGTTCATCTTTTATCCCAAGATAGAAGCAAATGAAAATCCTTCCAGGATTTTGGCTAATATTCCTAAAATTCTTGAGCCTACACTGGCTTATACAAAAGTAAATATGCATTTTTATACAACTTCCCAATGATGCTACATGATGGGTACTGAGCAGTTCAATCATTTCACCTCAATTTTAGAATTTAAAAAAAATTTTTTTTGCAGAAGAGGGAAAGGGAAATAAAGTAGAAAATGTGGAGAATAAAAGGCTATTAAAGAATTGTAAATCAATAGCCTTCTCAGTGAATAATTTTTAAAATATTTGCCTGTGACTATCTTTTATGTTTCCTCCTACTGCCTGGTCATCTTTCTTGCACGTGTGTGTGTGTTTTTCTGACTAATTCCTAATTAAATTTTATTTTTTGGGACTGACACTGTGGTGCAGTGGGTTAACACTCTGGCCTGAAGCACCGGCATCCCATATGGGCACTGGTTCTAGTCCCGGCTGCTCTACTTCCAGTCCAGCTCTCTGCTATGGCCTGGGATAGCAGTGGAAGATGGCCCAAGTCCTTGGGTCCTTGCACCCATGTGGGAGACCCGGAAGAAGCTCCTGGCTCCTGTCATTGGATTGGCATAGCTCTGGCCGTTGCGGCCATCTGGGGAGTGAACCAGCAGATGGAAGGCTTCTCTTTCTCTACCTGTCTCTGTAACTCTGTCTTGCAAAAAAATAAAATAAATCTTTAAAAAAATAAAAAAATAAAAAATTATTTTTTGATTGACAGATCATCATCATATATATTTATGAGGTATAATGTGATGTTCAGATATACAATGTATACAATGTATCATGACTAAATAAAGCTAATTTACACATCTATCATTTCATTACTTATTTTTTTATGTGAAACATCTCAAATTTATTCTTTGTTACACACATTATTATTGACCATACTCATCAGGCTCTGCAATATATCTCAGAATCTACTTCTCTTTCCTATTTGAAATTGTGTACCCTTTGTTCCTAAACTCCCTATTGTCTCCCTCCCCACCCCACCACTAGCCTCTGATAACTGTTGTTCTGCTCTCTTCTTTCATGTGTTCAATTTTATTAGGTTCCAGTTAGAACACAAGTAAGATAATGTGGTTACTGCTCTTAGCATCATGTTCTCCAGCTTCATTCATCTTGTCAAAATTCTGTATATGCATATCACATTTTTCTTTATCCATTCACTGTTGATGGACACTTAGGCTGATTCTGTGTTTTGTCTGTTTTGAGTAACACAGCAAAGCAGAAGTATAGATATTCATTTGATTTCATCCCCCTGTGATATATTGCAGGAATAGTATTACTTCTCGTATTAATGTTAGTTCTATTTTTAGTGTTTTAAAGAAACTCCATACTGTTTTCCATAATGACTGTATTAATTTACATTCTTATGAACAAATGAATTGCCACTTCTCTGCATCTTCTCCAGCACTTATTTCTCATCTTTTAGGCAAAAGCTATTCTAATAGATTGAAGTGTTATCTCATTATGGTTTGATGGATTTCCCTAATGATTAGTGATGCTGAGAAAGAGAACTATAGACCAATATCCCTGATGATGTAAAAATTCTCAACAAAATACTAGCCCATAGAATCCAATAACACATCAGAAAGATTCACCTGGACCCTGTGGGATTTGTTCCTGGCATGTAGGGATGTTTCAACATCTGAAAATTAATAAATGTGATTAACCACATGAATAAGCTGAAGACTAAAACACAGATGATTATCTCAATATATGCAGAGAAAGCATTTGACAAAATTCAACACTGTTTCATGATGAAAACCTTAAGCAAATTGGGTATAGAAGGAACATTCTTCAACATAGTCAAAAAAATTTATAATAAACCCACAGGTAGCATCCTATTGAATGGGGAAAAGCTGGAAGCATTACCCTTAATATCCAGAAGCAAATAAGGGTGCCCACTCTCACCATTGTTATTCAGTATATTCCTGTAAGTTTTAGCCAGTGCCATTAGGCAAGAAAAATAAATCAAAGGGATTCAAATTAGGAAGAAGGAAGTCAAACTATCCATATTTGCAGATGACATGATTCTATATATAGGGGATGCAAAAGTTTCCACTAAGAGACTACTGAAACTCATAAAATAATTTGGTAAAGTGGCAGGATATAAAATTAACACACAAAAATCAATAGCCTTTGTAAACACAGAAAATGCCATAGCTGTGAAAGAACATTTAGGATCAATTCCATTCACAATAGCTAAAAAATTAAATACCTTGGAATAAATTTAACAAAGGATGTCAAAGATCTCTACAATGAAAATCACAAAACATTAAAGAAAGAAATTGAAGATATAAAAATGGAAAAATCTTCCACGATCATGGATTTGAAGAATGAGTATCATCAAAATATCCATATTACCAACAGCAATTTACAGATTCTAAGCTATTCGAGTCCAAATATGAACAAAATTCTTCTAAGATCCAGAAAAAATGATGTTAAAATTCATATAGAAATACTGGAGACTCTCAATAGCTAAAGCAATCTTATACAACAAAAACAAACATGGCAGCATCACAATACCAGATTTCAAGACATGCTACATGGCGGTTATAATCAAAACAGCCTGGCACTGGAACGAAAAGAGATGGATAGATCAATGGAATAGCACAGAAATACCAGAAATCAATTCAGATATCTACAACCAACTAATCTTTGATATAGGAGCTAAAATCAATCCTTGGAGCAAGGATTGTCTTTTCAATAAATGGTGTGGGAAAACTGGATCTCTGCCTGCAGAAGTATAAAACTAGACCCCTACCTTACACCTTATACAAAAATCCACTCAAATGGATCAAAGACCTAAATCTATGACCTGATATCATCAAATTACTAGAGAATATTGGGGAAACTATGCAGGACACCAGCATAGGCAAAGATTTCTTGGAAAAGGCCCTGAAAGCACAGGCAAGCAAAATTAAAATTGACAAATGAAGTTACATCAGATTGAGAAGCTTCTGGACTACAAAAGAAAGACATACCCAAGTGAAGAGGCAGAGGCAGTGTTAGAGTGGCAGAAAATATTTGCTAATGACACAACTAATAAAGGGTTAATATCTATATTTATAAAGTGTTCAAGAAACTCAACAACAACAAAACAAACAATCCAGTTAAGAAATGGCAAATTACTTGAACATGCATTTTTCAAGAGGAAATTCAAATGTCCAACAGACACTTGAAAAAATGCTCAGGAATACTAGGCATCAGAGAAATACAAATCAAAACCACAATGAAGTTCCACATCATGCCAGTTAGAATGGTTTTCATACAGAAATGAACAAACAACAAATGCTGGCAAGGATGTTTGGAAAAACATCCCCAAATCCATTGTTGGTGGGAATGTAAACTGGTGTAGCAACTGTGAAGAGAGCCTGGAGATACCTCAGAAATCTGAAAATAAACCTACCATATGACCCAGCCATCCCACTCCTAGGAACTTACTAAAACTAAAAGAAATCAGTATATGAGTGTTATCTGAAACCCCATGTTCATTTTAGCATAATTCACAATAGCTAAGATATGGAATGAACCCAGATATCCATTAACTGTTGACTGGATAAAGAAGTTCTGGTGTATATGCATTACAGAGTACTACTCAGCTGTTAAAATAAATGAAATCCTGTCTTTTGCGACAAAAGGGATGCAACTGAAAATCATTATGCTTAGTAAAATAAGCCAGTCCCCAAAAAACAGATATCATATGTTTTCCATGATCTGGGGTAACAAATAGAGTACCTAAAATTTAATGTATTGGAGTGAAATGGACACTGAGACTCAACGACTCTCCTTCTGTTGAGGACCAGCATTTTATTCTTCATACTATTTGTTGAACTCTTTACTTAGTGTATGGTTAACATTAAGATAATTACGTAAACTTAAAGTAGACCTTAGTAAAAATTAAGAGTAGGAATAGGAGAGGGAGGAGCATGTGTTGGAGCAAGGGCAGGAGAGTGGGTAGGGTAGGAAGTGTTACTATGTTCCTAAATCTGTATATATGAAATTTGTCTATCTTAAAAATGCATATATAAAAAAAACATTAAATCTTGTTTTTTATTACACCAAAAAAGAGTAATTCAGGTCCAAGTTTTTAAATTGATTTTCTGTCCAGGTGATCTGTACCTTTTTGAAAGTGGCATATTGAGATCCTCTACTTTAAAGTATGGCAGTCTACCTCAGCATTCAGATCACTTTATAGTTATTTTATAGATATAGTTCATCTGATACATATTTATAATAATTACAACTTTTTGGTGAATCAATCCATCTTCTCATATCCTTCATCTCTTTTGACTTAAAGACTATTTTGTCTGATATAAGTATAGTTATTTCTGTTCTCTTTTGGTTTGCATGAAATACATTTTCCCAAACCCATTACTTTCAGTGTATAAGAATTCCTCAAGGTAAAATTAATTTTTTGTAGACAGCAAATAGTTGAATCTTGTTATTTCCTTTCAGCCATCCCATATCGTTTTATTAGAGAATTTATTCTATTTACATTCAAGGTAATCATTAATAGGTAAAGACTTGTTACTGTCATTTTCTTATTTGTTTTCTAGTTGTTTGGTAGGTCTTTTTTTTTTTTCTTCCCTCTTGTTTTATTTTGTGATTTAATGGTTTTCTGTGGTGGCGTATTTTGTATCTTTTTGTTTCACATTTTGTGCAACAATAGATTTTTGCTTTGCTATTGGATGCTTGCCTAAAATTTCTTAACATTATAGTACTTTAAGCTTATGGCAACTTGCCTTGATAGCATACAAAACTCTAAACTCATTCCCTTCCTTTATTATTTTGATGTCATATGTTACCATTGTTTTTGTGATTCACATCTCTTAGCACCTTAGTTACAGTTGTTTTTTTTTACCAATTTTGTGTTTAAATTCTTCTAGTAGGAGTAAAATTCTAGTCCATCTTATCCTTATACTGTTGAAGAATTTTGAGTATGGCTATATATTACACCATTGTGTTTTTACTTTCATATGTTTCTTTTATTAAATAGAAGTTTTACATTTTAACATAATTAACTCTCTTTAGGAATCACTCTAAATCAGGCCTAGTGGTGACTAACTCTACTAGCTTTTGTTTGTGTGGGAGGTTGTTATTTATCCTCATTTTTGGAGGACAGCTTCACTGGATAGACTGCTCTTGGTTGGTAGGCTCCTTCCACTGAGCAATCTGAATATATGTCATCTCACTCTGCCTTGTATTACTGGAGTTCTGCTAAGAAACCTGCTGAAAGTTGCATTCGGGCTCTCTTGCATGGTATCTATCTCTTGCTACTTTCAATATTATTTTGTTCTTTATTTTTGATAACTTCATTACATTGCTTCTTAGTGAATTCTCTTTGTATTGCATTTGATTAGTGTTCTCTGAGATTCCTGTAGGCAGATGTTCTTGTCTTTTCCTTGATTTATGAGATTTCCAGCTATTATTTCCTTAAATATACTTTATAGCCCCTTTTCTCTGTCTTCTCCCTTAAGCGCTCCTATTATATAGTGTTCAGTTAACTTTTTGGTATCTCAGAACTTGAATGGGTCTTCTTCATTTTTTTCTTATTGCCCCTGTGATTGGATATCTTCAAAAGTCTTCAAATTCATTGATTCTTCTGCTTTTTTTGCCTTGAAATTTTCAGTACAGTTATTGTATTCTTTATCTCTAGGATGTATAAAAAAGTTCTTATTTTTTTAAAAAAAAATTAAGATGTTGGGGTGAGGAGAGGGAGACAGAGTGGGAAAGGGGAGGAGATGGGGGAGGGAAAACGAGAGAAGGAGAAGGGAGAGAGAGAGAGACAAGAAAGAGCAGGAGGAGGAGGGGAAGGGGTGAGGAAAAGGAGGAGAATTAGGAAAAGGAGAAGGAAAAGAGGAGGAGAAAGAGAGAGAGAGAGAGAGAGAGAGAGAGAGAGAGAGAGAGATGCTCCTATACACTGAATTATTTCCCAAATGTCCAAATGGCTGATCTAAGCCAAGCCAAAGTCTGGAGCCATGAATTCAGTCCAGTTTCCCATGTGGATGACAGGAACTCAAATACTTGAGCCATCACTGCTATCTTTTAGGGTACACATTAGCAAGAAGCTGGAGTCAGGAGCCAGAACTAAGACTGAAACCTTGGCACTCCTAAGTGTGACATAGGCACCTTAACTGCTAAAGTGCCCACTCCCAATTGTTTCTATTTTTTTAATCAAACTTGTTACCTTGTTCATTAATTGGTTTCCTAATTTGATTGATTTTTAATTTGTATTTTCTTATAGTTCCCTAAATTTCTTTTAGAGTCTTATACTGAATTCTTTGTCATAGTTCTCCATTTCTTCTGAGTCTATTACTATACCTTTATTAGCATATTTTAGTGGTGTTATATTTCCTTTAAAAAAAATCATCCTGTGGTCTTATATTGATATCTTCTCATTTGAGATGACAATGACCTTGCTTAGGCTTTGCAGATATTCTTTGTTGGTGGTAGATCTTTATTATTTATTCTAACCTTGGATTCTGGTATTTATTCTAACCTTGGATTCTGGATGGGTAGAAATCTCAGATAGCCAGAACTTGGTGTGTTCTCTACTTGGGCTTGGTTGCTTCCTATGCTCTGAGGTCAAGTGGTACTGCTGGATGGGCTCTGTGGGTCTGTGAGACCATGCTCAGGACTTTGCCACCAGATGGGTTTGCTGACTGTGCTTTGCAATTGTCTCTGATCAGGCATGGCATTATAAATTGTCTGGATGGTACTGTTGTTTGGGATTTGTAGTTGGGTGGGCAATGTGATGGGTTCTGAGGCTGGGTGAGCTCTCTGAGGTTGCTACTTGAACATACGGTATGGTCAGAGCCACGCAATATGCTACACAGGTGCATTGGATTTGGGCTTATCTTCTGGTTTAGGGTAGGCTTAAGCAGAACACTGCAGTAGATGGAGTCATCATTTCATATTTAAGGATGGGTGGGGCCACATATTTGCTCCTTTGGTTATTACTGGCTTTCTGGCTTACAGAAGACTTAACAAGAGCACTGGGGCTTTGTTGGATCCTCTCTCTGCTGCTAGGGTTTGGCAGGGCTAGATGCTTTCATCAGGGTAATGGTTTACCTACAATTGCCTCTCAGTCTGGGGAAGACTACTAAGAGTATCTGTGCTCTATGTGTGGCTGGCCAGGACTCTGAGACTGGAAGTCTTGTGGATTGTTTCCTGCAGCATGGTCCTATTGTCTAGCCTCTAGGACATGGTGCCTCCAAGGCTGGAATGAAGAACCACAAAGATTTGTGGACTGGTCACTGAGTTCCATCTCCATTCTCTGTTTCTAACCGGCCCTGTGTAGTCTAGCTTGATTAGTACTACCAATACTTTCTATGGGATGAGACCAGAATGAGCCTACTATGAAGGGTTCCAGAATGGTGGGGAAGCTGAATGCCTGCTTTTCCCACTGTAGAAACCGTGGGTCCAAAGGAATTCTCTGTGTGCCATTGTGCCATCTTGGGAGAGTGGTAGTGAAAAAGGACCATTCATTTAATTGTTTAATTATTACTTTTCTCAGTTCTGTGGTCCGAGAGGGTGTCCCAGCCCTCTCAAGTTCTAGGATATTCAGGAGGATGTTCTTGCCTTTGGATAACTGCTAGTTTGATTTCTGTGAGGGGGAAGTGAAATCCTGTTCTCTCTTGCTAGTCAACTCTGTTTTTTTTTATTTTTCATTTTTATTTTTTGACAGGCAGAGTTAGACAGTGAGAGACAGAGAGAAAGGTCTTCCTTCCATTGGTTCATTCACCTAATGGCTGCCACAGACAGCGCTGTGCCAATCCGAAGCCAGGAGCCGGGTGCTTTCTCCCGGTTTCCTGTGTGGGTGCAGGAACCCAAACACTTGGGCCATCCTCCACTGCCCTCCCGAGCCACAGCAGAGAGCTGGACTGGAAGAGGAGCAATGGGGACTAGTACCCGGTTCCCCTTAGTGGGACTAGAACCCAGGGTACCGGCACTGCAGGCAGAGGATTAGCCAAGTGAGCCATGGCTATCAACTCTGGTTTTTAAAATTTGTCAGGCAGAGGGATAGAAACAGACAGAGATCTTCCATCCACTAATTCACTCCCCCAAATACCCACAATAGGCAGGGTTGGGATATGCTGAAGCCAGGAGCCAGGAATTCAAGGCTTCCATGCGGGATTCCAGTACTTGAGCCATCACCTGATGCTTCCCATGGTCTACATTAGCAGGAAGCTGAAGTAAGAAGTAGAAATGGGACTCCAACTGGAGCATTCCAAAATAGAATGTGAACATCCCAAGCAGCAACTCAACTGCTGCACCAAATGCCCGTCCCTGCATCTGTATTTTTTAATGGCACTTACAATTGGTTTAGAAAATGTTTTTACTGGTTGTGAGACACTTGGGCCTTTTACTTCATTGTGTTCTTTTTCTGACCTTTGTTTTGATTGCAACCATTGTTCAAGCTCCACTACTCTGAATCCAGTGCAAATACAGATCATGGGCACTCAGCTAATATATTTGGGTTTAATCAATACTAAATCATAACAAAATGCCTCTGTCTTGTATCTTATTACTGTTGTCACTAGAACCATAAAGATTCAAACTGAAATTGTAAGATAGTATTGCTCACAGACAGAATGCCTTCAATTAGTCTCTGGCTGCCAGTTTGACAGATAGGGACTCTGATTCCTTGGGTGTCATGTCATCAAGTCACCTTTCCTAGAGCTGGAGGTTTGTTGGGAGTAGAGAGCATGAGAAATGATGTGTGGATTGGCATTTTGTGTTAATGGCTATTGCTGCCTTTTAATTAAGGTCTTAGTGCCCTATGTATTTTTTCTTCTTTTCCTGTATATTCCCAAGGTTGGAGCATTTAAAAAATCAGATTAGTATCTTTGTTAACTAACCAGCATTTTTGTCTTATTATTTGTATGTGTGTGTGTGTGTGTGTGTGTGCGTGAGAAAGAGAGAGAAAGAGAGAGAAAGAGAGAGAAAGAGAGAGAGAGAGAGAGTGTCGCTCCTTCGGCCACAAAAGGAACGACGATACTCGCAGCCAATCGGTCTTCAAAAGACTTTTACTTAGAGTAGGTAGGAAAGAGTGGGGGACCAGGAGAAGGGGGAGAGATGGCGCGCACGTTCCTTAAGGGGGAAAGCTGGCGTGCGTATTCCTTCTCCCGCGGTCTGCTTATATACAGAATTCAACCAATCACAGTCAACCAATCAGTCCATGCACAGAGCTCTCCAATCTGGCACTTGATCACGATCAGCCGTGGAGTCACGCAGTGGCTATATCAATCAGCTGTGGAGTCACGCAGTGAGCAGAGCATCAACGCCATCTTGTTGTTTTCCACGATCCTCAGCTGGATGGAAAGTTCAATCAGCTGCTACATCTGCATTACTGCTATAAGCCAAGCCCAGCATGGGGAGGTCCCATGGCAGACCTATCCATGGGTACCCAGAGAGAGAGAGAGAGAGAGAGAGAAGGAGAGAGAAAGAGAGAGAGGAGGAAAGTTGGTCTTGAGCCAGATCATCCCAAATTCTTTCCTCTCCTTCTCTGGTCTGTGTTATATGGGTGGTTGATATCTTGGGTGCATTGCCCAGCCTCCCATGTTGGCTCAAAAGATTAGAGAGGGAGTCAAAAGAAAAACATGGTGATTCCTTCCTCTTTCCTTTCCTAGGGTAGCACCTAGGTTAGTGTCAATGTCTTGTGCCTTGTATAAGGTGCTAACTCCCATGGAGTGTATTTCCAGGTCCTCTGGGCCCCAGCACCTGGCTTTTATAAAGATGTCTTCCACCCATTGTCTTTTTAGCATTCGTGTAGTAGCAGCTTCCTTCTCTTCCAGGTCACTGAATTGGCCTGTCTACTCTCCCTTTGATTTCTTATCTACTGCCACATCTATATCATCAATTTTTGTTATTAAATTCTTTTCGGTTTAAATACTTAGAGTGGTTTATGTTTTCTTGCTTGTACCCAGAGTGATACGATTGATAGACTGCTATCATTTTATGACAGTGTTTGTACAAAGTGTCATGTAATAGTAAGGAATTAGTTGTACTTATTTCTTATATATAAAAAATAAACAGACTTTATGAATAGTTTTAGTTTACAGAATAGTTGAGAAGTGGAGGGTTCCCATATATCTCTCCCAAAACACACATACAATTTACCTTGATATTAACACTTAATATGAGTGTGGTATATTTGATAACAATTTAAGAATTAATACAGATACATTGATATTAATGAAAGTCTGTGATTTATATTAGAATTATCCTTTTGCTTGTGTATTCTATGAGGCTTGACAAACGTATAATGACATGGACTCCCCTTTCCAGTAACACACAGAACAGTTTCTTTGTTCTAAAACTCTCCTGTGTTCTATCTGTTCATCCGGCCACCCCTCCCTGTCTCCATGATGAACTCCTAGAAATTTTTGGTTTTGTCACTGTTTTTGCAGGCTCCACAGTTCTGCCTTCTCAGGATGCCACAGTTGGGGTCATGCAGTATGTAGCCTTTTCAGATTGACGCTTTCACTTCACAACATGCATTTAAATTTCCTCCATATCTTTTGTGGTTTGATAGCTCATTTCTTTTTATTGCTGAATAATATTCCATCACATGGCTGTATCACCATTTGTTTATCCGCTCACCTATCGAAGGGTATCTTGGTTGCTTCCAAGTTTTGGCAATTATGAACAAAGCTGCTATAAACATTTATGTGCAGGTGTTTATGTGGACATAAGGTTTGACTCATTTGGGTAAATACCAAGGAGAAGAATTACTGGATTGTATGGTAAGAATATGTTTAATTTTGTACGAAATTGGTTGATAGTTTTCCAAAGTAGCTGTACCATTTTCCATCAAATGAGAACGGCAATGAATTAGAATTCTTGTTGTTCTGTTTCTTTGCCAATATTTCTTGTCCATGTTTTGGATTTTCATTCCTTTTTAATTTGATTAACTTATAACATATAAATATATAATAATTTAATGTTTTTATGGAGCATAAAATAATTTTTGACACATGTATTCAGTGTGAACTGATTAAATCAGACAATCAATGTTTCTGTCTCCACACTTTTCCTCCATGTTTGGAGCCAACCAGCTCATTTTGTCTGTTAGTGATGATAACCCTTACTTTTATTTTTTTGTTTGTGAAAATATTGGGTCAGTGACTATATTGTAATTGTTTATAGGCATGTTTTGTTAAACATTACTATTTCTTAAGGTCTTATCTGTTTTGAGAGAGATATTGGTATTTATTTACCTCTTTGGTTCCCATTTTTTTTCTTGGACATTATTATTTTTATTTTGATCTTTGATTGATAGTAAAACAAGAAACCAAAGATAGTGTGTATGTGTGCGTCTATACTTGGGTATATAGTTTTCACCCAGGTGTGCATACACAGGTGGGTGAAGAAAAGATAGCTCCTGTTTTTCTATAAGTCATTTAACATAGTGGTCTGTAACCCACAGAAAAGAAACAAGATTGCATTTTTTTGCTCAAGTAGGACTCAAATGTATTTGTGAATTATCCACTCTCAATCCTGCAACCTCACCTCAAGCCTTTGTGTCTTGCTTGGATCACTCCCATAACCTGCTGATATGTGTACACTCATTTGGTCCCTGAACAAATCAATACAAAGAACCTCTCATGTGCTAACATTGTGCTAAGAGACAGGGATATCTATGCCATGAAGGTACTTACAATATACTAAGAGAAAATTAGGGAAGACAATAACACAACAAAGTTTGCTAATTTAAACAGTAGAGATATCACTCAATAAACAATACACTTATATGAATAATTCCCAGATAATTAGCTTTAGATGGGAGAGTAGTTACCATACCAGTAATTCCAGCAAATAATGGTGAAGACCTTAACCAGGTCATTGGCAGATTTTTTGAAGGTCACCTGGGAGATTAGCTTCATAAAGCAAGTGTGGATCATGGCTGTTCAAGCTCCTGCAGCCAATTTGCATTTACTATTAAGTGAAAATGAAATGCCTTAGCTTGAAATCCAGGCCACTCATGTCCTGACCTTCAGCTCCCTTTCCAGTCTTGTCTTAATTTACTCCTGTAAACATTGTGTACACCCTCGTTGGACCAGTCAACTTACTGTTCCCCTACACAGGCCCCCATGTGCTCGGCTCATACTGCTCTCTCTGAGGATCACTTTGACCTGATCCTTATCTGTCAAAAATCTCAGCTATCCTTGCAGTTCAAATAACAATATATGCCCATCTGTTTGGATTTCTCCAAACATCCTATTTCCAGCTTTCTTCAACTCCTATAGTCTCATATTTCTCTTTATGTTTTAGCAGTATGTGATTATTTGTATAATTCATATACTTATTTAGTCTTCTTTAATGATTAGAAGTTTCTTGAGAGCTTTTCCCCACGAAGAATCCAGCACAGGTCTGTGGCCATTGTATGACCTGAATAAACACCTGCTGAATGAGGGAAAGGATGAAATCTTTCTCTCGATGAACGCAAGCTAGGTCTTGAGATTTGCACTTGAGAAGATATAATTCTTAGGAAGGCATAAATCTTCCTGCCTGTCCAACCAAAAGATTCATATTTAACTGTGGCACAAAAGCACACTCTGTTCCATGGAAAGAAGTCACTATAATATTGATTGTTCTTCTGAAAGGTTTCCATTAAGGTCATATATGATACACGATAAATATTCTGCATTCTGACCTACAAGTTGTTTTTTTCTGTGTCTATTAGAGTTTTATATTTGGGTCTAGAGATTCTTGAGGCCATAGAGAAGCATGTCAGAAGCTTTCATTTTAAAGGGTAAAGGAAAGAGGACTCAATCTTTGGGGCTGCAATGAGGAGGAAGTGGGAAACACGCAGAGTTACCACTTGGAAAATGCATGAACAGACACCTGCTTGTAGACCCATATGAGATATGAAACTGAGAAAAGGCATTCATGTAGTCTTAGAAAAATCAACTTGGGGTTGATTCAGGCAGAGGCTGTTATTGAATAGTCCATATGCTTGGCAAAGTGTTAGGTACTTTCACATATATTATTACTTTGAAATAAAACAGGTTACCAAATTATGTGACAAGGGGGGTGGCTTTTAACCACCTTCAGGAGAAGTGGTTAAAACAAAAGTACTTCACAGCATTCATGGAAAATTGGAATTAAATGATAACTTTAATTTGGTGCAAAAATAAAAATGAAATGCATGGATAATTTTTTCATAATATGCATTTTCCATCAACTTTTTGATGTAGCTCCATCTATGCCTGAGTGCACAAAAGAGGCCCTTGCAGAGAGGCTTATATCTTTTTATTTTTATTTTTTATTTATTTTTTTGACAGGAAGAATTAGTGAGAGAGAGAGACAGAGAGAAAGGTCTTCCCTCTGTTGGTTCACTCCTCAAGGCACGCTGCACCGATCTGAAGCCAGGAGCCAGGTGCTTCCTCCTGGTCTCCCACGTGGGTGCAAGGCCCAAGCACTTGGGCCATGCTCCACTGCCTTCCCTAGCCATAGCAGAGAGCTGGACTGGAAGAGGAGCAATTTGAGAACAGTAGGTGATAGGGAGATCCGGAAATAGGAAAGAAAATGAATGAAAGCATTGCTTTCAGAAGATTGTCATGGTAGTGTTCCTCCCAGTGCAGAGAAGTTGACATGAGAGTAGACCTTAGCAAAGAGGACCTATACCTGAGGAGAGCTCATTTTCCTTGGATCCCCTGTACCTTGTTCTCAAGAGCATGTTGTGACCCTTGCTGTGTCTAGTTTTTAGTGTGTTCTCCTCCTTTAGTTTGGAAGTTCACTTAATTATCAAAGGCAAAGATGAAAGAGTCAGAAGCACAGATGTGGAAGTTGACCATTGAGGGACTACAGTCAAGACAGATGATTCAAGACCCAGGGGCTAGAACTCAGCCAAGTTTGAAGAAACCACAGTGAGTCAGAGGGATTTATAACAAGCTCTGGAGAGAGATACTGTCAGGTTATTGTAATAGCAGCAAAGTCAAGTGTTTAGTGTTACTGGCAATGGAGCCTGTGAAGAATATAGCCAGCCCCCCCCCCCCTTCAACCCTGGCTATGATAGATTACACCTTGATCTCTGTCACTTTGGGCATTTACCATCTTTTTAAAAAAGATCAAATATATAGTTTATAGCATAAGTTTCTTTACACATATTATCTTTTAAGTTGTTTCAGCAGGTACATTAAGTATATATCATCATCACCATCAGGTATTGCAAGTAAAAAACTAAACTCACAGAGTTAAACTAAACTGCCCAAGTTTACAAGGCTAGTTGAGCTTGGATGAAAACTCAGGTGTGTTTATTTCTAAAGTTTGAGATTTTATAACCCATATTATTTAATGGAACTTGATTGTATCTCCTCCCCAGTAACCCTCAAAAGTTAAATACCATTTTCTACTGTTTCTTGGGTCTTTACCACTTGATGCACACAGTAGATGTGTTTTATAGATAAACTGACAAATACAAGTAGAAAGACAAAGTATAGACCATTGGAGAGATGAGGGAGAGGTAATTCTTATCCACTGAGGTCAGATGTAAAAGGAATTACCTCTGACCTAAGCTTGGCTTCTATTCTTTCTGGTAGGTGGTCTTTGGGTATTTCCAGATTCCCATATTGATCCATATTTCCTCTGACCTGGGAATTATTGTGCATTATCCCATGACCATAACTGTTAAGCCAAACTTCCTAAATCTCCAACCGTTTTTGAAATACTGGCCTCTCCAACTTCCTGTGCATGGTATCTATATAACAAAGGTTTTATTTGCAGTTTTCAATATGTACTGTATGCTGATTTTAATATAAACAGATCTGATGGAGTGTGGAGTGAAATGGAAGCATTCAGCTCACTCTGACATAATATTTGATTTGCCCCTCCTTGTCACGTGAAAAGGAGATCAGCTATAATTTCAAGATAAACAGAGTGGAGAAGAACCACAGATCCTCAGATAAACATGATATGCAAAAGGTCTGACTGGTCAAATCCATTTCCAGACACTCCTGTGCAACTGAGATTTATCCCAAGTTAAGTGATGTTTGGGGACAACTGAAGTAGGGGTGGTGGATAGCCTTTCCTTCAAGTTATAAAGAAATGGGTACAATAAACATTTATCATTGGATTCACATTGCCTCTCACAGAGGAGGAGACTAAGAATAGCTGACTTAAACACGTTAAGACTAGGAAGTGGGGGAGTCCATCCACGGTATTGTCCCATCCTACCCCCTCATTCATGTTAAGCCACCACTCAGAACCTGCCAACTCCCAAATACTAAACTTTTGATAGTTTTTAATCTTGACTCAAAGAAATCTATTTTGGGATGTTAAAACCAGTCTCCATTTCTCAATGCATATATAATAGGATAATTGGGATAATAAAGAACATAGTTTTGGATCTGGATTGATTCAGTAGCTTAAGAAAAGTACTGAGCTTCCCTTACATGCCAGGTACCACGTTCTTGTGCTACACCCCAGTGATGCACAGGTGATCAGGATGTGGGCCCTGAACGCTGGGCCTCAGAAGAGAGTGAAATAGACTTCTCGATCTACTGCTTTGAATTTGACCTTGGATTATTATCAAACCTCTTGGAGCCTCAATTTCCTTGTCAATAAAGTGGGAGTAATACCAGCTAAAAGTTATTATAAAAAGGTATATAGGAAAGTCCCAGTATGCAGGAATTCAGTAAAGAGTAGCTGGTATCAATAGCTTCATTTCACGGGCAAGGAAACAATGAGCCAGAAAGGCTGAGTGATTGTGAAGTTCACACAGGTGTCAGCTTGTGATTCTCCCACTAGTGCTTATTCAGATATCTGGGACTCCTGTCATGCTCTTTATTTAAATTGTGTGGAATAATATCTTTTGTAGTGGTTGTACTCTGTAGTTTTTTAGATTTTTAACAATACAACCTTGGAATGTGGGAATAGATAACTGAATGATTTAGCAGGTGTTAAGAAGAAAAAAAAATCCTAAATTTCTCAAATTGAATTCTACATCTCTTATAATAATAAATGGAACTTCAGAGACCATTTAATGTATCCTCCACATTGGTTCATTCAAATAAGTCTTTGCCCTGGCTTTCCTAAAAGCTATCTGGTGTTCATTTAAAAGGATACACATTAAGCATCAGATAATGATTCTATCAAAGCACACTCATGGTTAGAGAGCTGTCATTTTAGAAAATGAGATATTATAGACCCTCTTCAATAGCATGTCCCCTTCAGGCTGGCCAGGTGGGTTTGCTACTGTGTGAAGTAAGGGAAGGTGAAGAGGTAATTGATGTTCACTCAGTAATATTCATGTGCTTTTCAGAAAGATAGATTTAAGGGCAAATGGAATTTTAATAAGTATTCATATTGTCTTTTACCCCATATGAAACTTTGAGAAAAAAATGAAAATCTGTTGCCTCTTTCAGACTCAATTTTAGTGCGTTCACTCTGGGCCAAGGCTTTTCACTGTTAGAAGTTCTGCTTTGCTTCTCTCTCTTCATCCTCATTAGCCATCTTTCCCCTGGGTTTCTCTTCTCTCAGGAGCAGTGGGGCGATTGTGGCAAATGTAGAGTCCTAGGGCTCATCCCGACCAATGGAATCTGATCTTCTGGGGATGGTGTGGGGTGGGCTTGAGAGAATCCACAACTTAAACAAGCTCTCCAGGTGAATTTTATCCACAAAAAAGTTTGGGAACAACTGCAGTTGTGTTTGTTTATTGTCTTCCTCTGATCTTTGTTTTAAACCAGTAGTTCTCAAACCTGGTTCTGGGAAAGAATCACCTCGGAGCTTTGAAAAAATACTGATGCCAGAGCCCTGCTCATAGTGGTCCCAAAATAATTGGTCTGAGATCGATCCAGCCATTACTTTTATTCAAGTGATTTTCAACTGAAGCTAAAGTTGAGAACCCTTCTGGGGTTCCCACCTGAGGCTTTCAACATATCCTCCCTCTATCCCTGTATTCTGTTCCCCTTCATACCACTTTCTAATGTTCTGATTTCTTCTCTTTGCTTTGTACATCCCTAATTCCTGACAGATGGGATTCATAAACCATTTGGCATATGGAGAGGATGTTGTACAGCACAATAAGCAGGAAGTAACTCAGCATTTAACATCTGCACTGCTTGCTTTCAACTTCCAGAAAAGTTCTGATCCAGTCAACAACCTATCATTGAAATGATGCCCTTTGCACCTGCTTCATGATTCTTATTCTGGAAAAGGCACACCTTAAAAATTAAACAACAGAAAAGGTGTGATCCTGTGGCTGCCGATGTTTCCATTCACTATTATGACCTGGGGGCTGGTCCTGGGACGCATACCATTTATTGTATCTCCTGTAACTTGAGACTCCAGTTGAAGATTGGAATTGGAATTGAGTTCATTCCATGACCTGGGAACATTTACTTCCTCTTTTAGATTTTAGTAGTTATTGTATCATTCATCATTTTCACCTGCTAAATATTTAGCTATAACACAATGAGATTGAGTGATCTATTAACCACATCCAAAATTGTGGGTGAATCTAATTAAAATAATGTTAACCAAAATAATCCTAACACAAAAGTATATATACTCTATGATTTATGTATACTAAAATCAAATCTAAAATTAATATACGCTGTTATAAATCAGAACTGTTATCACTGAAGGGGGCGTTAATTACATGGGGAAACAATGGAGGACTTCTGAGGAACAAGTAATGTTTTGTTTCTTAATCTGGGTTCTGGATACAGACTGTATTCAATTTGGGAAACCTGAAAGTTAAGCTATATAAAGAAAAAATATTTACTGAACACTGAAAGACACTAGGGATTCAGTGGTAAATAAATCATATATTTATCTTTCTCTTAATCACTTCTTGGCCTTTTGGTTAAGATCAAGTGTATCTTTCTCTTAAAATGCGCACAAACTGGTAAGGGGTTATAGGCAAGTTACAGAAAATACGGTAATGCAGGTTTCTTGGAGAAAATGATGACTAAGTTATGTTTTGACGTGTGAGAAGGACTTGGGTAGTATAAGGAATGTGGTATATAAAGGTGCTCCTGGCAACAGGAACAGAATAACACAGCTCAGAAGTTTGAGAAAGCATGGCAGAACAGAGAACTGATGCTTTGGAAGAGCTGGGACACAGTAACAAAGGGGACAGATAATGGAAAATGAGAATGGATAGATAATCTGGGGACTCTGTAAACTATTTCAGAGGTGGACATTAGGTTGAGGTCATTGAAAAACTTGAGTTGAAGGGAACATAGTAAGGTGGGGAGAGGGCAGTTCTGAAGGGTAGGATGCCAATAATCAACGCAATAGCTCATGGTGGTCTTGCTATGATGGAAGTGGCAGAGAAAAGAGAAATATTGACAGGTATTGAAGAAGTAGGCTTGCCAGGTCTTGGCACAAGGTTGATGTGAGAGAGAAGACAGGCAAAAGTTGAGCAGTTAGATCAAAGGTAAACTCTGGTAGGGAGAAGGTGTGATGAGTTCTGGGCCCAAAGAGAATGAGGCTATCCTAACTGCAGCCGAGCACCCGTCTTACAAAGGCAGGTTCCCTATTCTGCCTGTGGTCTACTCCAACAGCAAGGGCTGCTTCCCAACAATGGCATTAATGGAGAGATGAAAAGGAGCTGTTGGAATCACTCATTGGGCAACAGTGAGGCCAGTGTCTAAACCACTAAGTTTCTCATCGTCTTTGCTTGCTAAATAAATGGCAACCACAATAAGCCCCACCTACAGGGGCTCAAGGACCTCAAACTCTGAAATATAAAAATAAAATGTTTCCAAATATCTGCCTCTCTCTCTCTCTCTAAAGAAGAAAGTTATGGATGTCATTTTACAATGAATCCCAAATATTATTAGTTCAATGTCTAAGGAAAAGAATGAAAATCTCACATCATATGTGCTTCTGTATGAAAGGTGAAATTTATGATTAATCATATTTTATTCTCAATGCAAACTGTACATCACAATGTTAGAGATTACTTGTATGGTTACCTAAAGTTGCTAAGTTATATATAGAGGATGATTGTTGGATGAGAGGAATTTGACTCAATCATGTATACTTTCTAAATTAGAAAGCAATGTTATAATCATCACGTATCTCTTTGTAACTTTCATAAACTTGTTATTTAAATGACAGGCAAAAATAGGTAATTATTTCCGAAATAGTCAAAAGAAATAATTTATATAGTCCAAGAGAAAATAAATAACTTGATAATTGTTGAATATATATTATTACATGGTATTAGAAGCCAATGTGGCTAAAGAATTTATTACATACTTAATTTATTTTCAGCATCTTTATGTAACTGTGTACCATCATAAATGTTAAAGTTATGAAATGATATTTATATCAAGGGTTTTCAGATATATTTCATGTCAATTTTTATATACTTTTTTTCTTTTTTTAACTTTTATTTAATAAATATAAATTTCCAAAGTACAACTTTTGGATTATAGCAGCGTTTTCCCCCTATAACCATCCCATCTCCCACTCACTCTCCCATTCCATTCACATCAAGATTCATTTTCAATTATCTTTATATACAGAAGATCAATTTAGTATATACTAAGTAAAGATTTCAACAGTTTGCACCCACACAGACACACAAAGTATAAAGTACTGTTTGAGTAGTAGTTATACCATTAATTCACCTAGTACAACACATTAAGGACAGAGATCCTACATGGGGAGTAAGTGCACAGTGACTCCTGTTGTTGACTTAACAATTGACACTCTTATTTATGATGTCAGTAATCACCTGAGGCTCTTGTCATGAGCTGGCAAGGGTATGGAAGCCTCTTGAGTTCTCCAACTCCGTTCTTATTTAGACAAGGTCATAGTCAAAATGGAAGTTCTCTCCCCCTTTCAGAGAAAAGTTACCTCCCTCTTTGATGGCAGTAGTTTATGGAAATGTTCTTTGTGCCAGGCATTGTACTAATGATTTTGCCTTAGTAGTGACCCTGAAAGGCAACTAAACAAGCTAACGATGATATTCTCATTTTACAGATGGGAAGAAGGGGTTCACTTGTCGAGTGGCAGTTAGACCCCTTGTAATTAACAGAACTGGCTTGTCACATGCTTCTATCTTGCTTTCAACCATTTTTTTTTTAATTTTTTTTTATTTTTTGACAGGCAGAGTGGACAGTGAGAGAGAGAGACAGAGAGAAAGGTCTTCCTTTGCCGTTGGTTCACCCTCCAATGGCTGCCGCCGATGGCGCACTGAGGCCGGCGCACCGCGCTCATCCGATGGCAGGAGCCAGGTGCTAGGTGCTTTTTCCTGGTCTCCCATGGGGTGCAGGGCCCAAGCACTTGGGCCATCCTCCACTGCACTCCTGGGCCACAGCAGAGGGCTGGCCTGGAAGAGGGGCAACCGGGACAGAATCCGGCGCCCCGACCGGGACTAGAACCCGGTGTGCCGGCGCCACAGGCGGAGGATTAGCCTGTTGAGCCACGGCGCCGGCCGCTTTCAACCATTTTTAAGAGGACAAAATTGGGTCGTCTTTATAGAGGAGATGGTTGCTGAGGTCTGTCAAGGATGAGCAGTCTGTCAAGGATTAGACAGTCAGGGATGTAGTTGGAGGAGATGTATGTGGAGGATCTGGAAATGGGGAGAACGTTGCTGGGCTGGTGACAAAAGGAATGTGCAGGCGGCATGGAACTGAATGCAAGAAGGAGACTAGGTCTTGCGTGCTCGCAGCCTAGTACCTCCGGCTGTAACATATTACTGGGATTCAAGAGAAGTAAAGGGATTTGGAGGTAGGATTGAATTCGGGGTGAAGGGTATTGACATAAGGAGACTATAAAGTTAAGCTATTGGCCCAGTGTATGAATTCTCTGTTGCTGTTTGCCTCACAGGCATTTTTGTGTGCCATGGAGCTACTGTAAAAGTGGGGACTGTGTCTATCATCCTGATGCAGTGTTTACCCAGCAAACACTTATTGCCTCACTTCACTGCTCTTCCCTTACCGCAAAGCATCTGTTTTAGTTTACTGTTGATTTCCACCTCAAAATTTCAATTAGCAACTTTTTAATGGTGTTCCATAGTTGGACTTTGAAAGAAAAAAAAAAAAAAGCTCCCTAAACCTTGGGTTTGGAAAATTACATGCTGTACACTGTATTTAATGACTTCAGGCAACCAACCTACATATATATTAAGGATATGAATCTGCGATAACTTTTAGAGTAGTGCCAGTGATCTATAGTATTTTGTTGTTTTGTTGGCACGTGTTTGGTAATCATCTAGGTAGAAGTATTGCCTCTGTGTTAACCATCTTTTCATTATTATAGTGAAATACCTGAGGGAAGGCACTTTATAAAGGAAACAAAGGTTGATTTTGGCTCATGATTTTAGAAGTTCAATCCAAAATCAAGTTGTTCCACTGGGTTGGACTCTGACGAGGGCAGCAATAGAAGAACATGGAAAATGGGCAGAGGAAGGAAACAGAAAGAATGGCCGGGCTCCACTCAGGCTTGGTGATCAACCATCTTGTGAGAATCATCTTCTGAAAGGACCTGCCCCTCCTTGACCTAGGGGTTCCCAACAGGCCTATCTCCTAAACGCCATCATTAAATGAAGTTTATATCCACTTAGTACCATTAACTTAGGACTTTGGGGTTTAAATGTCTACAAGAGATCCGGAGCCAATGTGTTCAAACCATAGTCCCCCTATAATGTGCTGTATCCTGGAGTTTTTAAAATGCAACAGTGACAATAGCTGATGTTTTGGACATGTTGCTGCAGTAACACAGAGATTGCTGTATTTCACTAGTGTGTACTTTAGAGGAAGTACAGACATATGATGAGCTGTTTCTTTTTGCGCTCTTCATTGATGTAGATATTTCCTTTTCAGGGGTGTGTGTACAGTGTTGAAACAGAAGCTAGCTGGGCACATTATTTCATGGGACATACTAATTAAAGCATCTTATATCTCCCACAAATATAGTATAACCTGTTCTTGGAGTCTCCTGTCATCTGTTCCTTTGAATTCAGTGTAGGGCAATCACTGAAGTCTTGTATTTATTTCCATTTTGCCAATTAGCTTAAGTTGTTAGTGCAAATTTATATGTCCTGGTTCTTCTAAGTCCTTGCCAATTACTTTGGAACATTTAACACTTAACTGCGCTTGCTCTTGGGTGCTAGCAATGAAACAGTAATTAACTGAGATAGTTGCCTCTTTTCCTTAAAAGCTAGAATGAGATTATACACCAATAAAAAGATTTAGAAGAACATAATGGCGGCTCTTTGATAACATATTTTTACTCATATTTAACATGTAATTTGTGTTTTATTTATGTTAAATAAACACTACAAAAATGAAAACAAACCAAATTGTGGTTTCTCAGATATAATACATGCTAAGAGAAATGCTAACAGAAATGCTAACAGAAAATGTTAATCAAGCAGAAATCTTGACCAAATCCAAGTAATCTGATTCAGTTCTGCTTAGCAATGAAGCAAATGAAATTGTCTTTTCTAATGACTTTTTTATCTTTAAAAAATCGATGTATGATTATTGAGGAAAAGACTTAGAAATAATTTTTTAAAAGTTCTTTAAAATTAGTATCTTTCATCACTTTGAATATTTTGATCATTTTTCTGTGGAGAAAAGTGAAATGGGCGATGACTTATCCCAAATGTAGTGTCAATAGTTAAATTGAAATTCAGAGACTGTTGGGAGTGATCAACAGATTAGCGACATTTGCCAATTCTATAGCAATACACCCAGATAAGGATGCTAAGGAATGGAATAGATACTAAAGAACAGAAGTGTATATATTTGGATGTGTGTATGTGGCAAACACATACATATTTTGTGTATTTGATGCATACATACATGTTGTTATCTATAATACATGCATAAAGTATATATGATATTTTATATGTGTGTATACGTTATGTAGATAGTATATATGACATATATTATTTCATATATAGAATATATATGTGCACATATATAATGCATCTATATATATTTTCTCAACTCACTGTGATTTTATAAGCTGCTTAAAATGGAACTAGTAATTTAGAAATATGAGATTCAGGGAAACATATGAGAGGATTTATGTGTTGCATGACCCTCAGAAACTTGGACATAGACTTAGTTGGAGACAAGGGAGATCCAAATTGGGAAGTCCTGACATTGACAAGGAACAGGGTGGGTGGGGATAAGGAAACACTCTGGCCATAGGAAGCCGTGGTGCATTTGATGGGAGTCCCTACATCTTAGCTCCTTTACATCTTAGGACTTGTCAACTTAGCTCATGGTGTGATTGTCATGTAAGTATAAAATGTTTTTTTAAAAATTAAGTACACATTTTTCCTAGCTATTACCTGGGTTTCATAAAATCAGATATTTTTGAGGTATTTTAATCAGTGAGTTTCTGCTCCTAACTTTAATAGCATTTACTCTTTCATGGTATGTAATATCCACTGCAGATATTACCTTGGTTACAGAACTTGTTTTTATAGAATATGAGTCTCTTGGCTATGAGAATTTATGCAACTAGAGAGCAAAAAGTAGCTTGTGTTAGATTTCCATATTCCCAAGGAAGTTCATTTCTTCTCTTTGTTAAACCTCTCCATGTGGTTTTTAATTTACTTCTCTCTCTTTTAAGCATCAAGTGTTCATTTTCTATGAAGTTTATTACATTTCTGCAAGTAAAATCTGGTACAACATTTCTTGTGCTGGACATGTTCGTACTAGACAAAATGATTCTACTTCATCCATATCAAAAACTAAGATACTTAAAGATGTTTTTCATTTGAAGGCTAATGGTTCATTTGAACATGTGTTTTCTTTGTTTTTCTTTAGGGAATTCCAATTTTTCTACAACCTCTGAATGACAAACATAAGCATTTGATTGGTTTCTGGAGATATCTTGCAAATAAAATAAAGGGCCAGAAGAATAAGGAGTAGAAGAACACTCTTTAATCTTAATGATGCCTATTTTTTGATAGATGTTTTATATGTGAGATGTTAGAACTGATACATCTGGGGAAAGATATTCAGTCTGGTTTTGTGTAAACTTCAGCCAGTACTTTGTGTGACTCTTCTAAGTCAGTATGACAGCTTATCGAAAGAACTCACTTCTGATCCTGACAACACTTTCAGTAGATTTTAATGATAAATCTTTTCTGTTTAAATTTATTCAGCCCAGGTATAGAAAATAGGATCAGTTACTTTTGTATTTATTCCTGCCCCAGGGTAAGAAAATAAACTTAATTAGTTTTCTTAGAAAAATGCCAAGAAAGAAGTTGCAAGATATATCATTTTTTTCCATACAATTAAGACAAAAGTCTTTTGTTTATATTAGAAAATATATAGTTGAATTTTTATAGTGAAAAGAATTATTAATCTTTTAATTTTTCCAGAAGAACCAGCTTTTATTTACTGTGCTTGATTAAAATAATATATATCTGAGATACATAGATTTGAGTAATATCAATTTGTTACTTTTTTACTTTATAGGGCCAGTATGCCAATATATATGAAGATCTACTTCAAATATATCTAATAGAAATAGCAATAGAAACAGGATTCTATGAGTACATAACTTCTAGCCAGCAGACAATCACACAACTTCAAAATTGGAAGGAATTTAGGGATCCTCTAGTCTAAAAAATAATTTAATATTTGATGGAACGCTAAGAGATGTTCAGTGATTTTCTTCTAAAGGTGTCCCTTCACACAAGCAGTTCAGGACACAGCCAGAGTAGAACCCTGGAGTAATGACCAAAAAAGAAGTTCCTCCCAATGTACTAGGTAGTTTGCTTTATATATACTTAATTTCAGCTTAATTTGATTATTAGCATTATCATCAGAATATAAATTCCATCATCTTTAAATGTTATCTATTACTTTTGATATTTAGAACAAAAGCATATATAAGTTTTTGAATATTTGACCTGCTATTTTCTGATTCCTTGTCTAAACACTCTGTGACTTGTGATGGGATTACATCCAGATAAGCCTAAAAAGTCTATGTTCAAAATGCCATAAATTAAGAAGACACATGTTACACTTACCATGCCAAACGTCACTGTAGAGCATCATGGGTTTCCTCCTGGGCTGTGGGGCTGACCTGAAGCTGTGGCTGCTGCTACCAAGCCCAGCATTACAAGAGAGGATCGTGTTGCACTAGTTCAGAACAAAGACAAGATTACAAATTTGAAATACAGTTTCTTCTAAATTCATATTGCTTTTGCACCATTGTAAAGTTGAAAAATCGTTAACAGCGAATTGTAGACTGAATATCTGCTTGCTGTTCGTATACTCAAAACCAAACCTTTGGCCAGCGCTGTGGTTCACTTGGCTAATCCTCCGCCTGTGGTGCCAGCTCCCCAGATTCTAGTCTCGGTTTGGGCACCGGATTCTGTCCCGGTTGCCCCTCTTCCAGGCCAGCTCTCTGCTGTGGCCCGGGAAGGCAGTGGAGGATGGCCTAAGTGCTTGGGCCCTGTACCCGCATGGGAGACCAGGTAAAAGCACCTGGCTCCTGGCTTCGGATGGGTGCAGTGTGCTGGCCGTAGTGGCCATTTGGGGGGTGAACCAATGGAACAAGGAAGACCTTTCTCTCTGTCTCTCTCTCTCTCTTTCACTAACTCTGCCTGTCAAACAAACAAACAAACAAACCTTTAAAAACTAGAAACAAATAACAGTTTATTGTATCTTTTCCATTATGGGTTTTTCTCCCCTGGTTAAATTTCCATTTTCATCTATGGTGTTACTCTTGACTTACCTGTTCAACCTCTGCTATCTTCATAATGACTGCACAGTCAAAGCACAGAGAGACTGAAGCTACATTTATTTAATTCTGCTGAAGCTGAATTTGGACTAACAGAGCTGGCTGGCTGCCTTGGAGCCTGACCTTCTACTTTTGCTTGCCCAAGGAGAGTTTTCTTTATTATCAAGAAATAATTCCTACAAGGAAGCAATTTGTATCCAATAGCTATCCTGTTTCAAATTCCATTTGTGGAAGCATTTAGCATTGCTGATCAATTTGGATAAATTTGGAAGAGAAAACAGAGATTTGTTAATTATTATGGGAAATAGAATCTGTGGATTATTTGCAGGAGGGAAAAAAAAAAAAAAACAAAGGAGGAAGGAAACCACAGTCTGCATAAGACAGAGCCTATGCCCTGGAAGTATAATAGAGAGAGAGAAAAACTCTGAACTGCTCAGGTATCCTGCTACCTCTCCAGAGGAGTGTAATTTGGGGTAAAATGGTTTTGAGCAGAGAGCAAGGGAAACCAAAACCCAAGCACCCAGCAGCATCTGGTTGACAGGACTCATGGTTAATGGAGAAGAAAGACAGCAGGTTTTTCTGGAAGCAAGTGGAACCTGTTGTCAAAGTTGTTGGGTGGTAACGACATAGACATACATTAAGAAATGGGTTTCTTGAATACAGAATGGGCCTTGAGGAGGGGACAGATATGACAAAGTATATGAGAAAACAGGGAGCTGATCAGCTTGAACAGAGACACAGACGTGCTTTGAGATCTAAGAGGTCGGTCCCCAGAGGGACATAACCCTTGAGGGTGTGGGGAATGGAAATGAGCTTGCATGTGTTAGGTCACTCTGGACTTTTCAGCGTCTACATAGAATGTATCCAGTTGACATTAGGTGTGTTCATTGTGGCAAATCAGCGCTTAGTGTGGGGGCTGTTGTCAGTACACCTGCTCTGTGGCCCTTTGGCTCATTGGATCTGCTGGTTAGAGGAGTGACTGGGAACAGCTCATTGCTCCATACTCTGACTATCCCACTGCAGTTGTACCTCCAGCTCTGTTCACACTCTAGTGTTCCTAAGCTCCCTGCACTGCCCAATTTTTATCTCCTTGGCATTAACCATGATCTGTGTTCCATATATTTCATTCAAGTTATCATCTGACTCCTTCTTTCTGTGTAAGCCCCATGAGATCAGAGACTGTTGTCTCTTCACCCTCTCTTTTGTTTCCTAGTGCTTAGAACAGTGCCAGTGGTAAGGGATTTAGTAATTAAGTGTGGAAAAATTCACTGGATCCCTGGTTAAATCTTTTGGGTAGTGGCATATATTGAATATTGATGTCATTCTCCATCCCTTGCAAGTGGATTTGCAAAGCCAGATATTTATAAGTAGGTCTCTCCTATTTCCCTGTGATTTGAGAACAAGCATCAAGATGGGGCTGATCTGGTGCCTAGAAAAACAGAGGCACAGTTAAGAAGGCTTTCTGCTCTGGTCTCCTCTCAAACACAAAGGTCCACATTTTCCCTGGTGTCTAACCTACGATTAGGAGACCTTGGTTCTCATTTGGTTTGTGTCGCTAATTTGCTATATGGCATTGAACAAATCACTTCTTTGTTTCACTGTCTAAAAAGACATGGGAATGATTGTAGTTTGCCTTTTTGTTTCACAATGTTTTTCAAGGTAACCATACATAAGACTTATTAAAATAGCTCAAAAGCCTTGATATCTACATAACATTATTATTATTAAAGCTTTTATTTGTAAGTATTTTCCCCAAAATACTGTATTTCTATATGTAAGTCAAGATTTTAAGGACATTAAATATTATTTTTAGCTAATTTTGTTAGCTTTGTTTCTATACAGAACATTTCCTGGTTTTAAAATCAATCTTTTTTGTGAAGTAATTTTTTTTTTTGGCCCATTCTTTATTTGGGTAGGAATCTATGTTTTTCTGTTGACTATCAGAAAATGAAGTTTGACTCTATGTGGTCACTGCTCATGGCTGAGAAAACTTGGGATTTGAAGTGAGAAGTCGGATGGCATTTGTGGGAGGCCTGTGGGGAAGGCTCAGGCAGGCAGTGAGCAGGTAGTGAGGAATGAGTTTGTCAGGAACTGGTCCATCAGGTGCATGGGTCATAAAGTGTGGCCATGAGGGACACAATGTTCTCGATGACAGTAGTAAATCCGTTTCAAATAAAGTGAACTGTTTGCTTAAACTTTTCCTGTGTTCTGTCAGACCTTTGGCGCTGAGAACCAACTCAATATAGAAATCAGCTCACCCAGAGGCTGCAGGACAGAAACACTCAAAGGACAGATTGTTGCATCAAAATTGTGTTTAGTAACACACAGCTCTCATGAAATGTTTGTCATGTTACTTTTTAGAACTTTCTGGTTTGAACAGAATTGCCCCTTCTTCTACTACTGCTCTATTTAGTTTATTAGTTTTGATCTCTTTGGAGCAAAGTACTTAACTGATTAAAAATATATTCAGCTCTTTGATACATCCCTGCTCTTTTAATTTTTTTAGTAAAACTATATAAGGAAAATTGCTTAGTATCACAAGGAAGCATTGATTGTACTTATTCCCACGGATATTTCATTTTTATTTTTATGTGACTTCTCTTTCTACTACCTTTTCTCCAGTGAAGATTGTTTCAAATAAAGCTGTCTGATATAGAGACACCGTTGCTAGGGAGCCAGAGTCATGATGGCTGATGTTACCAGGGAGGATGCAGAGGTGAGTCCCTGATTATAGAAGAGAATCATTTTTCATTCTCCTTGAAAGCAAGTCTTCTTTATACACGGATGACAAGTTCACTAACTCAGTAGGAATAAGGTTTCAGAAAGAAATATGAAATTTTAATGTGTTTTCTTAGAGTGATATAAACCTAAGACATTTCTTCAGGATGAATAAATGGGGTTTGTGCCCATCTATATATTGTTCTATGGTGAAAATTCTTTTTGGAAAACCAACATGCCCCAAAACTTTTGGTTTAAAAAACTGGGCAAGCTCTCTCTGACGGGGGTCTTGTCCTTCAGGTGGGATGAGGAATCCTTGTCTAGTGTTTCTTCCATCCTCACATGCAGTGAAATGAACATTTATGAAGATCTACTACTCCATGCGTGGTGTTTTAATAGGAACTTTAATATACCTTCTCCTTTAATCCCATCTATCTGAAGTGAGGTATTATCATTCTGGTAAACAGTAGGAAATATTGTAATCAGTGGAGAGGTAGGATTTGAATCCTATTATTTGTCACAGAATGATTTCTGTAAAAATATTTTCTGTAATTCTACGGCAAATGAATAATAGGATACATAAATATATCCATTTCAAAGATACTTCTCCTATTATTTTTACCAATGTCTCTGAAAGAAATCCAGAAGTGAAAAAGTTCAATAAAATAGTTTTAGGAGATTATTCTGGGTTTGCGGAAAATATGGTAAACGTTGTTTACATTTAATTTTAGCAAGTTTGGTTGCCACCTTATTGTTTGGGTTCCCTTTAGGATATTCTGCAAGTCTACAGTATTTAACTCATTGAAAAAAAATTAATGAATAGAAAGCTTGGATACAACATTGTGCTACAATGGGTAAAACTGTCATTATGAAGATTTTTAATGAAGTGATAATATTACCAGATTATGAAAAGAAAGCATTTTCAAATGTCCCTGCAGTATGTGAAATTGATGAACAGTCAATTCTATCAACCATGTACTGCCTTTCAATTTTATATATTGTCAATCTCCACTACACCAGAACTCTTCAATTCTAGTCTCAAGACCAAAGTTAGATAATCTGAAACACCTTCAGAGATAATGGAGTTTTCAATGACACGAATGAAATGACACTTATGAAATCTAAACAAGGTATGTGGAATTGAGTGACACTCTTTAGCAAAAGGGTGTAATATTTTAGTTCATACAGGGAGAAGGCATGGGCCAAACTGAATAAATTAGCTCTATATTATCCTGAGAAGCCCTATTTTATAATCCAGAAAATCTTTTAAAAAGAAAAAGAGGCCTTAAAAAGAGAAAGATAAGTTTTTTTTGGAGAGTAATTTCTGTTACCAAAGTGAGATTTATTGAACCAAATATTGTGTCTGGGTTTCCAAAAGTACTTGATAATTTAATAATCTCCACAAGATATTTGTAGCCTGGTCAGTGGATATATAGGAAAACGGTTAATTTTTTTTTATATATAAAGCTTTTATTTAAAGAATATAAATTTCCAAAGTACAGCTTATGGATTACAATGGCTCCCCCCCCACAAATTCCCTCCCACCCGCTACACTCCCCTTTCCCGCTCCCTCTCCCCTTGCATTCACATCAAGATTCATTTTCAATTCTCTTTATATACAGAAGATCAGTTTAGTACATATTACGTAAAGATTTCAACAGTTTGCCCTCACATAGAGACACAAAGTGAAAAACACTGTTGGAGTACTAGTTATAGTATTAATTCACAATGTACAGCACATTAAGGACCGAGATCCTACATGATTTTTTTTAAAGAATTGATTAATTATCTATGCAATTTCCAATTTAACACCAAGATTTTTTAATCATTTGCAATTATTTTTATATACAGAAGATCGATTCAGTATATACTATGTAAAGATTTCATCAGTTTGCACCCACACAGAAACACAAAATATGAACTTACTGCCCATGGGAATTAGGGTTGAAGGTCTTTTTGATGTCTTTGCTTTCTCCTATGCTATATCTTTTTTTTTTTTTTTGAGAAGAAAAATATTCAGAGGATTCCATCCTCTGAAATGCCTTTTTGTTGACTACTATAAGGGACAGGACAATTGATTAGGGGTCCTAGTTCAAGTACACCCAATGCCATCCTACCTTAATAGAGGTTGCTTAGAAACACAGTGTTTTGGGATTACTCCTTTAATGGTTATCTATGAATTTAGCACTGCCAATCTCTTATCTCAGAGGGCGTGGGCAAACCTTTAAATGACTCCAATTTCAGAGGTTGTGATACCATGCATTAGACATAAGCCTTAACAGTAGACCGGAGCCTTTAACACGAAGTGAGATAAGAGCTTTATTTAAAACAAGTCTTGTTTCTCAAACCACTGGGTACTTAGGAGACATAGCAATCAGATAGAACTGTATGAGTTTTAAACATAGGAAGAGGGAGAAAGTATTCTTCCCCACCCTTTGTGATTTTATCTATAAGCCAATTCCCAGGATAAACCTTATCAGTAATTGCAGTAAAATGCTACATCTATGTAAGTGCTTAAGAGAGATACTCAAAACAAATTAAAATCATCTATAAATCCTGTTGTTTTTATTTTTTAGCCAGTTTTGACTCTTTTGAAGAATTTGATCTAGTGAGTCAAAATGGAAAATTGTTCCTGTAAATTATCTATGTTTAGTCTATATTGTCTACGGAGTATATGATCCACAAATCATTCAATAATTAATAGGTATGTATACAATATATTGTGGCCCTCCCATATAGAACAGGAAAAGACACGTTAATTTCTAGGGTATCCACTGAGTCTGCACCTTATGTCAGGCAATGCAGATGTGCCTATGACTGGCTGTGCGGAAAAACAGTTCACTATTTTAAAAAAATGAATATTTGCTAAACCCAATATTGCTATTGAGACGGTTTATACAAAACAAAATAGGATTATTTGACTTTGGTAGCCATGTCAGCCATCATTCCCTACTCAAGAAAATACAGACTATTGGTCCTTCCCAGCAAAGACCTAAGAGACCTGCAAATTTACAGGTTATTATTCATAATAAATAAACAAAATCATTTCCTTAACATTAAAAATCTTATTTGGTCTTTGAACACAGACAAATTGTTGCTACCCCATTTTTCTTTCCTTTTCTCTTTTAATAGGCAGTAGCTTCAATTGATTCAGCACGATTTTACCAGAATCAGTAAAGGTCTATTTGTCTTGCATGATTTTAAATTAAATCTGTCTAAGAGATAAACAACTTAAATTTTAATGCTTCCCATTCAAGAGTGCATCTGTGCTAATATTTAAATAACACAATACATCTATCTTTCATATTCTGATTCAGTGTTTTTGTCTTGTCTAGTTCTAGACTTTTGTTGAAAATTCTGAATTCATTTAATGTTTCTCTTTTTTTAAAGGTGAGACTATCACTCTAAACATTAAGTAAAAAATTGTGAGAATATTATTTTAGATTCATCTCTTGAATTATTTATTTGGCCTGTTTAGATCAAGGCTTAGTCATAAAGGCAAATAATGTAATTCAGTGTTAGCTGTAATGCTCTTTAAGTATATTTGACAGACATAAAGGATGATCATGCTATCAAACAAATATTTGCCTATAAAGAAATTTACTTCAAGCCTTTCCTACCTATTTGAATTCTCCTGTTTCCCAAATCACTCAAGGCAAACCAATCTTTCTAGGACTTCTATATGAATATAGATATTTTTTTTCACTTTTCATATATCAGATGAACCAGTAGAGTGTGACTAGAATACGTTTTCCTTCTCAGAAAATTTTCTCTCCTTTTTTATGATGTATACTCTCATTGTTACTTCCTTGTTTACAGAGTCTGTTTTATACACACACATACATATACACACACCACCACTACCACCACCACAGGGGACTTCAACAAGTTTATTTTGGTACAATTTTTTAAATCCATGCATAGTTTTATCATAATATTCATTTTTCAAGATTTTTGAAACTTCCTCATAGATGACCTTTTAGATATAATACATACAGCATATATATTATATAGAGAAAAGGTGTATACACACACACACACACACACACACACCCATTCTCACTTTGCCTCATAATATAAAGTAGGGTAAGAAAAAAAACCTCAGGATTCCATCCCTGTTCCTTCAATGAACTTGGTTGCATTTCTAAATTTTTAAGAATTTCAGTGGCTGGCATTGTGGCACAGTGGGTTAAACCACCTTCTGCAATGCTGACATCAATATGGGCACTAGTTAGAATCCAGGCTGCTCTATGTCTGATCCAGCTCCCTGCTAATATGCTTGGAAAGTTACTGGGATCCTGTCACCCATGTGAGAGATGAAAGTGGAGTTTCAGGCTTCTGGATTCAACCTGGCCTGACTCTAGGCGTTGCAGTCATTTGGGGAGTGAAAATGTCTCCCTTCTCTCTCCCTCTCCCTCTCCTTCTCTTTCTCTCCGCCTTTCCTCTTTCTCTAACTTATCTTTCAAATAAATAGAGAAATCTTTTTAGAAAATAACTTCAGTATCTTTATTTCCAAGTAGAGCCCATCATATCTGCATTCTTTTGGATTTTATAAAGATTAGGTTAATATTTAAAATAAAGGGCTGGTGCTGTGGTGCCACGAGTTAACACTCTGGCCTGAAGTGCCGGCATCCCACATGGGCGCTGTTTCGAGACCCAGCTGCTCCACTTCCGATCCAGCATTTTGCTATGGCCTGGGAAAGCAGTAGAAAATGGTCCAAGTCCTTGGGCCCCTGCAACTGTGTGGGAGACCTGGAAGAAGCTCTTGGCTCCTGGCTTCTGATCCATGCAGCTCTGGCTGTTGTGGCCAATTGGGGAGTGAACCAACGGATGGAGGAACTCTCTCTCTCTCTCTCTCTCTCTCTCTCTCTCTGCCTCTCCTCTCTCTGTGTAACTCTGACTTTCAAATAAATAAATAAATCTTCAAAAAATATTTAAAATAAGCAGATCTTGACTAATTGCAGGAATGAAAAGTATCAGTGGTTTTCTCGTTGTCAATTGTTGGATACATGAGCAGGGCAAATCAAATCATTCTTACTTTTTTTTTTCTACAATTCAGGTGAAATGACAAGACACTGTTTTACTCTTTGTAATGTATAAGTTTGTCAATCAGAAGAAACAATATTTAATGCTAGGCGCTACTTCTGAAATTGTTCCACATCTTTTCTCATACGTAACTGAATACATTCATTGAAATTGTGTAAAGCACTGAAATTGCTCTAAATTTTGACAAATTATTTCAATGAATAAGTTAGTTGGGACTTCGTTTTTTTTTTTTTTTTTTTTTTTTTTTTTTTTTGACAGGCAGAGTGGACAGTGAGAGAGAGAGACAGAGAGAAAGGTCTTCCTTTGCCGTTGGTTCACCCTCCAATGGCTGCCGCCGATGGCGCACTGCGGCCGGCGCACCGCGCTCATCCGATGGCAGGAGCCAGGTGCTAGGTGCTTTTTCCTGGTCTCCCATGGGGTCCAGGGCCCAAGCACTTGGGCCATCCTCCACTGCACTCCTGGGCCACAGCAGAGGGCTGGCCTGGAAGAGGGGCAACCTGGACAGAATCCGGCACCCCGACCGGGACTAGAACCCGGTGTGCCGGCGCCGCAAGGCGGAGGATTAGCCTGTTGAGCCACGGCGCCGGCCGGAACTTCGTTTTTTAAAGACTGTGTACAGCACAGATATGTTCTTTTTCAGCATGTATATATTGATTCACTACTATGCTGCAATGGCATCTTGAAGAGTTTTAATAGAAAGGTACTTCAAAGAGTTTGTGGAAAATTGAATACAGAGATGTTTATTTTGGTGCAAAATTGTTTTAAATCCAAGCACAGCTGATTTATAGAGTACCTTTTCCATGAACTTTTTGAAGAGCCCTTGTATGCATGGATTTCAAATTTTTTGGTACCCAAATAAACTTATCTTTTGACTCTACTTTTCCATGAACATTTTGAAGCATCCTTGTACAATTTAACTCTCAGGTGCAACAGTTTACATTTAATCTATTAAAAATTCCAGAAGTATTCAGTATTTAAAGCAGATAGTCTCAACTCTTTCTTTCCTTGTATAAGTAGGCTGCTCCTCAAACTAAGAGATAGAGTCTGATTTTCATTTCCTAAAATATGGGTTGGCCTTAGTGACTAATAGGTTATGTTTCGAGAAGTTTCGTAGTTTCTTCATTGATCGTTTGGGGTGTTTCATCTCAGAATCCATTTACTTTACTCTGAGAAATCCAAGAGACATGAAGAAGCCATATGTAGGAGCTCCAGCTGACAGTCGTAACTGAGCCATTGCCAATAGCCAGTAATGAGAATGAGCTGTCTTGGTTGGCCAGCCCAGTCAAAGCTTCATGTGGCTCTAAAGCTAATGACTGTTGAGCTTCAGCCCCAAGTTATGTCCACTTGTTCTATGGAATCATAAAAGATCATAATAAAGTATTGTTTTAAGGTATAGGATTGTTTGTTTTGTACAGGGTAATTCAAAATATTTGTGGAAAAATGGAATTGACAGATGGGTTTATTTTGGTACAAAATGTTTGAAATCCATTCTTATAAAAAGAAGTCTTCTTCCCTTATGAAAAGAAGTATGCATGGAATTCAAAATTTTTGTACCAAAATGAACTTACATTTTAATTTCATTTTCTACAAAGTTTTTAAGTAAAATTGTTTAATAGGACAGCATTATAACATTATATGACTTAACCAAATAAGTTCACATGAAGATATAGTCTCTGTTATATTCATGCCCAAATATTAAGCAGTTTATGACCTTAATAAACCCACATACTGTTTTTATATTTTGATGTGATCAGGTTTCAGAAAATACATGAGTGTTTGGTGTTAGATTTGAAGGGGAGAATGGAAATATAGCATTTGAGAACTATGAGCTTCAAAGGAATCCATCCATTCATTTAAATATTGATTATGTACATATGCAAAGTAATATGCCAGGTGCTGTGGGGGATAAAAGGATGATTCAGAAAGCTGTACTGATATTCGCATTTTGGAAGCCCCTCCTTTTCCTCCTGGAAGACAATAAGACAGAGTGTTCAAGTTTCCTGCTGGATTTTTATTTGGAATTTCCTTCAGTTTTGTTTTTTCCATTCTTTTGAATATTTTTCAGAATATTCGTCTCTTTGTAAACCAATTTGTAAAAAATAATCTGAAAATGTACAAAGGAACAAATAATGGAAAATAGCATTATTTATAGGAATCTTAAAATAGAGCAAACAACATACTATCGAAATTTTTGAGGAAGATTTTTAATCTTTTGACTCCATGAAATTGTTGTTTCAATGAGATTTATGTTCATGATATGGTATAAATGACAGGATGGTTAATAGAATTTTTAGGTAGCCTGGATATTTTAAATGTGATACAACAATTACCAGTTGATTTCAAGTATTGTGATTTGCTAAGGTCATGCCTTTTGAAGGGAAAATAGCTGAACTCTGCTTCCAACTGTGACAACTTCTATCTTCTCACCTTAAATTATTTGGAAAACACTCTAAGCCTACGTTTAACTAGTTATAAGGCAAATGCAAAAGTGGTAGTGACATCCTCGAGTTGCTGAGTGTATTCCTGGCAATGATGCATGGTAAATACTTGCAAGGGCTCTAGCATGTACTAAGGAACCCAAATCTTTGCTGACGTCATGGACACAGTGGATTACATTCCATTTTCTAGAGGATGAAAAGAAATGTCGACACCAAGAGTTCAACAGAATTTTATTTAGGTTCCACAGTAAGTGAGGCAATTTAGAAATTACCTAAACTTTTTTTTTTTCTTTTTTCCTTTTTTTAACAAGTGGTGTTAAAACTTAAAGCAATCTTTGGAAAAGCCGTGCAAGCTTTCTTTATATGTGAAATCTCTATGTAGATGGACCAGTTCTCTGACTGACATGGGAATGGGGAGTAATTTTACTCTGTGCAGTGGTTCTGACAAAACATTAATGATTAAAGTACAGTTTAAAAGCTACTGCTTTTCATAATAATAATCTATTTGGATGTGTGTAGCTCTATCTCTTTCTAGACCTGCTTTTCCACTTTAAGCACTTGAAACCATATATTCTTCTAAATACCCTATACCATTCTTTATCTCCATACCAAGGTCATCTTCTTACCTGTGTAGTCCTAACCCGTACCTTTGATTGTTAGAAATAAGTTTCAGTGCTCCAGTTTGGAGTTGAAAGGATATAAGGGAAATATGTTTTAAGGAAAAATGCAAAAGTCCTTAATTTACTATTATAGACCTTTTATTCCAATGATAATATAAAATCAAACATGTTTCACCTTGATTGCTCAAACAGAGTAAGCTACATGTTCATGTTGTGGTTTTAAGTTTTATAAATTGGGGTGTCTCCAAACACATTCTAGGGAAGTTCGTAAACATTCTACCAGCTGGTGTACACAGATACTATTTCATTAACATATTTAGCCAAATCTTGATGTATTCTAATTTGTATTTATTTGAACCAAGAATTATACTCTTTTTGAGTTCATTTTTCCAAAGACTTCCAGAAATCCATAGTGATATGACACTTGTCATTTTCATGAAATTTGCCTTGCCTTAGGTCTTACATCAGTAAGTCCAGTCCAACCTTCACACATCTCTGAACTGTTCCCCATGGCTTTGCGATTGTCGTCACTAACATGGCTCATCATCCTTTCCATTTGACACAGGGAGTCTTCAATCCTCATGCTATAAAGTATGAATAAGATCATCACTTCTGTGCTCAGCTAGAGTATAGCCGAAAATTAGGTTGAACAAGTATGTTCCGTAGCAGCGGTGTTAGTTCTTTTAATTAAAAAATTAAGTTACAAAAATAAAATATGCTTATGTTAAAATTTGAAGCAATATAGTCATGTGTAGGTGAAAAAGGGAAAGTTAAAATCTTTTCAATATTTCTGCTTCTTTTGTTTGTTTGGTTATTATTCTATCATTTTTTAGAGCAGAGTCCCAGAAGAAGAGGAGAGAGAGAATGAGGCAGAAGCAATATTTGGAAATATAATGGATAAAATCCACCAATATTTTCATTAGTATTTTATGATCTCTTTTTACACATGCTTTTTTTTAAAATCTATTTTCCTGTGAAGTTGTATGAGTATCTTACAACTAATATCCAGTTTGAATTTAAAACATTCAGTCTAAAATTTTGATCTTTTATCTATCACAAGTGGTGCATTTAGATTTAGTTAAATTACAATATTCCAATTTTTTCTGTTTTTTTTCCTTTCTTTCCTTTTTAGGATTATTTTTGGTTATTTTATATTTCTTCGTTACTTTAGGAGTTATGTATTATATGTCCTTTCTTTTACTGATTTAGTTAGAAATTATATTATGAATAACATATACATCAAGTTTATGTCAAAGAATATCTTTACCTTTCTCTCAGGCAATATAAATCTTAAAATACTTTAATTCCATTTACTTATCTCGATTTATGCTATTTTGCAATGCATTTTAATTGTTTTTATTCTCTAAGATACCTTATGTTATTGATTTTATATACTAAAGCTTCAATTAGGCTTAATAAAATATTTATAAATTTCCTTGCTGCTGCTTCTTCCTTGCATCTCAGGCTTTCCATTGGGATCCCTTTCATTATACCTGGAGAGCATCCTCTGGAATTTTATTAATGAATACCTGATGGTGGGTATTTTTCTAAATTTTTATTTGAACGAAAAATTCTGTTATGTTTTCCTTAGAAATCTCTGACAGAATGGGAGAAATGATTTGCTAATTACTTATCTGAAAAAAGATAATTATCCGGAGTATATCAGCAACTTAAAAAACTCAACAAAACAACAAATGCAGTTAAGAAGTGGGCAAAGATCCTGAATAGACAATTTTCTAAAGAAATGTAAAAGACCAGCAAATACATGAAAAAAAATGTTCAATATCTTTAGTTATTGGGGAAATGTGAATCAAACCCACAATGAGATACCACCTCACCCCTGTCAGAATGGCTATGATCCAAAATAGAGAGCATTAAATACCGGTGAGGATGTGGAGAACAGGGAGCACTGACACACTGTTGGTGGAAATGTAAACTAGTACAGCCACAGTGGAAAAATAATATGGAGATCTCTTTAAAAGCATCTAAAAATAGACTTGCCATATGATCTAACTCTCGTACTACTGAATATATACCACAAATACATTTTATCAGAGATATCTGCTCCACCATGTTTATGTTGTGATTATATAACTGTTCACAATAGCCAAAATATGGAATCAACCAAGGTGTCTTTCACCAGATGAATGGGTAAAGAATATGGATAAAGAAAATAAATGCACTGGAATATTATTCAGAAATAAAAAGAAAAGAAATTCTATTATTTGCAGTAAAATGGTTGTAACTAGAGGACATTGTGTTGAATGAAACAAGCCAGACACAGAAATACATGTTTTCCCTTGCATGTGGGAACTAAAATTAAAAAAAAAAAAGAAAACAAACAAAAAAACCCCAAAAATCTAGAAAGTGCCTGTATATATCAGCTTTGCTTCAAACACAATGTTTTGTCAAACTTTGTTTTAAATCTTCATTGAACAAGTTGATAGGAATTACACACTACAGTAATTTTAATGTTTTTGTGACTATTTTAAAATTTATGTGAATGAAATTGACTTTTTATTTGATTGTTGTTATTAGCCATCGCCTAATTTTCTGCTCAATTACAGTCTTTTTCATTTGTTGAACTGTTTATTTAGTAGACACAGTAAGCCTTTGACTATGAGGGCAATTAAAAATGTTATCTTAAAACATAAAAAAGATTAACTTAAAACATTATTTTTTTTTGACAGGCAGAGTTAGACAGTGAGAGAGAGAGACGGAGAGAAAGATCTTCCTTCCGTTGATTCACCCCCAAAATGGCCGCTAAGGTTGATGTGCTGTGCCGAACCAAATCCAGGTGCTTTCTCCTGGTTTCCCATGCAGGTGCAGGGCCCAAGAACTTGGACCATCCTCCACTGCCTTCCTGGGCCACAGCAGAGAGCTGGCCTGGAAGAGGAGCAACCAGGACAGAACCGGCGCCCCAACCAGGACTAGAACACGGAGTACCGGAGCCACAGGTGGAGGATTAGCCTAGTGAGCTACAGTGCTGACCAAAACATTTTTAATACAAGTTCAACAGAAAGAAATGCATTTTCTCTGGGTATACAGTTCTAGATTGACGATCACCTCTTTCAGTCCCTTCGAAGTCTCATTCCTTTATGTTTTGGCTTCAGTGATGCTCTTGAGATACCAGCTGCTAGTGTAACTGCTGCTCCTTTGATTTGAAGCATCTTTCTTCTTTCTCTGGCTTCTTTAATAACTTACCTTTGTTTTTGATGTTGTATTTATTGTTCTTTGAACAAATTGTTTATTATTTCTTTACCATTTCTCCTGATGAGGATGAATTAGGCTTCTTAACATGAAGATTGATGTCTTTTACCATTTGTAGAATATTTCCAACCATTAACTTTCCAGATGTTGCCGGCACCTCATTCTCTCTTTCCTCTCCTTCTGATATAGAATACATTACACATATGTCATCTATCCTCAATTTTTCATAACCTTCCTTGTTTTTTTCCACTTTTTTTTATTTCTTCATACTGCATGGGATACTTTATTCTGACCCATCTTCTATTGCTTAATTTTCTCATCAGCTTTGTTTTATCTGCTCACAAATACATCAACTGAGTTTTAAAATTTTAATAAAAGTTTTTATTTCTAGATTATAGCTTAATCTTTTCTAATTCTCTTGATCACTTTTGATAGTTTCTCACAGATATAGGAGTTCTTCTCTTTAATGAGAATCTAAAAATATATAGCTATTTATTATAATATTCAAATCACAATATATTGTAGCCTTTTTGTTGTTCTCATTGTGCCTTGATTTGTGCCGTACTTAGTTTTAATTCTGATATGATCATTTTACTTGGTCATTATTTATGGGAGTATTTGAGTCCTAAAATGAAAATAAATATGAAGATTAATTCCTCCAAATATATGGAAATGGTATTGTTTGCTGCTTCCAAATATCTTTGGACACTGTATCTGGGTCCCTTTCAAACTAAATTTATATGCTCTGGTCTTCTGGACCACACAAATGGTGTGGATTTGAGCTATAAATCTGTACAAAGGATGGCTTATGATTGCAGCTTCGTAGTGAACATTTATCCTTTTTGCTCTCCTTAATATCAAAGCATGTTTCATTGTGGTCTTTTATAAGTAGAGAGGGGAAGATGAGCTTACTTCTGATTAGCTTTCACTGTAGCCACTTGGGATCTCAAATTCTTAGTCAGGAAGTCTCTTACAGATTTCCCAACTTGGATTAACTCTGTTGGGCCTTAAAACCACATGATTCCATTTGGCTGTCAAAATGAACTTCAAGTTTATGAATTTATTATATGTGCTGCCGAAGCGAGCACCAAGTTTATGAATTTAGACAATGCATCCATGACAGCAAGAACTTTAGTCTTCTGCCACTATTTAAATTCTTTTACATTTAACTTTTAATGAAAATATCTTAAAATACCTTACATTTTGTCATATCATAAATATAATTTTATTTAATTTATTTAAAAGAGAAATAGGGGTGGGGAATATAGAGTGAGATAGAGTGAGATTTCCCAATCCACTGGTTCCCTCTCCAAATGCCTACAAAGGTTGGAGCTGGGGCTGAGCTTATTTTGGGAGGTAGAGTTCCAGCTCTTGGGTCATCACCTGCCTCCTCCAAGAGTTGCATCAGCAGGAATCTGGAGTCAGGAGTAGAATCTGGATTCAAACCCAAGCATTCCATTGTGGGATGTGGGCATCTCAGGTGATATCTTCATTGTTATACCAAATGCCCACCCAATAAATATTTTAACATAACAGTCTTATACTTAGTCCAGTAGTTTACTTGTTTCCAGAAGTATAATCATTCCTCACAGAGTTCTAGCCACCATGATATCTGAAACAGAGATTCCCATTTTTTTCTATACTGGTAGCATATCAATCAAATACATAGTTGTCACATATTTGTTATTAATAATCATTGGGTTATAGAATATTTTATTTGCATGGATAAATTTTCTTTTTTGTCTAATTACATTATAAAATGTTTAAAACCTCAACAGTTATGTTCAAATTCTTATTGTCCAGAATACATTGACTGATTTACAAACGAACCAAGAGGGTTTAATTTCTGCATTCAAGGGGCATTCTGCTTTTTATTAACAGAGTACCACCAGCCTGTTAGTAGGACTCATGCTCTTTAAGTTGTTTTCTCCATCAGTAATGACATATCTTTACTCCTGAATGACATCTTTCAACAGGGTCTTGTATTCATGGGACAGAAGATAGATTAGGAAATGCATATGCAAGCTACTTGTGAGTGTGTATGAAATGGTAATGGTAGAGATTATTACTTTTCTTTCAATGTGGGCTCTATTTCTCTTCAACTACAACAGCGATTTTAGCTACATTCCTAGAAAAATGAAAACAGACCACTGGTCAACTTCCTTTGTAGTGAGGTGTGAAATGTGACTATGTTCTGGCCAATGGGATGTACGTAGAAATATCCAGTGACAGTTTCCAGAATCCTTCTATATGAGGCAACTGACTTGTACCGGTTCATCCTTCCTCTCCTTGCCCTCTAACTTGTTGCAGGGAATGATACAACTCCAACAGACCAGGAAAAACCATGCCCAGGGAATGCCAAAGGCGAAAGAGAGAAGGAGCATGCGTCCCTGAGAGTTTTGTACAACAGGACTGTCCTACTAACTCTCTGCATTATTTATCTCTGAAATTTTGCCTGAAAAACATATAAATTTCTAGATTGTTTAAGCCTCTGTTATTTTGACTTTCTGTTTTTTTTTTTCACATCTGAACATATCTAGGGAATAAATAATAATGAATCTAGGGAATAAATGGTAAATTCCAGAAATTACAAATTCCAGAGTTTGTTCATAAAAGCCTAGGATCTATAACATAACATTTAGCACACCTGAAAAAGAGCTTTTATCATTCCCAAGAGAGGTAGGATTAAGTGGTAAATAGTAAAAATCAACTTAATACATATTATATGCTTCAATTAAATGCATAGCAATGAGGGAGGGGTGAGGGAAAGTTGATTAGTGGGAGTTCCTAAATTATAATTTGTTATTAAGAACTTTTGATGTTCTATTGCACAATAAGGTGACTATAGATATCAATAATATAGTATTTTTTTAAAGATTCATTTTATTTATTTGAAAGAGTTACAGAGAGAGGTAGAGACAGAGAGGTGTCTTTCATCAGCTGGCTCACTCCCCAGGTGGCCTCAACTGCTGCAGCTGCGCAGATCTGAAGCCAGGATCCAGGAGCTGCTTCCATGTCTCCCACATGGGTGCAGGAGCCCAAGGACTTGGGCCATCTTTTACTGCTCTCCTGGGCCACAGCAGAGAGCTGCATTGGAAGAGGAGCAGCCGGGACTAGAACCGGTGCCCATATGGGATGCTGGCGCCTCAGGCCAGGGCGTTAACCCACTGTGCCACAGTGCTGGCCCCTCAATAATATAGTATTTAAAAACAACTAGAAAAATAGGATTCTGAATGTTTTTACCATAAATGTTTGAGCAGATAGAGTGGACATTATGCAGCATATACATGTATGCAAATATCTTGTGGTATTCTTAAATATTTATGACTTTTAAGTGTTATTAAAAGTAAAATTAAACCAGATCCAAAAGGTCAAATATCATGTTTTCTCTGATTTCTGTTGGCTAATGTACGTGAATGAAATCTACATCCTGGGATGTTTATTGTCTATAGCCCTTACCTATATGTCTGCAGAACAGTGGACTTCCTACTCTTTATTGTTGAACTCCATGTAGTGGAGCATTAAGCCTGTAACTATAAATTAAATTAAAATGTTATTGCAAAAATTAAAAAAGAAAGAAAGGAAGGGGCCTAAGAGAGGAAGGGGGAAGGAAATATTTTATTCTTAGAATTATGTCTATGAACGAAATGAAATCTGTCCTCTTTGTATTAATAAAAATACATTCATTAAAAAATAAAATTAAGACCCTAGTTCAACAGGAATATAGGCAAGAACTATAAATAATACTGAACTGAAAATAGAACTTTTCACTCATATACAGTAAATTTTAAAATAATCACAAGTTTCTTTTTACTTTTTACTTGTTGAATTCTCTATTTAGTGGAGCATTAAGTCTTTGTAGTGTAAATAAAATATGTTATTTCAAAAATTAAAAAAAGAAAGGAAGATCTGGAGGTGGAGGGTGGGAAGGGAAGAAAGAAAGGAAGAGAGGATAGCAGGGAGGAAATGTTACATGATTAGAATTGTATCTATGAACTACAATGATTTGTTCTCTTTATATTAATATCACATTAGCATGATAATTGCTGAGACTTGTGTTATAATTTTCATGCATTTGCTGTGAACCTGAGAGTCTAATGCATTAATAAAATCCTTAAATAAAAAATAAAAAATTAAACATAAAATTTTAAAAAAGAAATGGATAGTAAACTTTACAGTTTTTAATACATGTTTTAGTGTCATTATTATGTACCTATTCTTTAATGCTTTCAATGTCTCTGGTTAAATATCTTTCCTATATTATTATTGATAATTAGATGGAGTAGGTGAAACCTCAAAGCAGATATTGTCAATCTCCATCATGCTTTATGTTACAATATAATGGGAGCCTCTGAAGTGATGAGTCATTTTATAGATATAAATGGATATGTGCTTGTGATTTCTAACCAGCTATATACGTTTCTGCTGTAAAAACAAAATTAGATGTTTAAGGTCATTTTTACAAGGTTGAAGGGTTATTTTTCGTTTTGTTTATACCACTGAAGAATTAATATGATTATCATCTCTGCAACTTTGATTAGGTTTGTGGAAATAAGAAGACAAATGTATATGTTTTATTAAATCATTCAGGAACAGTTAATTACCTGTAAGTCCACAGCTTTGAGCTGGTTAGCTTTCTACCTCTTTCTACAGGATGGCAAAATTCTGCTACTGATTCCAAACAAATACGACCTAAAAAGGAGAAGAAAATGTAATTTTTAGTTATAGATAGAAAAGTCCTAAGTAAAGTGAAGCAGTAGTATATAAATCACCATATATCAAGACCAAGTGGTTTTTCTACCTCTAGGTTTACGAATAGAATCCAACACTAGGAAAGCTAATAGTGTGATTTATTTTACTAATAAATTAAAAGGGCAGTGGGGTCAAAGATAATTCGATAGATAGTGATAAATCTCTACTCATGAGAAAAATCTATTAGTGAGTTATAATGAAAAAATCTATTAAACAAATGTAGTTCTTTTATGAAAATTTTAAAGCATGGATCTTGCTTAACAGTGAAATTTTAGAAATGTTCACATTATAGCCAAGCAAAAGACAAAAATATTAGCTACCACTGGTAGTACTCTACACTGAATAAGAGATCTTGCTTAATTCAGTAAATTAAAATATTATATATTTAAATGACATACAATATATCTTCCATGACATTACTTATATAACATAATTTATATATATAACATATATAATTTACATTATATGATATGTAATAATTATGTTTTATATTTATATTATATATTGTAATATAACCCATGCAGATGGGAGTGAATACAGCAAGGAGACTCTAATGGAAAGAAAAAGATTCATATATATATAAGAATTTGATATATAATAAAAGCGGCATTCCAATTTATTGAAGAATGAATAAACAAGGTAGAAAACCCAGAGTGTAACAAAGAAAGAAACCAAGGGATTTCAAACACCAATGAAACAAAAAATTGAATATCATAAAAATTTAAAATATATGCAGATTGAAAAAATATAATTAGATGTGTGTATAGCAAAGAAGTATCCTCAACATAGAAAAACTATCTACAAGTGAATAAGTAAATTAAATAAATAAATAAGGTAAACAGTGTAAAATACAAATGCATAAACTTTTGATGTGATACTATATCTACTATGCAGATCAAGGGAATTAATAACTTTTTTTTTCTTTTACAATTTAGGGACAAGTGGAAAACATGATAATTTAACAGATTTGGCCAATTTTGTGGGAACTGATATTGCTAAATATATTTGTAGTAATATAAATTTGTTAAAATTCTTTGGAGGACCTTGGAAATATCTATCAAGGTTTTAAAATAACCTTTAATTCTTGAGCCAGATTTCAAATTCTAAGTACAAGAGTACTTAAATCTTGAACCAAATTTCTACTTGTATGTAAATAGGGACAGACTTAGGCACTAGGATATTCACTGGAACACAATTTACACTAAAGAATAACTAGATTAGACTAAATGTAAATCAGTAATGGAAAGACTGAATGGCTACTTTGTATAATGCATACTCTGCCACAGTTAAAAAAATTAGAAAATATTTATAAGACATTATTTAAGGAGAAAAAGGTAATTTTTCAGAATAATGTGTGTGGTTTATAAAAAATTTATTTACACACATACATATTTTTGTATTTAAACCATATGCTAATGCATAGACAAAATTTACATTGATTACTAATTGGGAAAGGTCCAGGAAAGACAGAGTAAGAGGGAGACAACAGAAGAGGTGAAAACTGGCATTTACTTTCTAAGTAGTATACTTTTATATTATTTGATTTTTTTTTTTGACAGGCAGAGTGGACAGTGAGAGAGACAGAGACAGAGAGAAAGGTCTTCCTTTGCCGTTGGTTCACCCTCCAATGGCCACCAAGGCTGGAGTGCTGAGGCCAGCGCACAGCGCTGATCCGATGGTAGGAGCCAGGTGCTTCCTCTGGGTCTCCCGTGCGGGTGCAGGGCCTAAGGACTTGGGCCATCCTCCATTGCACTCCTGGGCCACAGCAGAGAGCTGGCCTGGAAGAGGGCAACTGGGACAGAATCCGGTGCCCCGACTGGGACTAGAACCCGGTGTGCCGGCGCCGCAGGCGGAGGATTAGCCTAGTGAGCCGCGGCACTGGCCTGAATTGTTTTCAATACCTTTCTTTGCAATTTTAAAAACAATAATGAAAGTCCAGGGTTGTAGGGTGTTCCTGCACAAAATGTTCTATCTGATCGTGAGTAATTTATATAGCATTCAATGTAGACATTTGAAAGAAAACCTAATCGATCATTAGAAATTAAGGACACACATGAAATAGTTTTGCAGGAATTAAAACAGTATAAAATGTCAGCTATTTTTATTAAAGTAAATGTGTACATATAATATGCAAACTGATTTCACTCATAGTAGATACACAGATTTTAGCAGTGTCATTTATTTAAGTATAAATACAATTTTCTCAGTGAAGACATGTGATAAGTTATGAGTATTTATTTATTTCTTTTCAGAAGATCTTGGAGAGTTGGACAATTAAAAGAGGTTCAGATCTTAAAAAATGGTTCAGAAGATTAGTTCAGGAACCACTCCTAGAGTGTTTCATATCCAGCTCACTCTGAAAATCTTCCTGGAGGAAGAAATGCCTTTCACGTATTTACTGTTATGTTTTCATCAGGTTAGGAATCAGAGCTACAAACAGCCCTGCCCAAGGAATCCTGCAACTTATTTGTTGCTGTTGGAACTCCTCTCATGTTTTCACTACTTGGTGGAAGTAGCTGGTTGTCACTTCAGTAGGAACGATGGCTCTTGTTTTTTGACACCATTAATTAACGTCCCAGAAAGTCAAGGTTTTCACTTGAGAGAAAATGCAAACTTTAATTGGGGAATAGTAATACCCAGTGAAGCTGTTGAGACCTTTCCAATTTACATTGAAAGGAGGTAGAGGACTTAAAAATGACATGATGCTAGCCTCTGAAGCAACCTGTTCTAGGTCATTTGTTGTTGGAAGAAGGCAAAACACGTCTTCTTTTATGGCTGACAGAAACATTCTGATGCAACAAGTGTACCAATTACATCTTCCCTAGTTACTGCACATGGATTCACGTTGATTCTTAATGAAACCTGAACTTAGTGGAGCCCCTTTTGTTTGTATCTCTATGAAGAGCTCTGCTGGTGTGCAATGGATCTGACAATGCCTTGGGAGACAAATTAGTCTGAGCTCTCAGGAGTCTATAATGAAGAGCCTGTTGACTCAGAGGGACCTAAATGTTCAACCTGTTGCTGGAATTTGAGCATCAATGGACATTGCAGCCTGAGAAGCAGCCTTGACTTCTAGTGTTAGTTCTGAGGGAGAGAAAAGTCCACTAAGGAAGGACCTTGACAAAGTGAAGGAAACATGCGTCTTGGCTGTCTGGGTAATTTTACTAAATGTGGGAATTCAGGGGAGCAGCATGTGTGTGTGTGTGTGTGTGTGTGTGTGTGTGTTTAGTATTCTATAGGAGGCTTATCACACTACAAGGTTAGTGATAGCCAGAGGCCCACTGCATCTCACTGGGCCTATACCACATTTCACATAACGAATTATGCAGCCTGGCCCAGGGAAATTCAGGACACAAGATTTCCTTAACGCAGAAGCTCACATAAAACTTTAAACAAAGCCACCCTTACCACCCTGGAGAATCCCTTTCTGAAGCAAACACCTGGTAACTGATCCACACTGAATACAGGAATAGGAAAGGGGAATGATGTCCCGAACTCTGAGAAGAGTTGCCTCTGGAACCCTCCCAGTGACCTGCGACCTGACCCATGACTCTGGCCCATGCCACTGGCCTGTTCCCATGCTCTGTCTTGTGAGCTAGTGCCTGAATAAAGTGCTTGAGCATCAGAAGGTATCTAAGACTCATCTTTGGCACAAATGAACAGAAGAGGAGAACTAGCCCCTAAGGAAGCTGGTTCATTGAGACCATGTGGAATTCCTGAACACAGCAGTAAAAAGGAATAAAATAGGGACTCTGATCAGGGAACCCAGAACAGGGAAGGTCAAGCAATTTGCTTTTGTCTCATTGCTGATGCTTCAAACACCATTGCTTGGCTCTCAGCCTAGAGGTCTTTCTACTGCACCTGGTCCTTCCTTTAGCAACCAAGACAGAGCCTTTTCAGAAGCAGCACTGGGCAGGTGAACAGAGCAAACTTTATGGGTGGTTCAATGTGCTCATCATCACAAGGGCAATGAAAGTGAATTCTGGGGTAGAACAGTTTTTTTTTTTTCTGGAATGAGGTGAAATGCAATTTTGAAAGCCATATCAGCCAACATCAGGATACAATCAAGGTATTAAGTACAGATGCAAATAATTATGGTGCAGATTCTGCATGTTGGAAGAATGGTTCTTCTCATAGAGAATTATGGCTATTTACATTGTGACTTCTGGTTCCATATAGAGGATTTGAGGGTAAGAAAGCATCAGTAGTATTTCTGACCTGGGTTAAATGTACGTTTGGGCTCAGATTAGATTTCACTTCCCTTTTCGTCAAGCTTTGCCTTTGATTAATAGACACAGAGATGGTTAGTAAGTAGCATGGAAAAAAATTCTATTTCTTCCATTTGCATTTTCAAGTTAGGCATTTGAAACTAATTATTTAATATATCAATGAATTTGGTGTCTATTTCTCATCTCTTCTGTGTGATACACTGTGCTGGGGACAAAGTATTGAATAAGGGAGCAAATGGACTCTGTCATTGTGGGATTTTTCAGTCTGGTAGAATCTACTATAAGAGTGCAATGCCTCATTATCAAGATTCTTTCAATAATGTCTTATCCTGTGTATTAAATGAATACAGAGTGTTAATGCAAAATATAAAAAAAAAAACAAGATAGATGAAAAACAATGCCTCTTAAGCTCATCTCTTGAAGATAATCTTTGCAAAAGCCTTAATATATTGCTTTACAATTACTTTTTTGAGGGCGTGCAGATCTATGTGTTAAGACCTACACACTATATTTGTCCACTGCCATGTAGCCATCTGTTTACTCCAACACATACACACACACATGAGTATGTGCACACATCTCATTCTTTTAAGTGATCAAAATTAAAAGAATACAAAGGGTTATTTGAATAGTCCATGTCTTTCTGTGTATTTTCAATGATAGTAATGTGATTTTTTTAAAAAAATATTTTCAGGTCTTGGAGGCCTGAAATTAAAACTTCCATTTCCCATCCAACTCAAATCAACCTATTTCTGACCCATGAGAGGTCACAGACTTGGACTGAGAAAGGGAAACATGACATTACCCATATTCTCTTCTCAGCCTACTTTTAGACTCCCCAGGATTCAAACAAGGGAGAGAGATTAGAGGGAAAGAGATAAACTCTTATGTGACTTCTGATTTTTGTTCTTTATTGACCAATGCATTCATTGGTTGTTAATTGTGTCCTCCATTTTGGAAGGTGTCCAAATATTTACACTGATTGGAATGGATGCTCATTCTGTAGAACCAATACACACCTGTGTGTATATACAGCCCCCTCCAAATGTACAAACATACATAGACTTTAACCTCTGTCCCATGTTTCTCCCTAATACAGACATCTTTGGGGTCGACTTCTCTTATGAAATCTTATTTATTATTTATTTATTTAGATTTACTTGATGAAAGTCATAGAGACAGAGAAAAAGAAACAGAGACAGACAGATAAAGATCTTTCATCTTTTGGCTCAGTCCCTAAATACCTACCACAGCTGGACTTGGGTCATGCTGAATCCAGGTCTCCCAAGCGTGTGTCATGTACCCAATACTTGAGCTATCACATGCTGCTTCCCAGGGTGCGCACTAGCAGGAAGCTGGAATTGGAAGTAGTGTGGGCCTCAAACACAGGGATTCTGATATGGACATACCAAGAGTTAGTTTAGCCACTGAGCCAAACACCAGCCCCTGATGACTTCTTAAGATGTTCTTCTCTGTATCAAAATCACTGGCTCAAAATACTCATGCACTTCTTACTGTCCCTCTAGAGTGAGGGCGCATCCATGGCACCACTTAGCTCTCAGGGAACGTGTACCTTTTTGCCTCACTAAACAGATGAAGCACAAACTGAGCCTTATGACTAGGCTTTGTTTTTATCTCACTAAATCAAGTGCCTCCAGCCCATTGCCGGCTTTGAGTTTTCTCTGATGAAAAACTAGGCTCCAGGCACCCCAAATTCCAAGAAACAAGCTCTGTGCAGAACTTTCACTTCATTTCTGTCTCACGGCAGCCTCAGGCCCAGCAATCTATAGGGCCAGTCTCTCAGGCTGGTGGGAGTCCTACTGCTCCACGGGCATTCCAGGAAGGGCTTGAAAGGAAGGGGAATGCTACTGAACTCTTTGCAAGGCTGACTCTACTTCTCTCACTCAGAGGTTCTGGAATTGATTTTTAAACTTTAAACTTAAGTAGGTTAGAGGTGGATGGTAAGGGTTGGTAATTGCTGGTCCAGTTATGCTCTCTTCACTCTGCCCTTCATGGAGAGTTCTAGCATCTCTCTTTAGAATGTGGGTTTATTTATAACCCATTGTTCTCAGTTTTGGGGCTTCAGCCAAATTTCTAAGACAACAGGAAGAGTTCTATTCAAATTCCTGTTTTATATATATATGAATATATATGAAATATATATATATACACAACATTGATTTTAACCTCTCATTAGCCATAGTTAAGCCCTTAGTATTTAAACATAAAATTATATACCTTCTGAAATATAATATTAATAGCTGCAAAAATCATCATATGTCACAGCTTCGGTTTTTTACTTATTTAAAATGTTAAGGTTTTTTTTTTTAATTTGATTGTAGCAATAACACATAATCATTAAAGCAATTTGGGAAAGTGCAAAGAGAATGACAATTATTTGTAATCACATAAAGTGGAACTACCTACATTTTTGTATATTTCCATCTAGATTTTCTATTCCTGGATAGGTAGAGAAATGGATATAAAGATAGTTATCTCTATCTGTATAATAAATATATCAATACAGAATATATACATATGCACAGTTAATTATTCTATACCTGCATTTAAAAATGAATGGAATTCTTACTATATTTGGGTGCCCTGTTTTTCACTTCTATTATATTTTCGTTTTTCTTTACATTTGAAAAAATATTCTAAAAACTTAACTTTTCATTGCCATAACTATAGACAATTTAGGAGATATATATATATTAACAAAAACAAGCTTTTTTCTATCAGACATTCTATGGATAAAAATGAGGTCACAACTATATCAATACTCAAATCTCATTGGCAGTTGGATACCAGTCTCCTGCAAAATTCTCCTATCCCTGCTACATCCAGTTACTTTATGAGCATTCCTACACTAGACTGCCAGTCACTTTTGCCACCCAGGTATCTAGTGGTAGCAGCCATGAGAAGCACTGGTTTGAGATGGGAAGTTTTGAGAGAAAACACCCCCAGAGAATCTGGTGGGTAGGGATATATTGACTGCCAATCACCCTCAGGTACCTGGAGCAAACATTTCCTCCCAACTGAAAACTTAATGCAATTGGTTGTATGCAACTCCTTTTCTCCTTAGAGTTCCCTCAGGGACCTCACAGTTCCTCCAAGAAATCTGAGCTTTGTACTATTATCCCTCCACCTCCTAGAGTTTGAGGTTGATCCCATTTCTGTGTTAGTGTGTAATCCACTTGTAAACATAGTTCAAAACATACACCTTCACAAGAAGTGCCTCGACTCTGTTGTAATCCATTAGCAGTCATCTGAGGTGGAGTTGACCAGGTAGTACTTGTTTACATGTAAACACACACACACACACACTTACAATTATGGTTAATTATGATGATATACATAACATTTTATACCACAGTTTTCTGGGTGTGTTTATTATGAAATATTTTATGCATTAAGTGCTTTATATATATAGGGACTTCAAATAGTTCATGGAAAACGGAGTGAAAAATTAAGTTTATGGGGCAGAAGTTGGGTTTAACAGTTAATATGACAGTTGAGTCACCTGCCTCCCGCATCAGAGTACCTTGATTTGAGTTCTGGTTCTGTTTCTGATTCCAGTTTCCCGATAATTCATATCCTGGGAGGCAGCAGTGATGGCTTAAGTTTTCTGCCACCTACATGACAAACTGGATTGTGTTCTAGCCTCTGACTTTGGCCTGGCCCAGCCTTGGCTTTTGTAGGCATTTGGGGGACAAAGAAACAGATGATGGTCTCTGTCTCTGTTTCTATCTCTTTGTGTTTTAAATAAATTTTAAGAAGTTTTTAAAAATAAAAAATTAACAAATAAAGTAGAGAAGAATTACTCTCCCCTTGGTTGTGGATTTAATGACTTGCTTCTAGTGGTAGGATGTCCCTTCTAATATTAGGTTGTAAAAGACTGCATTTCTGTCTTAAGTGCTCATTCTCTCTGGGGAAAACAAGATTGTGAACAGTCCTATGGAGAGATCCACATGGTGAAGAAACAAGGCTTTTTGCATCCTCTTGGGTTTGAAAGAAGATCCTTCAGCTCCAGCCAGGTCTACAGAGGACACAGCCCTGACCAACAGCTCTACTATAACTTCCTAATAGACCCTGAACCTGATAGACCCAGCCAAACCACTGCCAGAGTTCTGACTCAAAGAAACGTGGGGAGAAGTGTTTGTTGTTTTAAGGTAGTTAGTTTGGGATTAATTTGTTATACATTAATGGATAACTAACACAGGATAGATAGATGACAGATATAGTGAATACAAAATTACAAACTCTAGTATTGTCACTAACATGCATCCAGAGTTCATGGATGGAAAACAACACTTTTTGACTGCGTGTATTGTGTGTGGGACTTTTTGGAATAGAGGCTTCTCTTCACCCCTCCACACCATCATCCCACATCCACCCACTTCAGTCAGTTAGTTGATCATAAGAAATTCTTTATGATACCTTGGGCAAGAACAGATGGAGGGATAGATAGTAACAAGACTCCAAAACTCATTGGTGCCTTCAGAACATTATGACATCCAGTTCTATATATCCATTTCCATTTGATGATGGAGCAGGTTGGGGCACACCTAACTTTATAGGCAGATAGATTAATATATCAAACTTATGCGGCGGGGTCCCATGTTCAGTTGTAAATAGTTCCCCAGGACAAGAAGGAGATGCCATTCTGCATAAACAGACACATGAGAAAATGGCAGTGGCTGTGCCCACAAGCTTTAACGGTCTGCTGTGACTCTCCTACTGGGGTTGGCAATCAATTTAACTACTAGAATACTGGATTTCCTGGGCACATGGGAAAAGTAACAGAGCTGCGTCCAGTATAGCCTGATCAAATAAGAGCCTTTTTTCATCTAGGATCCAACTCATCATTGGCCTCCTTTAAATGCTCAGATGGCTTATTCAGATGTGGTTATACTTTTTCTCTTAAACCTCAAATAGCCCCAGTGTTGTCCCCTTCAGAAATGGATGCAAACGATTGTGCCTTATCATTCACTTTGTATGGGAAAGCCCAAGTCCCCCTAAAATGTTTTTTAGAGGAGTGAATATTAGACTTTTATGATTTTGTGGTTTTATCTCTAATCTTCTAGCACATGCAAATTTTACCTAGGATTCCTACTATTTCCCAGTCTTCACAACCTGTAAGTATATTATTAGAATGAACCAGAATAATGTCTGTGGGATGATGAGACAATCCACTTCTCTGAGGGAACCCAGCTTGTCTCTTATCGAGACTCATAGGATGTGCAATTTTCCAAATATAGACAGTCTTATGAGAGTGACATATTTCTATTACAGTAAGGAACAATTCCTGTTAGGTCTGAATTTATAATAAGGGAGAATTAGCAACTCGAAGCATTTGCTGCTTTGAATGAAGCTAAACCATGCAAGTGCACTTGACAAGAAGGCTATTTTAAAAAGGTCTACATCATTCAAATACAAAACCCAGCACCTGTCTCCTTGTTGCTTTTACCATGCCTTGACCCTACAGAGAAGCTTGTAATTGATGTGGAAAACTGTGAATGTTCTCTTTGCAGACAGATTCAAACTTTCTGCACAATATTAGGCCCCCATAGTCGTTTGTCCTGGGGAAGTTATAGACAAAGAGGTTTAGACAAGGGTGGGCAAGGGATACCCTCCACAGGAGAAGCTACCATGCTTCCGATTCTCCATTAATGTTGGAAAGGGGGACAATGCCAGTATAGTTAACTTCTTGTCTGTGCAGAAGTGGGAAAACAGTGCCTGATTTGTCAATATTTCTGTTCTTTACTTAAACAATCACTGCTTACATTTCCCTGTTTATTCACCAAATCCTGTGTCCTTTTTCTAAATTGCCCTACACAGTTATTTGAAACTTTACTATTTTCCTTCAGTCACATTTCCGTGGCTGAAGATGATCCAAGAGTGATACCACCATCCAATGATGGAAAAATAATACTTGGGTTATGCCATATTTAAACCATTTTTAATTATAAATGCTGTGGGTTGGGAAGTTACAACTGAATACTATAGGCTGAGGCACTTAAACAACACACATTTATTTCTCACAGTTCTGGAGGCTTGGGGAGAGCAGGATCAAGGTACCAAGCAGCTCCAGTATCTGGTAAGGGCCCTCGTTCTGCTTTGCAGACAACTACTTTTCACTGAATCCTCACATAGGTCAGAGACAAAGAGACAAATATGGAGGGAGAAGGATAGAGGCAGAAGGAGAGAAAGTTCTTTCATGTTTCCTCTCATCAGGGTGCTAATCCCATTCATGGAGGCTCTACCTCATTATCCAATTACCAAGCTAACACTCCAACTCTAGAAGGGATCACGTTGGGCAGAGAGTTTCAGCATGATGGGAACATGAGCATTTGATCATAGCACTAATTTATAGCAAATGTTATTGCAAGACACATTTCAAGTTCTGAGGAATATCTGACATGACTGTTAGCCACTTTATACTAATCTTATAGATGCATACCTATGCAAGTTCATGGTTATTTAGGATAAGTTCATTTAAAAGAAGATTTTATTTATTGACTTGAGAGGTAGAGTTACAGACAATGAGAGGGAGACAGAGAGAAAGGTCTTCCATCTCCTGGTTCACTCCCCAATGGCCGGAGCTGGGCAGATCAAAAGCCTAGAGCCAGAAACTTCCCCCAGATCTCCCCCATGGGTGCAGGGGCCCAAGCACTTCGACCATCTTCTACTGCTTTCCTAGGCCACAGTAAAGAGATGGATCAGAAGAGGAGCATCTGGGGTGGGTCAGAAACAGAGACCATATGGGATGCTGAGGCCACAGGAGGAGGATTAACCTACTGTGCCACAACACTGGCCCCTAGGATAAGTTCTTACAAGTGAAATTATTGCGTCTAAGTGCCCTGGAATAAATTTGTTCCCAAGAAGAATTGTTTATCACCTCACCAATAGTGCATGAGGAACCTATTTGTTTATAACTTTGCTAGCCTTGGATATTAAAGATAAACCGATTTTCAGTCAATTTAGGATAAAAGATGCAACTTCTTTATTTTTAAAATGTATACTTTCATTAATCATGAAATTATTTTTATAGGTATTATAACAATTTTTTGCTGTTTAAATTGAAATTTTGTTTTTACCTTTTTAATGATTCCTAAGAATACTTTATATATTAAAAATATTAAATCATTTCTATACTTTCTTCAGTTTTTAATGTGACTTTTTAAAGAAAAATATTGGCTTTAAATATATGTATAACTATATCCATATTATTGCTATTTTTTTTGGTCTGGTTGAGTTAATGCATTCTTAGAAATTCTGTGTCTTGGCCGGCGCCGTGGCTCAACAGGCTAATCCTCCGCCTTGCGGCGCCGGCACACCGGGTTCTAGTCCTGGTCGGGGCACCGGATTCTGTCCCGGTTGCCCCTCTTCCAGGCCAGCCCTCTGCTGTGGCCCGGGAGTGCAGTGGAGGATGGCCCAGGTGCTTGGGCCCTGCACCCCATGGGGAGACCAGGAAAAGCACCTGGCTCCTGGCTCCTGCCATCGGACGAGTGCGGTGCGCTGGCCGCAGCGCGCTGACCGCGGCGGCCATTGGAGGGTGAACCAACGGCAAAAGGAAGACCTTTCTCTCTGTCTCTCTCTCTCACTGTCCACTCTGCCTGTAAAAAAAAAAAAAAAAAAAAAAAAAAAAAAAAAAAAAAAAGAAATTCTGTGTCTTTGCTAAATGTGTGTAAAATGCCCCGTATAATTTTTTATGAAGCATTTCATTTCATTATTTTAATAAATTCTTATCAATCTATAATGTGTCCTGAGGATAGCAATAAATTTTTTCCCCAAATTGTAAGTTAATTTTCCCGGCTTCATTTATTAAATAAATTGTCCTTGCTCTACTCATTTAAGACACTGTTTTATCCCATTCTAAATTCTTATGTATGCTACTACCTGACCTGTTTGTAGGAATATTTCTTCTGTTTGACTTCACTCTGTTTCTGTACAGTTTGATTATTGTAGATTTTTAAAACAATTTACATACACATTCCACTCAATTCTTACTTTGACTTTACTATTTAATTAGTGAGAATATATTGCTTTTGATCAATGTTATTTCCTAAAATGACTCAATTTATTCAAACCTGAACTGGAGCTTTATTCCTAAGATATTGCTATAAATCAGTTTTGAAATGGCATTATATTCCTATTTTAAATATTATTTATGATTTATAAGTCAAGGCACTATCTTGCCCCATATAGTACATATTGTATATTCTAAGGGTCTTTTTTTTTATTTGTTTCTTAGTGGAATCAAACTAGACATGGAATCATTTTATTTTCCAAAGAATTCATCAGTAATATGTTTTTTTGCTCCTACATAGACACACACACATAAACACACATAGGTATGTATATCTCAAGCTCTGTTATATTGCTAATATATAAACTCTACATTTTAGTTGGATATAAATTTTGAGAATGGATGAATAACATTTTTTTCTTTAAAAAATCAAAATGTGTGACTTCTTAATATAATTCTTAATTTTGGTTCATTACTTCATTTTGTTCTAGTACACCATTTATCTTATGCTACAAGAGATTGGTTTGCTCAACCTATTGCTTTTCTTAGATTATCTTTGTTTTACATTTATGTAAAATTACTCTTTGGATACTATATAATTCTTAATTATTCCATTATTTTGATATTTGTCCCTGAGGATTAATCTGAGACTTTCAAAAATTTTGAGCATTTTTGTCTATATATCTGTTCCTGTCTTTACAATTCAAAGCTCTCTAGAGTGTTTAAGTCATTCTCCCCTACTCACTGCGGTTCCCTGCGATGTGCAGCACGGTTGCAGTGCCCCTTACCCAGTGTGCTTGCTCCTCAGCTTCACAGTCCCTTCAGGGCTGTCTTTTGCATTTTCTTCTGTTTTAATCTGTTTTTTCTCGGACTTTTCACTTTGGAATCACTGAATTCTGGACGACCTCTTCAGGTTGGTGCACCTCATCATGTATGTGATTTCTCTGCTTCTTACTCTGTACTGGTTTGAATGCAAATTTAAATTTTACATTGATATGCTAATTTCTCAAAACATTGCCCCTCAGGACTTATCCCTGGATCTCTCTCCCCTCTTCCTGCTCTCATGCACTCATCTTCATTGCAGTTGATATCAGATCATTCCATTGGTTTCTCTGCTTTAGTAGAAAGTATTGCTTTCAGGGAATTTCTAACATTAAGTGACGCTTCCTTCAAGTCTGGGGCACTTTGAATGTATCTTTTCCTTCATTCTTGTGTAGAATCCCCTCAAGTTTCCTATTATTAATATTATTAATTATATTTATTAATTTACCCTCAAACAAAAGAGATTAATTCAAGCCCATGTTCATCATTAACCCACTTAGGTAGCTCTGATTTGTTAATAGTGCAGCCAGCGCGGCTGCCATGGCTCACTTGGTTAATCCTCTGCCTGCAGCGCTGGCATCCCCTATGGGCGCCGGGTTCTAGTCCTGGCTGCTCCTCTCCCAGTCCAGCTCTCCGCTGTGGGCTGGGAAAGTGGTGGAGGATGGCCCCAACTGCTTGGGTCCCTGCAACCGCATGGGAGACAACAAAGAAGCTCCTTGCTCCTGGCTTCAGATCAGCGCAGCTCTGGCCATTGCGGCCACTTGGGAGTGAACCAATGGAAGGAATACCTTTCTCTCTGTCTCTCTCTCTACTGTCTGTAACTCTACCTGTCAAATAAAAAAACAAACAAACAAACAAAAAAACCAAAACAGTGCAGTCAGCTTGAGCTTGACTAGGGATAGTAAAGTTTATTAAAGTGTGTTCAAGGAGACAAACAGGCCAGTAAGAGAGAAAACATGGTGCCCTTTCTTCCTGGATTGGCTCTTATCCCTGAAGTATGAGGGACATTGACCAGTGGAGAAGCTTTGATGCTCATGATTGGCATTTATTAGCATTGACCTCTGGGAGTTGCATCCCTTTGGGCTGTCTGCACGCGTGACTATAGACTAGACTTTGTTGGTTTGGTTGAGCTTGTATTTCATCAGAACACTTTAACCACAAGTTATACCATGAAGTGGGTAGTCGTAAGTAGGCCTGGGGGAAGAGCAGTGTCCTTGGTCCCTCCCCTGGAGGAGGAGCTTATGGTCCTTCCCCAGTGACTTATGTCTAGGTTTCTGCCTATTAGACGTCTCTTGTTGGATCTTAAGCTAATATTTGGATGATGTGAATTATTAGCTGATTTAGGTGGGTTGTGGTGACACAGGAAGCTGTCGGGTCTACTAAACTGTAATTTGCTCTTTACACTAAATGTAAGGAGATAAATTTTTTCCTGAATAATTTGAAGCATTGTAGGTTGGGACTTCAAAAATTCATAGAAAATGAAATTAAAACATAAATTCTTTTTGGTACAAAATTTATTTGAAATGCATGAGTAGCTTTTACACACTATATACTTTTCCATAAACTTTTTGTTTGAAGTCAGCTGTATACTTTGTACTCTGCTAAAGACAGTAGGTTTAAAACTCCAATCCTCTGAATGCTCTTAGAGTTTTTATCGTCTGTGGCTGTTATACTTCTAATTGTATATCCCACTGGCCCACTACCCCATCACTTTAAATTTGACAACTGGTATTCATTACTGAAACTGTTGTTAATTATTAGAAGAGAAGGGGGACAGAACTACTCTAAGAGAGACATGAGCAGAAGGTGTGATTTTCTAGGATGCTAGTGAGGAACTTGATGCACACATGGATTAATATTCACTGACCATGATGTACCATAAGGCATTATTGTTGCAAATTTGCCTCTGTGTGGTTCTGAGGGTGGAGACAGTATTATCAGAAGGCAGAACTTATGGGTTCTGGGAAGAGAGACTATTATGGGCCTGGTAACTGTAATAAGATCCTAGGAATGGCCAGAATATAGGGGTGAATATAGAAGGGCGGGGGAGATGAGCCTGCGTCAAGAGATTGCTCACTATCTGTGTGCACCTGAATGTGGAGTTTAACTTTATCTTGATAGAGGCATTCAAAGGTTTAAAGCAGGTGTGTGACAGATGTAGTTAATGGGAAGATCTCTGTTAATATTTGATTGGAGCAGGAGTAGAATATTTGGGGGACACCACATAGAAAGTCATTTTAGTTGTTTAAACAAGAACAAGGGAATAACCTGACTAACAGATCCAGATCTGAAATGGAGTGGGGCACATTGATTCCAGAAATAGTTAGAAAGGGCTGATTGTGAGGCCAGAGTGCTATTTAGGACATCTGCCATTCTATGAGTCTGCTGTGTATCCCGCTTCCCATGATGGATCGTTCTCTCCCTTTTTGATTCTATCAGTTAGTATTAGCAGACACTAGTCTTGTTTGTGTGATCCCTTTGACTCTTAGACCTATCAGTGTGATCAACTGTGAACTGAAATTGATCACTTGGACTAGTGAGATGGTATTGGTGCATGCCACCTTGATGGGATTGAATTGGAATCCCCTGATATGTTTCTAAGGCATTCGGATATGATGAAGAGCCCATGAGAGTATTTTAGGCATGGAAAGCCAAGACACTCTGGAAAAAAAAAAAAAGAAGAAGACCTAAATGAAAGATCTCTGCAACGAGATCCCAGTGGAACGAATGGGGCCATCAAAGAAGGAGGTACCTTTCTCTGAAGGGAGGAGAGAACTTCCATTTTGACTATGACCCTGTCGGAATAAGATCAAAATCAGCGAACTCAAAAGGCTTCCATAGCTTTAGCAACTCATGACTAGAGCCTAGGGAGATTACTGATGCCATAAACAAGAGTGTCAAATTGTTAAGTCAGCAACAGGAGTCACTGTGTACTTACTTCTCATGTGGGATCTGTCCTTAGTGTGTTGTCCAATGTGAAGTAATGCTATAACTAGTACTGAAACAGTATTTTACACTTTGTGTTTCTGTGTGGGTGCAAACTGATGAAATCTTTACTTAATATATACTAAATCGATCTTCTGTATATAAAGATAATTGGAAATGAATCTTGATGTGAATGGAATGGGAGAGGGAGCGGGAGATGGGAGGGATGTGAGTGGGAGGGAAATTATAGGAGGGACGCCATTGTAATCCATAAACTGTTCTTTGGAAATTTATATTTTCTAAATAAAAAAAATAAAAAAGAAATAGTTAGAAAGGAAAAACAAAAAGAAAAACAGTGAAAAAAAAAACAAGCTTTGTGATTAGAATAAAAGGCAAAGGCAAGAGAAGACTTAAAACTGCTGAGTCAGTGATTGTGATCACACACACACACACACACACACACACCCACTGGGAATGGAGTGACAATGACCAATTCAATTTTGGGATTTCATTAGTAATTTCATGTAGACAATTGTCTACATAAGTGATGATCATCTTAACTTAGTAGAGAAAAAAAACAAAAAATGTTTCCAAGGACATAAAAAACCAAATTTTTAGAAAGCATTCATTGCCTATTTAAACTACTTGGGTTATGATATATTGTTGCTAAGGCCAACCAAGGGAGACAAATTAACTACCAAGATCATCATTTAAATCAAGCAGTGGCTGGCACCATGGTGGAGTGAGAAAGCCTTAGCTTCAGAAGAAAGGAAATTAACATCCTTGAATGGATTTTACCCACTAACAGCAGGATTTGGGGTGAAGGACTGTTATTTAGTTCCATAGTTCTCTATTTGCAAAAGATAGATAGTATCATCTTTCAGTTACTACACAGGGTCTTAAAATCTGAACTAGATTGATGATGTGAAACTAGCTTCCATATGCTAATTTCACATCAGGAAGGATGAGAAGCAAAAATACTCAATATTGTTTGGAGCTGAAAATTTGGGACAATAAGTTTTCTACTGGACTACACTATGACATAAATAAGACTAGTATTTTGTCTTTTAAAGCCACCTTTTGTCAAAGAATATATTTCATTCAATTTTTCTATATAATAGTTTGGATTCTAGAGCATTGTAAATGTAAATCCTGACACATTATGAATAAAATAAAGCTAAATGGTAATATTTAGTGCCAGAGAGGATATTTTTTGCAATCAATTTTTTAATTAGCATTTTTCTTTTATTAAAAATACAAGAAGAGAGAAAGAAAATAGTTTTGCATTCAATATTAATCTGATTTTCTACTCTTGGCTATGATTACATCATAAATATCACAGCCAAATTTCTTGCAGAACTAAATACAGAGCATTTCATATTCTTTCAAACAAGTTCACATAATTAAGAAAGTGTTTTTTTTTTTAAAATGAAATAGAATTATCTCGTTTACTCTGCAGTATTTACATATGTCTTTCATGAAGAGCTATTTGGCAGTAAATCTAACTGTTCTTTAAATAAGCATACCAAAATACTTCCTCAGAGTCTAAAGTTCTGCTAAGAAGAAAAAAAAATCCACACCAATTTTGCCTCTGAAAAGATATTATCACTGCTCTTTTTGTTGTTCTAGAGACAAAATATTGGAGAAAGTGGAATTTTACCAACTATGAATTCTCTTCCATAAGTCCTATCCTACAGCTTTTCATAAATTGGTAAAAAACTAATGGATTAGAGAAAAATCCTTACCTCCTAACCTCCAAGTAGTTTGGGCTAAAGAAACTGATAATTAACCAGTGGCAATCCCTAGGTCAGTCTGCTGGGATGTAAGCATTGTGATTTGTATTATCACATAAAACTCAAAACAGGAGCCCCCCACATCTGATTGGTAGGTATTATTAGCTGGTGTCCATTACTTCCTTAAGGTGGGTGGATTTCATTAACAAGTATAAATTTAGTGTGCTAAATAGTATAATTTATAAAGGTTAATATCTTCAAGAGACTATTTTAAGTCTGTCGATAAAATATAAAAGGGAAGACATTTGAATAACTGAATGGCTTTGAGCATAACAACTTTGTATCCTGTGCCCAAAAATCAAGTGCGCTTCTGTGGGTTCCAGGGAATTAGTTCGGTGATTCAGAGCCAGTCTTTGGAGTCAGGCTGCTTGGGATTGAGTCTGGCATGAGCCACTTAGTCACTACGCTATCTAAAAGACATCACCTTTCTTTCTTTGTGCCTCAGTTTCCCTAATTAGATAATGAAGGAAAATACCGGGATGTACCACTTAGATGCTAAGACGATTAAATGAATAAACATGTCGAGTGCTGAGAGTGGTTCCTGGCATATAGGGAGTGCTCAGGGGTTACAAGATATTGGTAGTCTCACCAACTCAGGGTTGTTATCATAAAATGAAGCTGATAAAAAGAAAATATCGGGGCTCCCTTTGCTGCCTTTGATATAGTATAGGAATTTGGGGAAGAAATTCACCACTGATGGGGATTGTACCAAAAAATGTGAATGTGTTCTTTCCTGTTGCTTGGTGTTGACTTTGAAAAACTGATGGTGGGGTATGGGAATGGTATATTGCTTTGTCCCTATATGTTGGTTACTTAAACTGAAACTTTAGGTCTTTTCTTATTGGAAACATTCATTCTCAAGTGAGTGAATCCCTCCTCTTCCCATCCCTTCCCCCACAAACTTGCAAACCCCACATGCCTCACTGGAGAAATTCATGTGCCAAGTCTGAAATTTAAAAATTCAAACTCCTTTTAATTTTTTTTGCATACACATAAATTCTGGCAAATTTTGATGCTGGTAAAAACCACGCTTTTGCTTGTTGGAATGTGATTAGCACTCCAAATGATGGAACAGATTTCTTCAGCCTTTGTAAATGGAATTCATTTGGAGAAGACAATAAGGATGAAGAATTTCCTCCTCAGGGGTCATGCTGGGGGAGGCTTAGAAAGTACTGAGCTTGTGCACATAACAACAGAAAAAGCTTCCTCTCATCCATAACTTGTTATTTCATGTACTCATCCTTTAAAACTCCCAGCGATACAACATAGCCCACACAAAACAGAGTGACTTTCAACGAGAACCCATAATCCTCACACAACACATTATGACCAATAGTTTTATGTGACAGAACAAATGTTAATCTAGGTGTTGCTGTGAAGGTGTTTAAGGATATCTGTTATCCACTGAGTGCAAGTCAGGATGACTCCCCTTGATAACGCAGGTTTCAAACAATCAGCTAAAAAGGTCTAAGGGCAAAACTGACATTGCTCTAAGGAAAAATTTCACCTGTGAACTGCAGCGCCAGCCCCAGGGTATCCAGCCTGCTGGCCACCCTGGAAATTGCAACCTGTGCTCTGCTGGACCCCACAGTCACTTGATTTCAATTACTTAAGATACAGGTACCACTGGCTGTTTCTCTGATAGGATCCTGGGAGATGCACCCATCCTCTCTGCAGGGAAGGTTCACCACACTGCCCCTCCCCTTGAGAAAGAGCTTCCTGGATCTGGAGGTGGCCCCCGGGAGAGCCTTGCACTGCCCCCTACCCCACCACAAACATCTTAGGAAGAATCTAGGCAGGGAGTGCCGAGGTAAATCCCCTACAGCTATGGCTTGCCCCTTGGAGTTGCTAGCCTTGTGGAACACCAAGGAACACACCCATGAGCCAACTGTGCCTGTTCACTATCTAGAGCTGTGTACTCTGGCCAGGCAGTATCCACTGCTGGTGGACAGACCACCATCGGTTACACCCCTAAGTAGAGGGAACCCAGGTTGCTCCTCATCAGATTTTCCAGGGTCTTTTTAGAATTAATGAATATTATCTGTGAGCCCTCTTGGACCTGGAGGTCTTGTAGGGCAACAGTCTCAGTCAAAGTCCTGGTTTCCCTTGGCTAAGACCTTTTCTTTAAAATCCAACATCATTATGTTAAGTGAAATAAGCCAGATACAGAAAGATACACTTCCCACGTTTTCTCTCATATGTGGAAGGTAATACAGAGTATAAAAAGGCTTGGCTATCAAATTATTTAGTACATAAACAGCTATAAATGTTGTCTTCACCGAATTATACTTTCTACTTAATGATATATTCTTCTTTCCTCACTTTCTGGTCCTTGACATTAATCCCATGTTATGTGATAGCTAATATCCCTGCTTTCAAGTAAAATAGTATGTTTGTGTATGTATATAATACTTACATATAACACATTTCAAGTAAAAGAGTATGTGTCTGTATATACTACTTACATAGAAGTATATAATACTTACACAGAATTATATAGCTTACATTATATATACTTATTTATATTTAGCAACGTGTTATATTCAGCAACGTGTTAAACATTGCTAAATATAAATAAAATAATTATATGCCCAGGCCTTAGGGCCCAAGATAAGCAGATTGGGGTTCTGAAAGGTCAGTGTATGAGAGCCATTTGTGGCTTTGTATCTCCTTTACTCACAGTGGCAGTGAGAAATGCACGGGCAGCAGTCACTTGCCCGTGATGGCAGTGGGGCCACAGGAGCTATCCACCTGTGTGTCCATGACAGCTGTCAGATACACACACATGAACATCTATACACATCCACACAATAGCAAGTACAGCCACACACCCACATAGCCTCATATATATTTATATCTATCCACACACCTCTGTGTCTAGCCATGCCCCCAAGTTGCTTATATGGGCTCACATATAAAAGTGGCCCAGAACCAAACCATCACCTAACAGACTTGTGGGCAAGTAGCCAGGCAGGTGGACCTGTAAGTTACCATGGCACGGAGATATGGGGGTATAGAGATAAGGGGGCAAGTGCAAAAGGCATGGGAACTTGGTAACTTCACTTCCCCAAGTTCATCTTCTTAATAATGCTTTTTGAAAATGCAATTGCACTGCTTCTTTTCAGAAGAGTTTAAGCCTCAGACACCACCGGTTTTAAACTTTTCTGATTGTGGTATTATACACAGGAATAACCCATAACAAATGAAACACACCTGTGGAACCAACAGCCAGCTCGGAAAACATACCATTATCTGCACTCCAGACATTACTTAGTGCTCTTTAATAGCAACCCCATTGCTAGCATTCTGTCTTCTGGAAGCATCTATTAGTATTCAGGCACAAGATTGTCAGTATGGTGAAGTAAATGGGATTTAAGGACAGATGCCGTTATCGGGATACCTTGGGTAAGGTCTTGAAGCAAAGAAACAATCCCATTACTCAGGAAATGCTATTTCTTACATCCCATTAGAACTTAGAGCAAATTTAGGGTCTTTTTCACTATTTTGAAGTCTTAGCCACTACACAGGGTTTTAAATGTATATTATAGATTCTTTATTATTATTATTATTTTTGACAGGCAGAGTAGACAGTGAGAGAGAGAGACAGAGAGAAAGGTTTTCCGTTGCCGTTGGTTCACCCTCCAATGGCTGCCGCGGTCGGCGCGCTGCGGCCGGCGCACCGTGCTCATCTGATGGCAGGAGCCAGGTGCTAGGTGCTTTTTCCTGGTCTCCCATGGTGTGCAGGGCTCAAGCACCTGGGCCATCCTCCACTGCACTCCTGGGCCACAGCAGAGGGCTGGCCTGGAAGAGGGGCAACTGGGACAGAATCCGGCGCCCCAACCGGGACTAGAACCCGGTGTGCCGGCACCGCAAGGCGGAGGATTAGCCTGTTGAGCCACGGCGCCGGCCTATATTATATATTCTATTCCCACTAATAAAGAAAGCTAAGTCTATAGAGTAGGAGATTTAGTAAACAGATTTTGTCCCCCTTTATTGAATAATTAACTCCAAAAATAATCAATCCCATAAAACAGAAATTAATGTTTCATTCCAAACTCCAACTGCTGATACTGAGGTGGTTTTGCCGAATGCTCCAGCTTTTCCATAGAGACACATAGATCAATGTCTCTGCAGGAAAGGACCTTTCTATGCTACACGTCATAAGAAAATGTCTCTGTTGTTGACATTTTGCAAGATCTAGGATAGGTAGCACTTGACTTTGTAAAGCTCCCTTATACTTCTGCAGCTGTTTCCCGGATCGTGTCAGCAACCAAGCCACAATTCCTCCCTGGCAAATTAACTCGCAATAATTTCCAGGTTGATATACGTTATGTAATGAAATAAACAGCAGAAGATTTGTGGTGTGGCTCCTATCATTTGGACTAGAAAAACTCTACTGAAAAGGTGGGAAATTGGACTGCCATGCCCAGTACAGGTTTGTGGGAAGATGGAACTTTAGGGAACAAAGGGAAGACAGGACCCCCCTGTTCCTGCACACACTCTTTTAAGTACCAGAAGTCTCCTGAGCACACATTACAGCATCCCCTTGCTTCGTCAATCTCAGCACTCAACACTATTCGTCCCTTGGAGGGCATTACTCACATCTAAATATACACCACTCTCCAAATCCCTTGAGTCACACAAAATTTTATGGCATTGATTTATTGATGTGAAAAAAAGAGAAAAGGATCTGGGGAATGGAGAGCCCTTGTTAAATGCCTTGGTCATTCTAGCTCTGCGTGGTGATGAAGACAAAATCAGATTAACCTGACTGTTGAGGATTTCCTCCTGATTCCGTATGTAATCTGAGTATTTATGTCACTGGTATATGGATACCTATTTCTCTAATAGGCCACAGGCTTTTGTGAAGAACATTTTATTTTGTTTTTTTGAAAGGCAGAGTTAGAGGGAGAGAGAAAAAGAGAAAGTGCTGGCTCACTATCCAAATGGCTACAATGGCCTGGGCTAAGCCAGGCTGAATCCAGGAGCCTAGAACTCCACCTGGATCACCTACATGTGTGGTAGGGGCACATTAGCAGGAATGCTGGGTCAGAACTGGAGCAGCCAGAACTCGAACAGGCGCTCATATGGGATGTCGGCCTCACAGGCAGCAGCTTAACCTGCTGTACCACAGCGCCTGCCCCAGACCACAGACTTTTTAAATAAAAGATGTCTGACCAATAACAGCTTTCCCCTGCCTCCATAGTGCCAAGGGCAGGTGCTTAATTGAAATTTGTTAAATGGGCTAAAACAATAATTATTTAGTTTTTAGTAATTGGCTCATTAAAAGTGGAACAAATTATGCATTTTTGAGGATGAATGTTGTTTATCTTCTAAAATAGATTTGGATTCTCTGACCCTTGCTGAATCTATTTAAGGAAAAACAAGCACATCACTTCTAAATAAAGTCTCGATATGTCGGTACCTAGGATGTTGCACGTGAGTCTACTTAATGCGTTGTGAGAAGGAGAGGAGCAACAGGCATTCTCAAGGGAACTGAATGGTTTCCTAATGGAAAAAGACCAAGCAGATTATGAAAGAATTCTGACAAAGAGGTGAGTAAATTCAATAACATTTTCCATCGCGTTTCTTCCTTCTGCTGTCAACCTTTATCGTAAAACACCTTGAAAAGCTTTTGCAGGGCCAGCGCTGTGGTGTACTGGGTAAAGCCGCTGCCTGTGCTGTTGGCTTCCCCTATGGGCACCAGTTCATGTCCCGGCTGTTCTGCTTCCTTTCTAGTTCCCTGCTAATGCCCTGGGAAAGCGGCGGAAGATGGCCCAAGTGCTTAGGCCCCCGCACCCGCACGGGAGACCTGGATGAGGCTTCTGGTTTTGGCCTGACCCAGCCCTGGCTGTAGAGGCCACTCAGGGAGTCAACCAGCAGATGGAGGATTCTGTCTCTCTTTTCTGTCTCTTCCTCTCTCTGTCTCTCTGTAACTGACTTTTAAATAAGTAAATCTTAAAAAAAAAAAAAAAAGAAAAGAAAGAAAAGCTTGTGCAATCTACCTGGATCTAATTTCTCTTCCCTCTTCTCCTGTGAAGCCCCTCAACCTTGCATCAACACTGTCCTTGGAGGTCACAGTCTGACTTACCATTTGGCAGACTTGCTGGCCACCTCTTTCTTGAGGTTCTTCACTTAGCTTCGAGGACACACTCTCTAGGATCCTCCTCTCACTGCTGTTCCTCAGAGGATTTTGCGGGTTCTTCCTCATCATCACTCCCCCAACACCTTGATTAATGTTGGAGTGCCCAGGGCCCAGACCTTGTCTCTTCTCTGTTTCTGGTCATGTTGTTAATCATCTCTATCCTTCGGCTTTAGTCACCTTATACTCTTTCATTCTTCTCTTCCTGACCCTTGGTGCCAGCTGCCCATGTATTCTTTTAAATGACTGTCTAATCAAATGTCAAAAAATGTGTCCACACTCACTTCCATCTTCTCATAAACTTCCCCTGATCGTTCACTCCAAATATGTTTCTCATTCATTCCTTCTTATTTCAAGTGTTGGCCAAAGTCTCACTTTTTGCAGCTCTCTCACACCCTATGTCCAACCTCTCAGCAAATGCTAGTGGCTCCACTGTGGACAAAACATTTAGAACTTCCCCATGGCTTACCAGTTCCACTGCTACTTTGCAGTGGCAATCTCTTACCCAGGTTTTAGCCATTGTCTTCTAGCAACAGCCTTCCTGCTTAGCCTGGGGTTTGTGGAGTCTTTCTCTCAAAGCCACAGCCAGAGTGATCCTGGTAGAAAACAGCAAGGCAGATCACGTTCTGCTCTGTGAAAATCGTCCTCTTCTCTGTTTCGGCCCAGGATAGCCAACATGACCTAACAGCTGCCTTTTGTACTGCTCTGCTTTAAGAAGTTCAGGGTAAGTGGATTAAAAAATAAGATTATTTGGTGCAAAAAACCACTGAAGTCCATACATAGTTTTTTTCCCACAATCTTCATTTTCCATGAACTTTTTGAAGACCCTTCATATTCATGAATTTTAATTTTTTTTCCTTCCCAAATAGACTTACTTTTGATTGCATCTTCAATGAAGTTTTGAAGAGTCCTTGTATGCTACAGATTTCTGCTATTGCTGTTCCTCTGCCTGGAACACTTACCCAGTAGAACACTCTTACTTCAATCAAGTGAGCTTCTCCGAGAGCCTTTCCCTGTCTATCATATCTGAGATCGCACCATTTACAAACTCCTCACTTAAATTTCCTGCTCAATTTTTCTCTAAAGCATTTATGATACTCCACGTACTATATATTTAATTTACTTTGAATAAAATTTCAAGCATGCAGGAGATTTTTTTAACTTCCGTAAATTCCAAGCACCCAGAATTTTAAGTATTCAATTATTTTTTGACTGATTGTCTCATCTTTCCCTTACTTTCTTTTCCTTTCCATCTTTCCCTACCCTACCCTCTCCTTTCCTCTGTTCTCTCCCATTCCTTTTCTTTCTCCTTTCTCTTGTCTTCTCTATTTTTTTATTATCTTCCCAGTTACATGAATTTAGTTACCACAAGAAGTATATTCCTAAACTTGTTTAATTCTTGGAATATAAAATATATTTAGAGCCATCTGCTCCTATTGAGAAAAGGAGCGAGGCAACATAGAAATAAAATGTTGTTTTAAATAATTGGTAATTACCATATGGTACTATTCCTACCACCAAAACTTCACTCATGCTCTCATTATTTCTCGCTCAAATTATTAGAATAGCCTGTTAGTTGTCATCTATAATGTACGTGTGATTATCTGCAAACTTTTCTTTTCATAGTTGCCAATGTAATCATATCACACATTTAAATGTATTTCACTGGTTTTCTATAAAGAAAGAAAAAGATAAAAATGTTGATAATGATGATAGTAAAATTAAGTATTTTGAAACTCGAATGAGTATTGTTCTTTTCCTCAAACTCAAATATAGTAGAGGTCTTCAAAATGTTCATGGAAAATGTGCATTATCTTTGTATGCTATTTTTTTTTTTTAATATGAGAGGGAGGAAGAAGGTGGGGGGAGAGAGAGAGACCTACCTTCTCCACTGGTGTACCCCTCAGATGCTGACAATAGCTTTATAGAGTCTGAAGCTGGGAGCCAGGAACTTAATCCAAGTCTCTCATGTAGGTGGCAGAAATGCAGCTTTTGAGCCATCACCATTACCGCCTAGGATCTGCATTAGCAGGAACCTAGACAGGAGTTGAAACTGGGTATTGAACTCAGGTATTCGGAAATGAGATAAGGTGTCTTAGCCAGTATCGTAACCATTATGCTGAATATCCACACCTGTGTTATTATTTAAGTTCATTTTCCCACAAACTTTTTGAGACTTCCACATGTTTTTTATAAAAATTAATAGTATCAAGAAAATATTCTTAAAATGCTTATGTTATACATGCAGGTAATTTCTTGATTGCTTAAAATGTACTTCTTAGTTGAATGTAAAGCTTCTACTGCCCTTAGAACTTTTTGACATTGCATTCTTTCAAATAAAGTAGAAATAAAACTGAAACCTACCCTGAGAACTGTGATACGGTCCCAGGAATCTTTGAGCTATTTCTCATCATTGGTTGGGCTCCAGTTTTCATTTGGTTGGCGTCTTTGCTAATAAAGCCATCCATGAAACCCATTCTGACTGCTTCATTTCTTTGTGAAGTTACATGGCATATTAGCTGTGCAGAACATGAGCAAGTTTTCCTGCAGGAAACACAAAAGTATGTGTTTTCCAAATCTTTCTATACTTGAGCGACATTCTTCACTGGCCTAAACTTCTTTGGCTAATTGATTCTCTAAACAAGACCTCAGCCAACCTTCGGAGCAGCTGTTTCTGGAATAACAGAGCTTGGCAAGGGAGCGAATGACTGTGGCTTTAACAAGCATGCATTTGCTTTCCACCACACTCTGAATCGCCCTCTCTGAAAGGCTTGCTTTTGATGACCAAATGCATCTTGTTTTTTCTTGGTTAAAAAAAATACCCCTATTTTTCAGAAAGCGATAACACAAAGCAGTCACTAGAAAAACTGGCAAGAGTGAGTAGAGTTCCTAATAGGCTGGCCACTGTGACTCAGGATATTTTTCTGAGAAACTCAGTAATGCCTTTTTCATTTTGGAATAGATTCCTTTTCCCCAGTGGCTCTCCAGAAGCCGTGCTGTCTGTTTCAATTATAAATCTCCAGTCATCTCATCATAGTCTCAGGGCTATAACCAACTCTTGGCATTTTGTGATCAAACCTAAAACATTTAGCTCATGGATTGTACCATTTGTTGAACTTGAGAAAAATCTCAAACACTTGGGGGCTGAAATTAAAACATCATTTAGTAAATGAGTATGTGAGTAGCCAGGGAATTGCATAAGGAAGGTAACTGGTGTCGTACTTCAAATTTTACAGCTGGGAGGGAGCACAGTGATGAGAGCACACCCTGCCCCTTAAGTTCACAGATGGGGGAAACTGAGTCCTGGGCAGTTCAGAAGCATCCTCAGAGTCACACCTGGTTCACAGAGAGCATCAGTCGCCCAATTTCCACCAAGTGCCTATTTCATGACCCGTGACTCTCCCTTTTTACTTGAAATGAGTCTTGTGAAAAATCCAAAGTGGAAGTAGACCAAAGATTTTAGATGTTTGTTTTCCTCTTTTTTTTTTTTTTTGACACGCAGAGTGGACAGTGAGAGAGAGAGACAGAGAGAAAGGTCTTCCTTTTTTCCGTTGGTTCACCCCTCAATGGCAGCTGCAGCCAGCGCACCGCGCTGATTCGAAGCCAGGAGCCAGGTGCTCCTCCTGGTCTCCCAGGAGGGTGCAGGGCCCAAAGACCTGGGCCATGCTCCACTGCACTCCTGGGCCACAGCAGAGAGCTGGACTGGAAGAGGAGCAACAGGGACAGAATCTGGCGCCGGTCATGTTTTCCTCTATTGATAGCTCCTTGTTACAACTCAGAGCAGCATGAGCAGGGATAAGGGGTGACTATGAAAGTTCAGAAGGTCCTAAGACAATATTGCTTCACTGGGAGGATTTAGAGCTGTTACAACTACAAGCTGAATGAAACAAGAGGGTGACAAGATTAACTTGCCTGGAAATAATTACAAAGGTGAGAACCTTTTGGGGGTCCATCTAACAGGAGAATACATAAGGGTGTTTGGTATTTCTGTGCTCATTGTGTTTGAACACGTTGGCTCACTGTCAAGTCATGGGTTTATCATAATATGCTGGATCTTTAGTTATTTTCGGTTACAGGATAACGATTAGATAAAGCATGAGTGTGAAAATATATACTTAAAAACTCCTTTGGAAATGCCAAACAGACTGAATTTTTTACAATTAAGTCACTTATCGTTATGTCTGAATTACTGGTGTTTTGTAGACAACTTGATAAGAAACAATTATTCCTTTGGAGTTAATACATGCAGAGTCAGCATTTCCAAATGGGCCATGGGGAAAATGAATAGCCCCAGAACTGCTGCTGTCTGCGAATGTATCTCCTGGGGACCCCAGAAATGCCTTGGAATTTGGATTTTCCTATCCTCAGCAGTGAGGCTAGGCCTGCACTAGAACTGTGCATTGCCTCTCTGATGAACAATTCTCCCCTAATTAATTCCAAGCATTCACATCGGATTGTGTTATATCCATGCTCAGGGAATCAAAAATTTCAGCCACATGGTAGATACTTAAATATTTTTCAGATGAATGAAAGAAGATTATGATTTTGGATTTAATTCAAGGAGGGACAGGGAGCCAAGCTTTAATATTGAGTGTAGGCATGTTTTGGCTTGGACAATATACCTTAGAACTGTAGATTATGTCATCCAGGGTCCTTTCTGTCACTTGTTCCTACAATTATTTCCATTATGTCATCCAGACGCCACAGTGTCACTTGTTCTTACATTTATTTTCAATCACTTTGTGGACAAAACAGATTACCTAAACTAAGAAATAGTGACCAACCATCTTCTGTTTAGTCTGAGACCAATGTTTTGATGTTTGTAAATTAGGGCCTTTGAAAATAAGTGAAATTGTTAAGAGATGCAAAATCCCTGATGTTTAAAGCTTTATCTAGTAATCTGACAAATTAAGGTTTTCTCAATAAGCTTTATGGATGTTTTGCTATGTGAAATATTTGGCTAGACTTTATATAAGATCTTGGGGTTCCCTATGAGCAAGTCCACATTGGAATATCTACTAAATTTTATTTAATCTGAAGATTTACTTGACAGGATACAAAAGAATCTGACTTCTTGGTACTTTCACTAATACACACACACACACACACACACAAAATCAACTTTGGGGGTCAGCGCTGTGGCTCAGCAGGTTAACTCCCTGGTCTGAAGCACTGGCATCCCTTATGGGTGCCAGTTCGAGACCTGGCTGCTTCACTTCCTATCCAGCTCTCTGCTTTGGCCTGGGAAAGCAGTAGAAGATGGCTCAAGTCCTTGGGCCCCTGCACCCGTGTGGGAGACCTGGAAGAAGCTCCTGGCTTTGGATCGGCACAGTTCCAGCTGCTGCAGCCAAACTAGTGGATGGAAGACCTCTCTCTCTCTCTCTCTCTCTCTCTCTCCTTTCTCTGCGTAACTCTGACTTTCAAATAAATAAATAAATCTTAAAAAAAAATCAGCTTTGAGTGGTTCTTCCCAATTGGCTGATTATAGTGATAGGACTATTTGTAACTGCTCTGTATTCTGTATGTTATTATTAGGGTTTATGAAGGACTTCATGTCCCATATAAATGTAGGAGATAATGTTCATAATTTATACCACATAGTGTAAGTGAGTTCAGCATTTAAAAGTTGATTTGTTACATCTGATCTTACTGGAAGCCAGCGCTGACAGATATCAAGTTCAGTAACACTTCATTAGGTACAAGTGCTTTGACTGCATGGAAGAGCAATTAATAATATCTCTACATCTTGCAACATTTGTCTTTTTACTTCAGCAGCACAAAAACTCTGCCCTACATTAAAATTCTCAGTGAAAGTGTCTTCTCCTGGACCACAGTCTTTGACCTTCTTGTAGTGGGAGCTCTAAAAGTTCAAAATTGGTGAGGTGTCACTTGAAAATATGGCCAGTTCCATATGGTATAACAGGTGGCTATAGGGAGTGCAGGCTGAGGGATAGCTTGAGCCAAGTCCCCTGGGCTGGGTAAGGAGACATGTAGGATAGGAATGGTTACTGGGAATGCAGTCTCTTTAAAAAAAGAAAAAAAAATGTCTTTCCTAGCAAATCCAATGATTTATACACTACAGAGATTAAACAAATGTCATTCTGAACTTTTCCAATCCTTGGAAAAATTCTGAGATAGCTATGAATGCCAAAAAAGTTGGCAGGTGGGGAATTTTTAAAAATTATTTTTGGGCCACGCTGCAGCTCAATAGGCTAATCCTCTGCCTAGCGCCGCTGGCACCCTGGGTTCTAGTCCCAGTCAGGGCACTGGATTCTGTCCCAGTTGCCCTCTTCCAGGCCAGCTCTCTGCTGTGGCCCGGGAGTGTAGTGGAGGATGGCCCAAGTGCTTGGGCCCTGCACCCTCCTGGGAGACCAGGAGAAGCACCTGGCTCTTGTCTTTGGATCAGCGCGGTGCGCCGGCCACAGCACGCTGGCTGTGGTGGCCATTGGAGGGTGAACCAATGGCAAAGGAAGACCTTTCTCTCTGTCTCTCTCTCTCACTGTCCACTCTGCCTGTTTAAAAAAATATTTTTTATGACCTTAATACTTTTAAACAAGCCCTGTATGATTAGGTAAAGAGGTGAACCACATAGGTTCTTGGGTTCTTCCCTTGGATGAACTCTCAAATACCAGTGAAGATATAGCAGGATTAATGTATCTTAGAACTGCTCCCACACATTGATATGAAAACACCAGGTGCAGCAGAGGCAAATGTAGATGCAGCGGGAGGGACAATGGGGCTTCTCAAGTTGTGCCCCTTGGTGTTCCTCTGGCTCCTCCCAGCAGGTCATTGCCTACCTGTTACAACTGTGTGACAGAAGAGCTGCCATGATAGGCAAGTACCAGGAATCATGAATCTGACAGTGCTGGCCTTGGACGGACAAGGAGTGGCAGGGCAGGCTGCACTGGGCTAGGATTTGATGAGCATTTCCTCCTTGCTTCATCGGCCTATGCATCCTGTGAATGTGGCAACCACAGGAAAGGCTGAAGTGGCCATTCACTTAATTGAAATAAACTGAATAGAGAGAAAAATTCTAATTTTTGTTTACCTTAACTATATTAGTAACCAAATATGCAAACATACATTTTTTAAAGATTTATTTATTTATTTATTTATTTTTTTGACAGGCAGAGTGGACAGTGAGAGAGAGAGAGGACTTCCATCTGCTGGTTCCACTCCCCAGTTGGCTACAATGGCTGAAGCTGCACTGATCCGAAGCCAGAAGCCAGGAGCTTCTTCTGGGTTTTCCCATGCAGTTGCAGGGGCCCAAGGACTTGCGCCATCTTCTGCTGCTTTCCCAGGCCATAGCAGAGAGCTAGATGTGGCACAGCTGGGTCTCAAACAGGTGCCTGTCCATATGGTATTCAAGCAGGTGCGGCTTTACCTGCTATGCCACAGCACTGGTCCCAATACATTTTTTAATCAATATATTGAGTATAATTCCAATTTAGAGTTCTGCCAGGTTGTTTTGTTTTGTTTTGTTTTTGGATAAACTGCACTGCTGCTGCACATTTTTATCATTTTTATTTTTGATTATTTAAAGTTAGTTATAAACACTTGAAAATCAATCTGAGAGACTCCTTCCATATTCTTGTGATATTTTGTCATTCTTAAAAAGTCACAGATATATTATTTATCAGACTAAATTGTTTTTTAAAAACTCACAATTTTTTTCTTTCTAAATGTACTTATTTATATTTGTTGATTTGAAATGTTAACTCCTGGAATAACTGTAATGGTTAGGACTGAGCTGGGCCAAAGCACAAGCCAGGAACTAAATCCAGGTCTGCCACATAGATGCGGGAATCCACATTGAGCCACCCGCTTTACCTTCCGGGTGTGCATTAGGAGGAAGCTGGGGTCAGCAGCAGAGCCAGCAATCAAATCGAGATACTCCAGTATGGCACACGGTTATCTTAATTGCTAGGCTAAATGTTTCTCCTCTCTCTCCCTACCCTGGAAATATCTTCATAGGAACATTCTTTTTTTCTTTTTCTCATTCGTATTTCATCAATTTACATAATATTCAATTCAATTGTGTTCAATAACAATACCAACAGACATAATAAATAGATTTGGAAATAAAGAAATCTAATATTGTACTCAATTGGTGGGAACAGACATTTGGGGTATGAGAACACCTATTAATTTTAAAATTTCAGCATGATATGGGCAGTTTTTAAATTTTCAGAAGGAATGGAGAGAGTCCATTGTTTACTGGTGATTTATTTAAAGTGTATATTGATATTATATTAGTCAAGACAGCTGCTTGTTCTAAGGGAGTAAAACTTGAATGCAAGGGAAAAAGTAATTAGGCTTCTGTGGACCGCAAACATTATTTTCAAAAAAGCAATACACGAAACAATCTATGGCATTAGGAAATAAAAATAATAGAATCTATAAAATAACAAATATTCTGTGAGGAATAGGAAAACCAGTAGGTGTGTTAATAAGAGTTATCTAAAAGAAACAAAAGAAAAATTTTGGTATATTTAATTGTTAATGTAACAGAAAAGATGATTGGAATGACAGAATGAATATAAACAAAAAGCAGTGCTACATGAAAACTTAAGGTATTATAAGGAATAAGAGATATTAGAATGAGAGTAAAGTGAACAAAAATGTAGGATAAAATGAAAATGGAAAAAACATAAAGAATTGGCCAATTTCTATCCAGAAGTAAGACAAGTTACAAATGCAGATAGAAAGCACATGAGTGCTAAGTGGAACACTGGAGCACCCCCGGCACACACACGTAAATGAGAAAAATTTATGGCAAACTTTTATGCCATAAAACACAAAGGACAGCTTCTAAAAGTTTATAGAGAAGCAGAGTAGATCAACTACAAAGTAATAAGAATCATATTGAGATCAGACTTCTCTAGAAGACTGGAAAAGCAGACAATAGAATAATATCTTAAAGGGAAAATATTTTAAGTATTAGACTTTTTTAGCCAAATAAACATATAATAGTTTGAAATAAACACCCTGACATATATGATTGTTGATCATTAATCTTATAGGAACACTTAATTTAAAAAAAATAATTAGTTAATTTTTATTTACTGGAGAGGGAGAGGGGAAGGGGAGGGGGAGGGGGAGAGGGAGAGGGAGAGGAAGAGGGAGAGGGAGAGGGGGAGGGGAGGGGGAGGAGGATGGGGAGGTCCTTAATCTTCTGGTTCACTCTCCAAATGGCCTCAATATCTGGGGCTGGATCAGATGCAAGCCAGGACACAGAAACGCCATCCAGGTCTTGGTGCATCAGCAGGGAACTGGATCAGAAGTAGAATTCCTTGGACTCGAATTGGCACTTGGGTATGGGATGTGGGCATTGCAAGCTGGCAGCTTAACCTGCTGTGCCTCAACAGCTGCCCTCTGCAATAAGACATTTGAAAACAGAATATTGGATGATATCACAGGACAGCATGGATGTGAACAAGTTAAAAAGAATAGGTCAGAGGGAGGTGTGAGGTTACAGATTTTTTTTTTTCTTATCATGGCAAAGGTATAAAGATTTATAAGTTTTAGGAGAACTAAGGGGAGAAAGCCTAATGAGTTTCAAGTAAAAGGTGCTTACAAAAGGAATAGAAGCAGGATGTAGGGGCAGTCATTTAGTTGCAGTTAAGATGCCTGCATCATATATTGAATGCCTGGATTTGAGTGTCACCTCTGGCTTTGATAACAGCTTTTTGCTAATGCACCCCCTGGGAGGCTGTGATGATGATTCAAGCTCTTGGTTCCTTGCCAATCACATGGAAACCCATATTGAGTTCTTGGCTCCTGGATTCAGCTCCTGCTGGGAAAATTGTGGGCATTTGAAGAATGAACCAGTAGATCCCACTAGTCTCTCTCTCTCTCTCTCTCTCTCTCTCTCTCTCTCTCCTTGCCTTTCAAATAAATTTTTAAAAATTTAAAAGAGATATATAAATATTAAAGTAGCAGAAAAAATTTGATGTGGAAAGTGAACAATGTAGAATAAAGAAATGAACTAAAATTATTGTAAGTAAAAGAATGAGTGGCACAGGCTTAATGTAACAGTAATTACAATAAATGTATATGAGTTAAATATAACATTGAAAAACAACACCTCAGATCAATTTGTAAAAATAAACCAAGACTATGAATACATTACTTAAAAATAAGTGAAAAATTTGAAGCAATATGATACAAAATATTTTAAAGTAAAGAAAAACAAAGTCAAACAGGAATAATAAGAACTTTTGGTAGCAATTTTAGAAATGACATAATTTAAAGGTTAAAATATAAAGAAAAATAAGAGAAATATTATACACAAGCAAAAGAAGAAGAAATGATAATATATATGCATATACTAAAATAGTCTCAAAATGTATAGATAAACAAAGTGATAGATAAAGTTACAGTTATATCAGTAGTTGCTGATTTTAACTATTAGATTCAGAAGCAAAAACTGGTATAGAAGATTTGAATAATAAAATCATATTTATGTGAATTTGCATTTGCATGTATAAGAGTACTTCAAAAAGTTTATGAAGAAAATAAAGTAAAAGATAATGTGTATTTTTATGAACTTTCTGAAGGTCTCTACTATAATTTCCCACCCAACAAACACAGAATAAACTATTTTTGAGCACACACAATACATTTTCAAAAATTGACTAGGTATAGATCCAAAAGTAAGCACCCTGCATTCAAGAAATTAATAGCACACCTTTTATATTCTTTTTTTTTTTTTACAGGCAGAGTTAGACAGAGAGAGAGACAGAGAAAGGTCTTCGTTTTTCCGTTGGTTCACCCCCCAAGTGGCCGCTATGACCCGTGCATTGCAGCCAGTGCACTGCACCAATCCGAAGCCTAGAGCCAGGTGCTTCCTCCTGGTCTCCCAGGCAGGTGCAGGGCCCAAGGACCTGGGCCATGATCCACTGCACTCCTGAACCATAGCAGAGAGCTGGACTGGAAGAGGAGCAACCGGGACGGAATCGGGCACCCTGACGGGGACTAGAACCCGCGGTGCCGGCGCCACAGGCAGAGGATTAGCCTAGTGAGCTGCGACGCTGGCTATATTCTTAAGATGAATAATTTTGAAATTTTTAACAAAAAGCCAATATAATGTTGTATATCTGAGACCATAAACATACCATTACATAACTCTTGATTTGAGTAGTGAGTCATATGGAAAAGAATGAATTATAAAGACATGAAAACAACATAGGTGAAGATTTATGGGGTGTAATGTTACCAAAGGTAAGATTTCTGATGTTATAAATATTTATCAAAAAGTGAGAAAAAGTTGAAAGCTAAGGAATTAAAGATTTACTTGATGCAGATTGAAAGTGAGCATCAAAATAAATTCAAAGAACAAAAAACGAAGGAACAAATAAAGTTAATAAATCAAGAAAATGCCAAACAGCAAAAGCAATAATAACAAAATTACCTAATTTTAAAAGCACAACATGATTCTTTGCAAAGACTGATGAGAAACCAATCAAGAGGTGAATTGGAAATTTAATAAGTGGGAAATAACTAGTAGAGAAATTTTAAAATTGAGAAATAGTATCTAGAGCAATTATAGGCCATTAATTTACAAGATTAGAAAGCCTAGCTAAAATATATGAATTTGTTGTGGTTTGCATGAGTAATGTAAATTTTTTCTATTTTTCTTAGCTTTTTTTGCACTTGGAAATTTGCATTGGTTGGATATGCCAAAGAAGTCTTGGACTTGGTGCCAAGACCCCGGCAATTTGTCTAACTTGCTTTGGGGAATGAAGGAGCTCAACTTTATGGTCAGCATTCCTAATCTCTCAGGATTTACAAGAGAAGACAGATGATCTTGGAATGTTAAAGTAGCTCCCAGTAAAATACTGCATCCAGGGGATACTAGCCAATGCTGGTAAATGAATGAGAAGATGAATGATGGAATTATGGAACAAAAACACAAACAGAAGTCCCACTGTCCTTAAGGGCTGCGTACTCATCATTAGAGAGGCAAAACTAAGGCAGAGTAACCCAACCCCAAGCTTGGGATTTATTATTAAACGAGACTGAATAGAATGGGACTGGATATTTTAAGTCTGAAAGGGATTTTCTTAACTTCTGTGGGTTCCGGACCATTCTCCTCTGGATCCTTCTGATTCTCTGGTCACAGTGTTTATTCAGTTGTTCCAAGCTCTCTAGGCTTGGCACTCAGTAAGAGTTCTGAGTGACTTTGTCCAACTTGGATTGCCTACCAAGGAATTGAGGATTTCTGTGGGAGGGACATCATTTATAGTTTTCTGAGTAAATAATTTTACTCCAGATGTCTGCAGAGCATGTCTTATACCACAGTGAAATAGTAACATTTTCTGAAAATGGCTGGGTTTTAATGTTCTTTTCAACAAAATTGGGGCCCACTGATAGTTCCTAGGGGATGAAAAGATTCTTAGTGTCTTCAAAAGCACACATGAAAACATTCATCCTAGACTTTGTAAGGCGCTTAGATAATATGCCCTATGAATAAACCTCTGGCACATTTATAAAGCTAACTACCAAATTAGAACAAGAATAGAACCATTTGTATCTGAATATTCAGAAGTAGCTGGAGTTAATAAAATAAGCTCTAACCATAACTGAACTTGTTAACTGAGTAGTTGTGGCTATAAAATGTTATTCCCAAGAAGGAGATTCATTCATTTTTTAAATTCTGATCTGGTTGTCTTCTCAGTTGATTCTAGTCTGGGTCCAACACTTCTAGAGAGTTCTCTCACTGGGCTGCATGTTTAGATTCATGACTATTAGAGAAAACACAGATGACAAATTAATTCAGGGGCTGGGTAGTTATCTCCAACTCATAAACTATACTGCATAAATTCTTATTTATATACAAGGTATGACATGGTTTCAATTCTCTTGCCATATGTTAATTTTCCATAACATATGTTTTAGAATTTGAGGTCTAAAGAATTTGTTCAGGGGTAGGTGTTGTGGCATAAGTTAAGCTGCCATTTGGGCACCCACACCCCATATCAGTCTGCCTGTGATATAATCTAGGCTCCTCCAGTGCTGATCCTGCTCCCTGTTAATTTGCCTGGGAGGCAGCAGATGATATGGATGGATTTCCATACTCCTGGCTTCAGCCTCACCCAACTCCAGGTGTTGTGGGCTTTGGGGCAAATTAACCAATGGATGCATGGAAGATCTTTTGCTCTCTCTCCCTCTGTCACTCTGCCTTTTAAATCAAATAAATAAAGCATTTTTTTTTTATTTTTCTACCCAAACCTGGTAATGTTGGTAGTGCCATTCTATTGTGTATCTTAATATAATGGAGCATTTGCTTTAAATGAATGGGCTTAGCAGATACTCTGATGGATGCTTAGAATACTTCTTTCTTAGATGAAGACATTTTCTTTTCACTTCCATGTGGACAATCAATGTTGTCTAAAGTACAGGAAAATAATTAGATAATTAAAAAAAAAGAATGGAAAATCTATTTAGAAATTATTAAAGCTTGAAAATAACTATCCAAAGCATTAATAGTTTGCATAGATATTAAAGTTTACAGTGATTTCCATTTACTATGTCTCTCACTTGCTCACTCACTCACTTATTCTATGCTCACAAAGCACCAAATATATAGGCAACATGGGTTGCCATTTAATCCTCCAATCTGTGAATTGAGTGCTATCCACATTTGGGAAGAGTATAAGTTTCTGCAAATCTTATGCACTGTTTTCTGAAAAGATTGACCTTACTATTTTTATTTCTTCTTATTCTGTCTTTCTTAAGGCTCCAGGAATATGGTACTTATGTGATCAAGAGCTTTAAATAATGCTGTATCTCATCTCATATGAAGAGCTGCTCTCCAAGTATCAGGTGTGCACAATAAAATAGATTTTGCATTGAATTTAGCAAACATAAAGGCTGACCAAAAAAACTTGGTGCAGCAGAAAACTGACAACCATACTGTTGAGTAGTTATATGAGATGAGATGAGATGAAAAAATCTTTTAAAAGTATTTCGTGACTAATAAGTTTCCCTTAAGCTCCATTTAGAATCAAATGTATAAACAGGTATCTACTGAGCAGTTTCTTTGAGTGTTATGCTAAGCATTTTAGTGTAAATCATAAGTATGGCAAATATCATTCAATCAGTTGCTTACAAGTCTGTTCTAGCAGGAGTCTCACTGACAGGAAGTTGCTTGTCTCTTTGAACACATCTTCTTCTAAATTGAACTCCTTCAGAGCATTTGGTGAAAGAAAGAAATTTTTGTGGTTTGATGGACTGGAATAAGAGCTGAATAGCCAGATGGTGAAAGATTTCCTAAAAGATAGCATCCTCACTGCCACTGCCCCCACTCACCGCTCCTGGCCCCAAACAAACTCAATGACATGGATCGAGAAACATTTCCAGCTTTGAGAGAATATAGGTGAAATGTCATTTCCATGTTCAAAATACTGAGCCAACAAAAGGTCTACAATGACACAACTGCTGTTTGTATTCTTCCTTTTCTGTTTCAGCTAGATTCATGCAATTGCAAGGGCAAGAAAGAATGCTAGTGAAAATGCAATGTATTTCTACAAACGTGTCTCCAATGTGACATTAACCACAAATTTTTTTTATTGATGCCTGGGATGAGGTTGATGATTTGCTGTATAAAGGCTGGGTCAGTTGTAAGTCTTGTCAATATTGTGTTGGCGACAGACTTTGTTACATGTAAAAGGGAACAAACAGCTTCAGAACATTTCAAATGTGTTGGCTGAACAGATATAAACAAAAAGAGATTGGCATCCTTGTAGCTACATCTTATGTATTCACAAGGCCCTTTCCATTCATGGAAAAAAAAAACAGAGTTCATTATGTATTTATGAAAAACAAAATTACCTATTCATAAAAATCAAAGGCAATATGTTTTGCTTATATCAACGGGTAAAATTAATGCAACTTTTCCTATAATAGTTCATTTGCTTTGACAGGATTTTGAATATCAGAACAAAATGTCAAGAAGAGTTATAAATTGGAATAGGAGAAAAAAATCTTCAGGTAAATTGTTTTTTTCTGTAGACTCACAGGAATCAGTTATTTATTATTCATGAACATGCTAGCACTTCTAATTTATACAGGGGCTTTCATTTTTACACATCGGTTCACCTACAGGGCATGTCCCTACTGTAAACATCAAGGTACTCTAGTATTGTTGTTGGCACTGCCTATTAATACCTGGATATTGGAGCTGTGCTTCCAGTGAGATGTTTAATCTGCTTTTGGGTAAACCAAGCCTTCAATTACTTTTAGGTAATATTTATTTGAATCATACTGTTGGATAGTAGAAGCAACAACCTACTGTCCTTTCTCTCTGTACTTTTAAATGTATTATTGTCTCATACAAATGACTGGAGATCTTGGAGGCTTCATGGTGGCCACTCTTCCAGGTATCAGGGCTCCTTTCCCTGAAAGGGAAAGTATGGGAAATATAACTTCCTGCAAAGCCAGACAACACTTGATAAGATTATTCAATTTCTGAACTCGCTACAGCTACCAAGAATGCTAATTGGTAGCAACTATGACAGCTTGTGGCCTGATTGGACTCTTGTTCAACACAGATAATCATTAGCTGCTGATGATTTTAAATCATTGTGAGCAAGGCAGAGATTGACCCTGTGACCTAAATGTTTCAGGGGATGCTCAGAAGTTATGTCGTCTCCTGCAACAGATGGTGCTGGCTGTCTGGACTGAGAACTAGGGTTCTTTTTCCTTCGTCAGAGAAATAATTCTTTGAACAAAAGATATATACTTTTGGGATCTCAATTGACTTGACCTAAAAGAATGAATTTTACCTGAGGTATTATACTGTATGGATAAAATTAGCGGCATATAAAAAAGGCTGATAGGAAATGCATGAAGTACTTCCTAAAGATTTTGCTTGCATATATTTAAGTTTTTTGTATATATCATTTTCTTTTTTCTTTCATTAATGATTAGGATGGTTAGTTTTAACTCATAATCTCCAGATAATGGGACACTTAAGGTTGGCTTGGCTGAAAGCTGAAAGAATAAGTGGAAAATGGGAAAAAAGGACTCCTTCAAAACATTTTGAAAGGTAAAATAAATGGTGTGTGGGTGTTGAAGTTCTTTATATATTTCACATGTGTCTAGTATTTTGTAACAGTTACAGAATTTGTACATATAATTATATCAAGACATAAACCCATAACAATGACCTTAAAATAAACACCAGACTTTTTACATACAAAAAAGATCTGATTTAGCAAGATGAAAGTTCCTAGATATTAAAACAACATAAGAAGCAATACTAGGAGAATTGTAAAAATCTTATAAAGAAAATCCTAGAGATCTGTTAATGCCATTGCTGAATCGCAACACAATTAGATGCTGCTACATCTGGCAAAGTGTGTGAGTCAGGCTGCGCTCTGCGTTCCGTGTCACAGGCTAAGGTAGAGTCGTGGCTCCCATTTTTAAATTCTGCCTGTCCAGAATCCCTCAAAGGTAGGCAACTGAATCTTCTTTATCAGTGGTGAAACTGGAGAGCCATGATTGCCACCTCAATAGCCAGTGAATGAAATTCAGAAGCACCGAACATTGTACCTGCTTTCTAAAGTGAAATTTTATTTTAGATAAACATAATTTCTACTCTCCTTTACTAAGATTCACTTATAAATCCGGGTGCATTATTAAGAGTTTAGTTACGGGATTGGTTTAATGGTTATTGTTCTCAACTAGAAGATAACCTGGAACCAATGGAAATGGAAAGACTTGAAAATTCACATGGTTTCATTTGAAGATAATTAGAGACAGAGATGGGCAATTTAGTTTTTTTTTTTTTTTCTGAATTGAATTCAAAGACTGTGATGTTCTTGGATCATGATAAGCTTTAGAATTTTTATGGTAACATTGTGTCTGCATTCTCAGCATGACTTTTTTTTTCCCTAACTGGCTCAACTGAGTTTTAACTTTTCTTTATCAACCCAGGAAACTCTGCTTATGACAAAAAGATGCTTAATATAGTAGTACAAACTTATATTTATTGGGTGTCTGCCATGTCCCAACGATTCGGCTAGGTACTTTCATACATTATCTCATTTTCACAAAAACACAGTCCATATTGATGGAGGAATTAAAAAGCCAAATGTAAATGTGTCTCAGTTCTCACAAAGCGTGGGGCTGGCTCTTGGCAAAACTGTAACTGTTTTCCTCTGGTCTTTCCAGTCTTTCTCTTTCTGTATCCTTTCTTAAGTTGTTGCCCCATGAATAAGTGCTCTCAAGGAAGTAGGTGATATTGGCCATTTGCATCTCATGAATATTCCAGCACTTTTAGAGACAAAACACCTAAGAAACTTTAATGGTAATATTAAATAAGAGCAAAGACTTAAGGTAGGATAAAGCACTAGGTATACCCTAGTGCACAAGAATTTAGAACTTTCTGGGATACGGAGACTGAGAATCCCAGGTGCTTGTAAAAACTAAAGGTTGCTGTTGGAATTGGAAAAAGAAAGTATAATTTACTTGGTATGGAGAAAATTTTAGAATCATGATCCCAGGAATATTCCACAGAGGTTCTTTGCTGTTATTACAAGCTCCAGGACTAGAAATATAAAAGCAAAAGTCTAATTCGATGGCCAAACAGCAAAAATACCATCAGTATTATTTCTGTTTGCATGGGCTTTATGGGATTTTAAATATATGTGGTCGTGTGTGTGTGTGTGTACAGTCATGTCTGTATGCTTGTACCTGTGCATTGGTGTGTGTGATTGTGGTTTGCCAGTCGGAAAAGGCATATAAAATGTAGAAGATCATGTTAGTTGTCATTGAGTGATAATACTCTGACGAAACAGAATCAGAAATTTTATTAAGCTGTAGCCTTTCTGTGGCAAAACCTGCATCAGATTAGATCTATATGAGAAAAATGAAGCAAGTGTCCAAATGAAGTTATGGATTTGAAAGAAAGGAAAGGAAAAAGGCAGAAAAAAATCCTGAAGTCAGTTTCAAGCCAGGGAAATGTGATTAAGGCCGTAAAAGGTGCAAGGTGTAACAGCCGCAAGTCTAATGGATAATGGGACAAAGTCTGATAAATCTTGCTATGTGAACCTGGATGGACCCTGTTTTTTTCTACGTATTGAGGATAATCTTTGTAGAGCAATAGGGGCCTCATGGCTGCTTAGATTCTTCTTCTAAGATCAGCAATATAATTCAGGTCAGTTAAAGGAAATTTGCAGAAGTTGTGTGGTGGATACAAAAGCAGGTTTTCGTGCAACATGTGGTGTAGGTGAAGTCATGGATTGTTGGCTTCTTGGGACAAGTTGTACTCCCCGATATGTTCTGGGTTCATTACAGAGAGAGCTTGAAGCGTCCACCAGGGTTACAGTCAAGAGTTATGAAATCTATTTCCTACTCAAGTTCTCCAGGGTTCATCACAGGCCTCCTTCCTGAAGTGACCTGATTCTTCTGCCATGGACCTGTGATGTGACTTGCACAGCTTCTCTCTGTACTCTAACAGAGAACAACCTTCTCATTATTGTCTTTCCTCTGGGGCTGGGCATTCTTCCCAGCTGGCTCTTATTTGGCTCTTGAGAAATCGAGTTCTGCTTAAGCTCTATGTAGATTCTCCTATTGCTTTAGTATTTTATTATTGTTTGGTATTTATGGATGTGACATCATAATCATCATGTGCCCATTGGCAACTTCCTTAACCTTGTTTTGACAGTATATACCCACAAGGCTACAGATGCTCTGTGAAAAAGAGGTGTAGCTTTCAGAGAGCGCTTCAGTGAGATGTCGTTAGTGGGTTGCTAATTAGCATGTTGTCTCTGCCTCACTTTGCGTGGTCTCTGTCTTGCTATCGGCTACTCGGCAACACATATTACATTTTGCCTCTCTGAAACACACACCATCAAATTTCACCCCATGCCACTAGACCGGGAAGGAAAACATCAATTAGTTTCCAGGAATTAAGTGTGGCAATTTCATCGCTGACAAGATCTCAGAATTTCACAGAGCAATTTTCTGGAATCTAGCTGGGTGAAAGGTGCTATCACGGGTATTTAGAGTTTTGTGGTGAACCTAATGAGATCTCATAATTTTGGTGATACCTTATTAAAACTCCCTGTGGTATAATTAAACTCCACCATCCTGCTTTTAATTGAGGGGAAGAAAAGCTGAACTGTACTGACAACAGCTGCAACTACTTTATGAAAATGTTAAGACAGTTAGCAAAGCCAAAACAGACACAGATTACTATTATGTAAATTACAAATTTACACACACAGAAAGGCATGCACACATTTGCAGCAGAGGATACTTTATGGAGCCACCTTGCCATCAAGTTTCATGGTCAAGTATTTATGGCCATCTTTTCCCCTCTCAGTGCAGTTCCGTGGAGAGCTAACCACTCTGGGTATTCTCTCCTCTGATTGCATTAATCTTCCAGCCATGCTTTCTTTAGATAATGGGACTTACAGTGGCACTGTCCCTACTATAACTCCTTGATCTACTTTGCCAACATGTTAAGTCACAAGGCTATGAAACATGCTATAGAGAATGCTATAGCAGCAGCAGCTCCACTTTTCCTTAAGTTGAAACCACTGGGCATGGAATTGGCATCAGAAAACATCCTTGTCTGTTCCCTCTCCACCCTTGGAGGTGTCAAGTCCTTGCTGGTAGCTGTAGAATCTCCTTTCTGACTGGCCAAACTTCTCGCTGTGGAGCCTTGTCTCAGAGCTTCACCCTCCCCCTCCCAGGCTAAGGAAGACACATGCTCCTTCTCTTCTTCATTTTAGCCTTCTCTACCTGCCCCAACCCCACTTCTTCCCTTTACTTAATGCAAAACATGGGTTATAAACTCACATTGCATATTTAAATTTATCACTGTTATTATTTAACCTTCCTAAGAGTTCAGCAAAGTAAATGCTATCCCCATTTGCAGATGATCAAACTAGGGTTTCATTTTGTTAAGAGATTTAACCAACATTATTAAGTCCGTGTGCAATGGGAGGAAAATTAGACCACATCAGTGTGATTCCAGGACTGAGCTGGGATTTCAATTGCTGATTTATACACAATATAGATGCCTATTTGACATGATATAGTATGAAATTGTCCTAACCACATTTTGATGACAAATCACCGAAACAGTAGATTTGATCTGCATCAGGATCAGAAGGTGTAACATTATGTCAACCATGCCAATGAAAACTTGTTTTAAATGTGTACTCTCATCAGCAATGTGAGTTTCAGATAATGTCATCTTACAGATGCAAGCTTTATGAATGGACTAAGTTACTGTGACTTTGAACTGATAGGTTATGAAATTATGTGTTTTGCAAGGTGTCTTGCTCAAGCACTGTCAGGTTTTTCCTTTTAACTAGCTATGTATTTCATCACTTCTTATTCCTAATAATAACCAAAAAATAAAGTTCTCACCCAGAGATTTTGTGCATTTGTGTTGGTAACCCAAACCCTCTCTTCTTTCTTGTATTTCCTAACTATAAAACCCTTTGAGTGTCTGATGTATGATAGGATCTATCTACAGGGAATAAATACTACCTAACAGCAAGGGATGTGCCCTGTTTGGATTCCCTGTACCCCCAGGGTCTAACAACATCACATGTAGAGGTTTGCCCACCTATTGAGGAAACAAGTAAAACGATGCAAAGAACACTCTTAATATTATTTTTTATTGAATTTTTATTGAGAAAAACAGAGATTCACAGGCAATTGTAAGAAGTAATGTGTACTTTTCCCATTTCATTCAATGGTAACATTTTATAAAACTATGGTATGGTATCACTTTTGGGCTATTGACATTGGTATAACCCAGTGAATTCCTTGGTTTTATTTATACTTTTATGTGTCTGGGTACTACATTCAATCCAATTTTTACTACTTGTGTAAGTTTATGTATCCACCACAGTCAGGGTACTGAGCAGTTCTCACACTCAGGATCCTCCAAAAGTTTGTGGAAATGCATATTATGAAAAAGCCATGTACTGATTTCAAAATGCTTTTGTACCAAAATAAATTTATCATTTAATTCCATGTTCTATGAACTTCTTGAGTATCCTTGTATAAATGAAGTCCTACAATATATGACCTATTGGGACTAGGAATTGTTTTCTCCTTGGTATAATTTTCTCTGAAGAGTCATCTAAATTGTTTTGTGTTACAAACAATTCATTCCTTTTTATCTCTGAGTAGTGTTCCATAGCATGTATGTATAGCCATTCCCTGATTAATGGACATCTGGGCTGATTCTTGTCGGCTATTACAAAATTGCTATGAACATTTGCGCACAGGTTTTTGTGTGAATATAAGGTTACATTCCTCTGGGATAAAAGCCTAATATTGCAATTGCTGGGTTGTTTGATAGATATGTGTTTAGCATTTAAAGTATCTGCTCAACTATTTTCCAACATTGACTATCGTATTCCCACCAGCAGTACATGAGTGTTCTGGGTTCTCTATAGCCTTGTCAGCTTTTGGTTTTGTCAGCCTAGTTTTTAATTCATCCATTCTGATGGTTGTACAGTGTTATCTGCTGTGGTGTTCATCTGTATTCCCCAAGGGCTAATGGTAACCTCTTTTCAGTGCTTATATGAAAATTTCTGTCCTTTTCAGTGACATATCTGTCCATGTCTTTTGCCCATTTTCTATTAGGTTGCATTTTTATTAAGCCTTGAGACTTCTCTAAATACTCTAGATATAAGAGGCTTTCAGATGTTCTTGGAAAATGCAGATTATGGAAAAACTTTGCATGTATTTTAAATGTTTTTGCACCAAAATAAATTCATATATTAATTATACTTTCCTTGAACTTTTATTTATTTACTTGTCTTAATTTTAAGTTGTTAATTAGCTAATTAATTGAAAGGTAGAACTAGAGAGAGAGAGAGAGAGAGAGAGAGAGAGAACCTCTATCTGCTGGTTCACTCACCAAATGCTTGCAACAGCTGGTGCCAGGCTAGGTTGAGACTAGGAGCCCAATATTCCATCCAGGTCTCCCACAAGAGTTGTAGGGACCCAAGCACCTGAGCTATCACCTGCTGTGTCCCGGAGTGTGCACCTGCAGGAAGCTGGAATCAGAAGTAAAGCAAGAACCAGGCACTCCAATTTGAGATGTACTCTCCAAATCCCTGAGCCAAATATCCATCTTATATGAATTTTTAAAAGAGTTTGACTCATTTATTTTATTTATATGAAAGGCAGAGAAACAGAGAGTCCCTATCTACTGGTTCACTCCTCAAATGCATGTAATAGATGTGACTGGACCAGGCTGAAAACAGGAACTCCATTTGTTTGAAACAAATAAGTGTTAAGGGTAGACATTCTAGCACAGTGGGTTAAGTCAGTGCTTGGGATACTGTGACCTATATGTAAGTACTTGAGATCAAATCCTACTTCTGCTTCTTATCCAGTTTCTTGTTAATATGTACCTTGGAGGAAGCAGCTAACGACTCAAGCATTTGGGTCCCTGCCACCCATGTGGAAGACCCTGATGAAGTTCCTGGCTCCTGGTGTTGACTTGGACAGCCCTGGCTGTTGCAGTTATTTGCGGAGTGAACCAGCAATTGGAAAGTCTTTTTCTCACTTTCTCTTTGTCCCTGGCATTTCAAATTAAAGCACAGAGATTGAAATCCATGCATATGAGGGGATTTTCAAAAGGTTCATGAAAAATTCATATAATTAAAAAACTATCCTTGGATTTCAAATACATTTTCACCTTTATTTATTTTTAAATCACATTTCTCATTAACCATTTGAAGTACCATCTGTCCTCTCTGGTGATTCAGCAAGTTCAGGGGACTAATTTTTGATGTTGGCCTTTGCAAAACATGACTTTTGTGTTTCTTTTAGCCATCAAATTCCCATTATAATTCTAGTGAATAGAAAATATTGGCAATGCTGAGAGTCTTGGGTTTAGGTCAATAAGGGCAACTAGAATCAGGAAAACAAGATGCTGGGGAACTTGAGATGGTATTTAAGAAGAAATTTAAATTTTGTTTGTTATCTCAGGCAGTATCAGTTCCTAGAGTCAGATCTGCCTTTATGAAAATCATTTTTTCTGTTTTTATTCTTGAAAATCTTAGGCGTATACCTACCTTCCACCTGAAATAACCATAGTTTGCCTATTTCCTTTTTATATTCTATTGAGACAGATACTGTTGGCAGCTCTGCACCTTACAAAGCTTCCAGAGAATGGTGTTGACCAAGTGGTTGTACATATTTGCTATCCCATTTGCAATTTACTGTAGGAACACATTTTTTTTGTCTTATCCTGTAGGATTAAAGAAAAAAGAAAAGTATCTAAAGATAGCAAAATTCACAGGGAAAAACTATGTGTTAATTGATTATATTTTTCTCTTCTATCTCACCCACATTTTTGAGATGATATTAAATTTTAAAATAATTTGGCTTGCACTCAGAAAGCATTTCTCGCAATCCTATTTAACCTTTAGAGTTCTAATCTATTTTATAAAAAGTCATATAATGTGAAGGAACTTTCTGATAGCTCAGGATCCTTTCTTTCTGGGCTGATGTCTAATTTTCTAAACTGTCCCTGTGGCCCACTGCCCAATGAGAAAGGAGAGGAAAGTTGCCTAAGGGGGAGCTCATCAACAAAGTAGGACTCTCCCAGGATAAATATCATGAGAGCTAATGCTGTCACACCACTGGGAAAAAAACCAGGAGCTTGAAGAAAGTATGGACCGCATTAAGTCAAATAGAATGATGCTATGGTTTGGATATTAGTCTGAATCTTGCATATGCCCCAAAGCTCGTATGTTAAAGGCTTGGTCCCCAGGCAGCTCTATTGAGAGGAGATGGAACCTGCATGAAGTGGGTCTAGTGGGAGGATCTCAAGTCATTTGGGGGCATTCTCCCAAAAAGCACATGCCATAAGAGAGTTGTTATGAAAGTCTAGGACTGGACTCACCCACACTCTCTGCTTCCTGGATTGTCATGTGGTTCTTCCTCCACACATTCTCCACCATTGTCGTGTACTCCCCTCGTCAGAACCAAACCAGCCAGGTTACTTGCTCCTGGACTTGACCCTCCAAAAATGTTAGAATAGACCTTTTCTCTTGATGAAGTAAGTTTCCTCAGGCATTTCATGATAGAGACAGAAAAGTAGCTAATACAAGTGACAACACTGAGAGTGAAGGTATAAAAAAACTTGGGAACTAGACCTGCTATGTAAGCAAACGCATTCCATCTATCAAAGAAATAAGGAATGCTTTGGCAAGAACGATCCCAGAATCACCAAGAATGACCCTTGGTTGCTCTGGTCCAAAGCTGATCAGAACTGATGGTAGGATTTGCCTTTACAGAACTGGGCTGCTGGCAAGAAGGATGATATTCTGAAATATTTGAGGCCAGAGCCAGCACTATGGTGCAGGGGGTTAAACTACTGCCTGCCCATATCAGAGTGCTTGTTTGAGTCCTAGATGCTCCCACTCCAACCCAACTCCCTGCCAATGCACCTCAGAAGGTATTTGGACCTGCGCCACTCATGTGACAGGCACAGACCAGAGTTTCTGGCTCCTGGCTATGGTCTGTCCCAGCCTCAACTGTTGTGACCATTTGGGTAATGAACCAGTGAAGGGAAGATCTCTCTCTCTGTCTGTCCCTCTCTCTGTCACTGTGTCTTTCGGTAAGGAATAAAGTCCTGGCCCAGGTTTGATTCAGGCCAGTGTCCCAGTGATATTTCTCTAATTTCCAAAATCATAATTAGATATAATGGGAAGCAGTCCTCACTTGTCTCTAAGCTCATAGGGTATGAATATTCCTAATGAGAAATACCAAGTACACTGAAACAACCTACCATCCCCACCTTTCCTTCCTGGGATTACATTTCCCTTTTAATTTAAATCTTTAAAAATTACTTATTTGGGCTGGAGCCATGGCTCACTAGGCTAATTCTTTGCCTGCAGAACCAGCACACCCGGTTCTAGTCCCAATTGGGGCACCGGTGCTGTCCCGGTTGCTCCTCTTCCAGTCCAGCTCTCTGTTGTGGCCCAGGTGTGCAGTGGAGAATGGCCTAAGTCCTTGGGCCCTGCACCTGCATGGGAGACCAGGAGAAGCACCTTGCTCCTGGCTTTGGATCAGCGTGGTGAGCCAGCCACAGTGCGCTGGCCGCAGCAGCCATTGGAGGGTGAACCAAGAGAAAAAGGAAGACCTTTCTCCCTCTCTCTTTCACTTTCCACTCTGCCTCTGCCTGTCAAAAAATATCTTTGATTTATTTCCTCGAATGTGTGTGTGTATGAAAGAGAGAGAAAGAGAGAAAGAGGGAAAGAGAGAGAGAGAGAGAGAGAGAGAGAGAGAATATCCCATCCTCTAGTTCATTCCCCAAATCAAATGCCTGCAATGGCTGGGACTGGAGCTGGGGCTGGATCAGGCCAAAGTCAGGATCCAGGAACTCAACCAAGGTGTCTTATGTTGGTGGCAAGGATGCAACAGCTTGTGCTATCACTGCTGCCTCCCAGCAGCACGCATTAGCATTAAGCTAGAATCAGGAGCACCGCTGGGACTTGAATCCAGGTACTCCAGTAAGGCATACAGGTATCCCAAATGGCATCTTTTTTTTTTTTCATTTTCAAATCTCTTTATATACAGAGGATCATTTAGTACAAAGTAAAGATTTCAACAGTTTGCCCTCACATAGCAACACAAAGTGAAAAATACTGTTGGAGTACTAGTTATAGTATTAATTCACAATGTATAGCACATTAAGGACAGAGATCCTACATGATATATTTTTTTAATTGATTAATTTTCTATGCAATTTCCAATTTAACATCAAGGGTTTTTTTCACTTTTAATTATCTTTATATACAGAAGATTGATTCATTATATACTAAGTAAAGATTTCATCAGTTTGCATGCACACAGAAACACAAAGTGTAAAATACTGTTTCAGTACAAGTTATAGCATTACTTCACATTGGACAACACATTAAGGACAGATCCCACATGAGACGTAAGTACACAGTGACTCGTGAAGTTGATTTAACAATTTGACACTCTTGTTTATGGCGTCAGGAATCTCCCTAGGGTCTAGTCATGAGTTGCAAGGTTATGGAAGCCTTTAGGGTTCGCCGACTTCAATCTTATTCCGACAGGGTCATAGTCAAAGTGGAGGTTCTCTCCTCCCTTCAGAGAAAGGTACCTCCTTCTTTGGTGGCCCCATTCATTCCACTGGGATCTCACTCACAGAGATCTTTCATTTAGGTCTTCTTGTTTTTCCAGAGTGTCTTGGCTTTCCATGCCTAAAATATTCTCATGGGCTCTTGAGCCAGATCTGAATGCCTTAAGGGCTGATTCTGAGGTCAGAGTGCTAGTTAGGACATCTGCCATTCTATGAGTCTGCTGTGTATCTCGCTTCCCATGTTGGATCATTCTCTCGCTTTTTGATTCTATCAGTTAGTATTAGCAGACACTAGTCTTGTTTGTGTCATCCCTTTGACTCTTAGACCTATCAGTGTGATCAATTGTGAACTGAAATTGATCACTTGGACTAGTGAGATGGCCTTGGTACATGCCACCTTGATGGGATTGTATTGGAATTCCCTGGCACATTTCTAACTCCATCATTTGGGGCACGACTGATTGAGCATGTCCCAAATTGTATATCTCCTCCCTCTCTTATTCCCATTCTTATATTTCACAGGGATCACTTTTCAGTTAAAATTTAAACACCTAAGAATGATTGTTTGTTAATTACAGAGTTCAACCAATAGTACTAGAATAAAAAAACACTAAAATGGATAAAGTATTACATTGTACAACAACAGTCAGCACAAGAGCTGATCAAGTTACTGTTTCTCATAGTGTCCATTTCACCTCAAAAGGTTTCCCCTTTGGTGCTCAATTAGTTGTCACCGATCAGGGAGAACAAATGATATTTGTCCCTTTGGGACAGGCTTAATTCACTCAGAATGATGTTTTCCAGATTCCTCCACCTTGTTGCAAATGACTGGATTTGTTTTTGACTGCTGTATAGTATTCTATAGAGTACATGTCCCATAATTTCTTTATCCAAATGTATGCTTTGAATTCCCTGTGATCTTTTGCTGTGAGGGTCCCTTCATTTACCTTCTTTCATGTTGATGGCCGTGTTTCTGTGTTTCTGTGTGTAACACATCTTTAAGCTTCTTTTTGCAGGGCTGGACCAGTGGCAACAAATTCTTTCAATTTCCGTTTGCAATGAAAGTTCTTTATTTCACCTTCATTCACAAATGAGAGCTTTGCAGGATATAATATTCTGGGCTGGCAGTTTTTCTCTCTTAGTACCTGGGCTATGTCTCGCCATTCCCTTCTAGCTTGTAGGGTTTCTGATGAGAAGTCTGCTGTGAGTCTAATTGGAGATCCTCTGAGAGTAATCTGACGTTTCTCTCTTGCGCATTTTAGGATCTTTTCTTTCTGTTTCACTGTGGTGAGTTTAATTACAACGTGTCGTGGTGAGGATTTCTTTTGTTCATGTTTATTAGGGTTTCTATGAGCTTCCTGTACTAGGATGTCTCTGTCCTTCTCCAAAACTGGGAAATTTTCTGCTATTATCTCACTAAAAAGGCATTCTAATCCTTTCTCCCTCTCCATGCCTTCAGGAACTCCTAGAACTCGAATGTTGGGTTTTTTAATAGTATCCTGTAGATTCCCAACCATATTTTTTAGATTTCTAATTTCCTCTTCTTGTCTTTGGTTTGACTGTATATTTTCCTGTGCTCTGTCTTCTAAGTCTGATATTCTCTCTTCTGCCTCACCCATTCTGTTTGTAAGGCTCTCTAATGTGTTTTTCATTTGATCTATTGAATTCTTCACTTCATTATGATTTCTCGTCACTATCACAGTTTCATGTTCTACTAGTTGTTTCATTTCAGCTTGATTCCTCCTTAATATTTCATTTTCATGAGAGAGATTTTCTACCTTGTCCATTAAGGATTTCTGTAGTTCAAGAATTTGTTTTTGAGTACTGCTTAGTGTGCTTATCAATTTTTTGAGATCCGCTTCTTGCATTTCTTCTATCTTATCATCTTCATAATCTTGAATTGGGGTGTCTTTTTCATTTGGGGGTGTCATAATGTCTTCCCTGTTCTTGTTACCTCGGTTTTTGCATTTGTTGTTTGGCATATTGGTTTCTTCACTGTGGTGTTTTTTCTTGTTATACTATGACTCTAGATAAGTGGACTGTCTGCTTTCAATGGAGCCTTAGAGGCTTGAGATGGGTGTGGCCTGAGAGCTCTGTTTGGTTCCTCTGGGTTGAGGGTGTGCCAAATGTGACACTCCCAGGTTAGGCGTGGTAAATTTCTCTCTGTTTCTTTCTTTATTTTTGGTTCAAAAGGGAAGTAATTCCACACAGCTGAATGGAATTGGGGGTGGTTAGCAGGCAAATGATATACCCACAGGAGCCAGAGATCGGAAGCTCTTTCCCAAGGACCACAGAGGGAATCTCTGCAGCCTTCAGTGTGGGTTCAAATTCTTCTGCAGTCTCACCACTGGGCTACCAAGTCTACCGAACTGTAGCGTCTCTGGAGAGTACTCATGTGGTGAATTCTGTGAGTTCTCTCCCCCACAGTCTCTTTTTTCACAGTCTCAGTTCATTAGCACCACACATTCATTAGGTTCTAATCTCCTGTTATTTCACCCCCACGCCCAGAGTCAGGTTTTTCTGTTAGGCTCAGGGCCGGTGCAGACCTGAGGTCGCCCTGCTTATGACATATGTCCAAAATGGCGCCTGCTCTTTGTCTTGCTCACCTTTGAGAGGTGAGCGGAGAGAGAGAAACTCGTGTCTGTATCGGTCATTTTTTTCTTTCTCTCTCTCTTCTAGTTAGCCTGGTGAACTTTTCCCCACAGGGTTTCAAGCCTTGTTCGCTCTAGTCTCCTCTTTCTGCTTCCCCCCGGTGTCTCGGGCTATTGAGGTTCGGCTCACCTGGCGTTCTAGCGCTGGTGCGTTGAGTCCCCAACTGTGGGCTCCCATGCTCTCCACGCAGGTCCACTGTGAATCACTAGTTCCGGAAGAGTTTCCTCTGCTGTTTCTTCCCCTACTCTTCCTTGAACCTGCAGTATCTCCACTTTTATTAAACTGTCTCTCCCCTGACTATCAGTGTGCTGCCTTCCTATTCCGCCATCTTGCCCTAATCCCCCTAATGGCATCTTAACCATTGTGCCAAATCTCCACCCTACTGTGGAATAGCATTTTTCAGCCTTCATGGAACTTGGCCAATAGCAAGAAGTGCTATCATGCTGGGAGTGTTGAAGTCCAACAATGCATTCCTGCATTCTCCATGTCCTGAACAATTGTGTCATTACTCCTTCCTGTGGTAGGCTGAATCTGATAGAAAGGATCTAAAGGTTAAGCATTTAACAACTCTGCCCTGAGCAAACCTAGCTCCTGAGCTCCTCCTGAGATTGCCTGAAGATTTTATGGTGCTCTCCTTATCTCTCTGCCTAGTCCTAATTCGTTTATCATCCCACAGATGCCAGTGCCAAAGGGACTCTTCAGTCATCTGTGCATACAAATCTCTGTCCTCTCAGAGTTATTAACCAAGGGCCTGGCCAGCAACACTGCCCTTTCCTTTTCCAAAGCAAAAGAAACAAACAAACAGAAGGAAACAGAAAGAAGTAAAGCAGGATATGTCCAGCAAAAGAAACTTTGGATAGTCAGTTCATCCAGTGCTTTAAGTTTCTGAGTGATAATTTCCCTGTGGCCTTCTTAATAAAGAAATCACCTTGATAGAATGAAAATAGCTTAAGAAGTAAGGGAATTAGATGGTGGCATGTCCTTTGGGGAGCGTTGTCTACTTGCCTATTACTGGGGAGCTCAGATCTTCCTTGAACCATACACTGATCAGAAAAGAGCCTTCCTGTTTTATTAAACTCATTACATGAACAATAGTGCAAACCTCTCTTGGAATCCCCCTAAGTTGAAATGAATGCTTATTCCCCCCCCTTTGCAATAATTGAATTATTGTCTTTAAAACAATAAATCAGGAGCAATTTCATCTTTCATTTTCATATTTTCAAATAAACCTCTATTTTAAATTTTGTGGCTAAAATTAGCTCTTATCCATTGCTTTTGGAAGGCTTCATTCCAACTATATTGAGGTATAAAAACTCAGTAATATTTACTGACTATCTATTATGCATCTACTACTCTATTTGACTAATACATAGTTTATCTCATTTATTATTTTGAAATATTTATTTGAAAGGCAGAATTAGAATGAGAGAGAGAGAGAGAGAGAGAGAGAGAGAGAGAGAGAGAGAGAGATTCTCAATCTATGGGTTCACTGTCCAAATGGCCACAATGGCTGAGACTGGGTCAGGCAGAAGTCAGTAGCCAGGAGCTTCATCCACATCTCATCCTTGTGTGATGGGGGCCTAAGCACACTGGCAATCTTCTGCTGCTTTCCCTGGTACATTAATAGGGAGCTGGATCAAAAGTAGAGTAGCCAGGACATGAACTTGTATACATAGGGGATGCTGGAGCTCTAATTTAATTTGATAAATATGTTATAATTGGTATTATAATTGTTAAAGTAACATACTCACATATAGCTGAGAGGTAAAATAACTGGACTGAAGTCAAAAAGCTGTTCAGCTGAATTACCAAGATTAGAATTGGGCCTTGAATCCATGTGCAAATCACTTTCTACAGCTCATTCATTTTTGTGCTGAATTTGTACTTTGTAATGAAAGTCCATTTCCTCTTACTGGCATGTTTTTACGTTTTACAAATTATGTCACGAACATCTGCAATATTGTCATTTTATAGAGAGACCTAGATACTACGGAAATTTTATTTCATTTTTTCAAGTCATAAAGAAATGTGTGGGATGATGGAGAAGAGAAACCTCATCTTTTGTGTCTGAAATGAACAGACTATATCATGGACTCTTGTGAAATCTTTTGGTCTGCATTTGGAAACTATCTTCACTTTTACAGAATGAGAATTTAATGCTTAATGTCTACTTCATTGTGACTCATGTATGCATGTATGTGTGCATGTGTATGTGTATTGTGAGTTTGTGTCTGTATGTGTATTTAATTTTTACCATATAGCTTATTACCTCAGAAGTGAGTCAATGGACTATTAGAATAATTTAGAAATGTCTAATGAATTTGGAGAATGATTGCCCACCTCTCTAGTGTTTTTAAATTAATTAATTAATTAATTAGAAAAGCAGAGAGACAGAGAGAGTAAGAATGCTACCATCTGTCAGTTTGCTCCCTAAATTCTCACAAATGTTGGGCTGAAGCTGGGAGCCAGGAGTACAATTCAGGCTTCCCATATGAGTGGCAAGATCTCAATTGCTTGGGCCATCGCTGCTACCTTCCAGGGTCTGCATTAGCAGGAAGCTGGAGTGAGGAGTCACAGCCAGGTATCAAACTCAGGTACTCTGATGTGGGACATGAACATCTTAACTGGTATCTTAACTACTAGACCAAACACTGACCCTCACCAGTCATTTTAAAGGACACCAGGGCAGACCAATATTTTCTCTTGACAGATGTGAAACCAATTGTGGTTTTCTATATGCAAGATATAGTTAACCCTACCTCTGATTGAGTGGCAACCAAAGGAATAACTTTAATCAAAATCTTCTGCTTTAGCATTTTAGTCACAAGAAATCTTTCTGAGAGAGCTAGCAGAGTATAAAAGCTAGATAAGGGCACTCCTTTTAAGATGATAAAGAGCTGGGAGAAGATAAGTAATCCTAGAAAGTATTGAGAAATAAGCATATAAGTATATATACATCTCCTTAAGTCAAGGGCAAGATTGTGTGAGTGGCACACATCTTGGTTTTCTTTCCCCTCTGGAGGAGAACACCAGGAACTACAACATATCATTCACATCAGCATATCCAAAGCAACTCTCCTTGGAGTGTTGACTCTGGGAGGCATCAGACAGTTTTCCATCAGATTACATTTTCTGCTTCTTGTTACTACTGCTTCATTTTAATAGCATGGGGTCAGTGTGTTTTATGTGGGAAAACTCTAGGCTGCCCATTGAAGTCTATTTTGAGTAAAAGCAAGGCTAAGCAGGAGAAAGAGCTGGGCATTGACCCAGAGGGTCATGCAAGAATTCAATTCAGTGCCCCAACAAATGGCTAATCTTAAATAACATTACAGTTTTCTGTTAAGTTTAAAATCTCTGGTTTAGTTACTAAAGCAAATGCTGTGTATAATGTCCAGTGAAAACTGATGTGCTGCAATTAAACTCTTGGAATGGTAAGAATTCATTCTTGTGTGTTTACTTAACTGCTAAAGTGTTCACTTTCATTCAACTTCTTGGGTATTTAATATGACTAATCACTTCTTGTGCTGGAATTGAGCACTTTCTTTGATAAATTTTTCAAGTGTTCAGGCATATAAATTGGAAAGATTTAGATTTTTGACATCGTGTAGATGCAAGTTGATGAAAAGAACCTCAATATCACATGCCAAGCAGGTTCTTCAACATTATTTATTTTCAAAAAGATTGTTGAAAATTGTATGTGGACTTTGGAAGGTTAACTTAGTCTTATTTCAAGTTTTAAAATTTATTTAACTATGAATAGTTGAGCCATCATCATTGAATAGAGGAAAAATATCAACAGGATTTACTTTACACATGCATTCATACACACACACACATTCCATTAAATAACATGCATTTTTGAAGCACTTGTGAAGATTAAAGGAGATATTGAAATGCTGTAGACAGGATGATGACACCGTAGTTGGTAGCGGCTTGTGGTAAGACAACATGGCCACCAACTACCTTTACCAGTCAGAATACCCTTTGTAGAATTCGTTGAAATATGAAGATCAATCTCTATAGATTGGCTTTGGCTTCTCCATATAGACAGATGTTATCATCTGAGTTGAATCCAGCACATCATACATTCATAAAAGCCAGATGAATGACACTGCTTATGGGCAGTTTAGTGCCTACCTGTAATGGCCGGGTGGGTGCCAAGTAACAAAATGGTTTAAGTTGTCCAGATATGGCTGCAGTCCAGAGAGTGATGAAATGTTCTCAATTCTTCAAAGAATTTCTACTTTCTTTATCTTTAGATGTAATTGTCTGCAGAAAGTTTCAGGACCAGGTCTTAGCACTGAAATTGACACAACCTTACACATTCCATAGCTAAAGATAGTTGCTCTTTTAGTAGTACATAAAAAAGGCAAGGCATCCAGCAACCACTGAAGTCAAAGAAAATAAAACAGTCAGATTTTGTGATGACTTTATGCAGTTTTTTCCCTTCACTTATAAATGGTTTGAGTCCTATAAATGCAGCTAAAAATATGTCAAAATATATAAGAATCTTTTTTGATGGGAAGCATCCAATATCCATTACTTTCATCTGTATTGACATACAGATTCCAAAGCCTTATGGTGAGTGAAAACCAAGCCAATGTTGAGTGGAGCCTGAATTGTTATTACATCTCTCTGTGGTTTCCTCATAAAACATTTATTTTTGTGACCTGTTCTCGTTGCTGACTTGGTGACTGAGTTGGTTATGCTTGGTTTCTCAAAACCTCAGTCTCATAAATTGTTTGTTTTTGGTATAATACTATGATTATCACAAAACCCTAGATTCACAACAAAGTCTTGAAATTTAAGAGTCAGGCTTCTCAAGGCCTTATAAATATTCAAATTTACAAACATTGAAGTAACAAATTTTTTCATGTAAATTTTTTTATGTTGTAAGATCCATAACTTCCTTAGATTCTTTCACAGTCTCTTTCATTTCTCCCTCTAGCACCAGTAACTGCCTCTTTTTCGTGGGCTATTTTTTCCATAGGAAAACTGAATTTCTATCACCTCCTGGTTTTACTGTGCTGGCACAAGTACTGAACAATGGTTGTGAGGTGTGCTGTGAATGAGATCAGTAAGCTTCAAGTGTGCAACAGGTCCAGCTTCAAATCTTACTCTTTCACGGTTACTCCTTGTTGGTGTAACATGAATGTTGAATCTGAGAACAAATGCTTACTGTGTTGTCTAACTCAATGCATCTCTGTACAAGAGAAAGCCCTTAAAGTTTTGGAGAAAGATAGGACTTTAATGTGGTTGAACAGACTTTAATGTGGAGAACAGAAGCTTTTTCATCCATGAGAGGGGAAGCACTCCCTATCACTGGAGGCTTCTTTGCCTTAAAAATTCTCCAGATATTTTAACATAGCTTCTCTCCACACAAAGTTTGAAGACCTCTGGGCGAACCAACCAATGGGGGATTCCCTTAAATTTTTTGTGTCCAAGACCCAGGGTTCAGAGGGGACAATATGTTCGTGGTTTGGTGAGGCAGTTCAGAGAAAAAGGAGCAGTACTGTGGTCAAACCACACAGCTGACGGACCATCAGACTGAAGAGATGATTAGACAAACATGGCAGCACACTTGACTCCTCTCTCTCTCAGAGGAGCAGGATTTCTTTGGAGGTTAAAACTCAGTATCATGATGCTGTTGAAGAGTGAGTCTGGCTCTGCTACTACCCCCATCAGGAAGCAGAATCTGTGGGCCTCACAGCAACACCACAATTCTGAGCAAATGAAGTAGTGCCTAAAGAATGCAGAATTCCAGCCCCAACATTGCAGTGTTGCCAACACATGGTATATCTCAGTGCACAGGGTGGACCTGATCTGTGAGATTCTGAAATATGATCTCCTGAAAGAACTTTCACAGAAATAAAGCGTTGTGAAATATTCAAAACTTATAGGGCTCAACATTATGGATGTTCTTTTTCAAATTATAGAAATCGGCCGGCGCCGTGGCTCAACAGGCTAATCCTCCGCCTTGCGGCGCCGGCACACTGGGTTCTAGTCCCAGTCGGGGCACCGGATTCTGTCCCGGTTGCCTCTCTTCCAGGCCAGCCCTCTGCTGTGGCCCGGGAGTGCAGTGGAGGATGGCCCAAGTGCTTGGGCCCTGCACCCCATGGGAGACCAGGAAAAAGCACCTAGTACCTGGCTCCTGCCATCGGATGAGCGTGGTGCGCCGGCCGCAGCGCGCCTTCCGCGGCGGCCATTGGAGGGTGAACCAACGGCAAAAGGAAGACCTTTCTCTCTGTCTCTCTCTCTCACTGTCCACTCTGCCTGTCAAAAAAAAAAAAAAAAAAAAAAACCAGAAATCAGCATTATGGAGGAAACATGTCTTTTAAGATATTTCATTAAATGTTTTTAATCGCATCTATAGGTACTACAATCCTATTTTTTTTTTTTTTTTGAAAATTTTGAATTTAGTTTTAAGTCCTTGATTTGGGTGATAATTTCTTTCCTGGTACATTATTCTTTTTTTAAAAAAAATTTCACTTATTTATGACAGAGAAGGGGAGAATGCACAGACAGATGGACAAAGATCTTCCATCTGCTGATTCACTCCCCCAAATGCTTGCAGCAGCTGGGCCTGGGGTAGGGCGAAGATAGGAGCCCTCTACTCAATCCAAGTGTTCCATGTGGGTAGCAGGGACCAAAGTACTTGAGCCTTGATCTGCTGACCCCCAGGGTGCACATTATCAGGAAGCTGGACTTGGAAGCAAAGCTGGGATTTGAACCCAGGCACTCTAATACAGGGTGCGGGTGTCCTAAGGGGTCTTTTCACCACTGCACTTAATGGCCACCCTTTTCCTACTACATTTAACACTAATTTTTGTGAAAGTATTATTTCTGAAACTTAAAACAGACTTAAACACACTGGAAGGGATTCTAAGACATGTAAATAAGAGATTTTAAAATGAAATTCAAGAATTGTAACTGGACTTTTTGTTGGCTTTGTTTTATAGTTTAGGGAGGATAAGTGAAGAATTGCATTTTTATTCAAACATCTAGACACAGATGACACTATTTGGAAACCATCAGAATGTTTTGTTTATGATAATCTGGACATTTATGTTCCATATTAGATCTCTAAAAGATGATTCTGAAGTGCAAGGACTACAGTGGCAAATATTGGTTTAGCAAGCTTAATATAGATCTTTGATTTTTTCTTGAATTCTAAGAGTTTTTATTTCTGTAGATTACGCATAATTACAAGGAAAGCCAATCTTACTTTTCCCCCTAGATCTTATCTGACCTTTACTGAATTTTAATCATACAGTGAGAACAAAATTAACCAAATTTTAAGGTCTTATCTGTTGTTCTAAATTCATTACACATTTGCAGACTTCTAATATTCTAAATAATTATGGCTAGTTTACTTTAGGAACTGAAGCAGATGTATAGTATTGAGAGTAACAGCAATGAGTTGATTAAGCTTACTAATTAGAATGTTTATGTCTTCTTTAAGGCTGGTACTTCAATACCAGCTAAAGCAGTGATCTGCAGATTGATTTCTACTTGCAAAGGTGGAGTTGCTATGGATATTAAGGCAAGATTTAATGGAAAGCAAAAGTTTTCTGGCTGGATCAAAGCATGATGACTTTTTAATGAGGTTTAGATTTTATTTCACTTTCTACACTCACAAGTGAATGTCCCTATGAAAGCAGAAGATAAAAAGGCTAGGAAGAATGCAGCTGTTGTCAAGTGAAGCACAGTCCCTGAGTTTTGTATGGCTGCCTCCACTTCAATCTCTATTTCTGAAGTCTGATCATGACTTCTTTTGTGGTCATCTATAGCCGAAAATGTTGAACAGACAACCAAGAACTGTGAAGTTCATCCCCTAATAACTGGAGAGTAGATCATGCATTTTGGCCCGAGAAATGGGAGGAGAAGTTGAGGAAGGAATCAAGGCAATTCGTTTTCTACAACTGTGTTCCAAGATCTCTCGTGATCAGACCTGACTGAGATGTCCAAGACTACTTTCCACTTTGTAATATGGGCTCATTGAATGTCCCTGACAGAGGCTCTTGCTCCTTTTTTTTATTTCAACTGGTGCATATCATCTTAAAAAGAGATAAAGAGATGGGAAAGGAGAAGATGTAAGCTAGATATCTTATCTACCTGTAGAAAGTATGTCTTTTATCTTTTGTTTTAAGAACATTAATGGTTCAGGTCAAATTCACATTGGTATTATCTTTTGTACTTTTCCTGTCTCAAGAGAACTTCCTTAGTAAGCAAGGTGTGAGAAAAGGCAAATTATGATATGTACTCATGCATTTTTTTTTTTATTTGATGAAGGTGGTGGCAGGGTGGGGGAGAGAAACTTCCAATCCATTGGTTCACTTTCCAAATGCCTGCACCTGCAATCATTGGATCTGGGCCAGGCTGAGGCCAGGAATCAAGAACTCAATCCAGTTCTCCTATGTGGGTGGTAGGGTCCCAACTATGAGCCATCACTTGCTGCCTCCTAGAGTCGGTATTAGCAGGGGTCTAGAACCAAGCATGGAGCTGGGACTTGAGCCCAGACATCCAATATCTCAGCCAGTAGCTTAATCGCTAGGCCACATGTCTGCCCTCAATATGCATATTTGAATGGCCCTCACCATGTCAACTTTTTACAATGTGTGCTGAATTTATTGTCCATCTCAGCAGCTGATTTTTTCTTTAGGCTTAAAGTGAGTATGCTGTTGATGGTTTAATAAAATTTGTAAATCAAAACTTTATAACTGATAGGGAAAAGTATAGCAGAGACAGGAATAGATTGACTTAGTTATTGGAGAATCAAAACAGAGGCAAAATGACATTGAGCTTTGGTGGAGGAAGGTTGCCAATCATAATTCTCATTAAACGTGAACATAGAAAACACATGTGACTTCTCACTGCATGCTACCAAGTACAAGGTACTATAGTTGAGAAGAATCATGCATGGCAATAAAGCTCAAAAAATATAGATGATATGAGTAAAATTGGTTTGGATTTTCACAATATCTTCATTAGAGATCTTCCACATGCAATGATTTTGTAAAACGTACTTGAATTAACATGGCAGAACTAAAAAATGATTTTTAATTTTTTAAAATTATATTTAAATTATGTAAGTTTCATGTATTTTATACACACAGATTTAGGAATATAGTGATACTTCCCACCCTACCCTCCTTCCCACCCATACTCCAACCCTTCTTCCTACTCCCTCTCCCATTCACACTCTTAATTTTTATGAAGGTCTACTTTCAGTTTACTTAATGATCATAAAATTAACACTACAGTAAGTAAAAGAGTCCAACAAACAGTCTGAAGAAAAAATTTTAAAAAAATTGTTGCTCAACAGAAGAGGCAAGGGCTATAAAAATCATTAAATATCAAAATTTCCATTTCACTACAATGCATTCCAGTTTAGGTACTCATTTGTTACTTCAGATTAGGGAAACATATGGTATCTGTCTTTTGAAGATTGGCTTATTTCACTAAGTATAATGGTTTCCAGTTGCACATCCATTGTGTTGTAAAAGACAGGATTTCTTTTTTCTTTTCTTTACTTTTCTTTCTTTCTTTCTTTTTTAACAGCTGAATAGTATTCCGTATTGTATATATACCATAATTTCTTTATCTAGTCTTCAGTTGGTGGGCATCTGGGTTGATTCCATATCTTAGCTATTGTGAACTGTGTTGCAATGAACATGGGGATATGGATAATTTTTTCAGATGCTGATTTCTTTTGGTTTGGGTAAATTCCCAGCAGTGGGATGGTTGGATGATGTGGCAGGTCTAAAGTCAGATATCTGAGGTCTCTCTATACCATCTTCCACAGTGGTTGGGCCAGTTTAGATTGTCACCAACAGTGGATTAGGGTACATTTTCCCCTAGGTCTCACTAGCATTTATTGTTTGTTGATTTCTGTATGAGAGCCATTCTAACTGGGGTGAGGTGAAATTCCATTGTGGTTTTGATTTGCATTTCCATGAAGGACAGTGATCCTGAGCATTTTTTCAAGATGAATTCACACAATTTATAAAAAAAAAAATCAGTGCATTTAGGAAGAACAAAATTCATGAAAGTGGCCCTATATTTTTAGCTCTCTTTGTCCTGATTCTGTAAAAAAATGCAGCCTGTGACAGTGCTTAATGTTCATTTAATGATAGATGCAATCTCAGATTAGAAGGGATGAGGCAGAAAGGAAAGTGAGGCATGAAGGAGGGAACCAAATATAGAAGGATACACAACTCAGCTCTTCACAGCTCCAGAAGAAACATGACTGGGGGCTGCATTCTGCACTGCATTTTCCAGTTTCCAGATTTTGTACCATCTCTACAGTCCCTTAGGATAGAAGGTGGAGGGAGATTTTTCCTATAAAAGACCATATCTTAGACTTTGTAGGGCATATGGGCTCTGTCACAATTACACAGCTGTGCTGTTGTAGCACAAAAGAAATCATAGCTACAGTAAATGAATGGGTGGTGCTACATTCCAATAAAACTTTATTTAAAAAAATTGGAGGCAGGCCAGATTGACCCTACGGCAGTTGTTGGATAATCTTTGTGTTAGAAGGAAAAAGAAGTGGAATTTATTGTATTCTCCTTCCTATCTCCCCTCTCTCACTGGCCAAAGTTCACTGTGTGGGGTGTTAATAGTTTTAGACTTGGTTACCTCCAGATAATCACTGAGGAAGCAGTATTCCTATACCACAGTATAGTGCATTGTGTAGAGTTGGAAATTTTGCAGGAGTTATAGGTGCATTGATCCATCCAATTTGATCAAGGTTCCAAGAACCACTGTGGCTGCCACTACAGTAGCAGAGTTTGAGATGCTGATGTGGCAGGATAAGGGATGATGGTGGTAATGTGGGCCATCAACAAGAGCAAGCAGCTGCAGCCTGGGGACTGGGAACATAGGGCAATGAATCCCATCTGGGGAACTGCCTAACCTGTGTCTGGTAATGAACCCAAACTCAAATGACTCCTGGAGCAATCCCTAAAGGAAATGTAAGTGAGTAAGGCTGATTGGAATATGCTCATCCTGTGTGCAATGTCTTAAAACTTGTTAAGTTACACCACTGTACAACTGTTAAGAATATTCTTGGGAATGTTGCCAAAGGCATTTTCCTCATTTCTTAATATGAGTCATAAAGAACTCCTGAGAAAATTGAGATATAACCAGCATTTAAGGAGAATAACCAAGAAGACTTCATTCTTCACCCCACTTGCCCCTTGAGGTCCTGCAAATAACAGAACAGTCCATGTTGGCCACAGGAGATCTGGCACTGTGTATCACAAAACAGTGGCCCAAATCCAGCCATGGCGGTCAGGAAACAAGAATCAGAATCCTGATTTTGGATCAAGGAATAGTGTGACTTGGGACAAGTTGCGTCATTCTTCGTTGAGCCCATTTCCTCATTTATAAAGCAGGAAAGTAATGCCTATTTTAGGCTGGCGACACAGCTCACTAGGCTAATCCTCCGCCTGCGGTGCCAGCACCCCAGATTCTAGTCCTGGTTGGGGTGCCGGATTCTGTCTCGGTTGCTCCTCTTCCAGGCCAGCTCTCTGCTGTGACCTGGGAAGGCAGTCTAGGATGGCCCAAGTGCTTGGGCCCTGCACCCACATGGGAGACCAGTAGGAAGCACCTAGCTCCTGGCTTTGGATCAGTGCAGTTTGCCAGCTGTAGCAGCCATTTGAGAGGATGAACCAACAGAAGGAAGACTTTTTTCTCTGTCTCTCTCTCTCACTGTCTAACTCTGCCTGTCAAAAAAAAATGCCTATTTTTGTAAGGATTAAACAGAATAGTATGCAGACTGACAAATACAGTACCTGGCTCATGTGGGCATCAGCAAACAAGAGCTGTCAGCTACTTTGTGTGTTAGCTACTCTAATGTGCATGCTAAAGAAGGCTATCCTCTCACTCAATGAGAACTTCAGAGCTAGTTTCCTGTGGGTGACACAGTTGATCTCCATTTCTGCCTTTCCAATGTATTTTTGTCATAAGCATACAGGTGATTTCATTTCAATGAATTTAAGTTTTTCCATCTGACAAATGAACATATTTTATATTTTCCTATAGAGTTTTACTAGGAACATGAACTAACATGTATAAAGTACTCAGCACAGTGTTTTAAATGTAGGAGTTAACTCATAGTCGGGACTGTGAGGAGACATTAATCTACATGGAAAATGAAATTAAAAGGTAAGCTTTGATGCTATAAAACTTTTTTGAAATCCATTGTTATGAGACATCTTCAAAAATTTATAGAAAGGGGTGAGCATTTGGTCAACTATTTAAAATGCCAAGTAGGTTGCCTGAGTCCCATATTAAGGTAGTTGGTTTCTATCCCCAGCTCCAACTCCTGACTCCAGTTTCCTGTTTATGCTGAAGCCAGGAGGCGGGATGTAATATTTCAGTTGTTGGGTTTCTGCCACCTCTGTGAGAGACCCAGATTAATTTCCAGCTCCTGGCTTTGTTTCAACCCATTCCCAGTTATTGTGGGCATTTGAGGAGATGGGGAGGAGAAAGGCAGATGTGGGCTAGCTCGCTCTCTCTCTCTCTTTCTCTCTCTCTCTCGGAATCTCAAATAAACAAACAGGACCTTAATAGATTTTACTACAATTCTCTTATTTTCAAATAACAAGGCAGAAATGGGAGGAAGACTGAATCCTTTGATCCCGAAAATATGCAGTGAAATTCAATAAAGGGTGGGGAGAGGCAACCAAGCTGTATTTTTCCATGCAACAAGCTTGGGAATTGCACTAGAAAATAACAGAAGCTTGCCTTTCTTTGCTTTTGTCATTGCTCTTTTTTTTTTTTTTTGACAGGCAGAGTAAAGCAGTGAGAGAGAGACAGAGATAAAGGTTTCCTTCTGCTGGTTCACCCCTCAAATGGCCACTACGGTTGGTGCGCTGTGCTGATCTGAAGCCAGGAGCCAGGTGCTTCTCCTGGTCTCCCATGCGGGTGCAGGGCCCTAGCACTTGGGCCATCCTCCACTGCCTTCCCAGGCCACAGCAGAGAGCTGGCCTGGAACAGGAGCAACCAGGACAGACCCTGGAACCCCAACTGGGACTAGAACCCGGGGTGCTGGTGCCGGAGGAGGATTAGCCTAGTGAGCCACGGCATCGGCCGCCATTGCTCTTATTAAGTGTGACTATAAAACCTTGGGCCAGAGGGTGTGTTCATGTGCCTTCCCATATGTGGGGCTCCTTTTTAGCAGGTGGAACATAGGTCTAGGGTGGAGTGACCACACCGTAGGAATAACTGTCTTGTTTGAGCACATCCACCGTCGATCTCTCCCTGCAAGGAGTTCTGTTTGTTGAAGTCGGCATACCCAAACTCTTTGCTTGTTGACAGTACCTAGAAGCCTATTCTCACCTTGACTCTGGAGTTACAGGAAATGATGAGAGGAGAGCACGATAAGATTTGTCATTCTGTGTCCAGAAAAGTCTCTTGTATGACAGGGATAATTAATCCAAATATGTCTTCATGGTACTTTGAAAAGTAGAAATTTTTAAAGCATGGAAGCACTTTATTCATTAATTATTATTTATTTGTCAGAGAGAGAGAGAGAAGGAGAGAAGGAGAAAAAGAGAGAGGTCTCTCATTCGCTGGATTACTCTCCAAATGCCTACAAGAGGCACAGCTGGGCTAAGCCAAAGCTAGGAGCCAAGAACTCAGTTAGGGTCTCCATGTGGGTGGTAGGGACCCAATTACTTGAGCCATTACTTCTGCCTCTCAGGGTCAACAATGGTGGGAAATTGGAGTCAAGAACTAGAGTTAGTTATCAAATCAAGCCACTCAGATATGGGATGCAGGTATCTTAGCCATTAGGCTAAATGCTCATACCAGGGAACCCTCTGATCAGATTATTTTGTGTTTTGCCTTCTGGCTTTTTAAAAATATTTATTTGAAATGCAGACTTATACAAACTGATACACACACGGACAGAGACAGAGAAAGAATATTGTCCATCCACTGGTTCCATATGGCCACAATGACTGGGGTTGGGCCAAGCCAAAGTCAGGAACCTGAAACTCCCATGTGGGTGCAGGGGTCCAAGCATTTAGCCTATCTTCTGATGCTTTCCCTGGCACTTTAGCAGGAAACTGGATCAGAAGTGGAGCAGCCTAGATTAGAACCAGTGCTTACATGGGTTGCTAGCGTCACCGGCAATTGCTTAACCCACTGTGCCATAATACCAGCCACTTGTCAGCTGGCTTTTGTACATTCTTTTGAGCCAATCATATGGTAAGGAGAGAGGTAAACTATTGTCCCCCTAATGACTGTAGGTTGATTGGCATCCAAATCATCTTCAATTGCTCTCTTCATTCAATTGTGCAGTCTTAGATTCCTCTCTTCTCCAGGTACAGAGAGGAGAGAAGAGGAGAGGGCAATGTTCTCCATTTTCTAATATAACCAGGATAACATTTGACAATGAAGAATCTTCCTCTGGGGGTAGGATAATTTTATTCCTCCTCCTCCCCCGGCCCCACTCATGAAACCAACTTCTCTGTTTAGACCTTAGTTATACCTACTTCCTTAAGCAACATCAGGAAGTAGAGACCAATTAGTTCCTTCTTATCATCACATACAAAACTCACCATGTCACGGGAAGGGATCAATGTGAAATGGTTTGCAATTTGGAATATTTCTTCCCAGTCTTCTTTTACAAAGCCCTTAACAAGGAAGCCAATATTGCCTTTATTCTTACCCATTGTGTCCTGAGTATGTGGCCTCCCTCTTGGTTAGAATTTCTTGATTATAAAGAGCTAGGCTTGCAGGATAATACATGATTTTGACATGTCACTACTTAGCTACAGAATTTTCCTTCTGAGCTTGGTCATTTAATAATAATTGTTAATATTTATGTAAGATTTATTATATACCAGACATTGAAAGGATTTTCCATTCATGAATTCATTTCTGCCTTAAAACCTATCTACAAGGCAGATACTATTTCTCTGCTTTCCCAAAGAGTAAGCTGAGGCAGAGAGAAATTCAGTATCTAGTGCAAAGTCATGATTCTTATAAGTGCTAGATTTAGGATTTAAACTGGCCATTAGCACAGCAACCTGTGCTTCAATCTTGGATGTATAATTTTTTCACTGGCTAAAACAGATCCATGAGCCACAACTTTAGTTCCTATCAAATTAACTTTTCCATTCTTGAATCATATTTGACTGTGTATGTTCTATGATTAAGAAATGTCAGTGATTTTTTTCAGACATATCCTCTTCCTTATCTCTGTCAAAAGATTATACTCTTGGTTATCTTGTCTCAGAATTTTTCTCCACTAATTCACTATGCTTTTTGTCTCAGTGAAAATGACTCTGTTTTTCACTTGCTAACAGATTTCATGATCATGTAAATGAAAAATACAGTCATCTTAAAGAGAAGCATGGAAAATTTATTCAGGTATGTTTTAGCTTTTGAAAACAGTCAAGTAATACAAAAATGGGTTAAGATGTGAATTGAAGACAACAGCTTTCTGTGTCTTAGGGAGGAATTTGTGTATCAGAAATCCTTTTTCCCTGTTACAGGCAGGCAGTGGGCCTGCAAGCTTTGGATGACACATGGATAGGATTCCTTAATGCCTTACCAGACCTAGCTCCAGCTCTGGTGTTTGAGCATGGCCCTGTCTGTTGCTGTGTAGAAGATGAATTGTAATAAATGTGTTCAAGGATGTTAGATTGCATCTGCAAAGAGTTTCAGAGAATATCTACCGTATAGTGTGGAAAAAAGTTGCAAGCATTTCTGGTTAAGATAAAGTGATTCTTTTGTGGAGGTATTAAATCATCTTTCTGTCCTTTAATCCTTAACTATGAAAACTAGACAACACTTTTTTTGTCATTAAATTAACTTTCACATCTACTAAAATATATCTTAGGATATAAGTTGCTACCATTTGATGACAGCTTTGTTTAATTTCACTTCATAGCCTTGACATTCTTTCAATTCTTTTTCATTAAGGTGATATATTGAATGAATGTATTTCACAAAACAGTAGTTGCAGAAATCTGATGAGAGTGTAGGTCTACATGTGCAGGCATTTGTGTGGCACATATCAATGGGCCGACTTTATAGATCAAGGTGGAAACATGGCATTCAGAGTCAGACCACATTACTTTTTAACAGCTTATTTATAAATCCACAAAAACATGGCCTTATAATGGAAATGCTGACACAGCTTTCACATGTACTCAACTATAAATCAAGATGCTATAAAACACCAATATGAGAAATCAAGCTTTGTAACATACTGAGTGAATATTTTTTGGGAGAAAGGTCAGTGTCAATCATCAGTTGAACTCTTTCATTTCCAATATTTGAATGACTTTGGTGTATCTTCAGCAACAAAGTGAAATGTACAGTGGCCATTGTATGGAAGTAAAATGACCATCAAAAAATGCCATATAAGTGAAATAACAAAGATGCTTCAATTAGTTTACTGTTTTTCCAACCCCAAATCCATGGAGGGTTAGATCCTGAAGGAATGAAATCCCAGTCTTGCAAGTTTGGCCGGAGATTGAAAAGGTACTGTTTCTCATCAGCGACTGTGACAGCTAAAGTGCATGGGAATGCACTTGGTGAATTGGTGCCAGCAAAATTCACACTGAACACCTGATTTCGTGTATCATCTGACACTGGCCTTGTGGTCAGGTCATCTCAGGATAAGGTACTCCTGAAAAAGCATAATCACTCTCAGTGGGTGAACTGCTGACGAGTTTCAGGGCTTTGGCTGGCATTCCAAAGTTTATTTGAGTTAATCTTCACTCTCATTGGCCTGCCTGGCTCTGTGAAAACTGGCTTCTCAGTGAATACTTTCATTGCTTCCTGATTGTACTGGGGTCAGAAACACCACAAGAAAAGAACTTTGAGAGACAGACTTTTATAGGAATAACTTTCTTTGGGTAAGGAAGAGCTTTCTGTTAAAAGGTACAAAGAATATGTTTATTGTTTATTTGCAACACATGGCAACGGCTGGCTGTGGTATTTATTGAAGCCAGTCTAATTGATGTGGGGATGACTTCATCCTGGGGATTATTTGGAATTTACATTTTCTACAGTAGGTTCCAAAGAATTCTTGTTGAGTGATTAAATAGATAAGAGGCACCAAGATATAAAATCTATCATGCAATAGCACTGTGGATCTGCAGAAATTTAAATTGTGTTTTTATGCTCAACAGAACACTAAGTCTTAGGATGTTAGGGTTAAAAAAGATGTTATAAATTATACACTGATTTTAAAATTTTCATCTTATATCTCAATATTTGCTATGAATAAACCTGAATTCTTTCCTGAGGATGATGTGGATGTGCTTTGAAATTCTGTTTGTGCTTTACGAATGATTATGGAAAAACCAGTTCTATTTAGACAGCTCTGTGTGAGGGTTGGTTGGGTTTTTGTTTGGGGGTTTTGATTGTGTAAATGCAAAGATCATAACTGAGTGGGAGTGAAAGAACCAACTTGGCTGACTACTGGGGTAATAGACCCTGATTGTTGGGCTTTGTTAAAAGATGGATTTGAGAACTCAGTTTAATCCAGAGGAGCCAGATGAGGCCTCTCAAGCCCCAAGGACCTCATTCCTAGAGTGTGAAAAAGGTCCGGTCTGCTGCACCTACCAGTGCCAGACAAAAGGAGACAGGCAGCCGAGGGCATCCTTTCCATGGATGGCTGTTCCCAGGAAGCCCCAGAACATATCCCACTGAGAGGCCTGACTACCTTTTGTGTCAGGAGAAGAGGAGTAAGGTACTGATCCTCTGACAAATGGTTTATACACCTAGAGAGAAAGTGAGGAAAGACCTGCTCTGACTGGGTCTAGGGAGAGAGGAAGGGAGCAGGCCATGTTTGTGTCTTTCTGAAGTCACAATGACATCACTCTCTGTTAGGATGCAGCACCAAGAATGCTAGTTTTAGCTCAATCAGATTGGAATATACACCTTCCCAAAAGCTCAGCAGACATTTCCTTCTCCATGAGCGGAGGTGGGATGGAGAAATGTCTTTCCTCACTGTGCAGAATTCTTTGTCTAATCTCTGTGCCACAGGAGTTTCCAGAATTTGCCTGACTACCTCCATAAGGGGACATAAATGACTCCTACAAGTCCAGCATGATCCAAGATATTGGTAGAAAGCTCTGACATGAAACCAAACTATCCAATGACTTTCATAATGGGGTTTGGTGAAGCAAAGAACAATTTGAAACCCTATAACTGATTCTCAGATATTTGAGACCATTAA